>CM073761.1:64110486-65310486 GCA_037127475.1 Arma custos | reverse complement strand
TATATATATATATGTATATATATATATTTCATTTGTATTGTCCTTACATTTATTTTATAAAGTAATTTAGTATTGTGAGATGATGCTATTTATTTTGAAGATGCTACCTACAAGAACTTTCCTTATCCGATCCTCGTCCCTTTGTAACTCAATACCTTCTTCCATTCCTCGTTCCAATAATCTTCCATCTTTCAAATACCGTAGTTAATCACATAACATCCTTACGGTTCCCATAAAATTGAAAATAGTACGTTCAGTTTTGAGATTAAAATCTCAAATATACATAATATCTAATTGACGTTTGAATGATGTGTTTTAGTGTACAAAGATGTATATTTGTGTATGTTTTTGTATATGTGAGTGTGTATGTATTTACTTTTTTCCTTCTAATTTGGGTGTTCTCACATCCAGTTACATTTTTTTTTAAATAAGTCATTATAGTTGGTAATTTCATTGTTATTTCATAATATTTTGTTGTTTTGGTTTTCATAAAATTTGCGTAATGATGTAAATCGAGTTTAAATATTAGTTTTATGGGTAAGTTAGTTATCTGATAATAATATGAAATTGAAAAAAATGGTTTCGAAAATAAATCTTTATTTTTTTAAAATATTTTGTGGAGTTACCCTATTTACACCCTATTTTAAATATTGATGAAAAAAACTATCAAAATAGTTAAATTATATGATACAAATAATAAATCAATAATAAACTTACCGAATCCGACTTGTATTTAATGAAAAAGAAACAATAAATCCACAAAAATTTCAAACACAAATTATGCACGCTGTCACTCGTAAAACAAAATGGCTGTACTAAAACCAATGCTGCCATTACAAAAAAAAATACTTTAAAAAACTTATAACAGTGTTGTCTTTACTTAAAACAGCAATTTATTAAGACACGCGAAAATATATCAAAAAAATTAGGAAAACACAAAAAGAAAATAATCTTTCTTGGTGGTCACATTAATATGGCCTGGGACTGTATGTAACTATCGATTTCTTCTCTATATATAATTATTGTTATTGTGTTTATACTTTTTTTCTTTTAATCTGTTTTTTTAAATATTGTTATTGGAGGTAATTATTAATTTTTTCATTCATTTTTAATTCCTATCTCTAATATATATGTATATTCTCTTCCCTTCTCTAATATAATATACTCTAAGATACAATTGCTTATACATTATTTTTTTATTGTTATTCTAAAGGGACTAGAATAAATAAAGACTTTAGTATTATTATTACAAAAGGACGCTATAATTTGACGTAAGGAGGTAGGAAGAGGGAAATGTGACGAAGTTTAAGCTGTGAGTATTCTTAATTAGGGGAAAATCTGGCAGTTGAGCGTGGTCTTACCCAAATCATCTCCCTGCACAACTGTTGTACCTGAAACAGCACAGTCTCTACCATGTAGCGAAGCCTCTGATCCATTCCTCTGCAAACGCAACTTCAACTACCTGTGCCAGATACGGAGAAGGGACAGACAATCGATCATAACCTGATCCAATGCCCTTAGTAGTCCTTTATAAGGGAAAAACTAAATATGGCCACAACACCAAAAGGAATCCTCAAAGATGATGAAAATTCAGTGAACGACCTGGTGACTTTCCTAATAGAGAGAGGATTCTACAATAAGGAGTTGAAGAACCTGCAGATGAGGCCGCAATCGGTTTAATAGGTCGATTTAATAGGATAATAAATAGATACATACATATATAATATATATTTATTTTTTGTTAGTATTTGACACAAATAAAGGTTATGGGGGATTCCATTTTTAACAATCGTATAGATTGACCTTATTAGTTCATTCCATCAAAGCATTATTCATTACGCTACTTTGAAGCGAAATTCCACACGAAACATACTGCTTGAAACTTATATTCTCAAAATATATCCTACTAACATTATAAATGCGAAAGTTTGAATGTTTGTCTCTCTTTCATGCAAAAACTACTGAATGGATTTGTATCCATTTACTGAATACATATTACTGAATGGATATTGTATACTTTGCAGTAGTAGGTATAGGTTATACATCAGAATAACACACAAGCTACGGCAAAGGCACGTGCCCCCCCAACAGTTTTTAGGTACTGTGGAGAATCCATTATAGTACATAATTAAAGACAAATAACATGATAATAGTTGTTAAAATAACAGAAAGAACATGAGTGAAACTATTGTTTTGATATCCTACTAATCCTACTAATATTATAAATGCGGAAGTTTGCATGTTTGTTACTCACTCACGCAAGAACTACCGAACGGATTTGGTTGAAACTTTACAGTAAATTAGTTTATACATCATAATAATACATAGGCTGCAACAAGGGAAGATTTAGGGGGGCACGGGGGCATGTGCCCCCCACACAGTTTTTTTGTTCTGTGGAGAATCCATTATAGTACATAATTAAAGGCCAATCAGGAACTTAGCATCTTGAAATTTGCAGATATGGGTTCAAAGATTGTATGGAATCCGTCGGTTTTGAAGTTAGACATCTGAAATGTTGTATGTACGATTAACCTATAGTTAAAAAAAAATAATTAAATTATTTATTTAAAATGATCTGTCAAGAAACTTCATGTGGCAGACTAAATTCCACGCGAGCTCCATCCGTGTTAGATCAATGTTGAGACTTACCAGTTGCATTCAAATAACTTCATGTCTCCTTTTGATTATTCACTCATTTTTATTGATATATCATTTAATTTAAAATGAAAAAAAAAGAATAAACCGCTCGGTGAACCTGATGTCTAGATTACTAAGTCTGGTTAAGGGTCAAGAATTCAAGTGTAAGTAATTTTTATAAGTGGCTATGAAGAATAGTTAATATATCGGTAATATTTAATTTGTATTTATTTTCGAGAATATTAAAAATAATACGAGTAACAAGTATAAACGTGTTGTGAGTTAGCTCAAAGCGACAACCAGCGGAACTGTGTATTTTAACACATTGACGCCGGGGAACGAGAAATCTCGTTATGGTGATAAGCTCCGGCCATATAGTAAATTTATATTATAAAATTTATGATAAAAATGATAATGATATATGATAAAATCACCGGTATTATAGTAAATTTCAACAAAGCATTAGCGTACGGCAATGAGTTAACAGCCATGGAAACACACTTTGAAATCAGCATACTCATCTGGGGCTCACCCAGACACCATAAAGTGGATATCCTTGATTCGAGTAAAAGCCTGGTGGGTGAGCGTGGTTTCGGACAAATCGCCTCCTGCACAACTCTTGCCCTGAAAACAGTACAGTCTATATCATTAACGTAACTAGAATTGACCCATGGGGGGGTTAACTCCCACCAGTCAACCACTCCAACATATTACTCCCTTCAAAAAAGATGCCTCGTAATATAGGTATAATTTATATTATACTATAAATCATATAGCTTCAAATTAAATAAATAGATTATAATTGCATAGGGAACTTTCTAGACCCATCCAGACTTTACTTCTATATTCTAAGAATTGTCTCAACTGTTCTTCTCACATTTGCGTTCTTATTGTTGCCGCTAGATGTCAATACTGCCGCTATAATAATATAATTAATTGTAAATAAACAGTATTACGTTTTGGTTTGTCATTTTAGTGTACCTTTTATTCATTAAAATAACTGTGTTGGCACTTTCTTTGTTGTTTTTTTTACATTATTGACCCTTACTTGTCTAATCCCACAATAATAACTTTGAAAAAGTAAAATCCTTCAAATTTTTATTTGTTTTAAATTTTTTTTAAATTTCTTCTAAGCAATAGGGGGGATTACATCCCCGATAACCCCCCCCCCCTCTCGTTACGCCTATGGTCTCTATCATGAAAATAAAACTTTGTAGACAATTTTAGAGACAGTTTCTAGATGCATTCTAATAATTATTTCATGTGTCTTTTCGAGCTTTCGCTCATTTTTATTGAAGTATTAAATTCGTCAAAGTGAAAGACACCACCCGGTGAAGCAGAAGGCTGGATTACAAAGTCTTGCGAAGGCTGGAGAATCCGAGTGTAAGTAATTTTTATAAGTGGCTACGAAGAAGCAAGGCAGCGTAATATAAGTGTATTTGAGTATGAATTAGGGTAATGTATCCTAGCCTGTTAGGGATAATTAGGAGAAGGGGTGGGGGAGCGTGGGGGAATGGGGGGTGGGGATAGGATCTTTAGTAAAGGGGAAGACGGAAGGTCCCCTTGGCAACGTCTTTATCATTGTTTGAATACCATAGTTTGTTTGGGAGAGCGAAGCCGAAGGAGAAGCGGAGCGCCTAACGGGATGAATGCACATCAAAGGTAGCCTCCACAGCTTTCGGCGAATGATTAGACATAATTAACTCGCCCTTTCCAGCCGGTAATCTACTTACCCCAAGGCAGCCCTCGTAATGAATTGTCTTATTTGCTTTACACTCCCTCCTCCGGCTCAAACGAATTGACAACAAAACTGTAAATCTATTTACATTGGGAGGCCTTTGAAAGGAAAAAGCTGCAAGGCTTATAAAGGTCTACTCACCTTAACAACATTTAACGACTCTGTTTATCTTATTGCCGGGGCAGGTGAACAATGAGGAGGCCTGGCTGAAGCGGCTCGCTGATTGGCTGTTTGATGAGAAATGTCCCCCCCCCCTCATCCCCTTCCTCGACCTCGATGGTACCTGAGGCTGGCGTCAATAAGACTCCTTGGATATCTAGCATCGGTGAATATCAAAATTGAGGCATCCTTTACTTGACATTGTCGTGAAAGAACCGACCTGACACACGTACTGTTCTGCTGGGTGAATCATAATATGTCGTATTCAATAGTTTATAACAGAGATATCCAACCCGCGGACCACCTAATAATTACTAATAAAATAGCGGCGGGAGATAGATGTCTGTTCGGTATAAAGAAAATAATTTGCTGTAAAAGGATGTCCAGAAAGGCAAAGTCTCTCTTATATATAAAACAATGGTGAGACCAATTGTGACTTATGGATGCGAGGCCTGGTCACTTGAAGTATGGAAAAGAAAAGTCCTGGGTAAATTTTTGGACCTATCAGACTGGAGGACAAGTGGTTAATCAGGCCCAATAAAGTGTTAAGGGACCTACACGAAGAGCCCGATATAGTGGAAGTGATCCAGCTCAAAAGGCTACGATGGTTGGGCATGTGGAGAGGATGGACCCAACGAGAGTTCCAAGAAAGATAATGCACGGGATACCGAGTGATGGTTTAAGATTAAGAGGGAGGACCCGTCTCTGGTGGCTCGACGATATAGAGGGTGAACTGAAGTCGATGGGTATAAACCGCTGGAGGCGCCTTGCGGTGGACAGAGGCAAATGGCGGAAGAAATTAGAAGAGGTCATGGTTCTCAAAGGACTGTAGAGCCCCGTAATAAATAAATAAATACTGTACTAATAAATAATAATAAATACTACTAAACAACCAAAGCAAGTGCGTTTTTTTATTTAATGAAATCGAATATGATAAAGAATATATGAAAATTTATAGTAAGAAATGATTGTGAAAAAATTAAATGAAAAGAAAACTACCTACACGAAAATGAATAAGAAACACAAAAGCTTACAAAAAGAAAAGATTAGAACGGAAATAAATGAAAGAAAGAAAAATGAATGGAACTTTAAGAAAAGTGTTGTTAAACAAATTTGTAAGAAATATATTTTTTTTAAATTTTCACGTGACTTAATATTACATGCCTATTTCAAATAGTTTTACACATTTATTATGAATTTCTTTTATATTTAATTTTAAGAATTAAGAAACTAAATTGAAAATTTTTAGGGCACTAAATATTTACGACAAAAATATTGAAAAATATCCCTAGTCCAAAAGCATTTGACGGGCCAGCAAGATTCATCACACTCTTACAAAATATATTTATTTTATAATGGCCAAAGTAGTGAAAACCAATGTATTAAAAAAAGACATTATTTGTGCACCCATATATTCAAAAATTAACTATCAAAATAGTAAGATAAAATATTATATAGTCGTTATAATGATTACAATATGACAATTATTAACTATTATTAAATGATATTACCTATCGTTGGGATCTAGAGACTCTCCTGGGGCTAACCCATCCTCTATAAAGCGGGCACCCTTAATTAAATAAAGAGTGATCTGGCGGATTTGAGTTTGGGTAGTGAGTGGTCCATGGACGGAAGTTCGTAAGCAAAAAATGTTCGTATCCCCATCGATCCTTAGGATTCCCTAACCGTTATTTTAATATTATAATTGTTGTAATGTTTTATTATCATAAATATTATTAATGTTACAATTCACAGGCCAAAGTCAAAATAATGTTACAAGTACGCATCGCTTTATACAATAAAATAATTTATTTTTATGATTTTCCATGCTGAAGGTCCTGGGGTCAAATCCCGCTTAGGTTTAATTTAGACTCATATTATGCCTACCCTAAATCAACGATGCAATCCTTATCAGGTTTTTTCATTTTCAGTTAGGTAGCAATGTACATCTGGAGTATTTTTTATGTTTTAATTGTGTAATAAACAATCGAAGTTAAACATTTTATCGGAGCGAGGTGTCTCAGTAGAAGGCCCTCCCGGGACTATCCACTCTATATAAATTTAGTATCCTTAATTGGGGAAAAACCTGGCAGTTAGAGTGACTTTGCCCTAATCACCTTGTTGCATAACCATTGAACTAGAAACAGTATATCCTTACTAAGTATATAAGTACCTTCTCTAACTTAACTCTAGATCCTTCTCATGCCACATTCACGCTAATACGATATAACATCAGCGACAAATAACAAGACGCAGAGGCAGTACCATGAATTTCAAGGGAGGCAATCAAAAATTTTCATACCTGCGCGATTGCTCAAAATATATTTCAAAGTACTTCTTGTCGGTTTTACAGAGTTTCATTTAATCTGGTAGCAGCCAGAGATGGATCGTACGGGATGAAGAACCTTCGTGGAGCTCTCTCTACTTGTAAAGTAGGTACTCAAAAAGAGATAGTACACTCTCTACTCTTGAAATAGTACAGTCTCAACCACGTACTGAACCCAATACCTTTCACACGCTGTAGTGGTACAGCTTTTGAAAATAATTTTATAAGCCACCCACGGAGTAATGAAGTACCAAAATGCAAGATAATTAGGGTTTGCCAATCCTGATTTGGACGGGCAGCTAAACGTTCGGATCAGAATAAAATAGCTCTCCTAGAAGCTAGGCCGTAGGAGTATGAGATGATAGGGCTAGGGCTCGTTGGATATTTAACAAGAGGAGAGAGCGGGTAATTATCTATTGTGAGTGAGCCCCAGAGTGACGGGTCCGATAAGGTGCCTTCGTGCTCGGCGGTAACAAGCACCGCTAAATTTGTTACGAGCCGGTCTGTTGAAGCCCCTAGTAAATCCTCTTCTTATCTCAACAACACAATGGCCGCTCGACATTTAGGAGACCTCCTCATTGGACACCTGCCACGGCGATATTCGGTCCCGTCCGAGAAACTCCAAGAATGCCGGATGGTACGTTCTCTCGTCATCGACCATTCTACCAAAAAGGGTACTATTTGAAGGATCCAATAACATCCAAATCCCCAAATTCTCTCAAATCCCATTTACCAAGTACATAATCAATACTTCGCCAATTAGGGCAAGAATGCCTAATTGCACGCTAAAGAAAACTTCTATCACATCAATAATCCGAAAGAGATTCATCAATCTTCCACTGAAAGATATATTGAAGAAGCCCGGAAGTACCAATTATGAACATAGTTGAGAAAAGTTATACAACAAATCAGCAGAAATAAAATTAAAAAACATATACTACATTAAATACACTTTTAGGTTTCCACGGCCTCTATTATTACAAAAGACTTTGTTGATTTCTTCTGGTTTAAACGGTGTTGATAAATTTTTCGCCAGTCATGCTGCTGACTTCTTCAGGCCTGAAATGATAATGAGCAAACATTCTCAACAACAAGCATTCTCATTTCAGCCCTGAAGAATAACATCTCTCCCTCATCGCTCTCTTCCTAATCATAGGGCTAAATATACATAATAAATATTTTCAGTTTGGCTACTCAACTGTGAAAAACCCTGCATAGCTAACTAGGTGAATTTACTATTGACTAGCATTATAACTCATTGGCTACTCTATAACTAACTTATTGAATACTCTCTCTAACCGTACCATCTCCTCTCTAATATCTCTATCTCATATATCTTTATCTTAGAGCTAGTATATATACATGTAAAACAAGAGGGGAGGTACAGGAAGTTACATTGGTGACAACAAGGAAGGTATTTCACAACTAAGTGGTTAGGAGCCCACAAGTATACACAATAACCTTAGGTCATCAACCCAATCTAATGATCTGTTGATTTTTATAAATTTCCAGAGGATGCATTGGTAGAATAGAAGAATTAATTAGTACGTCTGAAAGTATAGATTTTTTTTCTTCTTGCCGCACTAATGAAGGATTTTTTTTTCCTGAACCATCCGACAAGGGATGTCTGGGCTGAGGGTTATTGTAGGGGTTGCATCTGAGCCAAGATTAATCCGCATCACAACGAGCTCGCGGGTAAAGGAGGTCGGAACACGACAATACAATTACGTTTAATTAAGGGGCGCGTATGGAAGCGGGCAGCAATTAATGAAGCCAGGAGTGCTACAAATGAGAAATAATATAATCCACTTGTTGGAAATAGAGTCAATGGCATGACAATCAGTGAATGGTGAAAGGGAGCACAAATCTAAAGCCAGCGGGGGGACAATGGGGGGGGAGAGAGCTCCTGTAATTATTCACACTGTCAAACAGGCTGTCAAAACAATGGCGGCTCACCTGCCTCTCAGCTTAGTGGATCTCCTTTCGGGCGTGAGATCCCACTACGTCGGATTTATGGGGTCGCGAATGGGGGGGGGGGGGAGGTTCGGCGATCTGAGACATCAATTATGTTTTTTATTCCTTTATATTTAGGTGTCAAGGGAGCGTAGAGAGTATATGTATATAGGGTGTAGAGCGCTGAGTTTCTGTGCTAAGGATTTAATATGTTAACAGCCTCTATGAATTGTTCAACCTTAATTGGAGGAAAAATCTGAGTGTGATCTCGGCCAAATTACCTGCAAAACAGTTGGCTAAGAAACAGTGAAATCTTTAGCATGTACTGGACCCAAGACACTAAATGGTTTGTAGTAGTACAGATTTTTATATCTACGATTACATATGAGAGTGATATGTTGAATAATATTAGTTGATCTTATGTATATGAGGAAGAAAATGGTCTGGGTGGAGGTAAAAAAAATATTTCTCATAAACAGTTCTTTCTATTTAAGTGAATTTCTTTTTAACACAACTGTAGCTCATTACGTCTCAATTTTCACTTCAAAAATTGTCCACAGTGGGTTTAAATCTAATAAATAATTTAATTTGCCGCCCGCGGAATTTGAAAAAAAATTTTTTTTATATTTTACTATTAAAAGTCATCCTAAAATAAAAGGGGTGGAATGGCTCAGTGATGTAGCACTGAGTTGGAGTGCCGAAGGTCCTTACAATACCGCTGCTGGCAGATTTTATTTCTTCAAGACTCTCCTGGGGCTTACCCTGCCTCTGTAAACTGGATACCTAAAATAGGGGGAAAATCTGGAGGTTGAGCGTGATCTAGGACAAATCACCTCCTTACAAAACCATTGACTTAGAAACAGTACAGTCCATTCCATGTACTGAATCTAAAACACTTCAGGAGTTTTAGTGGTACGGGTTTTTCTTTTCTTTCATTTTAATTATTATATGTTTTAATTGATTTTGATTCCCTTTTATACAAATGCCCAGGCTGTTATACTAACCACTAGATTACAGGTGACTGACTCAATGTGTCACACCTTTAGTGTTGTGTCAATTTCAATAGATTTTAATAAGGATGTTGACATGATACGTTCTCGGAACTTAGTCTGGTTAGTTCTATCTGCCATTTGAGAGACTTCTGCCTTTTGGTAATAATACCAACCATGTCATGATACGGTGTAATATATAATGTTACGGAGGATCACGCAAAGCAATCTGTCGTTTCTTCCATACTTCATCTATTTTCCTTGTACTTTTTCCCTCTCCTCAGTACATTTTGTTTCTGGTGACATACAGGATGAAGAATTGACACCACAGGTGACCCCTACATTTTTTTATACTCTGATAACTATAAGATGACGTTACAAGGTAATATTTTTGGAAGAACGTTTCCTCCGATAGGAATTGCGTGAAAAAGAAAATTTCTTAGTGTATGATAGACGTTGGTGGTCCATTCTGAGAAAGATCAATCCACTCAATTTCCTCAATAATTATCGAGAGAAGGGTAGAGGAAAAAAAAGAAAAAGGGAGAGACGTAGGGTAACCCTTAGAAATAGGAGAAGGGCTGGAAGGGTAGAATATGGGATTGTTGTCAGAAGACTAATGCCTTGTTGAGGAGCTTTGTCTGATTGATTGAGTAGCCGGCCCTATTCAGCAACCATCCTCAATTGATTTATGTCAGAAAAGAAAGCGCCCTTAAGAATTTTCCCCAAGCCCTACACCTAGTACCTCCTTTATCCCATTACACTGCATCTTGAAAAATAAATTTTCCTTTTTTATAGCCGTTCCTTTCTCCTGAATAGAGCTCGCCCTTTATATTCCTCTCCTGTAATACGGAAATGTAAAGATAAACCTTTTTACAACTGCTACGGCCCTTGTACCTTTTTTTTGGCGGCTTTAAAAGCGTTTTTAAGATTTTTTTTTAATCATTTATTTACCCGACAATATTCCATTGTGCACAATTGTCACTTTTCTCTGAGAATTTTATGATCACAAACAACGGTTGGTTGATAAATTTCCTTTATAGAAAAATATTGTATTTTTTTATGATAACGAAGTATATTTAATAATCGAAATCACCATTCAAAAAGTGTATGCTCAAGTAAATACTTCTTGAAAACAACAAGGCACTCATGGAACAGCTCATCAAAACAATTTTCAAAAAACTGTACCATTAAAACCCATGTAATTATGGTTACATTAACTTTTTAGGAATTCATTCGTTACTAAGCCTAACAAATGTATAAGCACACCTTAATCTTGGAGACGCAATCACTTTAATAATACTTACTGGATGCATGCTCCGCAATCCCGTGTTGTGTAATCTTGAAAATTCTACAGTTGCCTCATCCTTTTTTTTTTTTGGTCCAAATATTCTACGCAACAGCATATTCTCAAATACGTTATGCCGTTGTTCATCCTTCAGGATTAACTTTTGAATCGTTAAAAATGGAAGTAAAAATTGTATGTATACATATATATACTTTTCTTGAATGCTAATAAAATAAGTTTTTTCTTACAGTTCCTGAAATTCAGTCGTTTACTCGTTTAACTCTTTTACTGACGTTCAGAGACAATATCGTTCTCATAACCATGCCAAATAGATGGAATCTTTACCACCACATGTGTTGTAATATGTACATATAGTAGGTATCTTAATATTGCACAGGTATTCTGATTGATGTGGTGGTAAACACAAGAGCTGAAAGAAAAATGTATATTTGTTTATTTTGCATTTAAGTGTTAAATTAGATTCTGGAATAACTATAGGTAGCTCTTCTCAAGTGTGTAGCAAAAGTGGGTAGCAACCCAATGTATTAAAAATCGATCTCAACACTGCTAAGAGGAAACTTTAGGCTAATTAGTCCTTCACTCATGGGAGAGAAACAAGAACCTATACCTTGCTTTCCTCGACCTCAAATCGGCTTTCGACTCTGTTCCTCGAGATGAAATTTGGAAGGCATTAATGGCCAAGAATGTTCTATCAGGCCTTATCAAGGCAATCAAATCTAGATACGAAAACGTAAGGGAATAGTGAGAATCAATGGCACTGAATCCAAGAGCTTTCCCATGGACAAAGGAGTAAAACAAGGAGACAGTCTCAGTCCACTAACCTTTCTAATCTTCATGGATGAAATCATACAAATATGTAAAAGAAGAACTGCGAGAACTACAATTGGGCATTGGAAGATGCGGACCATACTAGCACAAGTATATGCTGACGATATAGCCCTGATCTCAGACACTTCTGAAAATCTGCAGCGGACAATAACCGAATGGGAAGTAGAGCTTGCCAGGAAAGTTATGATCATAAATGTTAATAAAAGTAAAATATTGCATATTAAGTTGGAAGAAATCCTGAAGATATACATATTGTATGCAATGAACAAGAAATGGAAGTCGTTGAGGAATTCACATACCTGAGCACAATGATTTGCAGAAATGGGAAAGTAGAACAAGGTAATGTTTACTACCAGATCTGCCACACTATTGTCGGCAAAAGAGAAGTTGGAAAGGACGCTAAACTCCGTATATTCAAAAGCGTATATTTGCCAATTCTCTTATATGTGACTGAGAGTTGGATACTCCTGGATAAAGACTGGAGCCGTTTAACAGCTGCCGAAATGAAATTTCTCCGGCGAGTAACTTCCAAGACAAGAAGGGGATCCGGAACGATACTATTAGAGAGGAGCTGCGCCTTGCCTCCCTGAAAGAAACCCTGGATAAGCGTCAGCTCAAATGGTTTGGGCGTACCCACAGAATGAATCAAGACAGAGATCGAAGAAATTTAATGGAAGCCAAACCCGTGGGCACTAGACCTAGAGGGAGACCAAGGCAGACTTACCGCAATTACATTTCCAAGTTGGGACAAGTGAGAGGGAAGAACATGCAGGATCTGAGGATTATGAGGAGAGATAGAGATAGATGGAGATCCTGGGTTGATGTGGTACCTCGGCGCTGAAAGGCACAAGAGGAAGATAAAAAAGAAGATCCATTTGGAATACATTTATCTGCAACCATGGTAAATAAGTGGTTTACATTTCCTCCTGAATGAGTTAATTATACTGAGGTAAGCAGAACCGTTTCTTTGTCTTAGTATTTGGCTTGAATTGGATTTATAATCCATGATTATTTAGTTATAATATAAGCTATAGTATCACTACTTCAACTCAAGGCCTGGCTTAGCCCTTAGGCTTACACAGATTTCAACACTCTCACACTCTGACATAGGCAGAACCTTTCGGGATTGTTTGTACCCTAAATAAATTATCCTCGCAGCGAAAAAAAAAGAATCACGGCTCATTACACGACAACCCTCCTAAGGGACAAGGGGCCAGGGAAGTGGAACCTGATTAGGCCCGACCTTCCTCCCGGTGATGATCTATAGTAATTGAGCCACTCAATCAAACGCCAACTATAATTCATTGCTTCACATGTGTAATTACACCACTGCACCGTTTTTTGCATTGATAATTTGTCCTGAGCTCTAATGATTCCTTCCTTAATCGCTTTTCGTAATCTGCGCGTGGTAGTTTTTAAAAATTAAATGCATTATGGAGAGTAATGATATTCTAATACTAATAGTTTAGCTTCATCACATCTTCAGAAGATCAGGATATGTATAATGGATGTTTAATGAGGCAATTTACTTTTTTATTGAAATTTACAATTGCATTATAAATTGTATGCAACAATATAATTAATGACACTTGAAGACATGAAATAAAGTCAAGTAGAGGATTTATATCGGGATCAATTTATTCGTAAAAAAAGTAAGGGGTATTGAGAATTTTGGATTGTAAGGATTGAATAAGAGACGAATTCAGTAGCTTAGTGAAGCCCAAAAGCTCTACTTCGTATGTACAAATGGATGTTATAATAGTTGTGTATAAGAGTATTTTTTAATTAATTGGGAGCTAGTAAGTGTTGAAGTAGCCTGAAGCGGTTTCTTATCGTTTCTGGCTAGTGTTTGGATTAAGCGGTTAAGCAAGTTAAACGCTTGTCAAGATGATGATCGATACTATGTAGGCATCGGATCTGTTACACAGGAATAAGTGGAATATTATTAAAAGAAACTGGAGGACAGTAATTCACTGAAATTCTTCAATTTTAGCAAATGGTAGATAAAAGGGTCCAAAATACTCACTATTAAATTATTTACGAAGAGCAGGATTAATATTTCCAGTTTTTTTCGAGTTCTATTGATATACTCCCAGATTTTCCTCGCAGAAACACCCTTCAATACACTAAAATATTAAACGATGCTGATTAGATAGGCCTAATTAGTCTAAAACTAGTTAACCTATCAACTGCCTCATTGGCTATTATTTTATGATCTGTAAAATGAATGAAATCACTTTTTCCTTTTTTTATCTTGGGTATTTTTAGTTCCTTATGGGTACAGATATACTAATATCGTATACCAAACACATCAGCAACGCGGAAGTATAACGGCGGGTGTGAAAGGTATAGTGTAGTTTCGGGCAAATCACCTCCCTGCAAAACCCCAGTACAATCTCAGTTAAACTCCGGCTGTGGCAGAATTTTATTGGTTAACAGCCAATGATACGCCTGGGGTTCACCCAGCCCCTATAAACTGAAAACCAGTATTTGACAAATTCACATAACCGTTGGCTTGAAGACAGAACAGTCTCTACCATGTACTGAACCCAATACCCTTCATGGGTTGTAGTAGTACGGGTTTTTTCCATTTTCATTACTGTCTGTAGAAGAGGTGAGTAGAATAACCTTCGTTCAATAATTCTAGTTTAGTTCAGTGATTTTTAAGGTGGTTTGCAGGGAGGTGATTTGTCCTAGATCACGCTCGACCGCCAGATTATTCCCCCTTATTTTGGGTACCCACTTTATAAAGGTTGGGTGAGCCCCAGGATGGTTTTTATCCCATATGATCCATCTCCGGCTGCTAATAGACTAAATAGAAGTCTTGCCAGCAGAAAGTTTTGAACCAGGATTTTTGGCATGGCAACTCTACTACTAATATTCACTTTAAATGATATTAAAATTGAGTTTTTTTTAAGGATTTGTAGGCTAGTTGCTTTGTAATCTATATCGAAAGCCACAGCCCGGATTTGAACATGGAGCCTACGGCATAGCAACTCATCACTCAAAACGAGGTGCCTCGCTCACACTTGGATATAATGAATAAAGGAAAAAAAATATCGGGGTGTAAGAAAGCGTTCTAGTGACAAAAGTTGGGGGAGCCCTTAGACGATTTGCCCTCTCATTGGCAAATAATGGAGGAAGGGCGAGGAAAGGGCAGGTGGCTAAGTAGGCTTTGTCCCATTGAGCCAACCTTATTGATTCTTTTGTCCCACCTCCTCAACCTTCCAATAAATCCAATTCATTCCTTAGCGATAAAAGCCTTCCACCGCCTCAACCCCCGTGCCTTTTATATATTACCTACCTTCATTCCATTAACTTTTCTGCCAAAAAAAAAAGAGAAAGAAATAACATACAAATACATACTCCTTAGCCTAAATGGAACATGTTCCCGTGCACTCATTTTTTTTTCCTACGCCTTTTCTTTTTTTCCCCTTTCAAACTTTGGATTCGAAGAAAGTCATTTATTCTTTTTTTTTTTTGGCCCGAAACCAACGCAAAAATATATTTAGTAAGGTTCGAGACGAGAAACGTTAGGTACGGAAGGCCAGATGTATGTATATGTATGTTTAATTTTTTTATTAGTTAGGGATGGGGTAGGTTAGTGTGTAGAGGACTGAGTTGCTGCGCTGAAGGCTCCGTCTTATTATAGTTATTTACAGGCTATATTGTAGAAATATAATTTATAAATCTTCTATTAGCGTTTATGATGATTGAGTTGATGCAATAAGGTCATGTGGTCAATTGGTGCCAAAAGTCGGTACCGTTAATTTGGGCTGAAACCTGACAATTGACCGTTGATCTAAGACAAATCACTTCCCTGCACAAACGTTGTTCTTGAAACAGCACAGTCGCTACCATATACTGAATCCAAGCTCTTTCTTGAGTTGAGGTGGTACAGTTTTTTGTAACCCCATTCTACTGAAATGCAACGTTAATAACAACATTTTATAAGTGTTTACTAAATTAGTAATAACATATATCATTAACTTAAATATAATTTATATAAACAGTATAAGATTATTTAAATAATTATCATGAACATGTTGTTAGTAAACCTGTAACACTACAACCCGTGAAGGGTGTGGGATTCAATACATTGTAGACACTGTACTGGATCACTCTAAAGTGAGCCTCCGCTCTCTTCAAACCTATAACAATAGCTTAAATTTGTCTATAACAAGAAGCAATCGTAAACAAAATTCTGTCGATTGAATCCTACGTAAAAATGTCGGAAAAAGATGATGGTGAAATGTCTACGGCTTAATAAAATGATCTACCACAGCTGGATTTCCTAGGAAACAGTTCAGTAACTACCACCAACAACGTGAGAGATCTGGAGCCAAGAATATATATTAAAGCCCTTTTATGCCCTCAAAGCAGGGCGGCCAACTTGGTCTACAACAGAAACCCTTCGGGTCCCCAGGGCCGTAAGCCATTTACGAGTACATTTTAAAAAAGAAAGCTCAGTACTCGCAATATCGCCAGGGGAAAATGAAAGGTTCGTAACATTGGATTGATTCAATATCCTATATTACTATTAAATGTTTAAAGTCTACCTTTCAGGGGAGCGGAGTGGTTCATTATTAGAGCGCTGATTTGTAGTGCCGCTGAGTTGTGAGGTTCAAATCTGGCTTCGACAGATTTTATTTAATCTGTTAACAGCCGGGAATAGATCCTTTGGTGTCTAGTACCCTCCTGGGGCTCGCCCAGCCTAATGTATGTAACCTATAAAATGTATGTATGTATATATATATATATATATACTATATAATGTGAAAATCTGATCGTTGATCGTGATCTAGCAAAAATCACCTCCATGCACAACCGTTGTCCTAGAAACAGTAAAGTCTCAATCACGTACTGAGCTCAAGATCATTCATGGGTTATAGTGATACATTTTCCCCCTATTGAAGCGTGTTTTTAGAATATTATTTGATTTTATTTATCAATAAGGGTCAGAATCTCTAAATATAAATAACGAAAGGTATGGCTAAGGCTTATATGTTGGAAAATCTGTGTTGTTAAAGACGGATCAAGGGAGGGGATTAGGGAAACAATGCAGAAATTAGCCGGACAAGAAGACACAATCAGAGGAGGTGGGGAGGGGGGTGGAGGTGGGAAGGGGGGGGGGGAATCAGAAGAGAATCAGCAAAAATGCCCACACGCCAATGAAAGGAGCTAGTCAGTAAACACAATAAACCGAGGGGACCCGGCCCACTGTTAAATTGCGAGTATTGTTCTGCCGACCCCTTCCAAGAGAAAAAGGAAACAGAAGAAATAATAACATAGGCAGGGGTGGAGAAATAGTAATTACCAACTTGTCCAAAACAGTTACCTCCTTCCTCTTAGTCTCATCTTTCATTAGGATTTTTTTTCTTCCACGTCTTCGCTTGGCATGTAAGCACTCCTCCCCTAAATAGCTTCTTATAGTCCCTCGCAGGAGACGTGATGAGTGTGATGTCAACTTCATTAAAAAAAAAAATAACTTCGGGGCTCGTCATTCCTTTGTAAGGGAACAGCTCAGCTGATGGGAATCGATTTCTTAAGCTTGAAAAGATCCTCTTATACCAGAAATAATAAGCAAACAATAATTACAAAACCCCTAATACATTATATTATCATATACCTATGTTCGTATACTTACATATAACACCCTTGCTATAAATACAATAACCTATTAAGGATCTTGTAAGTATATACCATGTAATAGTCAACGCTTATGCTGAGAAGTGGCTTGGCAAAAAATACACTCACCAATTGAGGGTACCGACTATATAGGGGCTGTTTGACATCCCACATGGTTCATCTAAGGTTATTAACAGTAGCAGATTAAAAAATCCATTTCTCTTCCTACAACACAGCAACTCAGCGCTCTACACACTGAACTACTATCCTTCCCTCCCACAAAGAAAAAAACATATTCATAAATCAGGGTAGGATTTCAGAGAAATTAAGAGTGATGTTATTTTTTATAGATTGATTCTTTCAGTTTTCTTTTCCTTTTACTTTTCCAGTGGAAGCCACTTGGTATTTGCTACATGGAATACTGTTTCTAGGACAACGGTTGTACAGTAAGACGGTATCAGTATCTGTCTGTGATCAAGCTTCACCGCCAGTTTTCCCCTCACTTAATGGTACCCACTTTATAGTGGCTGGGTGAGTCCCAGGAGGCAGATTCCACACAATTCATCAATGACTGTAAACAGACTAAATAATTTATTTGCCAGAACCCGGGACATTCGGCACAGTAATTCAGCACTCCACCACTGAGCTACCCCGCCCCCTTCGTACCTTGCGACGTTCAATTGCAAAAATACAATTAATGCAATAAAGAATGTTAATTTAAGGATAATAATAATAAGCCATAGCGAAACAATTTTTCTGGGATTTTCTTCCACATTAGCTCGAACATCGTCATCGAGGGCAGAACTTCTTTCGTGGCCTTCATTGTCTTCAAGGCTCAAGTCTCCCTCTCGAAATCTCTGGAACAACCGTTGAACAGTGTACTTACTAAGACTGCCTTCGCCCCATACTTCTTCGATATTTCTGGTCTTTTAGGCCACGTTCGAACTCGTAAACAAAATTGGAGTTGGGAAATTGAAATTGAATGGAAAATGACATCTCATTAAAGACTGAATTATTCCCAAGTAGCAAAATTGTATAGAGGTAAATAAACTTTTTGTTTTTTTGAAAGAGCTTTAATAAGTGTTTACATTTATAAAAGTTAAAAGTACAACAAACATAAACAGTTTACTATTTGGAGGGGTATTTAAAAAAAAACATAAAATCATAAAATTATTCAAACATAAAATTATTTTACGGACAACACAATAGAATACCAGCCGCGAATTCGGTTATTTTCTTATCATCGAATGTTTCCTACTTGACAATGAGGAAGTGTTTGATTGAAAATAAGAGATATCGTCCCATTTAGCCGAGGGATGGGTAGGAACGCCCGGTGGAAGTTGGAGGGGGGGATGTAAGTAAATAGCATTATTGTCCAAACAAAACCAACAAAAGAGGAAAATGTTTACCGAGGCCCTCGAAGACTAGTTAGCGCCCACTTGACTCGCCACCTTTATACAGCATATTTTATTCATTATGTTAATAAGGGCTTTGTCACGCTACATTGTACTCGTCCGAATCAATACTCGACTGCCTCTTCTCCCAAGTAGCCAGGCAACTCTGATGATCCATAAACCAAAAAGTATTTGCTCAACGCTCAAAATTATTTTTAAACCCTTCCAGGCGAAAGTTCTGTCTCTTTGACCTTGACATTTCCTGCCGGTGCTGAATCATTGGATCATTGATTCATCCGTAGCCACAATCTAGAAGAACGTTAGAGAAAGATGATACTCGTTATCGGCATCGAAGAAAAGTTAATCTCTAAACAGTGCTTAATTGAGCAGAACTACTAGTTTCATGATAAGCATAAGTGATCTACAGTGGTGATACACATTTGGCTTCACTACCAAAGCAATTATCTCAAGGAAAAATCAAGATTGAGAATAGGCCATACCCGATTAACACACGGATACCTCATAGATAAAGAAGCTCCTAAATGTACATCCTGCAGAGTACAGCTATCCATCGCTCACATTCTAGTGGATTGCCCGCGTTACTCAGCTTACTTTGAAAACTGCAAAATAGAAAGAAGACTTCACTGGGTGTTGGAAAATAATGTTTCGAACGTAAATAAAGTAATTGAATTTCTAAAAAAATGTAATCTATATAGTAAAATTTAACATTAAAAAATAAACCAAAACAAACCTAACCTATAGGACACGAATGAACTCTGTAGTTGAGTTTCCAAAAAAACACAAAACCTAACCTAACCTCAAGGAAAAATCAGATCTTTTGATTTGAATAATATTTAAATAATAAAATGGGATGCCACCCTGAGATCGTTATACTTAATATATAATAATTCTATATCATTAATAAATAAGAGACATATCCCTCTCTTCTCCAAAGGTTGATGTGGTTGACTTACCAGGAGTTGGTTATTAAATAAAGATCCTTTCTCACTTAATTGAATGACATTATATTGATAGTGTGCTGATTTACAAGGTAATTTATAAAACTAATTACAAATAAAGAAAAGGGAGGCTCTTTTACTAGATGTGACAGTCTACGTGTAGTTGTCCACTTCTTGCCCACAACTGCCGTTCTATCCATTAATAGTTAAGATACCGGATCCCAAGAGACATTTAAGCTAACCGCTGGATGCCCCTTAACCTATTTACTTAGGAACTCCTAATGTTCTAGATAGTGTAACATATAGCAACAGGTAGACTTGCTTCTGAATTTGCTATGATTCTTATTAAACTTTTTGTCTAGTCTAGGTCTAGAGATGATAAAAAAAAACTATACCAAACACTACAACCCGTGAAGGGTCTGGAGTTCAGTAGATAGTAGAGACTATACTGGTTCTTGGACAAAGTTTGTGCAGGGAGGTGATTTGTCCTAGATCACGCTTAACCGCCAGATTTTCCGCCAGAGTTACCCACTTTATAGAAGCTGGGTGAGCCTCAGCAGTGTCCTAGATCACATAGGACCCTTCTCTTGCTGATAAAAGATTAAATAAAGGCCTTGCCAGCGAGCGGGATTTAAATTTCGGAAAGGCAAATCAGCGCTCTACCACTGAGCCATTCCGCTATGTGCCCTTAGTCCAACGTATAGGTTGAGATGGTATGGTTATACTAAAGTATGTAAAGAGAGTAGTCACTAAGGTCTAAGTTACTAAATTACAATGTGCGTCCATATTTAATAAGTCTATCTAGACAGTTCATATTAGAAAGTTCGTATACTTATGTTATATTGTTCAATGACATTATAAATATAATTCTTTTTTACAAGTCGCCTACTGTGCTATAGGTGACAATAAGGGGCCTAGGCCAGGTAGAGTATAATGGTCCTTAGGGTTCATTACTTTACTTGGAAGAGAGGGGGCAGTTGTCGGTACGCGGCAGTCAAGTCAAGATGTAAGGAGGAGGATGCAGAATGTATCATAAGTCACCTATAGCTTCCCGTTTTCAATTGTAAGTTGTTCTTAAGATTTATAAAGTCTGTAACCATGATCAGCACGAATAAAATATAATGTTCTTCTATAATTATTCTTATTTAATAAACAAGTCCTGGTCAGTCAACCACGTTAACCTTTGGAGAAGACTATATAAGTCTCTTAATTATTAATAACATAAAATTATTACATATTAAGTATAACGATCTCAGGGTGGCATCCCATTTTAGTATTTAATTATATTCAGATCAAAGGATCTGACTTTTCCCTGAGATCTTAGCTTGGGCAGTAAAGCCAATATAGCAACTGTTTGTCAACTTACTGTATGGATACTTTAATGGTAAAAAGCGAAAAACATCTAACTTGTTTTCAGATCAGTTCCTGTGAAAAGCAAGAATATATTTGCTGCCCCGGTGAATAAGTGGTTTAATCTTTAGTCTAGAGAGAGTTAATTGTATTGAGGGAGCGGAATAATGTCATTCTCGTTGTCTTTGATTTGAGTGCCTGAATTCTGGTTCCTTTAGTGCAAGAAACTCATTTTTGACAGGTTTTGAAAAGTTTGTTACAAGGACAAAAGAAAAGAATATATAGAAAAACAGCTTCATGAAATCGAAACGTTTTTATTCAAAATATTTACCCTCATTTTCTATACATTTTCCCCAAACCTGTTATCAAATTTGCAATCCCTGTTATCAAATACGAGAGGAATTCAATGGCTTAGCGGAGCTATACTCTGCAAGTCAAGAAGGGTCTTATGAATCTGTTAACATAAACATAGTAAAAAACAGAAGTCCACTAATTCGACTTTGAATTTCAGAAATAATAAAAACGAACATTTCTTATGAAACGAACCCGATGTATTCTTGCTTTTTACAAGAACTGATATGAAATCAGTCCTTGAATGTTCTAAAGCTAAGATTCTTCATGGGTTCTATGGTACAGGTTTATTAAAGCATTTCTTCTGGGTTAACATTACCAAAAACTGTTGATTTTGACATTTCGTCCAACGATTTCGGATAACAACATCACTATCCTCAAAAGAGCTTAAAGAATAGAGGGTTACCCTCAGTTAATCGATGACGCTACGCCTTGTGCCCTTAGTCCAACGTATAGGTTGAGATGGTATGGTTATACTAAAGTATGTAAAGAGAGTAGTCACTAAGGTCTAAGTTACTAAATTACAATGTGCGTCCATATTTAATAAGTCTATCTAGACAGTTCATATTAGAAAGTTCGTATACTTATGTTATATTGTTCAATGACATTATAAATATAATTCTTTTTTACAAGTCGCCTACTGTGCTATAGGTGACAATAAGGGGCCTAGGCCAGGTAGAGTATAATGGTCCTTAGGGTTCATTACTTTACTTGGAAGAGAGGGGGCAGTTGTCGGTACGCGGCAGTCAAGTCAAGATGTAAGGAGGAGGATGCAGAATGTATCATAAGTCACCTATAGCTTCCCGTTTTCAATTGTAAGTTGTTCTTAAGATTTATAAAGTCTGTAACCATGATCAGCACGAATAAAATATAATGTTCTTCTATAATTATTCTTATTTAATAAACAAGTCCTGGTCAGTCAACCACGTTAACCTTTGGAGAAGACTATATAAGTCTCTTAATTATTAATAACATAAAATTATTACATATTAAGTATAACGATCTCAGGGTGGCATCCCATTTTAGTATTTAATTATATTCAGATCAAAGGATCTGACTTTTCCCTGAGATCTTAGCTTGGGCAGTAAAGCCAATATAGCATTTTGTCATCCCTTATGTGAGGATTTTGAACAGATTGACGGGAGTTGTTTATTTATTGATTACTTATGAATGGTACATATTGAATGTTTGAATTGGTCTAAACAGTTATCGTATTTTTTTTTATGTATTTGAAAAGTGTGATCTCTTTAATGATAATCAGTGAAGTGTTCATTGACCAAATCAGTATTTTGCTGTAATCGTTTTTATTGAATCATAATGATGCCAGGACCGAAAACGCAAGAAGGATCAGAGCAGTACGGGTCTCAGAGAAGTGGTAAAGACCACGAGATGGAAGAAAGAAAATTAAGGATATTGCAAAAGTTTGAAAACATGGCAGAATTAATGGTATCTCAAACTGAAAAGGTGAATACTTTTTTGAGTAATCTCATATTGAAGATTGAAGGTGCTCCAAAAACGAGTGAACAAAAACTTGATATTGAAGTATTGCCGAAGAAAGTAAATGATTTGGCCGGTTATAAGCATCCTAATCATGAGAGGGGAGTCTACATGGCAAAAGAAAGAAATAAGATAAAAGAAATATTTAACATAGAAAAACAGCTCCATAAAGATCTAGTAAAACTAAGGGAAGAAAGCGCAAACAAAAGATATCAAAGGGAAACGGTAGAACAGAAACTAGTAAAGAAGAAAGAAATTGTTCTAGGAAAAATGTCTAACATAAAATTACAAAGAGGTAAGGAAAATTGCTCCTTTTTGGGTTCAGTTAATAATCCTTGTGATCTTAGTGATAGTAGTAAGAAGAGGAAACTTGTTGATGCTGAAGCAACTCCGGCTAAAAGACCGAAATTTGAAAAAATCACAAACATAGTTTCGAAAGATAGTTTTGACTTATTAAATAAGGAAGTGACTTTGACTACGAAAGTAGATCAAATTAAAAATGTGACACTGAAGGCTACTGAGAACAAACAAACATTGAACTCTGATGTCTTAAAGTTTAAGTCACCACAACTTACTAAGACTCAAGAAAATAACCAAAGAAGGAAGGTAAAAGTGTGCCACGTAGGCCCCACTTTGTGTTTTAAACGAAGACAATTATCTGCAACAAGTTTACCCTGTATCGTTTATAAAATAAATGGGATAACCAATTATCGGGGTGTAAAAATTAATAAGAAAGCAAATATTCTAGGTTTTAAAACGAATGAAGTAAATATAAAGAATAACATGGAAGCACAGAATAAATTATTTAGGAAAAGGACAGCGGATGTTCGTAACTACCTTAGAGGTAAAGTCAAGAAGAAGGGTTAACATCATTAGGGCTGGCTGAAATATTGTTTAAATAAAAGGACTAGAACTGGACTAACTGCGTAAGATTATTCTTTAATTACTTTTAAACACACTTTTCATGTATTCAAATATAAACAATAATTTTTTTTTTGCTATGTTCTAATAATATTTTCGTAGTAAATTATTTTATTAAAATTGCTATGTGTGCTGATCATGGAAGCCAATAAAATTCATACTAATTTTCTAATGGCTGTACTTGTACTTTGACCCAAAAGAATTGTAGAATTTATGGGCATGTAAACAAACCTTGTTTGTGACACCTGCGCCTTTATTGTTAATACCTTAATGTGTACTTTAGGCGCCCATAGAAACGCCGACAGTCAGAATTTAGAGAGTCAAGCCAATATAGAATAATGATATTTTGTTAAAATGTTCTCGAATACCAGGTAAAGCAGGTGTGTACCTTCGGTACCGACCTCCCGACAAAGACCCCTATTTAATGATATATTGTTGAAATGTTCTAGAATATCAGGTGAATAAACACTAGTGAGCTTTAGTTGAATTTTGTATGAACTGTAGCAGCAAAATATATTTTCAAACCCATGTAGTAATTGTATAAATGGTAATAATAGTAGAACTGAATGAAATGTAATAAGAGTATTTGAAGTTTAAATTAAATTGTTTGTATATATATTCAGGAAGTGAGAAATAATGGTGTTGTAATCCCAATCGGTTATTTTTATTATGCATTGTAAAACTGCTCTTGTGGTTTTTCTTCTTTTGTTGTTTTGTATGTATCCTGTTTATGCTTGTATATGTTTATGTTTTGAAATAATGTATTTGGAGATTGCACATTTTTAAACATTATTTAATTGAAAAAAAAATATGTATATATTTTTTTTTTGTTTTTGGACGATGGGTAATGCTATAGGTGACAATAAGGGGCCTAGGCCAGGTAGAGTATAATGGTCCTTAGGGTTCATTACTTTACTTGGAAGAGAGGGGGCAGTTGTCGGTACGCGGCAGTCAAGTCAAGATGTAAGGAGGAGGATGCAGAATGTATCATAAGTCACCTATAGCTTCCCGTTTTCAATTGTAAGTTGTTCTTAAGATTTATAAAGTCTGTAACCATGATCAGCACGAATAAAATATAATGTTCTTCTATAATTATTCTTATTTAATAAACAAGTCCTGGTCAGTCAACCACGTTAACCTTTGGAGAAGACTATATAAGTCTCTTAATTATTAATAACATAAAATTATTACATATTAAGTATAACGATCTCAGGGTGGCATCCCATTTTAGTATTTAATTATATTCAGATCAAAGGATCTGACTTTTCCCTGAGATCTTAGCTTGGGCAGTAAAGCCAATATAGCATTTTGTCATCCCTTATGTGAGGATTTTGAACAGATTGACGGGAGTTGTTTATTTATTGATTACTTATGAATGGTACATATTGAATGTTTGAATTGGTCTAAACAGTTATCGTATTTTTTTTTATGTATTTGAAAAGTGTGATCTCTTTAATGATAATCAGTGAAGTGTTCATTGACCAAATCAGTATTTTGCTGTAATCGTTTTTATTGAATCATAATGATGCCAGGACCGAAAACGCAAGAAGGATCAGAGCAGTACGGGTCTCAGAGAAGTGGTAAAGACCACGAGATGGAAGAAAGAAAATTAAGGATATTGCAAAAGTTTGAAAACATGGCAGAATTAATGGTATCTCAAACTGAAAAGGTGAATACTTTTTTGAGTAATCTCATATTGAAGATTGAAGGTGCTCCAAAAACGAGTGAACAAAAACTTGATATTGAAGTATTGCCGAAGAAAGTAAATGATTTGGCCGGTTATAAGCATCCTAATCATGAGAGGGGAGTCTACATGGCAAAAGAAAGAAATAAGATAAAAGAAATATTTAACATAGAAAAACAGCTCCATAAAGATCTAGTAAAACTAAGGGAAGAAAGCGCAAACAAAAGATATCAAAGGGAAACGGTAGAACAGAAACTAGTAAAGAAGAAAGAAATTGTTCTAGGAAAAATGTCTAACATAAAATTACAAAGAGGTAAGGAAAATTGCTCCTTTTTGGGTTCAGTTAATAATCCTTGTGATCTTAGTGATAGTAGTAAGAAGAGGAAACTTGTTGATGCTGAAGCAACTCCGGCTAAAAGACCGAAATTTGAAAAAATCACAAACATAGTTTCGAAAGATAGTTTTGACTTATTAAATAAGGAAGTGACTTTGACTACGAAAGTAGATCAAATTAAAAATGTGACACTGAAGGCTACTGAGAACAAACAAACATTGAACTCTGATGTCTTAAAGTTTAAGTCACCACAACTTACTAAGACTCAAGAAAATAACCAAAGAAGGAAGGTAAAAGTGTGCCACGTAGGCCCCACTTTGTGTTTTAAACGAAGACAATTATCTGCAACAAGTTTACCCTGTATCGTTTATAAAATAAATGGGATAACCAATTATCGGGGTGTAAAAATTAATAAGAAAGCAAATATTCTAGGTTTTAAAACGAATGAAGTAAATATAAAGAATAACATGGAAGCACAGAATAAATTATTTAGGAAAAGGACAGCGGATGTTCGTAACTACCTTAGAGGTAAAGTCAAGAAGAAGGGTTAACATCATTAGGGCTGGCTGAAATATTGTTTAAATAAAAGGACTAGAACTGGACTAACTGCGTAAGATTATTCTTTAATTACTTTTAAACACACTTTTCATGTATTCAAATATAAACAATAATTTTTTTTTTGCTATGTTCTAATAATATTTTCGTAGTAAATTATTTTATTAAAATTGCTATGTGTGCTGATCATGGAAGCCAATAAAATTCATACTAATTTTCTAATGGCTGTACTTGTACTTTGACCCAAAAGAATTGTAGAATTTATGGGCATGTAAACAAACCTTGTTTGTGACACCTGCGCCTTTATTGTTAATACCTTAATGTGTACTTTAGGCGCCCATAGAAACGCCGACAGTCAGAATTTAGAGAGTCAAGCCAATATAGAATAATGATATTTTGTTAAAATGTTCTCGAATACCAGGTAAAGCAGGTGTGTACCTTCGGTACCGACCTCCCGACAAAGACCCCTATTTAATGATATATTGTTGAAATGTTCTAGAATATCAGGTGAATAAACACTAGTGAGCTTTAGTTGAATTTTGTATGAACTGTAGCAGCAAAATATATTTTCAAACCCATGTAGTAATTGTATAAATGGTAATAATAGTAGAACTGAATGAAATGTAATAAGAGTATTTGAAGTTTAAATTAAATTGTTTGTATATATATTCAGGAAGTGAGAAATAATGGTGTTGTAATCCCAATCGGTTATTTTTATTATGCATTGTAAAACTGCTCTTGTGGTTTTTCTTCTTTTGTTGTTTTGTATGTATCCTGTTTATGCTTGTATATGTTTATGTTTTGAAATAATGTATTTGGAGATTGCACATTTTTAAACATTATTTAATTGAAAAAAAAATATGTATATATTTTTTTTTTGTTTTTGGACGATGGGTAATGCTATAGGTGACAATAAGGGGCCTAGGCCAGGTAGAGTATAATGGTCCTTAGGGTTCATTACTTTACTTGGAAGAGAGGGGGCAGTTGTCGGTACGCGGCAGTCAAGTCAAGATGTAAGGAGGAGGATGCAGAATGTATCATAAGTCACCTATAGCTTCCCGTTTTCAATTGTAAGTTGTTCTTAAGATTTATAAAGTCTGTAACCATGATCAGCACGAATAAAATATAATGTTCTTCTATAATTATTCTTATTTAATAAACAAGTCCTGGTCAGTCAACCACGTTAACCTTTGGAGAAGACTATATAAGTCTCTTAATTATTAATAACATAAAATTATTACATATTAAGTATAACGATCTCAGGGTGGCATCCCATTTTAGTATTTAATTATATTCAGATCAAAGGATCTGACTTTTCCCTGAGATCTTAGCTTGGGCAGTAAAGCCAATATAGCATTTTGTCATCCCTTATGTGAGGATTTTGAACAGATTGACGGGAGTTGTTTATTTATTGATTACTTATGAATGGTACATATTGAATGTTTGAATTGGTCTAAACAGTTATCGTATTTTTTTTTATGTATTTGAAAAGTGTGATCTCTTTAATGATAATCAGTGAAGTGTTCATTGACCAAATCAGTATTTTGCTGTAATCGTTTTTATTGAATCATAATGATGCCAGGACCGAAAACGCAAGAAGGATCAGAGCAGTACGGGTCTCAGAGAAGTGGTAAAGACCACGAGATGGAAGAAAGAAAATTAAGGATATTGCAAAAGTTTGAAAACATGGCAGAATTAATGGTATCTCAAACTGAAAAGGTGAATACTTTTTTGAGTAATCTCATATTGAAGATTGAAGGTGCTCCAAAAACGAGTGAACAAAAACTTGATATTGAAGTATTGCCGAAGAAAGTAAATGATTTGGCCGGTTATAAGCATCCTAATCATGAGAGGGGAGTCTACATGGCAAAAGAAAGAAATAAGATAAAAGAAATATTTAACATAGAAAAACAGCTCCATAAAGATCTAGTAAAACTAAGGGAAGAAAGCGCAAACAAAAGATATCAAAGGGAAACGGTAGAACAGAAACTAGTAAAGAAGAAAGAAATTGTTCTAGGAAAAATGTCTAACATAAAATTACAAAGAGGTAAGGAAAATTGCTCCTTTTTGGGTTCAGTTAATAATCCTTGTGATCTTAGTGATAGTAGTAAGAAGAGGAAACTTGTTGATGCTGAAGCAACTCCGGCTAAAAGACCGAAATTTGAAAAAATCACAAACATAGTTTCGAAAGATAGTTTTGACTTATTAAATAAGGAAGTGACTTTGACTACGAAAGTAGATCAAATTAAAAATGTGACACTGAAGGCTACTGAGAACAAACAAACATTGAACTCTGATGTCTTAAAGTTTAAGTCACCACAACTTACTAAGACTCAAGAAAATAACCAAAGAAGGAAGGTAAAAGTGTGCCACGTAGGCCCCACTTTGTGTTTTAAACGAAGACAATTATCTGCAACAAGTTTACCCTGTATCGTTTATAAAATAAATGGGATAACCAATTATCGGGGTGTAAAAATTAATAAGAAAGCAAATATTCTAGGTTTTAAAACGAATGAAGTAAATATAAAGAATAACATGGAAGCACAGAATAAATTATTTAGGAAAAGGACAGCGGATGTTCGTAACTACCTTAGAGGTAAAGTCAAGAAGAAGGGTTAACATCATTAGGGCTGGCTGAAATATTGTTTAAATAAAAGGACTAGAACTGGACTAACTGCGTAAGATTATTCTTTAATTACTTTTAAACACACTTTTCATGTATTCAAATATAAACAATAATTTTTTTTTTGCTATGTTCTAATAATATTTTCGTAGTAAATTATTTTATTAAAATTGCTATGTGTGCTGATCATGGAAGCCAATAAAATTCATACTAATTTTCTAATGGCTGTACTTGTACTTTGACCCAAAAGAATTGTAGAATTTATGGGCATGTAAACAAACCTTGTTTGTGACACCTGCGCCTTTATTGTTAATACCTTAATGTGTACTTTAGGCGCCCATAGAAACGCCGACAGTCAGAATTTAGAGAGTCAAGCCAATATAGAATAATGATATTTTGTTAAAATGTTCTCGAATACCAGGTAAAGCAGGTGTGTACCTTCGGTACCGACCTCCCGACAAAGACCCCTATTTAATGATATATTGTTGAAATGTTCTAGAATATCAGGTGAATAAACACTAGTGAGCTTTAGTTGAATTTTGTATGAACTGTAGCAGCAAAATATATTTTCAAACCCATGTAGTAATTGTATAAATGGTAATAATAGTAGAACTGAATGAAATGTAATAAGAGTATTTGAAGTTTAAATTAAATTGTTTGTATATATATTCAGGAAGTGAGAAATAATGGTGTTGTAATCCCAATCGGTTATTTTTATTATGCATTGTAAAACTGCTCTTGTGGTTTTTCTTCTTTTGTTGTTTTGTATGTATCCTGTTTATGCTTGTATATGTTTATGTTTTGAAATAATGTATTTGGAGATTGCACATTTTTAAACATTATTTAATTGAAAAAAAAATATGTATATATTTTTTTTTTGTTTTTGGACGATGGGTAATGCTATAGGTGACAATAAGGGGCCTAGGCCAGGTAGAGTATAATGGTCCTTAGGGTTCATTACTTTACTTGGAAGAGAGGGGGCAGTTGTCGGTACGCGGCAGTCAAGTCAAGATGTAAGGAGGAGGATGCAGAATGTATCATAAGTCACCTATAGCTTCCCGTTTTCAATTGTAAGTTGTTCTTAAGATTTATAAAGTCTGTAACCATGATCAGCACGAATAAAATATAATGTTCTTCTATAATTATTCTTATTTAATAAACAAGTCCTGGTCAGTCAACCACGTTAACCTTTGGAGAAGACTATATAAGTCTCTTAATTATTAATAACATAAAATTATTACATATTAAGTATAACGATCTCAGGGTGGCATCCCATTTTAGTATTTAATTATATTCAGATCAAAGGATCTGACTTTTCCCTGAGATCTTAGCTTGGGCAGTAAAGCCAATATAGCAACTGTTTGTCAACTTACTGTATGGATACTTTAATGGTAAAAAGCGAAAAACATCTAACTTGTTTTCAGATCAGTTCCTGTGAAAAGCAAGAATATATTTGCTGCCCCGGTGAATAAGTGGTTTAATCTTTAGTCTAGAGAGAGTTAATTGTATTGAGGGAGCGGAATAATGTCATTCTCGTTGTCTTTGATTTGAGTGCCTGAATTCTGGTTCCTTTAGTGCAAGAAACTCATTTTTGACAGGTTTTGAAAAGTTTGTTACAAGGACAAAAGAAAAGAATATATAGAAAAACAGCTTCATGAAATCGAAACGTTTTTATTCAAAATATTTACCCTCATTTTCTATACATTTTCCCCAAACCTGTTATCAAATTTGCAATCCCTGTTATCAAATACGAGAGGAATTCAATGGCTTAGCGGAGCTATACTCTGCAAGTCAAGAAGGGTCTTATGAATCTGTTAACATAAACATAGTAAAAAACAGAAGTCCACTAATTCGACTTTGAATTTCAGAAATAATAAAAACGAACATTTCTTATGAAACGAACCCGATGTATTCTTGCTTTTTACAAGAACTGATATGAAATCAGTCCTTGAATGTTCTAAAGCTAAGATTCTTCATGGGTTCTATGGTACAGGTTTATTAAAGCATTTCTTCTGGGTTAACATTACCAAAAACTGTTGATTTTGACATTTCGTCCAACGATTTCGGATAACAACATCACTATCCTCAAAAGAGCTTAAAGAATAGAGGGTTATCCTCAGTTAATCGATGACGCTACGCAAACATGCGATGATTGTGAACGAGACCTAAGTAAACACGAGCCCATCCCTATTTACATTCATTAATTCATAGTTCCCTCATTGACAATCCTTTGAAGGCTAGCTTTGCCCTAGCGTTAAGGTTCCTCTGCCTTTTGTTGGAATAACAATATTGGATTTAGGAAGGGAGACAATTGCAGCCTGTCTTGTCCTTGTCCAAACTCCTAGGGACTAACAGGAGGAATACCTCATTCTTCCTTATCGCTTGATTGCTGCCTGTCAGTTGTGGATAGAATTTATCTTGGCTATAGAAGTAAGAAAAAAGTACTCGAGCATTGTTATAACATTTTATATATGTTTTATTTTTGTCAGTATGTGGATTAAGAAATTATAACAACAGAAATAAACAATGAATTTTAATAAACAAGTGCTTATTGTTTTACTAATTATTCGTAGACGATAAATGTTTTAATAACCTGTTATCAGCCAAAGATCGATCCTGTGGGATTGACAGACACTCCAGGGCCTACGCTAGTCTCTATAAAAAAGGTACCTTTAAATGGGGGAAAACATGGCAGTTGAGTGTCGGCTTAATTACCTCCCTGCATAACCTTTGGCTTTGGAAAAGTACAGTCGCTATCGCTATGTACGAAACCCAAGACCTTCATGAGCTGTTTCTTAATAATGATTTCCTCGTCGAGACACTGAAAATGGTTTTTAAATTATTTTTATGAATAGCATTATATATGTTTGAGGCTTAAGGGATTCGTTATAGCTTATTCAATTGGCTGTTGCCAATTTTCTTTAAAAATCGTTTATTCGTTACCCATGCCATTATGTATCATTCATGCCATTATATTTACTTATATTGTTATAATAAAGTAGTAAATTTCAATAAATTTTTTTTTTTTTTTTTCTCGTATTTTCTTAATTTTAATTCAGTTGTATTTTGATTAACCATGGCAAGACATCTTGAACCCGATATGCGATATTATTGTTAAAATAAGCAGTCAAAGTCACCGGTTAATTTATATCGCATAGGCGGTTGGCGTTTCTCAGAGCCCGGTCATTAGCGCAATTCGAGAAGCTGGATGTGCCAATGAGGCGGGTAGTGGTTCGACGCAGACGGAAGAAGCTAATCTGTCAGTGATAGTTACATGTACACTTCCGGTGCTTGCAAAAAAGGTCTCTCTGTCAGGCTATCCTCCCATCTTTTTCTTCATCCTTTTGCCTAATGAAATATGGAATACTTCTTGCGACTTGAATATATTTAAATGGATGCAAAGTTATTCGAGAAGCCGTCGAGGCTTGGGGTAGGTTAGGGATTTATTTACATAACTTAACAATTGCATTAAACACCCCCCCCCCCCACCTCTCCCAACCTATTGGTGGCTATGCCCACACCTCTACCGGTGATTAGTGATACTGGAGACTTCCTTTCATTTAAAACAGAAACAGCTTCATTAATAAAACTGACTAATATAATTATCTAAGTACATGTATCTATCACACGGTGCGTCAGTTAAGGAGGCATCGACAATATAATAGATTGCCGTGGCATCATTAATTAAAATTTGGTCATGGCTAATTATGCTTCGCTGCATTCTACTCGAATGCGCCAATAGAAAAAAATATATTTTTATTCCCTTCATTTAAAACTTTCATTTTTGGACAGTGTCAAAATTTTATTTTTAAAAAACCTGTACCACTACAACTCATAGAGGGCCATCGTTTAGGTACCTGGTAGAGACTGTACTGTTTCTAAGACATATATCTTTAAGGGGAATGGGATAGCGCAGGGGGTAGAGCGCTGAGTTGCTGGGTCGAAGGCTCCGGGTTCAAATCCGGATGTGCCAGATAATTGATTTAATCTGTTTGGACCCTTTGGGGTCTGAGGAGCCTCCTGGAGCCTCTCCCTGCCTCTATAAAGTGGATAATAAAAACCTCATCATCTCGAACAAATTACTTCCCTGCAAAACCGTTATCCAAGAGACAGTACAGGGTTTAGCATGTACTGAACCCAAGATCCTGGGTCATAGCGGTACATTTTTTATTATTATTATCTTTAAGATGTAATCTTTCTCCAACCCTCCCCCCTCCCCCGTTTCCAAGCTTCTCCTGAAATACATCAGAAGCAATCGATTTCTCCATCGCTAATTTGTATAATATTAGTGTGCATTTTAGATGGTTACGGTCCACCCCTCTCTAAATCTGTTTGTAATTTAAACAATTTTTTTTAAACCACCACTAGTTTTGTATGGTTCTTTGTTCCATGTCGTCGAATGACTTTCGACACACACAAATAACTCAAATGAAACAAGTAATAAACATAGGTTACACGAGTATTGCCATTGATACCATTTTATTTTCATACACGCGAATATATTTTCAGCGTTATTTTAACCGGAATCATTCATATAATTAATATTTTTTAACGTCTTGAAATATAGATAGCCTTAAAATAGATATTTAGTGTAAAATTGATTGACTCCAACCCCCCGATCACTTCAAAATTTTCTAAAGATATATCCAGTCAAACATTTCCACATCGATATTCTGGAAATATGTATTATGCCGATACCATTGTTGAAAGCAAGCAGCGATGGTGCGCCATCAAAAAATCTTCTATCCTATATTGTTGGCTAGACATTGTCAGTGGGGAAAATGGAGTTTTGTATCTCACGTTCACTATTACAGACCTCGACAATGGCACAACATAAATCATAGCCTGAATGAAAGGCTTCTGAAGCTTTTGTCTCTGACGCGCACCTTTAAACACTGTTTCATTGCCTTCTAAGGCATTTGATCTTTACAGTTTGCTTCATTTGTGCCCTTCTCTTTGTGTGCCACAAAGAGAGATCTATAAATCCAAAAGTTCTACCCTACTGTCAAATGAGGTTTTAGCCTAGGCTATTCTAACAATGGGACGCTTTGTAATTCGGATTTAGGTGTTCTTGCCCTCATGGTCTAATGACAATCGGTCTGCCTTCGTGGCGACTAATATCCCTCGCTGTATTCAACGGAATTATCGAAGCAAACCAGGCTAGTCCAAAAAGTTGAATAAAATTTTTTGAGATATCCGAAATTTAAAACTGGCTTGGAGTGTAAGAAGTCATGTTCCAACACCTAAGAAGGAAGTATAAACAAGTGTACATTTATCTATCGTTTCTAATTAGTGAAAAGTAGTTTGTTCTGTTTTTGTGAGCATGAAAAATATACATTGAATTGGAGGAGTAGAATTTTATTTAATTTATCTGAATCCCAACATTGTGGTGACCCCGACCGACGTGATTTGTTTATGAGTTTACATTTAACAGAGTAAAAATTAGCACACACATTGAATTTGTTCATATGAGGAAGGCTGTTAGGACAAGCTTTACCAAGAACTTTAGCTTTACAAAAGCTAGTGATGAAGTTAAAAATGCTGGATAAATTACATATAGCCTAAGCGAGGGAAGAACCGAAACTAAAACGTACAAAAAAAAAACTGTACCACTAGAAAGGTTCAAAACGTGGTATGGACTGTCATAATTCTTGGACAATGCCTATGCAAGGAGGTGATTTGTCCTATATCACGCTCAACCATCAGATTTTTCATCCTATTTTGATTAGCCACGATATGGAGGCTGAGTGAGCCCCGGAAGAGTCCAAGATCCCAAAGGATCCAGCCCCGGCTGCTAATTGATTAAATAAAAATCTGCCAGCAGCGGGAATTGAACTCGGGACGTTGGGCACTGTAACTCAGCGCTCTACCAATGAGCCATTCCGCTTCTTAGATAATTGTATAGCTTGCAGTTCAATTTCTCTTATTATTTAGCTTTGAGAAACAGTGGCGTAATTAGAGTTGACTCATGGAGGGATTGACCCCCCACCAGTCAACCTCTCCAATATATTACTCCCTTCAAAAAAAATCTCTCGTAATATAGGTATAATATCGATTATACTATAATCATGTAGCTTTAAATTAAATAATAGATTATAATTTTTTATAAATGTTATTTTGGAAGTTATAAATGCTATTTTTGGAAGGGCAACCGAGAAATAGCTTTTAAATACAAGTAACCATATTTATTAGTTACGATAACTTACTGTACTTAATTGCATAGGGAACTTTCTAGACCCATCCAGACTTTACTTCTAGATTCTAGGAATTGTCTAAATTGGTCTTCTCACACTTGCGATCTGTTGCCGTCGTATTGCAGATGACAATACTGCCACTATAATAATATAATTAATTGTAAATAAACAGTATTACGTTTTGGTTTGTCATTTTAGTGTACCTTTTATTCATTAAAATAACTGCTTGCACTATTTATTTGCTAAAATAAATTTTTGCACTTTCTTTGTTGTGTTTTTGGCATTATTGGCCCTTACTTCTGTAATCCCACTATAATAACTTTGAAAAAATAAAATCCTTCAAATTTTTATTTTTTTTAAATCGTTACAATTTTTTTAATTTGTTCTAAGCAATTAGGGAGGATTTACATTCCCAATAACACCCCCCCTCCCCCTCTCGTTACGCCTATGTTGAGAAACGAAACTATTACGTTATAAAACTGTTTCTTAAGTGTTTTTGTTTATTGTCGGTTTAAATTCCTTTATTATTAATAAAATTTAATTATGTTTTTTTGTCTTATTCCTTTTGTTATTGCCAATTTAAAATGAACAAAACAACACTTTAGGAATAGCCGTCTTCAAAAGAAGAAGCTGTGAAATATTTTCATAAGTTCGGAATAATTAAAAGATGAAATTAAGTGAAAAAGGTCATGAAATGGTATTTGACAAGAATAGAAATGGAGACGTTTTCGTCGTAAGTGTAGGGAAAAAATCATATAAGAAGAGGAACATGGCTAGATGGGTCTAGAATTAGCATTTTATTGTTACGTTTTGTATATTTCAATTTACAATAATATGAATAACAAGTTAGGTGTTAACAGTATATGAAATATCAGTGCTCAAGGTATAAACAATGGCGAATAACAGTCCCTGGGTACCGGCTAATACACTAGTACCTGTTTCTGAATTTTTGATAAAGGTGATTGTGTGGAAGTATATGCGTATACTTCCAATATTATTGAAATAAAAGACAGTTTTTAACAAAAAAAATGTGTTAAGAATCTTGAAAATCAGAAATTATGATCTTGTTTATATAACTGCGTGTAGGTTTTATTCTATATAATTTTCCATAAATTCGCCAAATTTCTAGATACTTTGTACCTTTATTTCTAATGTTTTCTCTTTATTACTCGTACGCCTTTTCGAAATTTATAGAAAGGGGTTGCGAATCAGTGTTGTGCTAGCAATTGAAAAAAAAAAACAAAACTAATATCTACAATATAAATGCTCACATAAATAGTAATAAATTTAACAATCTGAAGATAGGTAATAAAAGCCGTAACTCTGTTATGATTATCTAAGTGAAAAAATAAAGCATTTTAATTGTGAATAGTTTTTTTTTGTTTTTTTTTCTGTAACTCATTTCATTATAATATAAAGGCAACCTTTCATGAAAATAAACAGCACATAAAACTCACCGGAAATATATTTCTTATTCTGAATGTCTTATTATTAATGGGAATTTGTTTTTCCTAAATTATAAGATTTAAAAAAATATAAATTATATGTTATAGAGGAAAATTAGTTGACTGGAAGAACTAATGTAAGGACGGAAATAGTTGGGGGTGCAGTCAAATTAAACACCAAATAATTGAATACTTATTTATTATTTGTGACGACGTTTCGACCTACTTTGTAGGTCATCTTCAGGGCAAATAGAAGGAGCGGCTGCTCGGGAACCGTATAACTGAAAAAAAACTTTCTTTTATTGTTATTGTTTATACATATACATATATATATATATATATATATATATATATATATATATATATATATATATATTTTTTTTTTTTCCCTTCACGCAGTACCCCTACGCGAAGGACGTTTATTGTTCTGCATGTTCCGTACATTTATAGTACATTACATACAATTGTACTTACATGTTGTTTACATTTTTTTTTTTTTTTTTTTTTTTTATTATTATTTATATACAAAACTAAAGGCTAAATTGAAAATATATCATTAAAAAACAAAACTTAAACATAAAAATATTGACCATAGTAAATATTAAGCCATTTGAACAAATAAAAAAAAAAGAAATAGGAAAAAACACAAAATTACAACAAAGTAATTGAAAACAAACCTAAAATTCTTGTTCACCTATAATATTGATTTTGTGTAGTGATGATTAACCACACTGCTCTAGCAAACACCTTGAATTGCTGAAAATACTTCCAGTATAAGTCCTTAACACTGATTGGCCAGCTGTCCTGCTTCACATGTTTGATAAGTGTAGTCCTTGGTTCGTCGGTTAGTCTGCAGTCATATATTAAGTGTAAGTAAGTTTGTTCGATGGCAAAGTCACAAGGGCATGTCTTATTGTCTGTAAGTTTAAATTTATACAAGTAGGATTTTGTGGGTCCATGTCCTGTCAGCATTTGTGTGAGGTAGAAGTCAGTTGTTATTTTGTTATTCCTAAAATATTCATGTAAGTCATTTATGTGTAGTTTAAGATGTTGTCCTTTAGTTGTCGTATCCCATGTGTTTTGCCACTGATCCATATTTGTAACTGTTTGTCTGTGTTTCAAGTAAGTCTTAGTCAATTTACTGTAGAGTATTGAAAGTGAGCCGTCTTTGGCAGCTGACTTAGCAGCCTTGTCAGCTAATTCGTTACCGACGTTGCCAGAGTGTCCTCTCACCCACCTGAAGTTGATGTTGTATCCTGCTTTTTGTAAGTGGAGTAAAGTAAGTCTGGTTTCTTCAATCAGCGGTTCATGAATTTTGCGATTAATGAGTTTGTATAACGTACTTTGGCTGTCAGTTAGTATGCAAATAGATGTCCTGTGGAAATTAAATGTCTGTACATATTCTAGTGTTTTCAGTATAGCTTATTGTTCACTATATATATATATATATATATCAATGTATATATATAGTGAATATATATATAATATATAATATATATATATAATATATAATATATATATATATAAATTATATATATATATATATATATATATATATATATATATATATATATATATATAATTTATAGTTACAATTTTTGTTTATTTATTTATTTTTTTCTCTCTGTTGGAAGGTTTTTTTATACATTTTTTCTTTCATTGTAAATTATGATTCGGCAGAGATACTTTTAAATTTATACAATTGTTTTTAATTTGAGACTGGTCTATTTGGTACAGCATTTAATTTTGTGAATTGTAGCAAATTATACAAGAAATAAATAAATAAATAACCGTTGTCCTTGAAACAGTACAATCTTTACCAATTTAAATTTATATTATTTTTTATAATTATTGGTCATTTTTTATGAGTTATAAATATTTTTATTTTTTAAAGAGAAAAGGGCCTATCTTTTCTCTTTAAAAAATAAAAATAAATTTATATTACTTTGAAAAAATTAAGACATTTAAAGCTACAACAAAAATGTCTGAAACTATAAGTGGTGGATTCTAATATGGTTTTTAGTAAACATTCTATTTATTTTTTATATAATCGACTATTCAGTTTGCATTTTTAAATTTATTGAAATTTTTTTGTTATTTTGCGCTTGTAAATAAATATTTCAAATTCAATATTTGAATGTATTTACACTCTCACAATTAATTTAAAAAAATATTTCAAGAAAAGATTATAATTGTGATTGTGTAACAAATAAATCTGCTAACATTTTTAAAAACTTACTAAAGTGAATACTACTAGTATAAAAATGAAGGCTAATAAATGCTGTTTAATAAATCATGTTGATTACTAAACACATCATCATTTGTTCATAAAATTATTTTACTTACATTCAATGGCCAATTCATAACATTTTTGAGCAATCGGTTAATTATTTTTCGACTTAAAAAACAACATGACTATTCTTATGAGATGGTGAGGAGCTTGGAACATAGAACAATCATAGAACAAACATAGAACATATCACAAAAAGAACAAATGGCATCTCCAGTAAGTTCAATTTTTAGCAGAGGCCACAAACCAATTTTACTACAAACCAAAAGTCTTGATGGAAGTGTCAGGTATTAATAGTTATTTTCTTTTTTTTGATAATTCCACATGAATATTTTTAGGTTATTAATTAAAAGCCACATATTTTTGTTTTATATTTCTTACACTAATTGAATTGGTTAAAAGGAGAAAAAAGAATTCAGATAGGAATTTATAATGATATTCAGCTTGTATTAAGAACATATGTCGTAATATTATGTTGTGTGATGTTATTAAAAAACTAAACAAGTCTGTCTCAAGACAGTTGTCATACGAGAAGGTTGTTGATGAACATATGATTTTTTTCACCACTCTCTACGCAGTTACACCTCACTATTAAAAACTGGTTGTTTTTACCGCACTTCGACTTACCTGTAAGAGACATTGTATTTAGTTGTATCTCATAATCAGCAAATTATCACCCCTCTACTACAAGGACTCATTGTATCAAAGGCCAATGATATTTTTTTAAAGACTCGTTATTACTTAGAAATAAATTTAAATTAATTCTTTTTGTAAATTAATATTTGTAGATAAGAGTTTAATGTACTTGTCATAACATTATTCTTTTTGTTTAAATTTTTAAAAAAGTATTTATGATATTATACTAGGTTTAGTTAGTAACATTAAATTAATTTCACATATTGATTGTTTTTTTAATTTTACATAATACATTTATCATTTCCTATTTTTTATGTGTATTTACTTGTTGAATTTTTTTTCTTTTCGTTTTCAATCTTTGATTAATAGTACTTTGGGAAATGCCACCTAATCAAAACTGTCTTGCTTTTATTAATTTCACAGCCAGAAGTGTAATAAAAAATATTTATAATAGTTATGGGAGTTGAAGAAAGACTTTCCTAATTACTCTTCCTAAAACATGTGGAATTAGTTACTTCAATATATCCGATAGATATCATCGCTATCAAAAGAATACCGCCTATCTACAACTTTTGGTGAAAATGAGTTGGTAACATTAACGGACTTATTAAGGTCAGCAACATAGCAAAGTATGATTTTTTGATACTTCTCTTCAATCTTTTTAGTAATAGTTCCAAAATTGTATGGATAAAAAATAGATTATATATTGCTAAGTCGGTTTCTTTTCACTCCTATAAAATCGCCCAAAGTGTACTAAGGCGGTATTGTTTTGACAGCGTTGATATATGAAATATTACTGAAAGTAAAATATATTGGTGCATAGAAAAAATGAAGAGATGAAAGTAGTGTCAGACTTAAAGGAACTGCACTAAAGGAATATGATGATGAGCAAGAATCTAATTAAATTTAGAAGAAATAAGGACTAGAGGAATATTTAGATCGTGATGAAGGTTATTGCTGATGATATAGCAGACAGAATTAACTAATGTTCCATTGATTTTGTATTCAAGGGATACAAAGTGTTCAATGTTTAAAAATTCAATTCAATTTAATCTGTGCAATACTATTCAATCACATATATTGTTTTTAAATATACAATAGAAGTAAAAGTAGATTCAGTAATGCCATCATGTCAAATGAAATTAAATAAATTTTGGGCCATGAATATTTCATTAATTCTATAACATTTGACAATTTAAAAAAAAATGGAGCTTACAAATGAAAAGAACCTTTCCATATTAAAATCTATGAGCTGTAGAACTAGAAATTGATTCAACTATTAAGAGTTAAGTTATAAGCCAAGAACTTTTCTCAAGATGTAATAATTAGATGATTATTATTAATACTTGAGACGTAACATCTAGCTCAAGATGTTAATAGATTTTTTTCTTTGATTTAAAAAGGTTCATCGTTAAAAATAATAAACCAAGATTACAATATAATTAAAAAATATTTATAATTTTAAGGTTATATAAAAATGAAACAAAACTTTATAGCAATTATTTAGAAATTTATTAAAATAAAACATCACATACACTTATAACTGGGTTTATGAACTAATATATAATACAGATCACAGATTTATTTCAAATCACAGCATATCATAATTGGCTGAAACAATCAACACTCTATTTAAAGATACAACAGGTATTGAAGGTGGTAACTCTTATTTTAAAAGCTTAACAAATAATGAAAAGTAGATCAACATTAACAAAATGCAAATAATATAATAAGTAAAATAATAATAAGTAAAGTTTAGATACTTGTAACTTAAAAGTATTAACAACAATAAAATTAACAAAACAAAATAAGATATTAATTTAAAAATATGATATTATATTTCTATAAATTAAATATAAACACTGAATAATATGAATAATGTATCACAATTTTTAGCTCCCCAATAATGTTAATGAGTAAAAATGTTAATGGAGAGACAATTTTTGAACCAACTTGATAGCTTATCATCTAAATTCATAAGATAATAAGCTTAAGTTATTTCAGTATAAAATTTTTTAACACTTGAAATCATTAAATAACATGTCAATGCAAATAAAAAGAAAAGACACATAAAGAGATCAATAAATGCACATAAAATTAAAATTATGACATACATATTGGTACTCACTTTGTATGAGCTTTAAATACATGGAAAATGATGCTCAATAAAGTCTAGCAAAATATATATACAAATTTGAATTGTCGTTTTTTTGTTCAAGTGCAATACTAAAATTAGGCTTTTAACCCACACACATATCAATCAGTCCCAGATTAGTTTTAGTCAGTCTTAACCCCTCTATATAAAACTTTTAAATATTTATTAAGAAAAAAATATAAAATTATCGAAACACAAATAAACTATAAACTTTAGAGATACAGGGTTATTGTAATAGGAACACATATCTGGGATATTTGTTACACAGAACATACAACATAACCTTAATAACGTTAAAATAGAGTAAAAATAAATTTAAAAACAGTATTTACAGAAAAAAATCCAAGAAGTATTCATTATCAAATTGAAGTTAAACGTAATACTGATTCAGTCTCATATAAAAGAAAGGTATAAAATAATAAAAAATCAAATGAAATTCATAAAATACTTATCACACAAATAGAATCAAAACATCTTTTTTTTATTTTTTTTTTATTTTATATAAATTTCTTTTACATAAAATGGATGTTTTTTCTTTTACATCTAATTTTTTGTAAATTAATCAAATCTTAATGGGAATCTTTGTGTACGTTTTGGGGTCGGCCACTTTTCACTAGGTTCAAAATTTTCCCTTTGTACGCAGGCCAGTTTCCACAGCAAAATGTATGGATACTTGAATGGAGGCAATTCACAATGATCTATTGCCTCCAGAACATCCTTATCAACTTTTGTTGGATGGTTACCAGTCAAAAAAACATCCGGTCCTGTTTCAGACATAACCATATACTCCTCCTCTTCATCAACAGTGTCGCCAACCTCAGGTGAAGCTGGGGCTGTATAGAATTCTTCTAAAACAAATGAATAATATTTGAAAAAAATCATAACAATCAAAAGCATCTTATTCATAACTGCATTTTAATTATTCCTTTAATGATAAAAAAAAACCTGCACCACTACAACCCATGAACGGGTCTGGGGTTCAGTACATGGTAGAGACTGTACTGTTTCATGGACAACGGTTCTGCAAGGAGGTGACTTGTCCTAGGTCACGCTCAACCGCCAGATTCCCTCCCTTATTTTTATAATATTTTGTAGAGGTTGGGTGAGCCCCAGGAGGGTCCTAGATCCTATATGATCCATCTCCGGCTGAAAACAGACTAAATAAAAGTCTTGCCCACAATGGGATTATTTATTTGATAAAAGCAAATCAAATAATGCAATGTTGGTAATTCACCAAGAGAATTGTTGATGAATAGATATCAAAATAAAATGAGGTGATAGTTAAGATAATTTTATTAAGTGTTAAACAGAACAAGTGAATATTCAAATACCAATATTTAAGCAAACATTTATGCTTTTCCTTAATGTATACATAATTACTTAAGAATATTTTCTTCAAAAGACTCAACTAAATGCCAATCGTTTTTAAATGTCTTCTTAAATAATAACAATAACCTGCCCTGATTAACAGCTAAGTAGAAAGAATCAATATGGTTAATCTTAGATTAAGCCAAGATTTTCTGATCAATTTATTTTTCTATCCAATTAAATATCAAATGATTTAAGCAATTGGATTTATGCACTAAACATATATCAAAGTGGAAAATTACAGATTATTCGAACTCTTAAATTATGGCTGGATTGCGATATTTGAGATTAATTACGAAAACAATAATACAGTAATATTAATGTGATAATACAATATTAATGTCTAAATGATTTTCTAGTGACACTACTGTTCCACATATTAAAGACATAATGTCTTTCCAAATCATGTATTGGCAGATGCCACAACTGACTTCACAACTTTATTTCTGGTTTGACAACCATTACCCAACTATACTTTTATATCTTACATAGAGGCGAAATCTGAAACATCTATAAAGAAAATAGTGATAACCAAATACAAACCCTTGCTATTATACATTACAAATGTAAGCATTTTAGGGTTAAATCTACATTAATTGAATTAGTGAATGGAAAGTAATTAATAATGGGTTCCTTATTCGTGGGAAAAATGTACTATTTCAGTAACATTTGTCTTATTACATTTTGGTTAAAAATTTAAATTATAAAATGAAATCATAAATAAATAAATGAACATATATACACATATGCAATGATAAGAAACACATTTATTGCTACTTTTACATCTCTGCTAAACTTTGAGGAAATAAAAGAGGTGGAAAAAATAATTGGCTTTTAAATGAATGTTTGCGGGTGTAACAACAAACAGCTCCAATATGATTAAAATTCATTAGAATGATTCACCAGCAAGGTAATTTAATAATAATAATAGGAAATGAAAGCACGAGACATTGAAAAGTGATTTTTCATTAGTGATCAGCTGTTTGAAAATAGAAAGGGTTTTTTGAATCAGACTGTGAATGGGGATGAAAAGTCGATTTTGTATGATAATCCCAAGAAGAAAAAATACTGGTCTAATCCCGAGGAATCATTACCACGGACCTAAAAATATAATCATGGTTCGAAGGTCATATTGTGTATATGGGATCACAGAATTGTACATTATGAGCTGTTAAATAACCAAGTTATTACTACTTTACAGACATTAAGAAAAAATAGCCAGAATACGAGAAAATATACAACTAAGTTTCTTTTGCAATATAAGAAACTTACCATGTCACAAAAATTCGAAAGACATTTTATCGAGAAAAAATTCAAAATTGCATGAGCAGTGATAAAATATAGTAATCAGCTATGGACAATACTTAGAGTAATCTGTTTATGTATGTTATTTGAAATTAATGCAAAAATTCTACAACCATTTTGACTCAGGGACCTTTAACCATGTACTTCCATGATAACCTGGGTTCAAAATTTTTCAAGATTATAATATTAACCCCTTTGAATATTTTATAAATAGAAAATGAAAGTAAAAAGTTAAAGAAAAAATGTCTTCATTACCTGATCCTGACGATGAACAACTGCTCGTGGATAACTTTCTAATCTGAGTAAATTCTTCATTATTCTCACTTTCGTCTAAAATAAAACCAATAATAATTATTTTTATCAGTAAAAATAAAATACGCTTGTTTACACATATACACTTTAATTTATACTATAATTTTAAACACATGTTTTTAATTATTACAATACTATATAATTTAATATTCACTATACAATTTTTTTTTATTATAAAAACTCCTTATTACCTATAGTTTTATAAATATATATATACAGTAGAGTGTCTATTATCCGGGCTGTTTCGGAAAAATTTCAAAAAATAAACATTTTCGCGAGATAAGTATTAAACAAGGATTTTCAAGACTTATTGATTTGTTGTATAATTTTACACAATAAAAAAAATTCTGTTTCTGCCAGTTAAAAGATTAAAACCTTAATTAACACGCTTTTATTATTTTATTATAAATATGTAATGATCTTACAAACTGCTGTAGGAATATTTTACTATCTTATTTGCAAATCTTTTAGTTGTTGTTTACTGTTTTTATAGTTCAGATTCTGAGCTAGAGTTCTTTTAATTCATTTGGTGGGTATATGCGTAATAGTTTCCCGTTCTCCAGGATTAGGTTTTCCAGAGAATTGTTTGATTTTTTCTACTCCCATAATTTGCTTTGTCAGTCTGTTTTTGAACGTTCATTGTGAGTTTACACCAGAGTTTAGTTTTACACCAAAGTTACTTATCAAAGTGCGGAGTAGAAATTGATTTCGTGTTTAGTGATTCAGTGTTTTATGAAACTAGTGACAATGTCAAAAAGAAATCGTGTTGTTCTTTCAAGTAAAATTCATTAAGAGGATAAAAAAAAGGAGAAATTCCTGCTGCCCTTGCCGACGAATTTAAAATCAGAAAATTGACCATTTACGACTTAAAAAAAAATACGAACTCTATCATTAATTTCACTTCAGTAATGGATAGGGAAGCTGGACCAAGTCGCCGAAAAGTGATGAAGAAACCAAAAATTATTGAACTTGATGAAGCCGTCTATGTATGGTTTCTTCAAAAACGAAGTTTGGGAGAGCCCTTGTCTGGCCCACTTATATGCGAGAAAGCAATCAATTTTAATATCAAACTGAACGGGGAGTGTAAGTGTAAGGGGAGAGTACGTGTTTAAGGCTAGTTCTGGTTGGTTGAAAAATTTTATATCGTGACACGGAATTCGAAAATTAGATATTCAAGGAGAAAAGCTGTCTGCCAATGAATCTGCCTCTAGCTCTTTCAAATTTGAATTTGCTGACATCGTAAAACAATATGATCCACAAAATGTTTACAACATGGATGAAACTGGCCTACTGTGGAATGTATTGCCAAGAAAAACATTGGCTTCAAAGAGGGAGATGTTGGCTCCAGGTTTCAAGCTAAGAAAAGAAAGGTTGACGATCTAATGCTGTGGGAACTCATAGATTTCCTGCTTTAGTTATTGGCAAGGCTAAAAAACCCAGACCATTTAAAAATGTGACAAATTTGCCCATAGTTTATCAAAGCAAAAAAAGAGCGCCTAGATGAATGTGGACATATTTAATGACTGGTATGTAAACATAATTATACCAGAAGTTAAAAACCACCAAGATAGTTTGGGAATTAAAGGGAAAGTTTTGATAGTGCTGGATAATGCACCCTCACATCCAAATGAAACGGTGATCAACTCTGTTAACGAAAATTTTAAGGTCTGTTTTTTACCACCGAATGTGACATCCCTCATACAACCATTGGACCAAGGAATCATTGAGACTTTCAAGAGATTCTACAGGAAAACGTTACTACACCGGTTGATACCTGCAGATGAGCACGAAGAAGGTATCGTTGCGTTTAAATACTTTAGAGAGCACATATATAATCACGGAAGCGTGGAATGATGTTTCAGCCTAAACTCTTGCGCAAACTTTGGTCTCAACCATCGTTAGAAGAAAGCAGCAATCAGACTTCTATAGCTGAAAACTTTTTATTTGTCTTTTTAAAATGTAATAACATATTTACAAATGTCTTATAACAATGTTTAATCGTTTAAATAAAACTATATTGTTTGTATCCTGTGTTTTTATTGTTTTCTACTTCCAATTTTACTTTGTGCATAATTGCGTCAATTATCCAGAAAATTTCAGTATCTGGAATAGGCCTGACATTGATTAGTCCAGATAATCGACACTCTAATGTATATATACAAATATTTTTCTCTTTTTTTCCCCTATGGTAACCACATGGATGGACCATTTTTTAATATTAGGTCATGTGCCATGCTTAAATAAGTGCATTACATGTCATTTTTATATTAACAGATCAATTTAAAGAATTACATTTAGGTATAAGTTATTACCGTAATACCGGGCTACTTTGGCCCTAGGGTCCTTCTTTGGCCCAAATGTAGAAAAATATAAAACGTTCTCTAAATACTTTCAAGTACAGTAAAACCTCTACTAACGGACACCTCTAAATAGCGGTCACTCCCCATTACCGGACGATTTTTTTTTCACCAACGTTTTAATACAATTTTTAAGGCATTTTAACCTCTATTTAACGAAACCTCTCATTAACGGTCACGGACAGGCTATGTTGGTTAGAAATCGATTAAAAAAACCTCTAAAAGACGGACAGTATGACTTTATCCCTTTCCCGTTTCTCGGAAACAATTAGTTGTTTCCGGTCCAAGGAAACAGGGACAGTTGTGTTTACTTTTTAGTAAAGGTTTTCCACATAAATACTTTTTTTTTATTCTCGGACTTGCTTTATTAAAATTTAGTTCTGTTCTAACCCTCGTGGCAGGCGGCTGAAAATGTCTCCCTCACGTAAGAGACTCACTTTAGAACAAAAAATAAATGTAATCTACTTTTATGACCTTGAAACGTTAAGGGTACGTGCGCTAGCGGAAAGACTCAATATCGGTAGGACACAAGTTTCGGGAACACTCAAAAACCGTGCGATGTTTTTTTTTATTCTACTTACCTTTTAAACACATGGGAAATTGAATAAGAGAGAATTAATTTGTACAAATACATATTTATAAAAAAATAAAACCTCCCTTTAAAGGACACCTCTAAATAACGGACAGAAATATTTGCACCAGGGCTGTCCGTTAATTCGAGGTTTTACTGTAGTAGTTGTTCAACTAGTTACTGCAGTTTCCGCTAGGCTGCAGCCCCAAGTCGGCACTGATGTACTCGAAATAGTTCGATAATTGTCTGCTAGTATCAGGGCCTGTGGATTTCTTAACCTTGTGAAAACACGTGTTTTATTTACTCTCAAACTTGCAACTTTCGAAACCGTTCAACGTATGTTACAACTTTGGTAAGTACCTAATTAACTAATTTGCTTAGTACGGTAGGCAGTGGTATAGTTGTATTTGTCACTACGGTTTAGGTTTTTGGTAAAAAAATATAAAATAACAACAGCTCTAGTAACCTCAAAAATACGACCTACTTTGGCCCACCTGTTTTGTGGGTAAGTCGTGCTTTTGAAAACTTATTTTTGTAGTTATTGCTATGCATTACGGGGTGCGGCATCATGAAAGTAAATTTGTTTTGCACAAAGAACAATGTTGGTTTGCGAGAAGTAGGTCCCCCCCTATGGTCCCCTTATGGTCAAGGTGACTGAAGAGTTAAGTAAACGTGGGGGTCGAAGACTCTCTACATAGATCCCAAGGAGCTAGGAGGAAGCGGAAGACGGAGCCGAAGAAATTTTAAGTCTGGATTTAAGAAGGCTGGAATACATCCCATTACTAAAGAAGAAATTTTAAAACGGTTACCTTCTAAGGATGTGTCTGTTAATTTGGATCTGGTTGGAAAAACTTTCATTCACCATTTGGAACAAAAAAGAAAAGTGGTTGTTCAGCCCAGAACAATTTAAAGACAAAAACTGGAAGTTGCTGCTGGTAAGAGCATTACAGTCCAAGATATTATTCAATATCAAGAAATGCAAAAGTATCATAAAGAACAACAGAAAAGAGAAAGAGAAATGAAAAAAAAAGCAAAAACAAGAATTAAGAGAAAAACAAAAACTTGAAAAAATACAACAGAGAATTGAAACAAAAAAAAAATTAAATGGTAAATTCCTGAAGAGGAAGACTACAAAAAAACATAACACCTCATCAACAGAAGAAGATAGTGATAACTACAGCCTCATTTCTTCAGGCCACAGCGAATTCGTTTTTTCAAGTGATGATGAAAAGGAATTGGTTGACTCAGTTGTACCACCTACTTCCCAAAATGGCGATAATCCTCAAGATAGTAACGAATCTCCAGAAGAAAACACCAATACTCCTCCAAAAAGTACTAAAGAAAATTTAAAGGCAAATCTAAAAGAAGGGAATTTTGTTGTTGTGCAATGGAACGGGCTAGAGTTCCCTAGGATAACTGTGAATGTGACGGATGAATGTGCTGATGTTGAGTCCATGGGACGTACTAACAAAGTTTGGAAGTGGCCGGCAGTAAAGGACACTTTGTTTAAGAATGGGCTGCTATAAAGAAGATAATCGACCCTCCAAAACTGGGTGAAAAGAGGACTCTTCCTTGTCAGCAATTAGTGAAACATAAGATAAATGTGTATTTTTTAAATTGTTAGGTTTTGTACCTTTTTATAAAAACAAGAATGTTTAAATTAATTTTAAATGTATTTTTCTGTCTTATAAATGAATTTTCTTGCTAACCCTAGTCTTTCTTTGACCCAACCTAATTCCACAATGCTTTAAAGTAGGTAAAATATCATTGGGCCAAAGTAACCCAAACATGAGGGTAACATTGGCCCAAGTAAAAAATAAAAATAAAAACTTAATTTTTTTTTGTTAAACTCATTAGAAATTAAATTTAGGATATAGTTGTGTATTAAATATAGGATCTAGTTGTGTAATACAGGTTACCAGAGCTTAGATATAGGAAAGTTACAAAAAAAATTTAAGCGTGATTAAAAAATTTCAAAAAATTGGGCCAAAGTAGCCCTGTTTTACGGTATATATTGTTATTATTACAATATACAAGATTAAAAACTTACAGATGGACTAAATTAATAATGATGTTAGAGCAAATTCATAATCATAAACTATAAAATTAAAATAAAGTAAAAAAAAAATACAAAAATAAAAACCCTTTGATTTTACAGTTGATTAAAGTCAATGTCTTTTATAAAAGCTAGTAAGTCTGTTTTAAATGTAGAGAAAATTAAGTGCTGTCTCAGGTCTAGTCCCTCGTTTGAGTATTATGTTTTTTATCAATTTAATTCAGTGTCTGTCATATCGTGAACATACAGTATGTCTGAAAGTGTGGGTCTGTCCATATTCATCACACATGCCTGTTTGTATTTAATTTTGAACTGTTTCAAATACTGTTTTGTGTTTCCGTGTTCTTTTAAAAATTGATACATACACACACAAAACAGTAACAGCTGGGATATGAAAACCCGGAAGGGTACTTAAATCAATAGTTTAAAGAGAATAGTTTTGTAAATAGTGAGTGAAATAGTATCTATTGATGGTATTTCTTTTTTTTTAGAGGTAAGACTGTATGGTACAAATGAGTTGGTAAAATCAGTTACAAAGAAGATTGTTTTAATAAAAATAAATTGTCTTTTTTTACAGAGAAAGTCGGTTTAATTTTTATTCTGACACACCAAATTTAGTATTTGAATCTATCTATCAACATTATATAATGGCATTTTCTCCGGCATTTAATAAACTGAAGAATTAAAAAAAGATTTATTTTGGTGAAGATAGAAATTTGCAGTTGAAGGAATATTTGCTACCAGATATTACAAGTCAACAGGAAACTTCTTTTTATTAACGAGCAGTAAAAAGAATGTTTTTATTTCAAAAAAATTAATTCAACACATTAAATTTAGTATTTGAATCTATCAACATTATATTTATTTATATATATATGACCACGCCATTAGGCATTCTTTTGTAAATAAATTATTAGAATACTTAAAAAATAAGGTAAAGTGTCAAATACATGTTGAAATAGCACACTACACCCCATCTAGCGGTTATTGGTAGTAACTAGCGTCAATTAATTGACGCAATCAGAGCCAGAGCGCGCTATTCAGGTACTCTCCTGACCTGTTGCTTTTTTAATCTTTTCCTTCTACGACCAGCTCCCAGCTAAAGTAGTCGCATGTGTTTATCACTTCTGACTCCAGCTACCCAACTAAAGCAGTCGCAAGTCTTATTTAATGTCCAACATCTTTTCCTTCCGTTTATATTCTTATTTATGTTTATACATCAGTTTAATACCCGGTTCACATGCAAAAAAGTGTAGATTCGACAGGAAGATTTCCAGACTACCAGAACCACAGCTCGAAGGGCGCTACGAATTTCTTTTGGCCGTTCGGGTGCACTCGTCTGGCCATAGAGGTCTTATTGGCGAAGCAGCCCAAATTACATCTATGGTGAGTAAGTTTTATTGTAATAGTTTAGATTTCCAATACACGGTTTTTGTAAACATTGCAGACTCGTGAACCGGAAAGGAGTTGGCTTTCATAAATAACTCATTATTGATAAAAAGAAATTAGTCTAATGGGTCTAATGTCAGCAGCTTACAGGAGTGTACTGAATGTGTTAACACTAACAGGAATGAAACTTTATAATGAGCGATTTATTCCAATAAATAAGAGTTTAAAGACTGGTGCTCCCAACGAGAAGTGTCGTGATCCGACTGAAAGAAATATGAAGTATATAAATCATTTTTATAAAATATCTGACTAAAAATAGACATCTATATATATAAAATGCTTTGTCCTGAATGACTGACTGACGGATCAACGCACAGCCTAAACCGCTGATCATGGAGACCTGAAACTTGGAGGGTGTGTTCTTTGTATGATGCATAAGAAAGGATTTTCCAAAATTCTACCCCTAAGGGGGTGAAAAAGGGGGGCAAATTTTGTGGGATCTATGCACAGCCTAAACCGCTGATCGTAGAGACCTGAAACTTGGAGGGTGTGTTCTTTTTATAAAGTAAGCATCCGATAAGAAAGGATTTTCTGAAATTCTACCCATAAGAGGACGAAAAAGGGGGGCAAAGAATGTGTGCTTGCTCACGTGTTTCTTACTTGCAAAATCTGAATATTTTCACTGAAAAACAAAAAGAAATCAAGTAAAATAGTTCACTTCTTGCTACTGCCATACGACAAGTGAAACTGTTATACTAAGTAATCCTTTTCAATAAATTCAATAACATTACATACTAATCCTTTACTGACACAAACAACAGCAAACAAAAGTAACTTCTGTCCATGTATCAGTGTCAATGTATGTTTCAAGGCTGTGCTGATCCCTCTGTGATGAAATTTGATATGGATAATGTCAAGCCTGGGGAAGTACATAGGCTATTTTTATCAACATACCACCCAGGCAAAGTTTATATAAAACTGTAACCTGATTGACTAACACACCCAGCGGTCAACACACAGCAAAGCCACTGAACTTAGCACCTTAAAATTCGCAGATAGGTTCTTTGTATAGCTTAAATGAGCACTAGAAAGGAATATGGACAATTCCACCCCCAAGGGTTTCCCCCTTAATATAATAGGGGTTCAAAGATTGTATGGAATCTGTCAGTTTTAAAGTTAGAAATCTGAAATTTCGGATGCACGAGTAACTTATAGTTAAAACAAATTAAATTATTTATTTAAAATGATCTGTCACGAAACTTTATGTGGCAGACCAAATTCCACGCAAGTGAAGCCGTGGGCAAAAGCCAGTATATTTAATATACATGACTATCTTATGGGTGAAGCCAGATGGTGGTTTCAGTTGATTTTAGAGTCAATCAATTATGACAATTAAATTTTTCTTTCTTTTGCTTGTTAAGACTCGATCACCAAACAGATGGCATTGTGAATCTTTTATTATGCTGTAGTTATTAGTTCAATCATGATTACTATTAATAGTTGTTGGGTGTATCTTTTTTTTTAATATGTAGTGATTTGTTTTTGATTTGAGGATGTTTTGGGTTTGATTCTTCCCTAAGTTTCTCGTATGTGCCCTTGACTGTACATTATTTCCCACCCAGCCCCTTCTAGATGTCCACAAGGTATAAAAGAGGATATATATATATATATATATATATATATATATATATATATATATATATATATATATATATATATATATAATTTTATCCACATTTTTTTAACTATAATATTATACAAATCAATATTTACTGTAAATACTTTTTCTTTTCATAAAATAAAAACTCCTTAACAATTATAGTTGGTCATTGATCTATCACACACAACTAAGAAAGCATAAACAAAGCACTACTCACCATGGAAAAGATTTCTTGGGCTCATGTGCCCGAGTGGGAATCTTCTAGGAACTTTGGACTTAGGAATAACGCATGAGCATGTTTCAGCAGCAGTCCAAAAAATATCTGCGTTGAGCCCAGCAGATATCCTTTCTACAGATGTACATGACAAAATGGCAATCGTAAAACGACAGATACACAAAGTAGCTTCATTCAAATTCTGTCTAGGGATTTTATTGCTTTCAATTTTTCCATGTTGAAGGAATCTAAAATTTAAAAAAAATTAAATAAGTATGTATGTATGTATGTAAAGAAAACTGCCTCTTTAATATACGTAAGTTTTCTTAATTTTGTATTTGCCGCGAGAGCGTCAAAGCCTTCTTGACCCAACAGCTGTTGTAAATAAAAGATCCGAGAGGGAATAGTGTTGTGACTGTTACAGTGCATTTAGTTTAATTTAATTTTAACTGAAAGAAAGACGAAGTAAAGACATTGAATGCTGTTTCTTTGTTTTTTCAGGTGAGGGAATGTTTAGTTGGAAGTTATTGTAATAATTTAAAATATGTAAATATGAATATATTGTAAATAAATCTTAGTTTTTTCAGGGCAACAATTCTGTCTTTAATTCATTATACAAATACATCAAAACAATAAAAATATCATTATATGTATATGTGTGTGTGTGTATATATATATATATATATATATATATATATATATATATATATATATATATATATACAATACATATATATATACAAGTAACATGTACTTGACTAATAGAGGGGCCCCACTACTGGCAACACTGCAGGGTATAGCAATCTTGCAACCTTTTATCATTTGTTATTGTTTGTGTACGAGCATGTTTACAGGTTTTTTTTTATTGCTAGTTCTTAAATATGATGCAAATGTGGGATCTTCCTAAAACTGAGATCAAAGCAGTTGAATTTTTTTAAGAAAAGGGTATATTGCCTCGAAAGAAGCGTCAGCAGGGCCATAATATGAAATTGTGTAGAAATAAAATGATTTGGAGGTCTTAATTTAGAAGTTGCAGTAGTAAGTGTGGTTTAAGAAGTGGAACCTGGTTTGATTCAACAAGACTATCATTTCTTATTTCTGGTACAAATGAATGATGTCAGTTAAATTTTGCTGTGAAGAACTTAAAATGTCGAGAGGAGCATTCATAGATTGGAAAATGTGTTTCAGGAGTTGTGGGTAATTGCTTTTAAACAAAACAGAGGTGTGAAAATAGGAGGGAAAAATGTTATTAATTCTATGTTCTGTTATTGTATTTTATTTTGTTATTAATTGAATATATTGTTATTGTATTTTATGTTGTATCGTTCATTCCTTTTGTTTTCATTACTATTAAATTGTGTTATTACTTATTAAAATTATAATAATATAATACTTATTATTATTAATAATAAAACGGTCCTTTTATTATTATTACTATTGTATTATTGTGTTATTATTAGTTATTTAAAGGATATAAAATATTTTTACATGTTATACGTTTGTGATATGTGTGGTAACAGCAAAACTCCTAAAATGCAGTGCTAGCGTCCGGATGTAAGGTTCAGCAAGCTTATTAGTGGGACCCCTCTAATGGACAAGCACCGGGTAACAATAACCACCACCTGGTCCAAAGAGACACCACCTTGTTGATACTGAGAGCTTATATACTTCATATACTTACTCTTGTAGGCAATAGGTATTGTTTCAGAGGTTATCACTGTTACCCATACATATATAGGGAAAAAAATGTATTTAGTTATTTTTTATTCAAACCGAATTTCACCGTCCTTGAAACATTGAAACCATTCCACCAGTTGGAGCATTGTCATTGTAAATTTTCACCAGCATATTATGTTCTTCAGCTGCACTTATCTCATGATGAGGTATACAGAGTCACCTCCAGTGGGGGTTTACCACTGGAGATACAAATCGGGTATTTTATTCTGTTTTCCTTTCCATTAATTTATATAAAATCACACTGGAACTATGGTGTAGCCTGGTGCACGGTTGTAAACCTTAGGGCTACACCTTATCCTTTCCCTCTCTTGTCCTTCGTCCATCTGCTTCCATCCGGCAGTCTCTAGTGTCCCCATTAGTCATATTTCGTCCTCCTTACGAGGTTTTGTGACTCCTTGCAATGCACCGGACAGGTGCATTGCAAGTCCCGGCTACCTGCCTGGTGCCTTATGCTCTTATTGTTTTCTTTCTTGCAGTTGCTGCAGGGGGGTTTCTCACCTGCGGTCTTATTGGGGCATTCCCTTGCTATTTGCCCCAACCCAGGGCACCACCTGCATGTTACCGCCTCCTGCATACATGTTGCCTTAGAGTGTCCACAGGCCTGACACTGCAGGCATCTCAGGAAGGTGAGGGTCCACCATCCTCCAACTACCACCTCCTCGCTATGTAGAGCATACCTGATCTGGGGATCTAACTCAATCACCCAAGTTTTGGTGAACCCTGCTCTGGTCTGCCTTCCGTATAATATCCGTATTTGTGAGTCTTCGACTCCTATGCCTTTACTGCCTACTTTTCTTTTAATATCTCTTTGAGCCTAGACTCGTTCTATCCGTTGGGTGCTCCTCGGACCTCCATCCTCGGCCACCTTCTGCTGGCAGCCTTAGCATCAAGGCCAGCATCCTTGAGCTTCTGCCATGTCACTACCTTTTCTCCTGCTTCTCTATCCTCCACTCTGACCAACACTCCGTCGGCCTTGGTGGCACTTATAAGCTTGACGTGTATTCCCAGCTCCGTCGGTAGCGGTAGCTGCTCTACCACTTACGATGAGGACTTCCCTACGGCACCAATTGTGATGTAGAATGGCGCCTTTGTGCTACTCGGTTTGGTGGGCAGTGCTTTAACTATTTCTGCCATCGTCATTCGTTTCTTTTTTCCGGCTTCCGATGTCGGGTTTGGGTTTCCCTTCCCCCATTTCTTCTTCTTACCTTCCACTGTAATGTACCCCTCTTCTTCCGTTTCTTCCTCCATAGCCATATTCCTGCCTCTACATATCTCCGTCTGGCAGGTTCTTTGCAGCATCGACGAGTGCGAGGGCACAGAGGTCAAAAGTGGAGATCCTGATCCCCAGGCAGGCAGAGCCAGAACCTGTACCACCCCGGCATACTTACATTCGGTCCTAGACGTCCCAGATTCTGGCTCTGCCTACCTGGGGATCAGGCTCTCCACTTTTGACCTCTGTGCCCTCGCACTAATCTTTGACCTTTGACCATCTGGTGGAGCTCCTCAGTGCACAGTACCTCCCTTACTACGTGTTTTACCAACGCGGGTATTATGTTCCACTGGGTCTCCAGCTCGATTATAATGTCGCGAAGTTTGGCGACACTCCCATTGATGTACTCCAGTTTTTCTTTTGAAATTGTATTTTTTACTCTATCCAGGTAGTTCCTAAGCTTCTCCTGGATAATTCTCGCCTTCTTCCCCGGGCTATCCTCATAATGGAGGAGGGGAGGAGTTACCTCCCTCGTCCTCTTCTTCTTCTTCGACTTGGGGGTAAAAATCTTGGCCCCATCTGTTTCCTTGCCTTCGTTGGTGTCACTGCAACTGGTGGTCTGCATGCCCGTTCATGTCCTTTCCCAGGTGACCTTCTCCACAAACTTCGCTATTGGGCTAAGTTCCCCTTCGCCCATAGCACTCCCACTCGCTTCTACCCCTTCCATTGGATCGGCTCTACTTCCGTCCGCCATCTTGTTTTGTGGAGTATCTCTTGGGGGGGTTTCTCAGTCCTGCTGGTACTTTTTGTACCTCCTCTTTATACCGTCCACTATTTTTTTTTCCCGTTTTTTTTCCTCCTGTGAGATCATTTTTTTTTTCCTCCTGTGAGATCATTTTTTTTTTTTCCTCCATTACGTGTATACTTACGTAATTTGTATTATGAAAAAAAAACTTGTTTATTCACTATCTGTTTTTCCTATAACTTAGGTTCCTGTTGCCAACCTAAATTAACTAAGGGGGCATAAGAAAAAACTTGTCCAGAATAATTACTCACAACGCTATTTCGAAAACAAATTGCAAAATTGACTTAAGTCCACAACGGGCTTCCTAAATAATATTTTGTTAATTAATGAAGCTCTAACGATCCCTGGGAGTCCCGACTTGCACTAGTGTCCCTCGGGTCTCAACCAGTCACACACGTCACTTCCAGGTCGCGATATAACACGGACTGGGGGAAAAACACTACTTACCTCTGTGGCAGCTGAACGTATACTGGCCAGAGATTTTTGACAGCGGAGTGTTATTTATCTTCATAAATTGCATGGTAATATATGTGTGCTTAGTTTTATTTGTTTTGTATTTTCTTTATTTTCTTGTATATAAAAAGAAGAAAAGAGAGTAAGAAGAATTATGAATTGTAATGTACAGTATGTCCTATATGGATTGATAAGTATGTTGTGTATTATGGCAATGTAGTTGGACAGCACTGCTGAAAAATAAAGCATTTCTATCTAAATAACCCATTCACTATTTAGTGCGCCAGAGTAGAAATTTTGTCTTTTGTCACTTTTTCTATAGCTAGGTAAACAATTGATATATTAATAAGGAAGAAAAATATATAATTTTTTTAAAAAAAGTAATAATGCATTATTAGCTGTTTTGCTTAGTTATTATTATCACTACATATTCTTTGGTAATCCAAAATAATCTTTCCTTACATTAAGCTAGAACAATGAAGATATCCTATAATTAATAGTAACACAAGAAAAATTCTAGAATAATTTACAAAAAAAATATTTACTTCTTAAGGTTACAAAGCAGTTCAATTCCTCTCTCCCTGGTGTCACACAGAAAGATTAAAGTGTCTTTTAAAAGGACAGCAAGTCTATAATGGGCTTTTGACAAATCCATATCCACGAATCTGCGATCTACTGAGCATCCGACCAAAAAAACTTGGAAAGAACAAATATCAAACAAGACATTTGAAAAATGTTCTTGCAGAAGAGCAACACCAATCCGATTAGCAAATATCTAAAACAGAAGTAATCATCACCCATCAACACCCATTTAAACTAAATGAAAAAAGAATACAATAATAATAATGATAACCCGGATAATTAAAGTACCATCCATACCTTGCATGAGTGCTCCATAGAGTTCGTAATGGAAGTAAATGGCTTCTTCTTTTGGCGATAAACATGATGAAATCCTTCATAAAACATGGGAAACTCGCATCTTAGAGACAGTTCTATGGGATCTAATTCTTCACATTGGCTATCAGTCTGAAATAAACATTAACATAAGAGATAAACATAACATAAGTCATAGAAAAATATTATGCTGATAAGAGCAAAATAAATAAATTTTCAATACACATAATTTATAAATTAAATAAATATGTGTCTCAACAATATCTTTTTCATACAAAACATTAAAATTCCTTCATGAAAAATTGTCATTGTAAAAAATTAAATTGAATAAAATACATATAAATTGTAATACATATTACATATAACTGAAATTAATTTAATACAAACAGTCTAACTAAGCTGAACTGTACTTGATTAGAAGTGTCCTTCAGTCTAAATAATATCGGATTTTGGATTGCACAAGCACATTTTCATTTTCTGTTACTGCTGAAGTTTTTACGGAAATAGAGATTGCTTAATTGATTTAAATAACTATAATAAAATACTTATTAAATATTTAATGAATACTTAAATAATATTTAATATATTATATATTGCTAGTTACAATTTTTAAAATAAATAAATAGACAAACCTAAAATATTACAATACAAGACTGTTTCTTGTTTAAGATAATTACAGCAATAGTAAGATGTAAAAACCATCGAATAGCTAATAATTTAACTAAGAGCATTCTTGCATTATTCATTTTCATATTTTATTTTTTTCTATTTTCTTGTTTAGATATTCGTTTTAAATTGTTAAGGTTTCGGTATTTTTATAAATTTGTCAATCTATGAAGTATAAATCTCTATCTAAAGTTTCAATAAAGAAAAAGTGAATTATTTTTTTAAAACATAAATGTGAATCAAAATTTTTATTTACCACATTGTGAAGATCCTTAAGAGGCAATGATTCTGCTGAGCTATTATTTCTGTCCTCAAGCGATAAATGTGAGAGCTGTTCAGCAACTTTGTCCAATTCAATGCCAATTGAATTTATTTTGGTATCAGACATTGCTGAAACCCTGGCTTGAGAATCATAAACCTAGAAAATATAAATCATGCATGACTGCTATCCGTTTCGAGGGATAGCTAAGAAAATCTAGTTTCGAAGAAATTAATAAAAACCAAATCCAATATAATATTTTTAAAGTTAAATACTGTTTGAATAATAAGCCAGCTAAATTACTAAAGAATCTACATAACCTAAAATCTGATTCTTCTAAATTATATGAATAAATATTAAATATTTAAAATATTAAGGATATAATCAAAACCCAGATTTTGATGGTGTAAAAACTGCAGTATAAAATGTTTAAAGAAACCTTCTAAAGTGCAATACTACACCAATGTGCAATGTACTTAGAACAAGTTATAATTTAAGAAAACAAATAGAAGAGGAATTAAAAATTAAACAAAACTTACCTTGCCTTTTTTTTTTCAATATAGCAAAATATGAAAATAATTAAACATTTTTTATTTAATCATAAGGAAAAATGATTATTTTCTAACCGCAAATTATTTTTGTAATAAGCAAATAATTCAAACATTAAAGAAAAAAAAGTGAAATACTTTTCAAAATAATTGAGGTATCAAAATAATACAAACTAGCAGTTAATAACAAAAGGAAACCTTTAATTACTGCATTTAAAACTTGTGACCAAAAATTGACAAATTTTTAAAAAACTTACAATGAATATAAAAGTAATTAAAATACCTAACAGTAAATAAAAAAATGTTCTTTCAATTGAAACTTGGTTTGATCAACAAATCATTGAAAAAATAACGCACTTATTTTTGGTATTCTAAATAGTTATAAATATTTATTGGATTTTGGAGAGAGTAAGTAAAATAAACTGAAATTTAATTTTTTTTTTTTTTTAAATGTAGTAGAAAGAAATATGTAAAGCTAGGGGAAATTCTGAATGCTAAAATCCCAAAACTATAATAAGTTAATTATTGCAAATAAGATCATCAATATGAATACTCTCAATTGGATTGTTAACTCACTTGCACCATACGAATTATAATATTCTGATACAACATGGCTTTCCTGTAATTAGAACCTAACTCCCTGAATGAGGATGATGATCCTAAAGCCTTCAGTCCAATTAGTCTGTCATCTTTTCTAATGAAGACCTTTGAAAGGTTCTAGACAGAAACATTAGAGAAAATGTACATAGTCCGATATTCTTAGTTGAATGCAGTACCCATCCTAACCAAGAGATGGTTCTATTTAGCATGGTTTCTAGTTTAGAAACAATACAAAACCACGATAGGCATCTTTGGGCACAGTGCCTTACAAAACTCCTTATAGCATTATTGCGAATGTAATTAAGAAACAAGAATGTTGAAAAATGGGCCAACTCTATGTTGGAGGAAAGGATTCATATTTCGGAATTAGGACACTCGAAACTGTGGATAAAGGCTGTCCACTGGAAACGTACTCCCCTTCCTGTGGTGTATGATGGCAGATTCCCTACTATCAGCCATCAGGGATGCAGGCTTTTATGGTCAAGGGTATACATTGCCATCCTGATAAGCCATCATTGTGTACTCTCTTAACTCAATCCCTGTAAAGTGAACATATTAGGGTTCATAAAGAAGAAGGAAGTGGTAAATAGGTAAGCAACTCTGAATGGCATTTAGTTGGCTTTGAACAGTGTGGTAAATTATCTAAGGTTGGTAAAATCACTAGATAACAAATTGAACTAGAATCAACACATGCTTCACACAACGGATAAAGCAATCAAATGCCTATGGGCTTGTAAGGGCACGATAGGAAAATCTTGGGAGCCTCAATTCTAAAAGGGTCTATTGGCCTATGTGAAAGCCATTAGACCCATGGTACTATAGGCAGCCCTATTATGCTGCCATAGAGCTAGATCCAGGATTTAAAAAAAAATTTATTTATTGAAATTTACAGCTGTATAACAATACATCAAGTAAATAGAATGAAAGATATATAATGGTATAAGATAAAGGCAAGTAGAAAACTATACACTGGTAGTACTCAAATAACAAAGTCAATTTAGAAGGTCAAGAGGCAATCTTCTTTCAAGCGCCTTGGGCATTATCAGAAATTGAAGAGGTTGCTAGGTTAGAAGCAAGTGGGTTTGAGTGGGAATAAAATACCTCATGAAAGGATTGATTTCGGATTCGGGCCAAATCAGCAACAAATGGGACATGACATCAAGGATAAATTTGTTTATAACACACGAGCTTTGAGGATTTTATGAAGGATTGTATATGAGTGGAATTTGATAGCTTAGTAGAGCTCCAAAACTCTACTCCATAAGTTCAAATAGGTCTTATAATAGTCATGTTTATAAGTATTTTGTAATTAATTGGGAGCTTAGAGCGTTTGTCTAGTAAATGTTAAAGTAGCCCAAATCGGCGAGCAGTTCCTTGTTGTTTCGGTCTGGTATGAGGATTCCAAGTTGAACGTTTGTCAAGATGTAGTCATAAGTACCGGATCTGTTCAACAGGAATCAGTGGGATGTTACAGGAGAACAGGATTCAGTGGTTCATTCCAACAATCAACTATAATATTAAAATTGACAACTAAAACCAGCATAAACCTAATAATGGCACTAACTGTTACACAGATGACTATCTTACAACCACTGGTGCAGGTTCCGGGTTCTAGAGAATAAACAAGCCAAAGGATGGTACATCAGTCTCCCTAGGAAAGCACATCTGAGTACTTCAATCAGAAGTATTTTCAATAAATCATTGCACCTGGCATAGCATTCTTTATTGACAGTGACTGGGGCAATAACCAACTACTTCACTAAGTGTTTGGGACTACAATGAAGCTCTATGAACAAACTAGCAAAGCACAACAGCAACAATCTTAAGGGTACCAAGCCACTCAGACTTACGTGGTAACGAGGCAGGTAACAAACTTAGGCTCAGAAACTATACCTTTAAGTTCAAGCGGTATTACAATAAGCTATGCCAAGCACAGAATTGGGGTACTGTATAACAAAAACGCTAAACAATATTGGTAAGGACTTAGTATCTCAGTCTATACAGGCAGTTGTAGACATGACAGGCACATGTATAACCTTAGACTGGTGAGTATACTGCTGTCATGCCAAGGACAAAACTCCTTATCACATCATCTGCTTGTGGGATAGTTTCATTCGCCAAAAGTTCTTAGTTAGTCAATCCTGCTAACATCCTTAAATTTGCAGGTTCTTCCAAGATCATATTTTAAATAACATTCCAATGTAAGGGGCACAATAGACCAACAATGACCGCAGTGTGTTTCATGCCTCAGAAAAAAAAAGAAAAAAACTATAATAATGTACAATAATTTAAATACCATGTGATTTTTTGTTATAGACAAGTGTACATAGTACTTCCAATAATATTTGAATATGCAGCCATGCCATACACAGTTGGTAATTGGTAATGGCAATACTAAGTTGGTAAATGATGTGTTAAGTTAATAGTAGGAAATAGAAACAAACGAGACTACAAAAAAAGAGCTATTATTGTTCTTTAACAGTATGGGATTAAGAGGGATAATCTAAAAAAGAGTAATCTGGTTATTTATGTTGTTTTGAAATTAATGCATTATAAAAAAAAAACCGACAAAACAAATTTTTAAAAATAAAGGTATAGTATATACCTTACTATACTAGGTATAGTATAAAAAAAAGGTATAGTGAAGGTCAGCCAGACTGAAGAATGAAGTCCAAGTAAAATTTTAAACAAAGTATTATTAAAAGAAATGCATCGCACAAGTCAGAAAGCAAAGATTAAGATAGGGAGAGATCATTTTTAATATGATTCCAGAATAAGCATACACACCATGAAAGAAACCAATTTGTAAAAAAAAATATTGCTTCACTATAACAGTCTAATGAAGATAAGCAAGTAAAAAACAAATATTATTCAGAAATTCTTTTTTGAAATGAATTTTCTAGCTAAGAAAATTTTTGGTTCATTTTATCACCTTTCCAATGATATACCGAGATATTATGACTAGATATACTTGCATGTCTTCTTTATGACTTAGCCCTAGAGAAGTTGGTGAAAGATGCTGGAATCCAGGCCCACACTACAATATTTTGTCAAATATTACGTGTTTTGCCTATGCTGGAGACTTGAAATAAATATGAGATCTCGTTCAGCATTTGAGGATATCTGAATTTCTATGAATTCATCCATGTAGCTCATCACCAATCAATATAAACACACATTTAGAAGATGAAACAAAAAATATTCTTCTTGCAATAGGGTTGCAATCTATACAGGAAATTCACCATATATTCTGATAGTGGTGGCAAAAGTTGATCACTTATAAGTTACAGTAAAGCAATTCAATTCAATTCTTCAAATAAAAAGAAGAGGGGTAGGAGTTTTTCAGAGGGGTAGGATATAGTAAGAAGACAATCACTTGATATCTTCAATCACCAAATTGGGCATATATCTTAGAGATAACATGAAAATTGAATAAAAAATAATTATTAAAATATAAATCTTATATTGATGGGTATCAAAATATTTTTCCATTTCAACAAAGGAGGTTGTCATTTTTATCCTATCTCTTACATAAGAAAGGCAGTGGCTACCAAAGAAGTAGTGAATGGAAATCAGTAAAACAACACTAAGATAAATAGTATACTGCAGAGAAGTATAGTAACAAATAAAAAATAATATATATATATATATATATATATATATATATGTGTGTATAAAAATGGCATACCTTTTTAAATTCTCTCTTCAAATAGCTCTCTAACAAACCCAGCCCCTCAGGTGATGCCAAGTCAACAAAGCTATTTAAGAATTGCCAGTACTCCTTCCATTCAATCTGGAAATCATGTGCTAATTTTCTGAAAAAAATAGTATTGATCAATAATAGATTATGCTACCATATATCCTTTATAGATTATCCTATAACATATGTATAATTAATTATCAAGTCTCTTCATAGCAATCAACTAAAAATAAAAAGGAGATTTCCATGATGCATTGAAAACAGAGCTTGAAAAATGCCCTCAAAGTGATGTTAAAATATTGATGGAAAACTGCAATGCTAAGGTTGGTCAAGAAGAAATATAGCAAGTTTATCAGTAATGTGTGAAATTAAATAATGTAAGAGGTTGTCATCAACCATCAATTTAATTTAAGTTAATTTTTTTGTGTTAAAAACTAATAAACAGACACACAAACGCGTGCGCACAAGCATAAATATATTACAAAAAAAAACATAACAAGGATTAGGATATAGCAGTAGGACTGTTTTAATAAACTGAATACTTGGGAGGACGTTAGGGTTAGGTTTTGCATGTCCATTTTTTGATTAATAGGAAGGAATTCAAATTTAATGTGGATGCCTTCATAAAGAAATATTTATGATGGTTGGATCTGTTACAAAGACATAAATCAAGTATTGTGATAGGTTATTGATTTCAAAAAATAAAAGACAAAGGTAAAACAAACAGCTCAAAATATGAAAATAACAATAAACAGCTGCAATTGCTGCTTGGTTTACCTTCCTACTTTCTCTAATCCTTTTTCTGGGTCAGAAAGTTCTGGGCGAACTCTTTGAACATCAAGAGATGTTCTTGAAGTCCTTGGAGGAGTTTTCCACATTTTTCTGAACACATTTGCTTCGTCTTCTGTCATGGGGCCAGCAAGAGCTCTCACTTCAAGTGAAGGTGCCACTTTGGTTGGCGATAAAACTTCCTGAAAATTGATTGATAAACATAAAATATGACATCTATAAAACACATTTTTTAAAAATAAAAATATATTTGTAGTAAGCAATGAACTACAAATATTAGTTGCAGTTACTGCAATGGTTCATTCATGTGATCAACAAGAGGAACACCCTGCGACATAAAAACTTGCAATGGCAAACTAGGCAACAAGATATGAAATATCAGGAAGCAGAGGGAGAGGTAAAGAAAATTCAGCATGTCTTGTTATTCTTTTCTTGTTATCTATTCTTGAGATCAATAAATAAACCTTGTTTCTCCGACATATTTTGACTTCCTTGCCAAGGAGTAAAGATCTGAAATATAGTTTGAAATTGAAAAAAAAAATGTTACGGACTATTCCTTTTTTAATAGCCTCCTTGTATTTTCTGATAAGCCACTCTTTTCTTTTTTCAGATTCCATGTTCCCAACTGTTTTCACTGCTACGGTTATTAGCTCTATTGTGTTCCACCTATAATCGACTATTGGGTCAGGTATTAGTTATACCATTCCTTGTTTTGCGTTGAAATCCTCCTTAATTTCTACATCTTGTAATTTGAACTTGCATATAAGGTTTTCAACTAGCTGAAACTCCATTATTGCATTAAGATATTTATTTAGAACTGAACAAGAAAGCAAAGCCAAAGTCATGCTGATTAAACATTGCACTTTCTAACACTAAAAATTCATGTTTAGTGCACTCTAGTATGAGTTTATCAAAGGCTCGAGATCTAAAGAGCATCCTCATATATCAAGTTCCACGCATATAACCTGATGTATCCATTTAACGTATTCTGGGTCTTTGCTCCTTGAAATCTGAGGCATCTTTTATGAGTTTTCATAACACAAGTTTTTTAAAATTAGATAGAGTTGTTAACTATCACAGGCAGAGTAAGATGAAGTATTGATTAAAACATAACTTAATTTTTTAGAACAAGCAGAATTACTGTAATATTAAAGAAAATGTATTATGAGAATATAACTAAAACTAAATAAAATAAAACTTACGGGTGGATTGTTCGGGGTAAATGGTTCTCCGACTAATGGCTGCAGAACATTGTCATCAGTCCTTAGTATGGGAACATAGTATAATATTCCAAGCGCCTTGATAATTTCTTGCTTCCTATACATCAAATGTTCTGGTGCTCGCCAGCAAACGATCTAGACAAGTAAAGTTACCAGTTGAGCAAGATATCAAACTTTTAGTCAGATAACAGATTAAAAAATAATTTTAACAATAGATTTGATGACGCATTTCTGGCCCTTGCTGGGGCTGCAAGGAAAATGGGTTTGATCATAAACAAAAGATCTGGTAGCAGGAGAACAAGCGATGCATGGCAAGGAAGTCCGAATTGGAAGCTACAAATTCAAGAAAGCTAACCTAATTTGCTTGCCTCAGCTGGCAAGTGGATGTAGATAACTATATCTCCAGGTTACTCGGTTAAAGTTACTCTATCTCGGAGGTTTACTCGGAAATAAAATTTCATATCAGCAAGTTCAGCAGATGTTTCCATAGCCTACGAAGCATTTATGCAGCAACCTGCTTTCGAGAACAACAAAGATACAGCTCTATAAGACCTTAGTTGACCCCGTCCTGAGCAAATCGGACAAATCGCCTCGGCTAATTCATAAAAGAAGGAACTTCGATCGATTCATAGCGGAATAATGAAAGGCCAAGCATGACAACGGAGAACCATTCAGGAATTGTATGCCCTCTTCAAGGAGACCAACATAGTTAAATTGTTGTGCCCCTGTTGGATTGGATTGTTTAAAAATATATATATATGAATCAATAACAAATCTAAAAATAATACTAAATAATTCAGCTACCTAGGACTCCATCTGGACAAAAATCTCACTTGGAATCCTCTTACAAGACTGAAAAGACAAGAAACTGCTCGACGTTTTCACCTACTTCAACATTTACTGGACCAACGCTCTAAGCTTCCAATTAATTACAAAAGACTCATTTACATGACAGATATCAGACCTATTTGGACATACGGAGTTGAGCTTTGGGGCTCTACTAAACCATCCAATTCATCTCATATCCAATCCTTACAATCAAAAATCCTTTGTAAAATCCTCAATGCTCCTTATTATGTCACAAACAAACTTATCCATCATGATCTTAATATCCCATATGTTGCTGATTTGGCCCAAACAAGATATCTATCCTTCCATGACAAGCTCCATAAACACTAAATCCGCTAGTCTCTCAACTTGCTTCCCATACTATTCCTGATTACCCTCCGAGGCGTCTGAAAAGAAGATGGCCTCGAGACCTTCTACTATAGAACTTTAAAAGAGTGCTATCGGTGGGTAGTTTCTCCACAAGTGTTTTTTTTTCATGTCATTTGTTCATATTAGCAAATTTACTTGTAATATTATTACAGTTGTAAATATCAATAAATTAATCTAAAAAAAAATTAAATAAAATAATTCACCAAAATATAAAAACTGAAAGATTTACATAGTTAAGAGAATCACTTATTGAAAAATCGTAAGCAGAATGTCTTTCTATGTTTTATAGAAAAATGCTTTAATATTGTAAGGATAGTATAATGATTGATTGATTTTTTAATAGCATATAACATATTGAAACAATAAGGAAAAAAATAGTATTTTGTAATCAAATATATTTAATTTAACTTTAATACGACTTCCTAAAACAATTTGAAATTGATAAATTAAATATAATTACATCAATTGCCCGTAAGCCATCCTTGTTAAGCCTAGTCTTGTCGCATTGTGGATAGCGCACAAGAACTTTAATTACATCCAGGGCACCAAGTTTACTTGCAAAGTGCAACGGGGTTTCATTGCAGCCTTTGTCTGGCATATTTAAGTAAAGATCGAGAAGTATGTTTATTCTTTCTTCATTGCTCGAATTGGGTCCATACAAGCGTTGAATAAATTCAACATTTGATATTGCAGATAAAAGAAAGTAACACATCAAAGCTGAATACGACTTTGCAGCGACATGCAAGGCATTATAACGTGATCCCTCCTGCAACAAACAAACCTTATATTAAAGTTAACAAATTAAGAAAAATTCTTAATCAGTGAAATTCTCTGTAAAATTAATAAAATTCCAATCAGCAATAAGAAAAATACTGTAGAGGTATTTGGAGTACCTCAAAAGTGTAAAAAAATTGTATCAAGCCAATTATCAAATAAGGTCTTAGTCAATGGCCAGTTACAGATAAGGCTTAGTGAGTTACATTAGTATGGTAATTACATAAAGCTATAGTCTTATTGAGTTACACAAATCATTACAGATGTTACAGGGAAAAACTGACAAATATGAGTGACCCATGAGTCACAACATGAAGAAACTAAACTAAAAATAGGAGATACCTAAGAAGATTCTGACTGATGATTCATAAAAATTTATCAATATTTCTTCTGGCTTTATTGTTCGTTGAAAGTAACGGGAAAACTTTTGTGAAATTGATATTTCTTTTTTTTTTTTTTTTGTCACTTTATCTGTACTTTAATCATAGCTATCCCTGTGTCACAATACTATATAACTTCACTTTGTTAGTAATAAAGTAGAATTATTTTCATACAAACATTGTTGAGAGTAACTGCATTACTTGAATGTCATTGTTGGATAATAATTATATTGTATAATTAACAAAATTTTGTACTCTGGAGAGCCTAAGGGGGAATTCGCTAAAGAGGGCGTTGGAATCGTTATGTCTCCTGCAGCATATTGTAAGCTAGAAGACTGCGAACCAATATCCTCTAGAATAATAGTGGCTGACCTAAACCTAAGTATAGGGAAAGTAACGCACATCCAAGTCTAGGCACCAACAGAGAATTATTCAGTCTTGGACAAGGAATTATTCTACTCAGAGCTACAAAGAACCGTAGACAGGTGCAGGGCCAAGCAAAGGTCCATAAGACCATCCTGAGTGGGGACCTCAATGGTCGAATTGGATGGAACTACAGAACAGGACATGGATCTATGGGAAGATACGGTGGAGAGAGCACCAAGAACGAGAATGGCCAGCGACTGATCGACTTTTGTGTTGATAACAATCTCATTATCGGCAACTATCTACCTACACAAGGCAGTACATAAGATCACATTCTCCAGCGAAGGCCGAAACAGCATCATAGAATATATAATATACGATTGCTGTATCAGAAGATACTTCACAGATGTGAAAGTTATCCGAGGAGTGGAGTTAGGAACCGACCATCTGTTATTAGTAGCAAATACCAGAATTATAAAAGGACGCTGCCCTCAACCCAAAAAGTACGAAAACATCAAGGTTCATGCACTGGATGACCGTGTGAAAAGAATGGAATATGCAGAAAAACTGGGGGAAAGGATCAATGATTTAAACCTAGAGGATAACGTTGAGGCCCAGTGGGGTAACTTGAAACAAGCAATCTTAGAAACAGCTAAGGAAATCTGCGGCATGCACAGGGTGACATGAAAAGGTAAACGTTCCAAGTGGTGGGATGACAGCATACAGGAAATTGGCGGCAAGAAGAAGCAAGCCTAGAAATCATATCTTTAAGATAAATCCCGGGAAAACCTCATCGAGTATCGCAGGGTAAGATCTCAATGTAAGATAGCCGTACAAGCGGCCAAAAAGAAGACTTGTGAAGAATTCGGTAGAAGTTTGGATAAAGACCATCGGGATAATCTTAAGAAGTTCTGGAGAACAATTAAGGTCCTAAAAGGTAAATATAAAAAGCCTTCAAGAAACATGAAAGACCATAATGGGAGCACACTCTCGGAGACAGAAGGAATCCTCGACAGATGGAAAACCCACTTTGAAGAACTCTTTAAGAAAAAGGAATATGCGGTCCATCAAATTATTGCCAATGGTAACACAAGCCAGGAGTCAATAGAAGAAGAAGAGATAGCCGATGCCATTGAGAAAATGAAGGTTGGAAAAGCCCCACGAAGAGATGGCATTGCCCCAGAGTTTATCAAATACGGTGGTCAAGAACTGGTGAAGGCCCTTTAAGGGCTATTTCAAGAAATATGGGATTCCGGAAGAGTACCAGAGGATTGGAACTGCAGTGTAATTATTCCGTTACATAACAATACAGAATGTAAAAACTAAAGGCCGATTAGTCTACTCTCTGTCGTATATAAGATATACACATGCATTCTCGAAAAGAGACTACGGCGAATCGTGGAGGAACAGCTCGAACCGGAGCAAGCTGGATTTAGACCCAGTAGACTGACGCAGGACCACATTTTTGTTCTTAGAAAAGTATTAGAGGGAGCATGGGACCGAGACAAAGACATTTTCCTAGCCTTTCTCGACTTGAAGGCTGCTTTCGACTCTGTTCCACACCAGGAGATATGGAATGCTTTGGTGAATATAAACGTCCCAGGGGATCTAGAGATTTTTATCAATGCTATAAAAGCAATTTATAAAAATGCAAAAGGGGTAGTTCTGATCAATGGGAGAGAGACCAATGCATTCCACATGGATAAAGGAGTTAGTCAGGGTGATAGCCTCAGCCCCTTACTATTCATAGGTTTTATGGATGAGATATATAACCTCTTTATAAGCAGATAGCATAAGATGAAGATGTAGGAATGAACTTCAGGAAAAAAGTACTGTGTTGCCTAAAGCACTTAAAGGGATAATAGCCTATACATATTTTGTAGTTTAAAAAATCTTTTATTGGATAGCAATACAATGCAATCTGCCAAACTAAGGGCAAAAAGTATTAGAGATTTAGGAACACAAGCCTATACTGAGACAAAAAAATCCATTAAGCAAGTCTTGTCTCATTATGGAGTTCTATTCATAAAAAACAGTCTGGCTTCTATGATTATTAGAGGTTTTCTGATGCATATTAATTGATCATAAAGTAAACAAAAGTGTAATAAATAAAACAAAAAATATATTTAGATTGGGCTCTTGAATCCCAAAATTAGTTATACTATAGCTACAATGCATGAAAATCAAATTCAAGTTTAGATCTAATAACTTGTAAAATTTGCTGAGAAATTCTGACTAATTCACAATTATAATGCTCAAATTTCTAATGGTAGGTAGCATTAAAATTACTGCAAAATTTAGAACATTTATTCATTTTGTACAAATTAATCAATAAAATGGAATTTAACCTGTAAAATAGAAGGAGTATCCCCGCTGCTTATTAGGTAGCGTGGATTTTCATCAATCAGCTTTTTCACTAAATCAACATCGCAGCTTTCAATTGCTTTTCTAAATTTGACCAAATCCTGAGATTTAGGCCCTTTAAAGAAAGTTTTCTCCGTGCTATGGGAGCTCATGAAGACACACTTCACACCTCCCAAAGTGGAAAACTGAATGGCGTCTTCCTTGGAGGAAAAGGACTTCATCCTTGCTTTTTTATTTTGTTTCAGTACACGTAGTGCTTCAGATTTGTCCGTATAAACAAGACATTCTGAAACAAAAAATAAATACACAAAGATGATATATTAATGTATTGATTACTCATACACATTGCTTTAAAATAATGTAAAGACAATTAAAAAAGTGTTAATGATCATTAAGTTTCACAGTTGAGCTGTCATGGAGAATGAATATAAGAGTACTAAGGTTTTGGTTAAAATATGTTTGCTGTTGTATCATCCTTTAAGATTGTATAATATAAAAAATGTTTATTAAAAAGCAATTTATTTAACATTGAAAATGTCAAAATTATATACCATTTTCACTTAGTTAATGGTCATATATCTTTTGCCTTTTACATGGAACAAATTGTTACTAGTGTGAGAGGGATTCAGAAGAGTTCAGTCAAATTTAGTCAGTTTTGGATCCCCTATTATCCACAAATAACCTCAATTAAAGAAGTTTTGGATTGGAATTTTATATAATAATAATTCCCTATAACATACATTGGATTCTCGGTCAATAAACTAGATGGTTGATTGTAGATGCTTTTATAGTTTTCTTAAAATTCAGTTCTTCATTGACATTGATTTAACTGACTAAATAGTCCATTAAGGCTTATTGTGCACAGTACATTACTTTTTTCTAAGTACATAGACAATATTAAAACAAAAATATAGTTATTATTTTATTAACAGCCACTGGAGAATTTCTGACATTTTAAATATTTTGCTATTCAATGGAAACAAGACCTCTCAAATGAAAATATAACAATATATCTGCTTATGGTATAAGTGAGGAACGTCATGTTTTTACTATCTGGCATTAGCGGACAGTATTAATTCTTTTCTGCTCGGTATAAGAAGTTTACTACAATTGAAATAAATACACTAAAAATATGTTTACTGTTTGAGTCCTCAACATGGTGTCAGCATATGGAGAAATGCAGTTATTAGAGATAGAAGAAAGGTAGAGAATATATATAGGTCTACAAGGGAGACTCAAATGACACCCAGCCATAGTTCAACTAAAGTTTTCTTTGATAATGAAGCAAAGCAAAAACTATCCTTTAGCATTTTGAAAATGACCCAAACACAGGCACTTAAAGGCCTGCACTACAGCATTTATCACTTATGCAAATTTGTACAAAAAAGAACATCAGTATTTGTTTAAAAATTATATTTTATTTTTCCAAAGCACATTTATATATTTATGTAATCACCATTATATTTCACTCTCTCCCTATTTTTTTTTAATATTAAGTATTGCTATCTGGAATTCAGATAAGATGCAAAATATGTAGTTCAGTGGTATTGAATAACGTTTTTGATAGATTATAAACACCTTAATTACTGACATACTCCAGTATTTATATACAGTGTGTGGTAAATATATCTGCAATCTACCACTTTTGTAGTCATCACAGTATCTCTAATACGTCTCCTTGAAAATTATAAGTACTTATTGAAAAGATGATTAAACTAGAAACAAAATGAAATTAACCTAAGCTTGGCACATGTATCAGCAAAGATACATAAAATATATATAAAAACACATAACCCATTAATTTCGAACTCATTCGAACGTAATGTAAATTTTCTACAGTGTATTATAGAAATAAATTATTCACTCATTTACTAACTTATGTAGTCATCACTTTATCTCCAAAATGATAATGCCAAGGAAGATGAAATTTTTAATGGTAGTTCCTTTAAAACTGTATTTAAGTAGGTACAGTGAATAAAATAGAGTTTGAAAAAATATTTATTTATGTCAATCCTATTGTATTAATAGAAAATAAAGTTGATTTAGTTAAAATATGTTTAGATGGAAGATTTTTAAATAAAAGACTTCAACCTTTTTATGATGGATCCCTAAAAATATATTCAATTTTTTAGCAAAGCTCAAATAATAAATCCATAACAACAATAGGACTTTAAGTAGTTTTTGGCAGCAGGTTAAAATGGAAAATAAAAACTAGAAAATTTACAAGTTGGTTTTCAATTTTCAAAATAATCTTTTCATTTAATAATAATTCCTTTTAAACTTTTGGTAAGTTTGACAGTGGTAATACGAACCTTCCCTTTAACTTTAATTAACTATTCCAAATTATAAGCAGACAAATTCATGATTTATGTATCAAATTTTGAAGAATTTTTAAATGCTCATACCATTTAAGCTTTTTTTTTTAACATGTATATATCAAGTAGACTTGTGTTTGAACCTGTGTGAGACAACGGTGTATGAAGATTGAGATAAAATGCTTATACATCTTTATAAAGACCAGGATAATATGTAGTTTATAAAATCTGAACATCTGAGATGGGGAAGGCATATTGCAAGAATAAGTGGTAACAAAATACAAAGCCAAAGTTTTGGCCCAAAAACTGTGAGCTAATATTTGACCAGTAACCGTTCATCGGTACTTGTCTGTTAGGACGGCTCCACTGATAATCTTGGTAAACCTTACATTCCAACGCTAGCGCCTCTGTTCAGAAGTTTTGACCTAATAAAATATACCATAAATGCATAACATTTTTTGATTAATATAAATTATTTCAATAATAAGAACATTTTATCAATAATAACAATAAAATGTGAAAATAATTTCATATCTTTGGAATAAGTATTGATAACATAATATAATGAACATGAATTCAATCAAATATGATTCCAAATAGTCTATTTTCGCACCTCTTTCTTTTTTGTTTCGCCACTCAGCACTTCCCCACATTCTTTCAACAGTTTGCATGTAAACTCCATTTTGAGGGTTGATAAAATTGTAGGAATAATAAACAGTATAATGGTCAATATAATGTATAAGTAAGCAAAATTTAACTTTAAAATGTGGTAAACACACTTGTATAAAAACAATAATAAACACCAAAAGGTTACAAGATTACCAGTAGTGGGGCCACCCAAACAGACAAGCCACACTAAATCAAAAACACAAGAAAAATATCAGATATGTTCTATAAATAATAAAAAGAAAATAATATATGGATAAAAGATAAACATTAAAATAGAAAACAAAAATTACCTGTCCTAAAGTTATATACCTATACCATATATCCTTCCAGAACAAAAAAGCAATAAAAACTCTTTACACCAACTTAAAATTAAAATCATTACACATTCTCAACAATTTCATTCTATCCTCCCTTGATGCAGTAAGTATTCTTCAAACAGTAGAACATACCCATAATAGAAGACTAACATTAACAACCAATACATTCAGTGTTGTTAATCAACACCTTAAGAGACTACCACTCTGTTGCTGAGACTTGGACTACCTTTGCTTCCAAAATAATTTCTATAACCGAATTTATAGTCTATGAACGGATAATTTCTATTCTCCTGTCCTTTCTACCATTGCCCTTAACTATATTACCTTTACTTCCTAATATTTTCTTTTTAAAAAAATAATACATGTAATGACCTGTGATTAGACCTCAATCCTGATGCTATTAAAAACATCCTCAAAGTTTTATATTCTACCACCCCACCAATGACTACACTTCCCTCCTGAAATGGGCACCAACAATTCACTTCTTTTCTTCCTTATCAACAGAAATTTTGATAATTACAATTCATCAATGGGCACACTAAATCTAACTACATATCCTAAATTATTTTTCACATCAATACCAATAGAAAAAAAATGTCACTAAAAATTGTATGCATCACAGTTAAATATAGTATGATTTTCATTTCCACAATTATAATAAAACCTGCTTACACAAAATGATGATGTCACACAAGTTTGAGCCAAAGCATTGGCTAGTACAACAAATTAACAAAATATGTTGACTGCATTCTGACCATTTATTTCATCATTATTTCTTAATGTGTATTTTTAAAATAATTAATAAGAATTGAACTGTAATTATGTAAACAACTATATTTGGCACATGAAATATTTTGGAATACTTTTTCAATGATTTTAGACCAGAAAACAATAACATTAAATTTGATTTTGTACCAAGTTAAATTAAAATGGGATTTAATTAAATCAACCAAATCATATGAAAACAATTAAAGCATAAGTAACAGACAATAAAAAAAATAAAATAAATAACCTGTATTCTTGTTTAATTCAAATTCCGGTGGGATGTATACTCCATGATATACGAGCTCTTCATCGGTCTTCTCAGCTGAAACCTTTGGAGGAGATGCAGCATGGGATTCTGCTAAAATTGCCTTGCTGCCAGATTGGCCCATGTCTATAACAAAACAATTTGATTTAATAATAATAATTATAGAACAATTTCCACAAAAAATATTTTTGTCTAAGATCTTAAAATAAAAAAAAGAAAAAGATGATTATTGAATTATGTTATCACTAGGTTGCTAGAGATCTCATGGGGTACATGGGTGAATTTCTGAAGCAAGAGACGTAAGCACATTCAATGTTTTGTTTTCCATGTTTGCAACAAAAACAGAAATTTTATATAATAAAAGAAAGCTGTCATGCAGAATCGTGTATTCCAAAATTTTCTTATCATTATCTAAATGCATCGGTATCATGTTTTTCTCATTTCTGTAAATCATTATAACTAGACGGAGTCGGCACAAGACCTTGATGCCTGGAGGAGGTCAAGACCTTTAACCGGGTTGTAACGCCATAATAATAATTTAAAAAAGGGAATTTTATATTTTATATTATTGTAATTGTAGAAAAACATAAATGTGATACATCATGGTAAATAAACATGAATAGCCTACCAACAAGAGGCTGCACACTGTGCTGCACAACAATAGATTGCTGTGGTGCTGCACAACAATAGATTGCTGTGGTGCTGCACAACAATAGATCTGTGGTGCTGGATTTTCTTTTATCAACCATCAGCGATAAGGGAATTTGAATACAAGGGTAAACTAATAACTAGGGCCCAGATTTATATGCATTTGCATATTTTTCCTCATTCAGTATATTAATAACATGAGTTGATATCTTTACGAAACAACTGGTTTTAACTCATTTATGATCACTTTTTTGTTGTATATCGTTGAATATTTGGCTCTTGAGCTTATTTAGGCCTAAAATGCATATATTGTGCATATTTTCAATCATTTTATTGATTTCTCATGTAATTTTTTTTTTTAAATTAGATGATAATTTTTATGTTAATTAATATTTATCACATTATAAGTTATAGGTTTAACTATGAATCAAACAGTAATATTATTTTGCTTTACGAATAAAGAAAAAAATATTCGCATATTGCCTAATATTGGAGGTTCATTTTAAGTCCTGAATCGGTTTTTATTTGGGATGGAAGGAACTAAGAAGCTTTTCTCGGAACTTTATCGGAAAGCGGGGGAAGCAGCAGTCGCAGTTACTTGATTTGGTAGTTCACGGATACAGTCATGCCGAAAACTAAATCTTTTTTTCTTCAAAACTTATTGATTGGTTTATAAACTTATTTATTCAGTTATAGTTATCTTTTAAATAATCTAGAAACAGACATTAAAAAATAAAAAAATATTGTTTTCGTAGTAACGAAAATTCACATAGCTGAATGAAAATAATTGGTTAAATATATAGTAAAGAAATGGATTAATTTATCACCAGTGTTAGATGTGTGTTCAACTTTATGAAATTCCTTCTCTGAAGGCGATTCTTTTTTGCTCCCTGAAAGAATGAAAATTGTTTTAAAATAATGCAATCATATAAGATAAATTAAAATTACTGATATTAAGAATCTCAAATGCATCAGTGGAATGGATCATTTGGAATCATACCGAGTAGTCTTTATATAAAGGTGTAACAAAATGGAAACCACCTTTCAACTTACTTCTTGTGTTCAGGAATACTGTCTATTACTATATATGATCCAATGGAGAAGTTGGAGGTCAAAGAAAAATTCTAAAAACGATTCTAGACTACAAATTCCACAATTAACTGTCAAACTTCTGCAATGAGACCCTACGTGTGAGAACTTAAAAAAGATTTTTGACCCCATAAAAAAAACAGAGATTTGAATTATAATGGCCACATTCTAATTATGGCCTCAAAAAGGATAGTTTTCCGCCTTTTGCCTCAAGAAAACCAAACTGAACTGGATTAAGGAAACTGAAAAGGATCTTTGAGATTTCTATTTTAGTGGAATATAGTTGATTGGATAATTCTAATAATGGTATGAAATAGTGAAGGGGTTCAGTCAATGATTACAAATAATAAGGAAGACTTATCTCATTGTGCCAATGTTTCGGCCTAAGATGCAGGCCATCGTCAGGGCAGCCGGGGGCTCGATTTGAGTCTGAACTTCGTCAAAAGTAGTTGAAATTCGACAAAGTTCGGATGTTGGCACAATGAGATAAGTCTTCCTTATTTTATGTAATCATTCACTGCACCATTTCATACCATTATGAGATTTCAAAATTACAGAAGAATACTTTCTAGAACAGAGTAAAGTAATTACTTATCATTATCAAGAATATTGAAAGTAAAAGAATGAAAAGTTAAAACTTTTGTGACTAAACCACGAAGGGACAACCTGTAGAACTGCTACCACATTGAATATTAAATTGGTAAACCACTCATGCAACTTAAATACGAATATAAAAACAATCTTTGATTAATCGTTTTAATGTGTAACAGAATAATACCTACACTAGAGTTACTCTTCAACAGAAAATTTTATTTTTCACATCAATACCAATAGAAAAAAAATGTCACTAAAAATTGTATGCATCACAGTTAAATATAGTATGATTTTCATTTCCACAATTATAATAAAACCTGCTTATACAAAATGATGATGTCACACAAGTTTGAGCCAAAGCATTGGCTAGTACAACAAATTAACAAAATATGTTGACTGCATTCAGACCATTTATTTCATCATTATTTTTTAATGTGTATTTTTAAAATAATTAATAAGAATTGAACTGTAATTACGTAAACAACTATATTTGGCACATGAAATATTTTGGAATACTTTTTCAACGATTTTAGACCAGAAAACAATAACATTAAATTTGATTTTGTACCAAGTTAACTTAAAATGGGATTTAATTAAATCAACCAAATAATATGAAAACAATTAAAGCATAAGTAACAGACAATAAAAAAAGTAAAAAATAAAATAAATAACCTGTATTCTTGTTTAATTCAAATTCCGGTGGGACGTATACACCATGATATACGAGCTCTTCATCGGTCTTCTCAGCTGAAATCTTTGGAGGAGATGCAGTATGGGATTCTGCTAAAATTGCCTTGCTGCCAGATTGGCCCATGTCTATAACAAAACCATTTGATTTAATAATAATAATAGAACAATTTCCACAAAAAATATTTTTGTCTAAGATCTAAAAATAAAAAGATGATTATTGAATTATGTTATCACTAGGTTCCTAGAGATCTTATGGGGAACATGGGTGAATTTCTGAAGCAAGAGACGTAAGCACATTCAATGTTTTGTTTTCCATGTTTGCAACAAAAACATGAATAGCCTACAACAAGAGGCTGCACACTGTGCTGCACAACAATAGATTGCTGTGGTGCTGGATTTTCTTTTATCAACCATCAGCGATGAGGGAATTTGAATACAAGGGTAAACTAATAACTAGGGCCCGGATTTATATGCAATTGCATATTTTTCCTCATTCAGTATATTAATAACATGAGTTGATATCTTTACGAAACAACTGGTTTTAACTCATTTATGTTCACTTTTTTGTTGTATATCATTGAATATTTGGTTCTTGAGCTTATTTAGGCCTAAAATGCATATATTGTGCATATTTTCAATAATTTTATTGATTTCTCATGTAATTTTTTTTTTTTTTAAATTAGATGATAATTTTTATGTTAACTAATATTTATCACATTATAAGTTATAGGTTTAACTATGAATCAAACAGTAATACTATTTTGCTTTACGAATAAAGAAAAAAATATTCGCATATTGCCTAATATTGGAGGTTCATTTTAAGTCCTGAATCTGTTTTTATTTGGGATGGAAGGAACTAAGAAGCTTTTCTCGGAACTTTATCGGAAAGCGTGGGAAGCAGCAGTCGAAGTTACTTGATTTGGTAGTTCACAGATACAGTCAGGCCGAAAACTAAATCTTTTTTTTCTTCAAAACTTATTGATTGGTTTATAAACTTATTTATTCAGTTATAGTTATCTTTTAAATAATCTAGAAACAGACATTAAAAAATAAAAAAATTTTGTTTTCATAGTACCCGAAATTCACATAGTTGAATGAAAATAATTGGTTAAATATATAGTAAAGAAATGGATTAATTTATCACCAGTGTTAGACGTGTGTTTAACTTTATGAAATTCCCCCTCTGAAGGTGATTCTTTTTTGCTCCCTGAAAGAATGAAAATTGTTTTAAAATAATGCAATCATATAAGATAAATTAAAATTACTGATATTAAGAATCTCAAATGCATCAGTGGAATGGATCATTTGGAATCATACCGAGTTATCATTTCATACCATTATGAGATTTCAAAATTACAGAAGAATACTTTCTAGAACAGAGTAAAGTAATTACTTATCATTATCAAGAATATTAAAAGTAAAAGAATGAAAAGTTAAAACTTTTGTGACTAAACCACGAAGGGACAACCTGTGGAACTGCTACCCCATTGAAAATTAAATTGGTAAACCACTCATGCAACTTAAATACGAATATAAAAACAATTTTTGATTAATCGTTTTAATGTGTAACAGAACAATACCTACACTAGAGTTACTCTTCAACAGAAAATTATACCTTTAGTTACATTTTCCACAAAAATTTAAAGCTTCATACTAATAAATATGAAGTACATCTTGAAATCCATACGCATTGCATACAATGAACAAACCAAACATATATAATTTTGTATAACAATGAACCAAAGAGCAAATAAATAGATAATTACCTAACTGCTTATTTTTAAGCACACGCCTCTTCCGGACCATACCTGAAACACAAGAATAGTTGGCTCAATCTTATCAACACAAATAAAATTTGTTTAAATTAAAAAATATCAAATAAAATAAAAATAATGAACATACTATTTACAATAGATTAAGTCCAAAAACAGTTAAATGGCAGATTACATTTAACAAACAAACATCTTCCAGCACAGAATAAGTTTCATACAATGGATATGTATATAAATGTTAAAATAATGTATTCTAAAGTGTATTAAAGCTGAACACTATTTCACAAATATAATCTAAACACCTCAGTAATTGTAAAATAAATCATTATTCTAAATACTTAGTTAACTGATATGGGAATCTGAGTAACCAGTTGAAAACAAACTTAATGTCTTCAATTTACTTAAGAGATAACCGGTAGAATAGCACTCAACTTACCCAAAAAATAATAATGATTGCAAATTGAATTAACACTCCAAAAATTAAAAAAACAAGACTCACAAAACGATTAGAACATAAAAGTACGGTACGATAGAAAATTAATAACCAAGAGAAGGTTTCGTGTTCAAACCAGCGCAAAAGTCAGTTAGAAAGTGGTGAAGTAATATTATGTATAGAATTAAATATGCATCCACATAATAAATGAATAAAAATATCATAAAAAGATTTCATTAAATGACAATAACGATTTAATTAACTTCATTAAGTATTATAAAATGTGCATTGATAACGAAAATTAAACTTAACGGTCAGATTAATATTTAACCGATACAATATTAAAACCAAATAAAAGTTGAAATAAATAATTGTAATGATACCTTATTCGTTCTGCAACAGAATTAAGAGATTAAATCTACTTAAAAAAGTCTATTTTAAAAAACTGAATCCACAAGTTGAAAATCAAAAATAGTCCGCCGAGAAGCCAAAATGGATAAAGGGTAGCTTAGCTTGGCTTGGCTTGCTGTGTAGACTTGAGTCGAATTAGTAGCGCTAGTGTTGCATCCGTATATATTTTTCTACTCAAATAAATTACATCTTTATTAGTTATTATATTACATTTTTTATTTTTTCTAAATAAAATAAAATTTAACAGCCGATAAAAGTACTCAACAGAACAGTGGTGTGTTGATATTTCACAGCAGCTTGCTCCCATTGAAGCTTCTGTGCTTCCCCATTTCACGTTTGTATTCGTGCTTGGCGTTTGAGTTGCCTAGTTTTGGCAAACGATTGAAAGAACCGTACAGTTAACTATGTTTAATTTTTAAATTTCGTTTATTTTAAAAATGATATCTATAAAATAGATTGAAGTTATGTATTATGAAATAAATATTCTTTTATTTATTTTGTATCTCAGTAAAATATGTATGGTCATTGTTGTTGTCAACAAAAGAGGCGTGGTCGTCATTCAACAGTTCTTCCTACTTCCTCTAGTTTTCGAAAAACAAGAGTCACCCATTGGTTTATAATATTTTATATAGATTTTTTACCTTTCGCAAAGGCGTAACGAGAGGGGTGTTATTGGGGATGTAACCCCTCAATTTCTTGGAAAAAATTTTAAAAAAAATTGTAACATTTTTAAAAAAATAAAACTTTGAAGGATTTTACTTTTTCAAAGTTATTAATTTGGGATTACAGAAGTAAGGGTCAATAATGCCAAAAACATAACAAAGAAAGTGCAAAAACGGTTATTTTAATGAATAAAAGGTACGCTAAAATGACAAACCAAAACGTAATACTGTTTATTTACAATTAATTATATTATTATAGTGGCATCTACATCAAGCGACAACAATAAGATCGCAAATGTGAGAAGTTTAGAAAATTCTTAGATTCTAGAAGTAAAGTCTGGATGGGTCTAGAAAGTTCCCTATGCAATTATGTGAAGTAAGTTATTATAACCAGTAAATAGGGTTACTTGTATTTAAAAGCTACTTCTTGATTGCCCTTCCAAAAATAACATTTATAAAAAATTATAATCTATTTATTTAATTTGAAGCTACACGATTATAGTATAATACATATTATACCTATATTCCGAGACATCTTTTTTGAAGGGAGTAATATGTTGGAGTGGTTGACCGGTGGGGGTTAACCCCCCTCCCCATGAGTCAACTATAGTTACGCCAATGACCTTTATTAATTTTTTTTCATTATTAAATTGTTTACATTTTCTTCCATTATCTCTATTTAACCAGTATTAAAAAAAAATCATCGATAGTTATTAACTATCAAAATAAGATCGAGGCCAATAGAAAACAGTTGACATGGCACGGCCTTAGTATGACAGTTCCAAAACAAAGAACTATCAAATTATAATAATATATGGTAATTAAAATGATCTTCAATGTTTACTTTTCTTTCATTATCTCTATTAAACCACTATTAACGGTAATAATAATAATTTCATTCTTATCTTTGTAATTTTTGATATTAATAATTTGGAAAAGCTCAGTATACCGTGATTATCATTGAGGGACGAGGAACTACAAATTTTATTCATTTTAAAACTGTATTAATAAGTAAAATAGTATTGTTTCTTGCCATAAATGTTTACTTTTCAATCGTTCCATCAATAATGGTCGTTAAAAGTAGAGGGGACCATTATCGTCAGTAGCAACAATGAACCTACTTTTGACAATGAAAATGTGTACATGGTAAATGTGGTATATTTCGCTAATGATAACTGACAAACCTGTCCAAGAAAAACCGGTAATATAACCGAAATATTTTCTGTGATAAGGAGGTTTGAGAGAAAAATTAGTGACGCAATTATATAACTAAACTCACTAAAAACATCTTGAATAATAGTTGCCTTATATATTTGGAGAAGAAAAGTTTTGGTCCACTTCCTACATTACAAGATTTTCTGTGTTCTTTTATTCATTTAATGTAATTTTATGTGGAAGAAAATGGTTCGGGTAGAGGTCAACGAATTTCTCTTAGAATTGGAGAAATCTTTATTAAGTAGTCAACGTTTCGACCTACTTTGTATGTCTTCTTCAGGGCTATATGCAAAATACAGACAATTGAGAATTAAAAATAGTACAAAAAATATTTTCTAAGCATGGTAAATATAAATAATAAAAGTAATTTACCATGCTGTGCAATTTTTACTATTTTTTAAATTTTCAATTGCCTGTATTTACCATGCTTAGAAAAAAATTTTTGTTTATTTATGACTGCACCCCCCAACTATTTCCATCCTCCAATAGATCTTCCAGTCAACTATTTTCCTCTCTATTATTGTTTTGGCTTAATTTTACTTACCTAGTGATAATGATTTAAATTATTTCTACTTTTGCATCTGGTTTACTCCAATATTTTCATTTTTCTATGTTATACACATATATATTCATTTTTTTATATATTATGTCATACACTATTTTCTATATTTACATAAAATAGTATCTACATTCTCCAAAAATAGTTAAGACGAAGAATCTAGGTCCGGGGAATAAACTCGTGTATAATATGTTACAGACACGTAATACTGCTGACTCATGGGCCATTGGTACCTTGGAAAACTCATAACTTCCCCCTACCCCTCAAGCTCCGAACTCTAGGAGAATATCTTTTTCTTCTTAGGCATTAAGAGGAGAATTTAGAGGTGGTCTCTAACATAGTACTGTATATATACTTATAAATATTAATGTATTATAATACGATACTGTATTATCAATGGTTTCTAGTGTTAAAAATTCGGTATCTGTTCCGCAGGTTGTAATGTGTAGATATCGGTTATCCATACTAAAGCCCATGAAAACTTGTATTTTTAGAAAATATTTAAAGGGAAACGAATGAAAAGTGAAAACTTGTTGTTACTCAACTCGAAATGACAACCTACGGAATATTTCTGTAATTTTTAATTTCTTAATATTAATTAATTCACGATTAACATACAACAGTTCTTAGTTTATTTAAGTATAATTTCTTTATTTTTTAATTTAATAATAGAGGTATCTTGTTGGTAAATTTTATTAATGCCTTGCAGAACATTACAGAAGTTATATGAGGTCTTATTATATCAACATATTTAATAAAAGAATAAATAATTTTTTATAATTATTGGTCAGGTGTTTTGATTTTTAAATATTATTATAGAGAAAAGATATGCCCCCGGCCGGGATTCGGACCCGGGACCTCTGTCTCTCCGTGACAGCGCTCCAACCAATCGAGCCACCAGGGTCGCCTGCCGCCGAGGGACAAATCATTTCTCTTATCCGATCTCATGTCCCCGTGACCTCGCAATTTTGGCGACTTTTACACGAGAACGAATGTTCTTTGAACATTACTTTTAATTTTAGGATCTAGTTGACTTACGTCATATTACTATTTATTCTTTTTAAATATTATTATTTTAAAGAGAAAAGATATGCCCCCGACCGGGATTCGAACCCGGAACCTCTGTCTCCGTGACAGCGCTCCAACCAATTGAGCCACCATAAGAAATGATTTGTCCCTTGGCGGCAGGCGACCCTGGGGGCTCAATTGGTTAGAGTGCTGTCACGGAGAGACAGAGGTTCCGGGTTCGAATCCCGGCCTTATCTTTTCTCTTTAAAAAATAGTATTTAAAAATCAAAACACCTGACCAATAATTATAACAAATTATAAATAGAAATATGAAGTAAATCAACTAGATCCTAAAATTAAAAGTAATATTCAAAGAACATTCGTTCTCGTATATACATCGCAAAAATTGCGAGGTCACGGGGACATGGGATCGGATAAGAGAAATGATTTGTCCCTTGGCGGCAGGCAACCCTGGTGGCTCAATTGGTTGGAGCGCTGTCACGGAGGGACTGAGGTTCCGGGTTCAAAAAAAAAAAGATAATGAACAATAACTTACAAATAAACTTTTAGTATCTAAAGAAAGAATTCAAAGGTTTATTAAAATATCAAAACAATAGTTTCACTCATGTTCTTTCTGTTATTTTAACAACTATGATCATGTGATTTGCCTATAATTATGTACTATAATGGATTCTCCACAGTACACAAAAAGCCGTCTGGGGGGGGGGGGCACGTGCCCCCTTGCCCCCCTGGATCCGCCTATGAGGTAATGTATAATAAGAGTAATTATAACTTGGTTATTTTCCTTACTATATATTATTAAGGCAGGAAAAATATATATGGAGATAAAAAAGAGGGTGTTGGGTTGACAGATTTAGGAATGGGAAAAAAACTGGGTAGCTGTTACGAAATGACAACTGGTTTATTGGTTCCCGCTTCGATCATTCCGAGCTCTGCCAACTTTCTGTCTGGAATGGTCGAATTTTTTAAGTGATGGGTTTGTTATAAGTGTATGTTTTCATGTTACTTCTTCCAAATTACGCATCTTTAGTGATTCTCTGAAGTACAAGGTTATGGTGTTGTCGGAGACTTCAGAACTGTTGTTGTTGCATTACCGGCAAAAGTAATGCTGTAGTGCTGCTCCGTTTAGAAATCTGAGTTTTGTATATGAGGATTTGAATTTGAGAGACAGCCACGTTTAGCAGAGTCTGATTGGTTGTGCAGTATGCATTGTGTTGTATTATTTTCCAGTTTGGTCTTAAATGTTTTATTGTTTGATATTGTGTTTTTTATTTGTTGATGCGTTGGTCAAGGTTGTAGCTATGAATAAAATAACATAAGTGAAACTATTGTTTAGATATTTTAATAAACCTTTGATACCTTTCTATAAATACTACAAGTTTATTTCTAAGTTATTGTTCATTTTTTGTCCGTCTGTCCGTTGTGCCTCCCCCTGAAAAAAATCCTGGACCCGCCCTTGGTTTTATCTCTACACTTCGGGTAAAAGTTATTGTAGAATTAGTAGAACATTTCATACGCCACACAGATATCTCTAGATAACTTTGTCGGTTTTGAGCTATTTAAGTCACAAGTTGAAGACGGATTTATAAAAAATGAATAGAAATTCTTTTGACCAATGATACATTAATCATCTAAACAAAATGTTGACAGAGTTCGTACTGAACGCCCAAGGAACTAAACGACATTCATAAGCGAACAATCTTAAGGGACATTAATAATAATAAGACAATAAGGGACATTACCGAAACACACAGTAAAAAGTCTTCGAAAATTTCAGAAGCCCTTCTATTTGAGTACCCTCTGGCAAATTTAGCATTGGCGCCCATGGTCATTTCCCTAAATATTCTCTTGATTACGTTGTATTTTTATTAAATTTAATAATTGCCTTTCAAATATTGTAAATAAATGGTGATTAACATATTTTGCAAGTCGGACACAAATCGAATCCACATTACCAATGATCATCATCGGTAATATACATTATTTATCAGTAATATAATGGTAGAAAGTACAAAAACTATATCATAAATATTATCCTTTCCTATCTAGCAAAATTGTAAACCTTTTTACCATGATTGTATTAAAAGGGTTTTAGTTCCAAATTGTAGTCAGTCTAGAATCAGTGTAACTTCAATTAATCGAGGTTTATATATCGATTATACATGATAACCTTTTAGTTTATCTTTGAAGCTGTGAATGCACTTATGTTCAAATGGCTTCATGTTCACAAGAGATGGGTGAAAATATTTGCGAAGTTAAAAGTGATTTTAAAGAGCGTCTAAAGACTCTTTATCCTATGGTAAACGAAGATGAAACTCCTTTACCAAAATCATGGAGTCCAAAAGACAAATTCAATTATATTGGGCTGTCAAATGGCAATTTAAGAGTACATTACAAAGGTCAGAACACTCACTTATTTCCTTGATGGTTTAAATATTTTGTATTCTTGAACTATTTGTAGGACAAGATTGGATGGAGTGTGCAATGTCACTGAAAAAAAAAATCAGAGAGACCTATTTGATTGAGCACTGACAGTTCATTTTTTTGAATTGTATTTTTTTTGCCACAATCATTTTTATACATCTTGTATTCCCCTATATCTTCGTATTAGTCTTGTGTTACTGTTTATTACCATGTTTTAATATTGTAGCTGGTGTTGTCATCTTGCTTTTCTTTGATGTGATGACATTAAGCATAGGGTGATCTTATTTTTGTGCTTTTCTTCACTGCCCACACTCCCTAATCAGGCTTCTACTTATTTTTACAGTTTATAGCTGAATAAACAAGGTAGAACAACATTTAAGTGCCATCTATGTTTATCAATTTTCTGCAATATTAAGTTTTTATCAATTCTATATTGATATGATTTATGTGGGTAATTTCTTTAAGTTTGATAGGATTAACTGACGGCAGTGGTATATTTTTGGTTATGTGCTTAGTTATCTGACAAGTTCTGTATCTGTTATGTTAGTTATTGAATTAAAAGTTTGATATAGTGTGGACAACATTACTGTGGGATGACATGTTTGTTTTAAATGTTACGTACTTTGTAAACTTAATTATAGATAGCCATATATACAAGCGTGAATCAGAAACTTCGGCCTGTTTGAAAATATATGTTTACATTTTAAAGTTGATTTATAAAGCTATTGTCATCCACCACTCCGAACAAATTGAAAGACTTTTAGCAGATAATACATGAAGGGAGGTATAGTTTAAAAGCTATTGTTTATCATTAAAAGAAAAATAGAGAATACTGAGGAAATGAAACAAAACTGAAATTTATAGTTTTGTTTACTCCAATTCATTTAACTTTGTTGCAACTTGTCGAGAACCCCTTGTGGAATATTATGATTTATTTTATACCTAAGTTCATCTATTTCAGATAATTGAAATTCTACTTAAAGTTTGTCACCATGAAGTTCTGAAATAAAAAATACTGGCCATTCATCCTCAATATTTTTGTACTTATTGATTGATGTTTAATTACAAAAAATATCTTCTTAGTGAAATCTATTTCAATTTCGACAATTAAAAGACATCAGATTAGTATCTAACACAATAACAGAATTTTGAACAGAATAGTTGATACAGTCAAAATACAATGATTTTTAATAACTTTAGTTTAACTTTATATACACTCCAGGACAAATAAAAGTGTACATACTTTGTTTGATGGAAATAAACACTAGTGGGATAAGATGTTGTTTTTATTAAGAATTGACCATCATGCAACTGAGACAAATAAAAGTGCAAACTTATTATTTTTTTTTAATAATATTGGGTAAATAAATTTACTAATCTTATTTAATAGTCTATTGTATCACCTTTCATTTCCAGTAGTTTTATTCATAGAAAAGCACAGATTTGGCAGAAGATGTGGCTTTTTCTGACAGCTCTCCCTGACTTCTTCAGATCTGCATTGGAATTATGCACTCCTTTTGGGTCAACGTAATATGAGAGACCAAAGTTCTCCTCGATGGGGTTCAGGTCTGGGAAAAGAGAAGACCATTCCATCAGCTTGATTACCCTCATGGAATCCATCCATTTTTATCTTTGATTTGTGAAGGTGTGCATTATCTTGAAGAACAAAATCTCTGTCTGGAAATATTGATGACATTCATAGCTGCACCTTTTTCTGTTTTTATGAGTGTGAAATGTAGCTGCTAACATTAAAGAATTAAAGAAAATAAAACTTTCCATACATTACTTTCTATAAAATTCTTCTATATTTATACATTAACATCATAATTTGTATTAACATTTATTCATATTTATACAACTTTCTAATACGGAAATTATAATACATTTTACATCATTACCTGTAATTTACCTAGGTTTTCCTTACTTTTAAGTCTTACCAGTTTTACATAAATCACAATAACATAGCCCCTCTCTAACATGGAAATAAAACAGTTTTTTCGAAAGTAATGATTTTTTTATTTATTTTGGCCCTACAACCTGTTTACTGGTCTTGGCCTCTTCCAACCTCTTCCTCCAAACGTCACAGTCTTGTGCCAATGCCATCCAATTCCTAATACCCAGAATTTTGCACGCATCACCAGCCATAACCACCTCAGCCTGGGTCTCCCTCTTCTTATTTTCCCATGAAATGACTTAGTCTACTATATAATTGGCATTTCTTCATTTGACATCCTGGCAATATGCCCTGCACATCTTAAGCGCCTCAACTTCATTATTGTTATGACATTATCATCGCTAAAATCATTGTATAGTTCCTGGTTTGTGCATCGTTTCCTCTCCTCTCTGACCTTTACAGTTCTAAGAAAACAACAGAGAACGTTTCTTTCAAAAATTAGTAGTTCTTTTTTAGTGCCTTTTTTAAGTTGTCCAGCACTCAGATCCTTATGGAAGTATTGGCTACACTAATGTCTTATAAAGATGGAGCTTGGTCTGTTTAGAGAGAATCCGCCTGCTTAGCTGTTTCCTCAACCATAATTACATGTGCTGGCTTCTATGTATAATTAAACAAGCCATAACAGAAACAATCCTTCAACATTCTTCACAGTCTTACCTTAATTATAATTTACCGTCTCCTCTACTAGCACTCATAAAAATTAAAAATAGACTTAGGAGAAAATACCAATGTACCAAAAGCCCTAAAATAAAAACAGTTTTTTGTTATTTTAACAACTTTGTTAGATCCCGTATGAATCAATGGAGAAATGATAACTGGGCATCAACTTTAAAATCATCAAAGAATCAAATCAAAAAAAGCCTCAGGGGACGATGGCATCCCTGTACAGGTTATAAAAAAACCTAAACAGGAAAACCATCTACCATAAAACGAAAATATTTAATTCAATATTAAGGCTTAATTACTTTCCCTCTGCTTGAAAATTTTCCAAAACAATCGCCATCCCAAAACCTTATAAAAACCCAAATAATTTTACAAGTTACAGACCAATTATCCTCCTAAACATTTTATCCAAAATCCTGGAACGCTTGCTTTTAAAACGAATTCTTAAGCATGTAAATCAGAACAAACTGATCAAAGATAAACAGTTCGGTTTTAGAGAACATCATTCCACTGTCGACCAACTAGCTCGTCTTACCGACTTAATAACACAAGGGTTCAACAATAAAAAACATACAGGCATGCTTATATTAGATCTCGTAAAAGCTTTCGATACAGTTTGGCACTACGGTCTTATTTACAAATTAATCTTGCACAAATTTCCTCCATACCTAATACATATCATATATTCCTTCCTTTCTAATAGACAATTCTATGTTCAAATAAACACTTCTAGCTCCATGCACTTCCCCTACCCGCTGGACTTCATCAAGGCTTCTGCCTATTCCTATTCTACCTGTTCATATCAGATCTCCCAAAACACACAAATGTAACCACATCGCTTTACGCAGAAGTCACCGCTTTGTACACAGCATCATACCGAATCGATACAATAATAAACCGATTACAACAATTTTTAAAAAAATTCCATAAACTCTGTCAAGAGTGGAAACTAAAAATCAATCCAATAAAATCGGCCGACATAATCTTCACAAATCGCAGACCTAACATAGATCAGCACATCATCTTAAATTCCGAACACATCCCCTGGGCTAAATCCGTAACACACCTCGGTTTAATTCTAGATAAGTCCTTTACATTCACAGAGCACATCAACAGGAAAACCGAAAAATCGAAAAAAAACATCTAAAAAATGTTTCCCTATTTTGATAAAAAAATCCAGGCTAAGCCCCAAAAACAAACTAATAATCTTGTACCAAACAGTAATCCGGTCATTTATATCCTATGCCTCACCTGTCTGGAGTTCAACCTGCGCCACAAATTATAGAAAGTTTGAAAGGGTACAAAACCTATGTATGAGGATTATTAATAATTATCTCGGCTACACGAAAATATCGACTATGCTTAGAGATCTTGAACTTCCCACTATAAAACAATATGTTTTAGCCCAAACAAAAGCATACTTTGAAAAAACCAGCTTCTGAAAACCCATTAATCCAAGAAATCGGTAACTGTGATAAACATTCGCTATGACGCACAAAAGAACAAAACACTTACTTCTTACTTAACAAATCACTATTTGCAGATATTGTGATCTAGTTATCTGTATTTATTTTATAGTTATTTATTTATTTTCTATTTAATTATTATTATTATATTTATTTACTTTATTATTATTTTGGATTTCTCGGCTTGTGCCGGATAAATACACCAACCCGGACCAAGATCAAGGGTATGGCTCATTTTATGGTTAATTCCATAAATTTTAAAATAATATTTAAACATTTTCTAACTATGCTGGCAGTTCCCAGCATAACCGCTTTCCGTACTTCTTCCAGTCCCCTAATTATTTCCAGCGTCTTCATTGATTTAATAGTTTCCTGAGAAATTAAACCATTGCTGGATACAATGATTGGCAGTACTTTTACATCCACCAGTCAGTAGAGGTGCCTTAATTCCTCGCAGAGCTCTTGGTACCTCTGAATTTTTTCGCTCAATGTTTTAGAAACGTTGTCATCAGCAGGAACCCCAACTTCGATTATGATGGCCTTTTTAATTTTCTTATCTAAGAGTATTATGTCTGGTCTATTGTGGGGTTATACTATGGTGGTCAGTGATCATAGTTTGATGCCATTTTTTTCTAATATTGCCTGTGGCTGGTATTTGTAAAATGGGTGATGACTGTTTATTAAATTTATTTTTGAGCCAGTGCCTGATGTACGATCTTTGCAGCATTATTGTGCCTAGTTAGATATTCTTTACCTGCTAATGCTTGGCAGCCAGAGGTGACATTTTGAATCGATTCGTACGTTGCTTTGCATAGGCGACATCTGTCTTCCACTGCTTGGAGCAGAATGTGTTTTCAGTAGGAGTTTGTTGCCATGACTTGTTCCTGTATTGCCAGAAGGAATCCTTCAGTCTCAGGGAACATTTTTCCTGTGGTCAACCTACGGACAGACGCTTCTAAATTGATACCTGGAGTATTTAAAGAACTGTAAAACCTCCCATGGAGTGGTTTACACTTCCATGATTCTGCAAGGCTCTCCTCAATTGGTGTTACTATTGGATCTTGCCGAAGCAAATTCAGTGCTGTATAGTTGCAGTCGAGGGCAGCAATGGTTGATAGCATCGGTGAACTGCTACTCATAAAATATGTTCTAAGCCTTGCTTCTTGTTCACGACAGGCTTTCAACAGACTAATAAGCCCCCTACCTCCATGTTTTCTGGGCATATATAGTCTTGACACTGATGAATTTGGGAGACGCTGTCTTGATTTAACCATTTGAGTTCTTAAGAAGCAGTCCAATTTTTCCAAATCTGTGTCACAACATTTTATAACTCCAAAAGTATATGCAAGCGAAGGAACAGCCCAGGCATTCAAAGCTTTTACCAGATTTCCTGCTGAGAGATTAGATTTTAGTAGTTTTCTGACTCGTTTCTTAAATTCTGCTTCAAAGGTTTCTAAGACCTCTTTTTTGAATTTAAGCAGCTGTGAGATAAGGTACTTGAAGGAGCCTGTAACCTGAAGTTACTTGATGATTTCACTATTGGAGAGTTCAATGTTAGCTGAATCCTTGTATTTTCCTCTGTGTATATTAAGGGTTGCACATTTTTCAGTTACTAGCTTCATCCCAATATCTTCTGTGAATGAACTTACTAATTCAAGAAAAGTTCTCATGTCCCTCTCATTCTTTGCAAAAAGCTTTAAGTCGTCCATATAGAAAGAATGGGAGATCATTGTTTCCTGATTCAAGGAATAACCTTTTCCAGACTGATTTAAAATGGAGCTTAGAGGATTAATCGCGAGGCAAAACCATAAAGGACTTAACGAATCACCCTGAAATATTCCTCTTTTTATCGAAATTTTCTCCGCGACTAGAGTGTTCTTTTTAGTTGGATGAACCAATGACACTTCCCATAGCTTCATAAGCCGTTGCAACAGTTCTGTCACTTTTTGGTTGACTTTATAGATCTTGAGAACTTCAATCAGCCAGTCATGAGGGACCGAATCGAATGCTTTCTGGTAGTCAATCCATGAAAGCGATATATTTTTGAAACTTTTTTGATACCTGTGAAGCTATGAATGAATCAATCACTAGAAGCTCTTTACATCCCTTAGAGTTTCACTTACATCCGATCTGCTCCTGTGCCATAAGGTTGTTCTTTTGTACATGTCCCATTAATTTATTACTGATTACAGTCGTTAAAATTTTGTAAACACCATTAAGACATGTTATTGGCCGAACGTTCTTCGGTTCTGGAGATTTGTTTTTTTCTTTCGGAATCAAATATGTGTTCCCTAAACATAAGAGGCTAATGGTCCATGAGCACTTTTAAACTATTTGAGCCAATAATTTTGAATTTTATCTGGCCCGGGTGCTTTCCAGTTGTGTGCAAACTTAATAGATTCTTGTACATCATCAGCATTAATTTGCACTACATCCATCATAGGAACATTCTGTGTTTCTGCGTGCAAATTCCTGAGCCAAAAAGCATTATTGTTATAATTTTTTGGACAGCTCCAGACGTTTGCCCAGTAACTACAAAAGTCAGACTCATTAAGTTGCAACATGGAAAATTTACTTTATTATTATTGTTTTTATTTATTTATTTATTATTATCATTTTTTGTTAAGAGGGTTTTTCCACATTTGCCCTGCTATTGTAAAACTTATTTATAAAAGATAACTTTAATTAATTAAAATTGCTATTCTTTAAGCATGTAAAGAAAGTCCGGAACATGTATTTACACTTATGCTGCTTGTATATGTAAAATTGCAAATACATTTTTTTTTTGTAACCAATAAGCCCATATTATTGTGATTATATTATCAAAAGTCTGAAAAAATTATGGTTGGAGATAAAACATCAGCTATAAGAATCCTTAAAAAATATTTTGACTGCATGTTAACAATTTATTTATTTTTCTACTTGCTATTTTGTACTTTATTATGAAATATGATCATGTATTGAATTATTTATTATTTATTATATAGTTGTACTTAATTTTTTTTGTTAAAATGTTTTAGGCCATGGTAAAACTCACAAAGACGCCGCCAGCGTTAGAGCCACCCATCCAATTCCTGCTGCCTGTGGTTTGTATTACTTTGAAGTGAAAATTGTTAGTAAAGGACGTGATGGCTATATGGGAATAGGATTGTCAGCGCAGGGTGTAAACATGAATAGGCTTCCAGGTAGTTTTATAGTTTAGTTGGTTTTGATATTCTTAGATAGTATTTTATTTATATAAACTGCTCAAAAATGAATAAGGATTTTGTCTGTTTTGTGTTATTTGCTTTGTCCCGCACTTTTATATTAATTTTATTATAAACTGCATTTTGAGATTTATTAGAAATATTGGTTTTTACTGCAGGAAAGTTTAATTAAGGGATTTTGAAAAATAACAAAAAAAAAGTTTTAGATGCATAATTTTTTTTTATTGAACACAACAGTTTTAGGAAACAATTAATACCTTGTGTAATGGCCTCTGTTGGCCAGAACGTATGTGTACCTATTAGGCATACTGTTAATAACATTTTCACTAATTTCTTGAGGAATTTCACTCCATAGATGTTGCAATACTGCACTCAGTTGTTGAAGGTTATCTGGCTGCAGATGGTGATTGAAGAGCCTTCTCTGCAGCGCATCTCACATGTGCTCAATGGGATTGAGGTCTGGAGACAATAGGGGAAGGGGCAAATTGAGAAATTCCCAGGTTTTCTAAAGTTTCACCAACAACTCTTTCTCTATGATGTCGGGCATTGTCAACCAGAAATCAAAAATCTCTGCCTATGAGATCTCTAGTTTGAGAGATTTATTCCTCAATGATATCCTACGCATAACGGACTGAGGTGAGGTTACCTTGTTGTGAGAAGAAGAAATGAAAGATATACAGCCTGTAATTTTACCCAGAGCCAACCTTTTAAACATTTAAAAGGCAGCCGTGCAACTCTGTGAGTTCTGGTTAACTCTGGTCCTCTTACTGGGGGAGAAGCCATTAATCCATGCTCATTTAATCTTCTCCGAGCAGTACATTAGGAAATTTGCGCACCTCGAACTTCTTCGAGCTGATGAATCGCTTGAACAACGGTAAGGTACTAGTTTCGTAAAATTCTTAAAGTCATAATCCGGTCATCCTGTGGTTCTGTTACCCTTCTATGGTCATACCCAGTTTCTTGAAAACGCCTGACGGCGTCTCGTAAAGTTTCACAGGGAACTCCGATGGCATTAGCTGCATATCTAATGGAACATCCATCATCAATAAGTGCCATAACACACGCAACATCCTCAGCATGAAGAGGCATTTTTCAACTTAAAATTGAAAACAATTAAAAGCCAGAAACTAAGAAATTTGCTGCAAGAAACGGCATGGAACAAATGTCACTGAATAAACATTTTAATTCCATCGAAACTGAACATTGGAATCTACATTCCTTTCATTGAATTAAGGATTAAGGGTTATTATCCTCTATATTGACATTCCTAATTGAAAACAAATTAAAAAAATATATATTTATTCATTAAAAAAATAGACAAATCCAAAGCAGAAATATTTTTAGAAGAAAACATGAAAAAATTAAGTGGGTGGAATTTTTGTCTGTCAGTGTATTTCTGAAATTTAATAAAGGTTTTATATATGATGTTTGTTCTGACAAATCATAACATTTTTAATTTATATTAAATTTTTTAATTTAATTAATTAATTTATTATTATGTTTATGTTTGACTCTTGATTACCATGCACGTCGGCCTAAAAAGGCACATTGTGCTTGTAATAATTAATAATAATAATATGTTTAAGGTTGGGACAAACATTCATATGGATATCATGGAGATGATGGTCACTCATTTTGTTCATCTGGAACTGGTCTTCCATATGGCCCTACTTTCACTACAGGAGATGTTATAGGTTGTGGAGTTAATCTAATTGATAACACTTGTTTTTATACAAAAAATGGCCATAATTTAGGAGTTGCATTCACAGATTTACCTGTTCGTAAATTTATAATTTAAATAGTAATAAATAATTTAAGTAAATATATGAAGATAAATTAATATATTTTAAATTTTTTTTTTTTTTTTTTTTTAAGGGCAATCTTTACCCTACAGTTGGTTTACAGACACCTGGGGAAGTAGTTGATGCAAATTTCGGTCAAGCTCCATTTGTGTTTGATGTTGAAGACATGATGAAAGAGTTAAGAGCTAGAACAAAGATGACAATTGAGAATTTTCCGATTCCAGACAGTTATGGAGAACACGAAGCATTATTACAGAGGTATGGTTAACTCAGTAGTTTAAACATATTCGACGACATGCGGAGATGACACTTTAGCAGGAAAATACTCTGGTTTAATTAATAATGAATAATAATAGTATAATCATAATCATTATGCAATGAAAAATAGTATTATAAAATATAATCAGACTTTACAAATTTATAATTACAATATATATATGTGTGTGTGTGTGTGTGTGTGTGTGTGTGTGTGTAAGATTGTTTGAACGTGATTTTATTCGTTATTCTTTATTAAGGAATTTAATTACATATACGTCCTTTCAACTCGTAATTAAACACAACAAAATGAATTTTACTAACTTAACTTTATAACATATGTCTTATAAGAGTCTAACTTTAAAGGTGTGTGTGTGTGTGTGTGTGTGTGTGTGTGTGTGTGTGTGTGTGTGTGTGTGCGTGTGTGCGTGCGTGCGTGCGTGCGTGCGTGCGTGCGTGCGTGCGTGCGTGCGTGCGTGCGTGTGTGCGTGTGTGCGTGTGTGCGTGTGTGCGTGTGTGCGTGTGTGCGTGTGTGTGTGTAAGATTGTTTGAACGTGATTTTATTCGTTATTGTTTATTAAGGAATTTAATTACATATACGTCCTTTCAACTCGTAATTAAACACAACAAAATGAATTTTACTAACTTAACTTTATAACATATGTCTTATAAGAGTCTAACTTTAAAGGTTGCAACAGTGATGTTATCACATGTAGCAAACTTACACCAAATTGTATAAATTGCATGTACAGTAAAACCTGTATAATCCGTCACTCTACTTACCGTCACTCTCTGTTTACCGTCACCTCAGTTTGAGAAAACAAAAGATGTATATATATATGTATATATAATTTGGTTACTAAAGTCATAGACGCCGGCTAAGAATCAATCGTTGTGTCTTGACAACTTTGTTTCCTAGAATCTGTTGTTTACTCATAACCTAGACTTCCTCGCACACATTTTTCAGCAATTAATTATCTCCTCATCTCTACCTAAAGTAGCTTCCGCAGTTGAACTACCTTCAGTCTTCATTCTTGTCTTACGGGTACTTGTCGTTTTCTTAAAAGTACGCATAATGATGTCGGAAAAAAAGACAAAGGAAGAGTTAGATTTCGCTACTAAGTTTGAAATTGTAAAACGTTTGCAAAAAGGTGAAAGTGCTTCAATCTTAGCATAAATCTATGATATTCCTCGGACGACAGTTAATGATATAAAACGTGCGGAGGACTTCTAGAGTATGTCCCTTCTATATAATCATTTAATGTTTATTATGAAGGGGCATACTACGTTTGTGCATGAGGAAAGCACTAAAATTGATATTATTTTCTCAAGAGGGAAAAATTGGACATACAATGATAGTGCTTTTTAGCCATCGATGTACGTAATTATTGTTATTTTTAAAAAATATTTTTACTACATATGTATACCTTATTAGTAGGTAAATAAGTTACGAGTGCATATATAATGTCGAATGTTTGAAATATATTGTTCGATTTATGTGTATATATATATATATATATATATATGAGACATATGACTCACTCCCATATCCTTTTTTTTTTTTTCTCCCCCTACCTGCCATCGCTGGCATACGGGGTGTTCGGCAGTGGTGGGTTGATACGCTAGGTTTACGCACGCCCGCCACTGCCAAAAAACTACTCTTTATTAAATGATCTTATTATACACTCTTTTGGGGCCCTCCTCATCTGGCTCCCCGTCTGGCTCCTCGTCCAGCAGCTCTTCTGGTGGCTAGCCGAGGGGCCGGGTTCTGCCAAGGGTGAAGTGTGCAGGCCCAACCACGTCCTTCCACCCGTAGACGAACTCCCTGAAGAAGAGATAATTCGCTTCTTCCATCAGCCGGGGGAAGTCGTCCTCGGCGAGGGTGAAAATACCGGTTTTTGTCGACAACCTGGAACGGTGTCTCTCCATCGCGATGCAGGAAACGATCACATGTTCCGCTGTTTCGGGGACTCCACAGGCAGGGCAGAGGGGGTCGACCACTATCTTATGGTCAAAGAGCTTCCCCCGGAACCCGCCATGGCCTGTCAGCATCTGCGAGACCCAATAGTCCGGGAGGACCCATGTCGCAGACAATCTTGACTGGACGGTGGGGAAAAACTTCCTCAAGGTTGAGCCCTTCTGGCTTCCCACCCACCGTCCTTTCCACTCTCCTATGGTATCCTCCCTCACCATCTTCTTCCATCTATTGGGGGTCTCGTAGACTCTCTCTCGGAGTCCCTCCGGGAGCGCCGTCAGCCCCTGCCTCTTCACCTCATATATCAAACTATCCTCCTTGAGGATGAGGTCCAGGGGCATCGCTCCCGCCAGCACCTGCACCGCCTCGTGCGACACCGTTCGATAGGTCTTCGTGACTCTCAGCAGGGCCAATCTCTGGATCGTCGCCAGCCTCCTCTTCTGCAGCTGCGTGAGGTTGCGGCTCCACGCCAGGGATGCATACCTCAGGATACCCAAGACCACGGCTTTGTAGATGGTCATCGTTGCCGGGTACCTGAGGCCCCAGAAAGCTCCCCCTATTCTTGCTAGTCCGTTGAGTGACAGGGTCACCTTATCTTTCAGGTATACCAGGTGAGGAGTGGCATCAAAGTTCCTTCTGAACTTTACTCCAAGGTACTTCACCTCCTCACCCAGCCCAACCCTCTCGCCTTCAATATCCAATGTGATAGGGCGAGCCCTGTCAGTGGAGCCTCTAAGGAGCATGGCCTGGGTCTTGGCAGCGGCCATGCTCAGTTTTCTCCTCACGCACCATTCTGCCACGAGACTGGCGCACCTCTCCGCTTCCGTCTTCAATCTGGCCTTGCTGTTTTCAGCCACGATGACCGCTAGGTCGTCGACGTAGGCCGTGGCAAGGAACCCTTCTCCTTCCAGCTCCCCCAGCAACTGATCAAATACCAACTTCCATAGGGCCGGCCCAAGGACCGACCCTTGTGGACATCCTCTCTCGATCTTCTCCTCGACCTCGTAGTAGTTCCCTCTGATCTTGACGCTCCTGCCGCTGAGGTAACCACTTACGAGGGAGTACAAGTTGCTGGGGGTGTTGAGCTCCTGCAACCGCTGAAGTACGCAAGGCCACCACACACTGTCGAAGGCGGAGGATATGTCAAACAGTATTAGCATGACATACTTCTCCGCCCTCTCTTCAACATCCCTGCGCACTCTCAGCAGTGCGTCCGTCGTTCCCTTGCCACGGGTCGAGCCGAACTGCCATGGGTGGCTTGCTGCAATGAGGACCGGTCTCAGGCTATTAACCATCATGCTCTCCAGGACCTTACTGACGACTGGGAGGAGGCATATCGGCCTGTACGCCTTAGGATCCCTCTTATCCTTACCTCCTCCCTTGTAGATTAGTCTCAAATCCGCGATCCTCCACCTACTCGGGAAGCGCCCCTGGTCCAGACACTTGTTGAAGATACCCAGAAGGTCGTCCTCAACGAGGGAGGCGCTTTTCCTCAGGATCGGGGCATCTATTCCGTCAAGTCCTGGGGCTCTGCTGATCATCTGCCTCTCCACGGCAAGGCGAAGGTCCCATAAGTCCCATGGCGGACAATAGTCGGTGCCCGTAGGGCACACCATGGTGCGTCTCACCATCCTATCTTCGTCGGTATCCTGGGACGGGTCGTCCCTGGGGTACGTGTAATCCACGTACATCTTGGCCGTCTCCTCCAGGGAGGTTGCCTGGGCATCTCCCACTCTGAGAGCCGCCACCATGGTGAGCGGCTTCACCTTGCCCAGTGCCACCCTGTATGGTATACCCCAGGGATTCTTTTCCGTTTCCTTGACGATGAATTTGTCCCAGGATTCCTTTTTCCGATGACGCACTCCGTTTCGGTATGCCTTGTACGTCCGTTTGGACTCGTCTCTGAATGCAAGCCTCCTTTTCTCATCCCTGCACTCCTGGTACCTGCGCCTAGCCCTGTAATATTCCTTCTTGAGGAGCGTCAGGGCAGGCTTCCACCATGGGACCGGACGCGCACTCGCTCTGCGGCGCTGGAGGGTCATACTGGCCGCTTCTGTGATGGCGCCCGTCAGCTCCGCCACTCTGCGGTCTATCGCTGACTCTCCTTCCATCGGCGCCATCTCTTCCCATTGTCTGTCTACCAGTATTCCCTCCAGTTCACTGGAGAAGGCTCCCCAGTTCGCCGTACGGGTCACGAAGCCCTTCTCGACCGGAAGGACCTCACCTTCCTCCTCTACCACACTGAAGGCGATGACCCGGTGGTCAGAGCTCGTGTCAGACCGTAGGGTCCAGTCCGCTATGCGCCTCGCCATGGTGGCCGTGGCGAGTGTCACGTCAATCCAGCTCTGGCCCCTAGCTCCAACGAACGTGGGACCAGAGGGCTCATTAACCACTATGAGTTGACACCTCGCCACGGTCTCATCCACCACTCTTCCTTTAGCGTCTGTGCGAACCGAACCCCAGGCCGTGCTCCACGAATTGGTGTCGGAGCAGACCACCACACTCCTATAGCGTTGTGCGATGGCCTCCACAGCGGCAACACTTTCCTCTATCCTTTGCCTCGGCGGCATGTATGACGAGACGAGGGCAAAGGATATCCTCCCCCATCTGACATAACACGCCGCCTGATCCGCTGTGGTGAATTGACTCAGCTCCATGACGTCGAGGTTGGGGTTAACTAACACAATAGCCGCCCTGGGCCTCCTCTCTCCACTGCCCATCGCGACTACCCTCGACACGACACCAAATCCGGCGACCACGTTTCCCTGACACCATGGCTCCTGTATAGCCGTGATGTCAGTCTTCCTTGCGAGAGCTCTCAGCTCGTCCGCGACCACTCACCTTCGGCCCATATTGACCTGCAGAATCCTCAGCCTACACATATTTGGTCCTTTTCACCTGTCGGGCCATCATCTCAAGGTGCTGCGGGCACACCCTGCTGCCCGCGCAGTGTCGGAGCTCTTCCCCCTGCCTGCCTTTGGCCTTACAGTTGGCGCGCATGTGGGTGCCTGTTTACTCATCTTTGCCGGGCAATCCTTCACCTTATGCCCGGTCTCTCCACACCACATGCACGCTACCCTGGTCACTTGGCTTGTCTTCGCCGGGTGGCCATATTGCATGCATCTCAGGCAGAGCAGGGGTTCGAGATTATCTTTGATGGCCAGACACCACCACCCTCCACTCAAATCCGCCTCCGTCAGGTTCATCAGGGCGAGCCTCATCGAGTGGTGGACCTCGATGATCCACTTCTTGGTCAGCCCGCCCCTCGCGGGACTGGAAAAGCAGGGTCTTAACCATTCCCTCCTGACGGATGCTTCCTCCGGCCGTACAATCGCAACTTTGCTCCAGATGAAGCTCTGGAGCGTTTCTTCGTCCCAGTGGTTGGGGACGCCTCTAACTTCTAGGCAGGGCCTTCTCGCCATTGCCATCTTGGCTTCCAGCCCCTTCCCTTCAAGGGCGTCCCAATTAAGCAACTTTTGGGCCTGTTCAGGCCCTCCGGTCTTGACCAGGACGGCACCAGCCTTCGTCACTCTAACAACACTGACGTTGGCGCCGACTTCCCTGAGCTCCTCCTGGGTCGGGAGTTGCTCCAGGATCCTACCGGCCTCCCATCCATCTACCTTCCCTTTCAGAGTGATGTAGGTAGGGACCTCCTCTGGTCTTCTCGATCCGGTAGGGACACTGGCCAAGACTCCGGCGAAGGTTCTTGGTTTCTTCTTCTTCCTCTCCTTCTCCTCCTCCTGGGAGATAGGTTTCACCTTCTTCTTCTTCTTCTTCCTGCCCTTTACCTCCTCCCAGGGTGAGGGCTCCACCTCACTCGTATCCTCCATGTTCCTCCCCCTACAGATCTCCGTCATGCTCCACCTCTGGGGCATTTCAGCCGGTGGAAGACCGTCATACTTCCCTTTTTCCTTCTTGGGCGGGGGCACCCCGGACGTTCCGGCCACCGCCACAGGGTCCCTCGGGGCCTTCTCCTTCTTCTTCCCTTCTTCTCCAGGGCGCCCCTTAGCGGCCCCCGACGGTCCAGGAACCTGCTGCATGCGGGTCCTCTCCTCTCTCTGGGGCTTAGGCAGCCCACTTGCGACCATCGGCCGAAGATACTCCGCAACCTTCTGGGCTACCAACTGGTGCAGCTCCTCGTTGTGCATGACTTCCCTCACGACGTGTTTCACTACCTGGGGGATCAGCCTCCTCTCCCCCTCCATCCTGAGGACTACATCGCACAACTTCTCTACGTTGTTGTTGATGTAGTCCCTTCTCTCCTTGGAGATGGAGTTCCTAAACCTCTCCAGGTACTCTTGTATACCCCTTTGTATACTCTGGGCTTGGTCCCCCGGACTACCATCAGTGTATACATGCGGGGGGTGCTCCCTCTCCTGCCAATCTTCTTCTTTTTGCTTGTGGGGCTCGATTTTTTCCTATCCTCCTCAGACTCCTTAGGCTCCCTAGCTTCACTTTCGCTTGTGAGTTCCGGGGCTCTCGTGGTGGGTTTCAGCAGCTTGTCGAAGAACCCTGAGAGGATAGGCCCAACTGGGTTCCCTGGAAGCTCTTCATCTCCTTTCCGCTCCTCTTGAGCCCCTATTATGGCTGCGACCACTTGCGCATGCGCTCCGCCACTATCCAGCACCTGGTCACATTCCTCCATTTTCTCCTATTCTTCGCTTGAGTACCTCCCCCCTTATCACAGTTTTGCCCTTTTTAATAGAGCTCATTTTTTTTCTATTTTAATTTACGTGATATCACGTAATTAAAAATAAAATTTTTTTGTCTTTGTTTAAACTAAACACTATTATTATATTAATTAATTAATTAATTAATAAGTACGAATCAACCGATTCTCCTGTCCTATTGGGAGTCCCGACTCGCAACTACTGTCCCTCGGGTCTCAACCAATCACTTTCACTGTCTCCAGCGCACTTCACCGGGAGCTAAGTAAAAACACGTCTTACCTGTCAGCCGGCTGGGTGAAGACTGAGCGCTCACTATCGCTGCAGAGGTGGGGATAATCCCCGGGAGCCAATATAACGTGCGTCCGTTCTCATCGACTGCCGGAGCGCAACTCACTCCCATATCCGTCTATTTCCCAAATACGTCACTATCTTGGTCCCATACCCTGACCGATAATCGAGGTTCTACTGTATTTCTTTGGTAATCGATTCCCTATAAACACTCCAACAGTATCAAGTGACATCATTTGGAACGGCTCAGTGGCAGGACCCAATTTTGAGAGAAGGCCGATAGCTCGACTGCGACGGATTTTGTTTTTTAACACAAATCTGGCAACTTTTACTGAAGTTATGGATTGCTTTGTTGAAACCCTTGAAGTAATAATGCAGTCGAATCTTGGCGATCATCTGTGCTGGACCAATGTGACCCTAATGATCATGAACCAGCTGGATGATTTCCTTTCCTAATTTTGGAGAAACAAATATTCTTAATTTGCCTTTTAATCTTTTAAGGATTGGGAGCGGAGTGGCTCAGTGGTAGAGCACTGAGTAGCCATGCCAGAAATCCTGGTTCAAATCCCGCTGCAGGCAGTTACTTTTATTTAGTCTGTTTGCGGCGGGAGATGGATCATATGGGATCTAGGACCCTCCTGGGACTCACCCAGCTTCTATAAAATATAAAGATTGGATACCCAAAATAAGGGGGAAAAACCTGGCAGTTGAGTGTGACCTAGGACAAGTCACCTCCTTGCAGAACAGTTGTCCATGAAAAAGTACAGTCTCTACCATGTACTGAACCCAAGGCTCGTTCACGGGTCGTAGTGGTTACAGGTTTTCAGGTTTAAGGATCATTCCTTGCTTATAGTCAGTCCGTCTTACTAATTTTAACTGCGGAAGGTGTTCAGCTTGGTCTTTTAATATCTGAGGCAGATCGATTAAATTCACGATCCTGATTGCATCTTCATTATTGAAATATTCGGTCGGCCTGGGAACTCGTTATCGCATATGTCACGTGACCAGGCTGCCCAAAGCCAATCAGGTACGAGAGCTGTGAAGGGTGGGCCCTCTTCTCAGCTCACTTTAGCAGCATGCTACTTTCCTTCCAAACACCTCCGTACGATACCGAGGGCATATCAGGGCGAGAAGAGGGCACATACTTCACTAGCCCTGGCTCCACAATAGTCTTCACTGGTCTGTACTTATATCACTATATCTGTTCTTATTCTGACGCAATATAAGCTCTAAATTTATCAACTTTATTGTCGGGCACCATTACCTGTTGTCTGTCTTTTCTTCAATTTTTGGGGCAATCCCATAACTCCAAGCAACGGTGTTATTTATCCTCCATGAGGAAGCATTCCAGCACCAAGCAGCAGTGTTATTTATCCCCCAGGACCACCAAGCAACGGTGTTCATTCTCTTCCTGGAGGACGCATCTGTCGGCACCAAGTGTCACGGAGATAAGAAAGACAGACACCAGGAGTGAAGCCCAGCCTATTATGGGATATTCAAAAAAATAAATTGTACCTTATTCACAATAATGCCTTTTTTTTCTCAAATTTACCCTTAGCCCGCTGCCTCCGGCAAACGCATTCTTTTCAGGACAGAATCAGTTTTTTATACTAAAGACTATCATGCCTTAACATCTCGATCACTATTGGATCGTTTTCATGTAAATCTATCACATTGTTGTTATCTGTTCGTTGTAATATTCTTAACTTTTCATGTTAGAGAGGAGATTAGTTGACTGGAAGATCTAATGTAAGGATGGAGATAGTTGGGGATGCAGTCAAATTAAACACCAAATATTATCCCAACAAACCAACTATCTCCATCCTTACATTCTTAACTATTCATTTTGAATCAATTGAAATTTTTTTATGGCATAAATTCCCAATTAGATGTCATAAGAAAAGTTTTTGTTCTTGACAACGTAAGTTGTTATGTAGTCTGTAATATATCCAATGCGAAGGAAAATGGTAGCCCGGGCTGAAGTGAAATTTAATCCGCTGATAGTTTTTTTTCTCTTTATATTTCCATCCCCACCTGTCAAATACAAGTAATTGACAATCAGCAGATTGGCTGACTGAAGAAAAAAAAAAAATACAAAATGACATGGAAGGCATGACGAAGAACAGTACCCAACGGTACCTCTCCATTGGCTTTCTTTAATTTCCTACTGTAATAGATCCCTCATCCACGTCCTTTTTAGTCTCCTCCTAGTGTTCTCAGGCATGAGAGTAGTGGCCATTTGTTGTATCAATGGGTTTGGGTGTCCGTATAGTTTTTCTTGAAAGCGTTTGTAGTACGTTCGTATGTGCTCGTCAACCGTTTTTATTTTTAAGTCAGTAGGCAGAGTTTTGTTATTGACGTACCATGGTGCATTAGTGATAAGTCTAAGTACTTTTGACTGAAAAGTTTGTAGTCGTTTTCTGTGAGTCTGTTTAGTGATGCCGTAGACTTGTAAAGCATATGTCCAAACTGGTTTTAGTAAGTAAGTGTAGGTATTTAATTTCTGTCTTAAATCTTATTTGGAGTTTTTCCTGAACAGCGAGTACATTAATTTGAGTTTGTGATTTAGTGATTGGCGTTTCATCTTAACGTGAGGACCCCATGTCATTCTCCTATCAAATTTGAGTCCTAGGTATTGTACTTTGTCTCTCTGTGGGATGGGTGTGTTATTAAGGAAAATGGGAGGGCATGTTTCGCGTCTAAGAGTAAAAGTGATGTGTTGTGACTTTTCGTGGTTCAGTCTGATTTTCCACAGTTGGCACCACTCATTAACCTTTTGTAAGTTGTGTTGTAAGTTTTGTGAGGCCTGTGTCGCGTTTTGATGTTTGGTGACATGGCAGTGTCGTCAGCATAGGTTGCGATCAGTGTGTTAGGACTTTGTGGAATGTCGTATGTATATGTTATGTACAGTAGCGGTGCAAGTATTGATCCCTGAGGTACACTGGCTAAAATGGGTCTTATTGAAGATAGCTCTGAGCCCTGTCGGACTGAGAAAAATCTGTCTGCAAGGAATGAGAGAAGAATCAGATAATAAGTGTGTGGTAGTACAGTCTTGAGCTTAAAGAGAAGCCCCTTGTGCCAGACCTTGTCGAATGCTTGGGCGACATCCAGAAATACTCCAGTTGCATATAACTTCTTCTCTAGTGCTGTCGATATGAAGTCAGTTACTCTGTGTAATTGCTGAGTAGTCGAGTGTGATTTTCTAAAACCGAATTGATGGTGAGGGATTGTATTTTTGTCAGTCAGTAACTTTAATAAGCGGGGATAAAGTAATTTTTCAAAAATTTTAGAACAAATAGGGAGTAAACTAATAGGTCTGTAGGATGAAGGGTTGGTAATGTCTCTATCTTGTTTTTTGATCATTGAAACAATTGAGTATTTCCACTGTATAGGGAATTTCGTAGTTCTAAGTATTGAGTTGTAGATTGTCGTAAGAAGCACTAGAGCTTTCCTGGGCATTTGCTGGAGCACCTCGGCATTTATTAAGTCATAGCCCGGGGCTTTCCTTTTTGGTAAATGTCTAATTAGTTCTGCTACTTCTGTTGGAGTGAATGAAGGCGGTGGTAGTGTTAGTTGTAATGGAGCGTCAAGTGTGTTATTTACAGTTATTTCGTGTTCTGTGTCAGTGAAGTCAGAATGTGGTGTAAACACGGAAGAAAGATGGTCGGCAAAAATCTCGGATTTTTCCTCGTCCAACACAGCCCTAGAGCCTTCTTCTTTTCTAAGAGGTGCCGACATCTCTTGATGTTTTAGGAGTCTTTTGGTATGCTTCCATAAACTTCCATCGTCTGTCGAGAGGGATTTAATATAATTCTCATAGTTTGATCTGTTAAATTGGGTAATTTGACGTTTTAGTTCATTATTCAGTTTGTTAAATGTTCGTCTATTTGATGGTTGTCTGTTAGTTTGCCATATTTTACGAGCTCTTCTCTTGGCCCTGATCAAATCTCTAATATACTGCGGGTAGCTTGGTAAACTATCCGCTTTTCTATCCCTGGGTTTTGATGATAACCACGCTGCGTCTTGAATGTTTGTAGTGAACTTTTCCACTGCCTTCTCTAGTTCTTCTTCATTCTTTATAGAAATAGGGATTGAGAGGTGAGAATTGAGATAACTTCTGTATAAATACCAATCCATTATACCCTGTGTTAGGGAAGGTCTTTTTTGTGCCTCAGAAGGCTCTTCGCACAGGATCATTTGAACTACAGAATGATCAGAGCAAAGATCAGAGCTCATATTTACAGTCTTGTTTACAGTTCTTAAGCCTTTTGTAACAAAAAAGTCCAGTAAGTCCGGGGTTTTGCGTCTAGAAGTAGGCCAGTAAGTAGGAGAATTTGGAGTTGATGTGTCTAATGAAAGTTCATGAAGAGCATACCACAAGTTCCTACCTCTTGGGGTACACAATCTTGAACCCCAGCATTGTTGTTTCGCGTTGAAATCACCTCCTGCGATAAAACATCTACCTAACCGTTTAAAAAACTCAGAAAACATCGAAGATGTAAGCTTGTACCTAGGGGGACAATAAACGGCAGCGAACGTGATATTTTTCTGTTTTGTATGTAATGTGATTCCAGTTGTCTGTATGTGTGGTGTGATGGGTAAATGAATGGGACTATGTTTTAATGACGATTTGATAATAATGGCGGTGCCACCGTGTGCCGTTTTGTCAGGGTGATCAGTTCTGTAAATAATATAGTCTGAAATATAGATTTTTGATCGTGAGGTAAGATGTGTTTCAGTGATGAGTGCTATGTCTGTCCTTTTTTCATGTAAATATAAATCAAGTTCGGTCCTGTGTTGCATCAGTCCATTAGCATTCCATAGGAGAATTGACAAGGAGCCAGCTGTTGAAAAATTAGGGGGCATGGCTGTGGCTCCAGGCTTGTGTAACCTGAGTTAACTGTTGGAGAAGATTAAAAAGAGGGTGGATAAGGTTGTTAAGACCCGTTAGTATTTGAAATAGTTGGGTAGGGGCAGTATCATAAGGGGACACCGGCTGGGTACTGTTATTCATCATACCTGTTTGAACATTATAGTGTTGTGGTGTTGACTTCGGTACTGGTGGACTTCTTGGCTTCTGCTGAGATTCCACGCTGTTCTCCAGATGTCCTGGAAGATGGGGCTGTACAGGTCTGAGATTTGGGAATTCTTGTGAATCTGGTGGCAACTGTAAAGGTTGAGCTGCTGAAGGCCGCTGGTTGTAATGTCTTGAGCTATGCTGAATTCTTAAGTTCCTCAGTAATTGGCAGCCTTTGTAGTTGGCAGGATGTTGGCCACCACAATTGGCACAAGTAGCAGGAGTTTCTCTTGTTTTACTGCATGTTTTGCTGTCATGGTGCCCGCCACACCTTACACACCTTGGTGGGTGGTTGCAGTAGCCTCGAGTGTGACCATATTGTTGGCACCTTAAACACTGAGGAATGTCTTTTTTCTTCCGCGATTCTTCGATGTTTACTTTTGTGTGATAGATATATTTTAAATCGAGATGTCTTCTTTAAAAGTTTCTTTTGTAATATCTACAAAGAACATTGGTAAGGGCTTCTTAAATCTTGAAAAAACGGTTACATTACAAGCTTCGTAACCTTTCTCTTTCAATTCTTCTTTTATAATGCTAATTGGTGTAGAGTGATGGAGGCCCTTAATCACTATCCTGGGGCATCTGTCCTGTGGGAGCTGAAAGGTGTGAAAATCTGCGCCTTCACTTCTTAGGCTCGTATTTAAATTTCTGTAAGTGTCAGTTGTATCAGGATAAACTGTTATACCTTTAAGTTTAAGGAAGAAATAGTTGGGGGTGCAGTCAATCAAAACACCTAAATAAGCGTAACTTATTTATTATGTGCCGACGTTTCGGCCCATCTTCAGGGCTAAGAGAGAGAAACAAACAGAAATATATAAAAACGTAGCAGTAACAAGAATATATAAAGTGGTACAAGAGTGGAAATTAAAATAGTGACTAGATATGATGAAATAGTGAATAGATATATGATAAATAAGAATGAATATAAGACTGGTTACAGAATATAATAAACTTAAAATAGTGATAGATAAAATTAAAATTGTAGATGATGAACAGAAATTCTAATAGTGACAGATATAATAATAAAAGAATACGAATATAAAATAGAAAAAATACATGTCAAGAAAGGATAAAATGTAAACAATAATATAAAGGGAAAGAAAAATGAGGAGGTAAACGGAAAGATACAAAATGAGAAGATTAAAATATAGAAAAAGGGGGGTTGAGTATGAAGGATTTAGAAAAAAACTAGTTTAATTATAGATATGGATAAGATACCAGACATGAGGGGTTACATAGGTAAAATGTAATAATGCAAGCATATATAGAAAGAAAAGATTGATAAATTTCAAAAATTAAACATTGAAAATAGAGGTATTTATAACTATGAACTATGAAGAATGAAAAGAAAAAGAAAACATAAGTAAGGGAAGTTAATATGTAACTGTATACAGTTAGAAAGAAGTGGCATTAATGCAAAATAAGATGTGAACATAACATAAACATATAGAAAATAGGTAAAGAAATACAGTAGATGAAAAATATGAGGCTAAATAATAATGAACTCTATACTATTAACATATGATGGATGCCAAAAGTAGGTGTGAGAACAGGTGCGAAGAAAGGTGAATGTGAAAAGGATGGAGATAAGATAAATACTACGATATGTACTAACCGAATAAAACATGCTGCAGCTAGGCGAGCTCAGACCCAAGTGAAATACGTTAGGCCGGGCGGAAGCGATAAAGGCAATCTCTGACGGCCAAAAAAATAATGACAAAGAAGGGGGAAGGGGAGATGCAGATGCAGTGGATTTGCAGTTGCAGTGGATGGCAGTGATCCCTTTATATTATTGTTTACATTTTATCCTTTCTTGACATGAATTTTTTCTATTTTATATTCGTATTCTTTTATTATTATATCTGTCACTATTAGAATTTCTGTTCATCATCTACAATTTTAATTTTATCTATCACTATTTTAAGTTTATTATATTCTGTAACCAGTCTTATATTCATTCTTATTTATCATATATCTATTCACTATTTCATCATATCTAGTCACTATTTTAATTTCCACTCTTGTACCACTTTATATATTCTTGTTACTGCTACATTTTTATATATTTCTGTTTGTTTCTCTCTCTTAGCCCTGAAGATGGCCTACATTGTAGGCCGAAACGTCGGCACATAATAAATAAGTTACGCTTATTTAGGTGTTTTGATTGACTGCACCCCCAACTATTTCTTCCTTAAATTAGAAGATACAGTCGACCAACTCATCTCTAACATGTTATACCTTTAAGTGTGGTTTACACCGTAAATTTGTTTGGTCCGGCTTTTTCTTTTAGGAATGCAATTAATGCAGAGTCCATTTATATAAAGTGGGGGCGGTTTTTGATTTATTACGTGTCTCGTAGTATTTTCTAGTTGTTCGTCAGGTATTGAGGTTAGTATTTGAAAACTGTTGTGTGTTTGAATTGGCGCTTGTCGTTTCTGCCTAATGTGATCTTGTTCAATTAGTAAAGGTCGTTTACAACTAGTTACTAGCTCTCAGGAACCATTATTATTACTATTAGTACTTAAATTAATACTGTCCGCTTCCATATCACTTACCGCCTGCGAAGAAGTAGACGCTTCGCCCATGGCTGGCGGAAAAACCCGCACTTTTATTATTTAAGTCTTAAATCTAACCTGTCTGATCAGAATAAAACACTTTTTAAGAAGAAAAACAGAATATTAAAACATTAACCGAAGTTATATTTATAACACATAAAACTAACCTATTTTCACTTTCACTTCGATCATTGCTGATAGTTTTAAATACACTTTTTTTTTCAATTAATTTCAACTTTAGAAAGTCAGCAGTTCGTTGGAGCCACTATCATAAATAGCCTTAGTTTTAATCTTGGCACATATGATTACATTAACCTTTATCAGCGGATCTAATTTTGCCCGGTTCTTCAGTTTAAATGTTTGTCATCCAGGTCTGTTTGTAATATCTCCATATCTTCAATTCCAGAAGATCCTCCAGTCATGTTTGATTTTAGTTTTTCTGAGACTTTATTTCTATTGCGGCACTCCGCTATGAGATGGTATCGATTTGGAAAACCAACAGCTGCACAAATTGAACATGCTTTCCTTTGAACTGTGTTCTTTGAGTGAAATTCATCTCTCTTAAAAGTTTTAGGGCCAGAACTTATTTTAAATCTATTACTTGAGGGATTTTCCTTCTTCTTTCTAGAAAACAAGTCCTATAGTTTTCGGAGTCCTAGTTCAAGTTCATATAAGCCTTCAAGTTTGGTAATATTTTCTCTATCAAGTTTTTCTGAGCTTCTTTCGGCAATCCAAAAACGATGAGGTTGATATGAGATAATTCAGTACCCTTAGGTTCTACTTCTAGGCATAACCTTTCTTTGATAAACGCATAATTGATTAAAGGCCCACCCAAATATTTGAGTTGAAAGCTTTCCTAACAATGTACCAGCCTTTATCTACAAAAACGTTCAAGAATGACTCCTTCCAAGTATTCCATTGACCATTACACCTATTTTCTTCAGATTTATTTCAAACCAATATTTTGCTGGGCCCATTAAAAAAAAACGCATAGCTTGAATCTTACCACTATCCGAATTTACCTGGAAGCGGCTACACTCTTCTTCAAATTTGGTTAACCATTCTTTAGGATCTGATTGATTTTTCAAATTTTTAAAACAATTTTTTTTTTTTATTTGATGTAGTTTTATTACCTCTTGTTTTACATTTAAATATAATTGGTCTTCTAATTGTCTAATCTGACTTTCTAACTCTATTTTTTTAGCGTCAGAAACTCGGAAATTCGATATTGGGTCACATTCTTCTAACCGCAACTCTTGAAAACAAACATTACCAGCTTCATCGAAATATTCTTTTTTTATATTTTCATCGATTTTTACAGCAACTGTTCAATAACATTTTTGGTTCTTAATCGCAGACATTGCATTTTTTATTGTTTTTTTTTTATTTAATAGAGAAATGTGGGTACTTACATCTTTCTTCTGGCACTAAATACCAAGTCTTATCAATGGACATGCATTGAATCACGAATTCTTTCTCAGCTTTCTTGAACATGAAGTAAATCCATTTGTTACTAGTTGAAATCTTGTAATTTAATTTGTAAGATTGTTCGAACGTGATTTTATTTGTTATTCTTTATTAAGGAATTACATTATACGTCCTTTAAACTAGTAATTGAACACAAAATGAATTTTACTAACTCAACTTTAGAACATATGTCTTATAAAAGTCTAGCACTTTGAAGGTTGCAACAGTGATGTTATCACATGTAGAAAACTTATATATATATATATATATATATATATATATATATATATATATATATATATATATATATATATAACAACGCAATGTATCTTAATCTAAATATTATTTTTACTTCATTACAATATCCATGGTTTCCAAAAGAGGTGACTCTTTTCACTAAGTGCACACTAGCACCATACCACACAACACAAACTGGAAACCTTGAATTGTTTACTCCTCAGAACCTTCTGTCAGTGGATGGGACTCTTGTCCATTGAAATATTTGATCACAATGCTGCAGTAGTCAGTGGGACATTCCTCGGTTAGTTTCTTCTGTTTCAGATGTCCCTGCCAATCACCAGGTAGTCCGCCACCTGCCTGAAGGATCGCCACTTTGTCCTAGTCCTCACTGGAAAGAGGCAGAGCTTCCAGGCAGGTGATCATCATCATCATAGTTCATCCTCCCTACTGCTCATGCAGGGTGAGGTTTCCTACTGAACAGCCTGGACTACACTGTACGGACCTCTACCATTTCTGTTCTTCTTTTCCATTCCAAGTTTCTCTTTTAGCTTTCCTTAATACCTTCTTTCCAAGCATTTCGGGGTCTTCCACTGGACCTTCTTCCATAAACCCCTTATGTTATCTTAGCCAGCCTGTTGTTTTCCATCCTTAGTTCATGTCCATCTTTGACTATTTTACTCAATGACTTTTTTGCAGGCTACACTCCGAGGTTTGATCTAATGATCGAGTTGTGAATTTGGTTTCATCTTGTTTTCCCTCTCTATTTTCCTAAGGAATCTAATTTCTGAAGCCTGAATCCTACTTTTATGTCTGGTCGTTTATGTTCAAGATTCTATAGAGGTAGGTCATTATGGGGAGAAATGTGGATTTGTACACCTTCAACTTTATGTCATTGGATAATTCTCTTTTCTTCAGGAACCTTTTATTTATAGCATGGAATAGTCTGCCAGCTGAGTCAACCCTCTCCGATAGAGATTTAATATAACAAAAGAGATTTAATACACAATATTATTAAAAGAGATATGCCCTGATGATTCCAACCTTCTTTATTGTCACCTTTTTTGAGTATGGAAATTAAAGTGGCAATTTCCCCATCCCTTAAGATCCTATTTTTTTTTCCATAACAAGTTTAGGAGGTGAAGTAAAATCTCTTTCCCTCTTTCTCCAATATATTTAAACATTTCCGGGATTACATCATCTTGTCCTGCCGCTTTTCCCAGCTTCATTTCAGATATTCATCCTAGAGAGTTCATCCTCCAAAATGTAGTCATTTTCTTTCCCTTCTTCATTGTGGTCCTCTACTAGTGATAGGAGTACGTCTTCACCTTCAAATAAATCCATAAAATGTTCTCTCTATCCTTTCCATGATTTTCTGTTCGTTTCTGAGGACAGTTCCTTTATTATTATCTTTGATGGACTTAAGTACTGATGGCTTTTCCCTTCTCATGTTTTTGATCACTCTAAAATGTTTTCTGATTCTTCTTCAAGCTTCCTTCTGAATTCTTCCCAGTTCTTCCTCTTCTGCATTACTACCTTTTTTTAACTTCTTTCCTTTTATTTTTATAGTGTTCGTACTTTGATCTGTCATTGGTCATGATATGCTGCTTCCAAAGTATCTTCTTCTCTTTGACTGCTTCCTTTATGTCCTCCCTCCACCAAGCAGATATGTATTTCTTGTTACCTACTCTGATTATACCATAGATCTTAGTTGAAGTATCAAAGTAAATTATTTTTTATTATATTGCTAGCAAAGCTCAATATCATCAATATCCCATTGATATTTACTTCAGGTCTCTGCTTCTTTTGTTCACCTCTGTTTGTATTCTATCAATTTTACTGGGTCTTTAAGTTTATAAGAGCATATTTTCGTTTTATTGGATACTTTGACTTCTTTTCTAGTGTTCTAGGTATTTTCATTCCATATTTTGTCCATTTTGAGGAGATAGTGATCGAATCTTCTTTTGACTCTGATATTTATGATATCCTTTAGGAAGTCCCTTCCAACTAGAAAAGAATTGATAATAGATCTCTCTCTTCTATCTAGCTCCTCTCTGGTAAACTTATGTGTATCTCGGTGCAGGCAGGCGATAGAGAACAATAATCTGCCATCTGGCTTTTACTGGTACCTCCATGACTGGCTAGAACCTCAGTAGCCACTATGCCGTGCAACTTGGTGGCCATGAAGTGGTGATAGGCATTCTTGGCTCTGGTTCCTGTTATCAGACTTAATTCAGGGAGAAGAGAAACAGTTACAGCTTGAAGGAGGGAGCTCTGATCTCCAGGTGTTAGAATGTTATGACTAAAGTCATTATTATATAATTCGCACAACTCGATCTTCGCGTTCAAAGTGGTGATTTTTAAATGCTGTAAGTGTACTGTTATAGCAAGGAAGAGAAGAAAAGGTGTCCAATTTTCGTTTCAGTCCTGTCATTTTCTGGGCCTTCATAGGTTATATAGGTTCCTGAACATAGGGATTTTGGAGGAGGATTCTGGTTTCCACCTCTCGTCCTTGGGATCTTCGGAAGTAATTCGGTTGCTCGCTTATGACTCCTCGGCTTCCAATACTGTCTGCTCCCGAGGGGGTGTCCCTGGTGCTGGACTTCAAGGAATCATACTAGGTCTTTCTGTGGTTTCAACAACTTCCCTAGGTGTCGGCCCTGCCAAAAGGGAAGTTAGTTAACATTTTTTGGATTCTTGATGTTCAACCAATAAATATAAAACTATCTCTATCTCTATCTCTAGGTGACGTTTTGAGAATTTATTGTTCTCATATTCAGACTGTAACAGTAAAAAAACAGGTTCTAGGGAATTGCATTCAGTAGTTACAGAAATTTAGATAACACTATAGTCTACACTTAAAGTTAACCCTTGTACATTATGATCAAACAAACATAAAAAAATATTATTAATGCTTATAAAAATAAAAAATATTATTAATCCATAATTGACTGTATTAACAATCAGTTACTTACAAATAATGTCCGAGACCGGGTGAGATATTTAAAGTGGTAAAGATTGTTTTTTTGGAAGGAATTAAACACACAGTGTGAATTGGGATCAGCAGGTTTATAGTTTTTTTATTGTTTATATATCATTATCATCATTATTATTATTAATATATGGCTGTTTATTATTTAAATAACATAAATTTATATATGTTGCTCATCCAATTTTTTGTCTACAGTAAAACGTTGTTTATTTTGTGTTTTAATCTATTTATTTCATGGGTTATCATTTTAGATTTATCAAATTTACAATGTATGTTTTATTTGTCTGAAATAGGGAGTGAGAGCTCTTTGATCTGATTATTTGTGGCTTTTATTATGAAGCACAACTAAATTTGTGCTGGTACACTCATAGCTTTAGGTATTCTTCAGATGTCCCAAAGTAGGATTTATCGCATTCATCATCACATGGGATTTCATATACAACATTTGAATTTAGCTCTAAATTGCCTGTATCTTTGGTTTTGCTAGATGGTTGCAGTGTTGTTGAATGTGATGGCAGAGCCACTGTTACTTACGTTACTGGTGAGTGTTTTTGATAGTCTTTCAGAAAGTGTTGGTATGCAGGGTATAGGGTACTTAACTTTTATTATTGGTTTCATTCCAATATATATAAGTATTGCTACTTCCCTACAGTATATTCATATATATGGATAACAGTAACCACTAGAGAAGCAATACCCCATGCCTATATTATACTATAAAATTCTATGAAGATAAATGAGGCACTTGTTTCATTATGCCATATATATATACACACACACACACAAACACACACATTTGTTGGTATTAAGAATTAATTTCACTTCAGATTGCTTTATATACATTGATTTTTTTTTTTTTTTTCTAGCTTGGTATCTTCTTATTTAGTTCATCATGGATACTGCTCTACTGCCGAAGCTTTTGCTTTAAGTACTGGTCAGGAGTTCAACGAAGAGATAACATCAATTAAAAATCGGCAAAGTATGATATTCATTTCTTCTTTCCAATCATTCATACTCACATTGTTTTGTAGAAATTTTGTACACATCTCTCACTTTCACACTTTCATTAACAGATACTCATATCTATGCTTGCAAAGGAGTATGTGCTATACCTGCTCACATTGAACAAATAGTGCATTGTCATAATAGTGATATTGAATAACTTTTTTTTTTTCACCTGTGGTCTAGTGGTTAGCGTAACAAATTACTAAGCCCAAGATCGTGGGTTCTCAAGGTTTTTTTAAAGGGAGTAAAAAATCCTTAGTTACGCCGTCCTTCGGAAGGGACGTTAAATAGGGGGTCCCAAGACTGTATGATGTTAGGTACTCGTTTAAAATCCCTATCCTAATTAAACCTGGATAGGCAAAATTTAGAGCTCTCAATGTAGCATCGTCCGATTAGCCATAGCAGTATAAAGTGATGCTAAAGAAACAAACAACAAACAACTTTTTTTCATATATTTTTGTTCACTTAATAGTTTTTTCTTCATGCAATTTTTGTTAATTTGTTTCAAGTTCAGTCATCCTTCAATCTACTACCAGTGGGTAGTTTCTCTACTTGTCATTATCATGTCATTATATATCACTTAGCCTATTTACTTGTATTATTGTAATACAGTTGTAGATATCAATAAATAAATTTAAAAAAAAAATGTATTAGTGAAACATTAGAATTGAATATTTGATTAAAACCTGTAATTTTGTTTTTATAATGCTTATGAACCAATAATATTATTTAGTGATTGAAAAGGTTTTTTTTCTTAAGGAAGCTTTTTTTTTCAGAGATATTGAAATTAATTCTTGCTGGTCGCATGGGAGAAGCTATTGACCTGACATGGAGGCTTTATCCTGGCTTATTAGAAAGCAGGCCTAATTTATTATTTCTTTTGAAATGTAGGCAATTTATTGAGATGGTAAATGGAAGTGATTTTGATAGTAATATGAGGCACATAGTTCATACGTCAGTCATTCAGTCGACAAAACCATATAGGTGAGATTTGTGTACCTCATTATATATCTATCACTCCTTTAGATTAATAATTCCAAATAAAAATAAAATTAGTTTCCATCTACCTTTAGTTAATATCAGTTATATTTTAAGATTTGAATATACACAGAGGAGGCTGTTGACCTGAGTATCTACTGCAAAGAATCTCCTAAAAGTTAAAAATAATTCACTTCTTCTGAATGCAGCACATTGTATAAATAATTTACACACAAAAAAATGCAAGTTTTTTTTATGAAATATATATTAAAAAAACTTTGATGCTGCACCGAGGAAGTCTCATGTGTCTCAACTCTACATTGAGTTAAAGTGGCTCTTCCTCTCCATCTGTAGGCTCTATTTCCTAGGTTCTTTCTTATACCAAACCATCAACACACAACATCTATCTTGTATCTATAGTCTCCTACAGTTTAAATCCTCCATCCAATCCCAGGCCACTAGATCTCATCTTTCTGATCTTTATACCCGTTCCTACAGGACCAAAACATTTGAGCGTTCCTTTCTCTCCCATTCTACCACTCTTTGGACGCATGGTGGATATCTGGTGGAAGTGAGTCCACCAGAGATCTGTCATGTGTCCTTATCCACATTCGAATACAAGCTTTTCCTACATCTCTTAAATTCCCAAACGGATGCTCTTTAATCAGCAATAATTAATAGCTCGTATTTCTCAGATTCAGTTGATGAATTACTGAAAATATTCTTCACTCCTATTGATATTAATTTTTATATTGTTAGGTGCTTTTATTTATCTATTATTTTTCTTTCAGCTTATTTCTTTTTATGGTGAATTTATATGAATTTTTTTTATATTCTCTACCAGAACATACATTTTAGTTTATATTTATTTTCATGTTATTGAGTTAATATTCTATTATTCTAATAATGTAGCCCTTTGGCCCGATATATCTTTATTAAATTTTGTTTATATATGTTATTCTTAAGGGACTTGGTCCCAGAATAAAATTATTTTTCTATTCTATATTTCTTACATAAAGCATATTCACAGTAGATTTTTTGAAATTTTTAGGCCTAGGTCTCTCCTTATTAATATTGTAACAATTGAAAATATTTTTTTTGTAAAAAGCAAAATCTTACCTGGCAATTATTTTAAATGCAATTAAGTTTGAGTTACATCAGTGTAGCCTTATTATTTAAAAAAAATGTTTAATATAGGATTAGGATCAGGTTGTGGGGCGATCAACAGCGGAGTTATTACGCCCTTGCTTACAAAGTAATATTTAATATATTAATAAATAAATGAAATGATTTTTTAATATATTAAATTAATAAATTAAACACAATTTTATTATACTAAATATATATATATATATATATATATATATAAGTTAAGACAAGACGATGATCTCATAGTTGCTAGCATCAAGCTGGCATTGTTAACAGCTGTTAGATTCTATAAATAGAGGTTGAAGCGGACAATAAAGTCAGTGTTTAACCAGCCGTCAAGTGTGTTGTTTATCTCCCTACTTATTCTTTTTTTTATGTTTTGTGAGGTGAAGTACTTAAGTGGTGCCAAAACCCCAGGAAAACGTTTTAGCAGTTCAGTGAAAATATTTTTTTTTCAAGGACACTAAAGACTACTGCGAGTTCATGATAGATCTATTTTACTTTTATTTTTATTTTTGCTCTCTCAATTTGAAAAATAACTCCTCTTGCCATTAAGAATGAAAAAAGAGAAATCCTGAGGCCAGCAACGTTAACGTTAGAGCCTTCACAGCCAGAACAGGCGAATCCCCAGTTTCCACCATTACCATCAACAACTCTAGCAATGGTGCGGGCAGACTTAGCTGCTCAGGAAGCAAACAGAATTGCGCAGGAAACGAACAAATTGGAAAAAATGAAGTTAGGGAAGGCCAATGCACAAGATTTAAGAAGGGAGATATCAGACCTGGAGAAATAAGTAATGGATACCAGTGCGGTCGAAGCGTGGATGTTGTTTATGACCACAGTCCTGAAGGTACAATTAGCCAGGGATACTGGAAAGAAAGGGGGATTACCCAGGGATAGGCCATTCATGGAATGCGCACAGGACATGGTAGACGCGAGGAAGAGAGAGAAGAGATCGAACCAGAGTGGAAAAGAGTATCGTACCGGAGGAGCGAAGCAGAAAGGAATAGAGAGAGACAGGACATGGGATGAAGAAGAGATGGAGAGTTTGGGAGAAGAGAAAAATTACCTAGAGAAAGAAGGCAAATTGTGGAGAGGAAGAATGGGAGAAGAGAGGTAAGGAGGTGCCACGAATGTGGCAAGATAGGGCACTTGGTGGCTCAGTGCCCATGTGCGGGGTATTTCGAATGCCACAGTGAGGGACATATGGCCAGACAATGCCCATATATACGGCGCAGGGAGCACGATCGAGGCAAACCTATGGAGATCAATGCTCAAAGAATGTGGCGGAGAAACAGGATATCATCGGAATCGGCTAGATCTTCGGAGGCTTCAGGGTCCGAGACGGAAGGCACCGAACCCAGCGGCAGAGGAACCCCCTAAGAATGAGGATGAGAAAGGAATGAGGATTGTGTGAACGGAGGGGCAACCTATTTTTTGTGAATAGTGTGGTAAAGAAGTGTGACAGGTTGCCTATTATTGAGTTTTGCAAGGGATGGAGGTGTCTTGTGGACACAGGGAGCCCGTGTACTCTAGTAGGTAGAGATAGTCTACACCCTATATTTAAAGGAGAGTGTGACCCAGAAATTAGGAAGTGTTTGTGTCAGCTAGTCACTTTGAGTGGTCCCTGTACGGTGGAGGGGGAAGTAGAACTGGCGTTAGGTAAATGGAGCAAAAAGGGTGACGTAGCAACTCTGCATGTGGTAGAGACCATGCCGCGCGAGTATGGTGGGATTTTGGGGTGTGACGTGCTCGTGAAACTAGGGGCAAAACTCAGTAATGTAGAAGGTCAATGGGTGATTAGAATTGGGAGGAAGACATATAGAACGATGGAGAACACGAAAAGGGATGTGAGGTGCGTCGGTGCAATTACCCAGGGCAAGGATTGGAGGATGGGCATAAGGGAAGAATACGCGGATATTTTTTTTCGCGAGGGGGATCCACTGAGCGCGACGGGAGAAACGGTTCATGAAATTCATTTGAAATCTGAGAAGAGTACTTATGTGAAGGAGCGGCGGTACCCTCAGGTGTTGCGGGAACACATTAGGGAGGAGATCGCGGAGCTAAAACGGCAAGGTATTATCGTTGACAGCACATCACCCTTTAACAGTCCTCTATGGGCGGTCAAGAAGAAACCTGTTAACGGGGATCCAAGGGAGTGCTACACGGTGGTGGTAGATTTCCAGCAACTCAACGAAAATACGTTGGATGAGAAATACCCTATTCCCAGATTAGAGGACATTTTGGACAGACTGGGCAGAGCAACCGTGTTCAGCACACTAGATTTGAAATCTGGATACTACCAAATTCGCATGCAACCCAGAGACCAATATAAAACTGCGTTTATGTTTGAAAGGGGCCATTACGAGTATACCCGTATGCCATTCGGTTTAAAAAATGCGCTGACAACGTACCAAAGGCTGATGGACGAGTTCTTGAGGGGCTTAGACGAAAACATGTGCCAGGTCTATATGGATGATCTCCTGGTTTTTAGTAAGATGAAGTTGGGCCATATAGAGGATTTGAAACGAGTCTTTGCCAGAATATGTCAATTTGGTTTAAAATTATCAGTGGAAAAATCAATATTGGGGCAAAAGCAAATCAACTTCCTCGGGCATTCGATATCGGCAGAAGGGGTGCGGCCTGACGGTAAGAAGGTGGAAGCCATAGGAAAAATGGCGATGCCAACCGATATCAAGGGAATCAGGAGATTGCTAGGAATCCTAAATTATTATAGTCGATTTGTCCCAAAGATGGCCGAGCATCTGAGTCCTCTGAATGCACTGTTAAGGAAGGGACGCCCAATTTGGATTACTCCAGAGATCGAGGGGAACATCAGGAAATGCATGTGTTGGCTACTAACGGAATCGGTCCTCGCATTCCCTATTTTTTCAAAACCATTTGCGATCACCACAGACATTAGTGAATATGCACTCGGGGCAGTTTTGTCACAGGATTATGATAAGGGGGATCGGCCTGTGGCATACGCAAGCAGAAGGCTTACAGACGCAGAGACCCGATATAGTGCGCTCGAGAGAGAGTTATTAGGGATTGTATGGGCAGTCCAACACTTCCGGCCCTATATATTTCGAAAGCGGTTCAAAGTTCATACCGATCACTGGCCACTTCTGTGGGTGGGTAATTTGAAAGAATCGTCGGCTAGGGTGACACGTTGGAAGGAGATCTTGAGCAAATACAATATCGAAATAGCATACAAGCCGGGAAAGGATAATGTGATGGCAGATTGGTTATCTCGTGCCCTGCAGGTCAACGCTATCGAATCAGGGGAAGGGGGACCTTCCGGGGAGCTCCAGAGGTTCGTACGTGAATGGACGCCAGATGTGGAAGGAGAAAGATGTGAAAGTGATGTTAGCTTACCACCGGGGGAAGACTAATCATCGGGGGATTAATGAAACCGTAGCAGCATTAAAACGGAGGTACTATTGGGTAGGGATGAAGAAAACAGTCGAAGATATTGTGAGAGAATGTGCCATTTGCCATGTCGCGAAGTACGATCGCCATCCTATACCGGGGGGTAGGGTTACAAGTGGAGACGTGTACCCCTATAGTGCCATTAACGGATCTTCAAATTGAAACCTTTACGTGGAGGGGCTTCAAGTGGGTAACAATAGTAGACACATTTAGCAAAATAGCCATGGCCCATCCAGTGAGAGAGAAGTCAGCGGCCGCAGTAAGTGACGCCCTCCAAACATGGTTTCAGTTTTACGGAATGCAAGATACGATTACCTCGGACAGCGGCAAAGAGTTCGACAATGCCCAACTGAGGAAGGAAATGAAAGATTTCGGTGTAGCTTGGCACTGGAATACACCCGGGCATCCCAAAAGTAGAGGAGGGATTGAGCGGCTCCATAGTACCCTGGGGGGAACATCTTCGGGTGTTCCATACGGATGAAGGATTGGAGGCTTATGCGGCGATGCCTTGGGCTGTTGCTGCGTATAATCACTTAATCCACATGGGTACGGGATTCTCCCCTTTCGAGGCCCTCTTTGGTCTACGGGCACGACGTAGGGACGGGGATGGTACGGTCATAGATGAAACCATGGCGGAACTACTAGTTGCGAATAGGATAAAACTCGAGAGAATATGGGGAAAAGCATACGGAAGGATGGCTGCAGAAAAGAGAAAGAGAGTAGTGCGGGAAAACCTGCGAGTAAAAGATATTATGGGGAGTATCAGGATTGGTACCATTGTGTACAAGAAAATTGTGTTAAACCGTGCTAAGGAGATTTTGCGTTATGAAGGGCCATACAGAGTCATTGCTGTCAGAGAGCATAACTTGGTCACTGTTCGGAGTGTGGCTGAGCCCAGAAAACATAGGACTGTTCATATCGAATAGCTCAAGATTCCAGCTCGAGAAGTCAACCCATAACTTTATACTTTGCTTAGGTCTTTAATGTTATTGCTAAGGAGCATTTCTTTTTTATATATTTTTATTTTATTTAATGCGTTATCGGAAGTACTTTTGGAGTTTATGTTAGAGGTACAGTGGAACTGTTTATTTTAATTCCTCTTATGGTAGTTTTTGTAAATTAACTTATTTGTACATAAATATTTTTTGTTAATGATGAATGATAGTAATGTAGATTAAGCTAGTAATAAGGTCTTTTATTTTTATGTAATTAGAATAAGATTCAAGTAATTGGTAATGTTTTTGTTTTTGTGCTCTTTCTCTGCAATTTTTTGTTTTGAGTTTACGAGGATGTTCGTAAACTGGCAGGGGGGAGTTAAGACAAGACGATGATCTCATAGTCGCTAGCATCAAGCTGGCATTGTTAACAGCTGTTAGATTCTATAAATAGAGGTTGAAGCGGACAATATAGTCAGTGTTTAACCAGCCGTCACGTGTGTTGTTTATCTCCCTACTTATTCTTTTTTTTATGTTTTGTGAGGTGAAGTACTTAAGTTATATATACATATATATATATATATATATATATATATATATATATATATATATATATATATATATATATATATATGTCATCATCAATCATGGTCCATCCTTTCTACCGCTCATGCAGTGTGAGGTTTATGCATATAATTTTGTATTACTTTGTTTTTCTTTATACTTTTATCTAATTCATTCATTTTTAGGAATGCTGTTGAATTTAATGGCATTTCAAGGACGAAAGATGAGACTCAGGGAGAAAATGACAAAAATTCGTGTAATGGGTTGCAAAATGGATATATTCCTGATGACATGACAAAATGTTGTGATATAGGTATTAATAATAGCAATAATGATGTTATTAATTTATAGTAATAATAATAATAGTAATGAAAATATGAATAATCCTTTAGAATGTGCTGATGATATTTTCTTTTCTAATGATATAGTTTTTCAATTTTATTAATTTTAATTACTTTATTGGTTCTATTAACTTTTGATTTTATTAAAAAATTGTATCTTCAATTGAAACTCTCAATGTTAATCATATTTTTTTGGTTCAAACCATAAATCCTAATATTGAATAATATTAATTGACCTTACACATATGTGGAAGAAAATGGTCCAGGTGGTGGCCAGAAAAAATTCTGTTTAGTAACTCCATAAAATTTCTATAATCTATACATATAAAATGCTTTGTCCTGAATGACTGACGGATCAACGCACAGACTAAACTGCTGATCGTAGAGACCTGAAACTTGGAGGGCGTGTTCTTTGTATGACGTAGGCAACCGATAAGAAAGGGTTTTCTGAAATTCTACCCCTAATGGGGCGAAAAAGGGGGGCAAAGAATGTGTGCTTGCTCACGTGTTTCTTACTCGCAAAATCTACATATTTTTGCTGAACAAAATAAATCAAGTAACATAGTTCACTTCTCGCTGCTGCTGTACGACAAGTGAAACCGTTATACTAAGTAATCCTTTTCAATAAATTCAATAACATTACATACTAATCCTTTACTGTCACGAACAGCAGTAAACTTCTGTCCGTCCCGTTTGTTAATCAGTGTCAATGTATGTTTCACGGCTGTGCTGATCCGCCTGTGATGAGATTTGATATGGATAATCTCAAGCCTAGGGAAGGACATAGGCTACTTTTTATCAACACATCACACAGGCGAAGTTTATACAAAACTGTAACCTGATTGACTAGCACACTCAGCGGTCAACGCACAGCAGAACCACTGAACTTAGCATCTTGAAATTCGCAGAAAGGTTCTTTGTATAGTTTAAATAAGCGCTAAGAAAGGTATTTGGATAATTCCTCCCCCAAGGGTTTCTCCCTTAATATAATAGGGGTTCAAAGATTTTATGGAATCTGTCAGTTTTGAAGTTAGACATCTGAAATTTCGGATGTACAAGTAACTTATAGTTAAAATGAAATTAAATTATTTATTTAAAATGATCTGTCATGAAACTTTATTTGGCACACCAAATTCCACACAAGCGAAGCCGTGGGCAAAAGCTAGTTCCTAATATTTTTCTAATTTTTCATTTGTTAGGCTTTTGGTTTTAAATAGTATCACTTTGTAATTATATAATTCAATCCGCTCTGGTGTTAGTTCTAAGATAAATTATAATCTTAAATAATGCCTTTATGCCATGTTATTATTTATTATTACTTCATATTATTCCTTATATCTTATTCAATAATTCTCTATAACTTGTCTCCGGTTTTTTGTTATATCTACCTAAAGGATTCCCTATTTTTTGTTATATATTTTTTATCCTTCATATCCCTAGATGCTTTGTTATTCTTTACTACATATATTATTATTCATATAAATATACTATATATATTGTTATTATTTGCCATATATTATTTTAAGTTATATGTATCTTTTATATTTAGAACTGAAGACTTACAATGTGGGTCGAAACGTTGGCTTTAAAAATAAACAGTTCTAGAATTTTCCTGACCTCAACCTGTTCCATTTTCTTCCAAATAAATCCTAATGTATAGTTATAGGCTCATCAATCAACTGGTTGAAACAGATATCTTTGTAACTTTTTATTCTTCTTTTAATTGAACTTTCGTGGCTGATTTCTGAATCATCTGTGTTTTGAATTAATGACCTCTCTAACCATTTTAGATTTAATGAGACTGTTAGGTTTGATAAATCATCTAATTTAAGAATAGTCCTATCCTTGGTACTATGATGTACTTTTAGTTGAACTGCTGTGTTAATCCTATTTTTAATGGATTTATATCAGGTAACCTCCAGGTTATCCAACACTTAACTTATAATAGAGGAAGGTAGGATGGACCTATAATGGTTAGATGGTTTGTTGATCCTTCTTCCACTGTCTACCTACAACCTTTTAACATGGATTAGGAGAAAAATATTTTTTTTACTAATATTTATTTTCTAATTTTTAGAAAGTGGTGTTAGGGAAGTGTGTGGTGGTAGTCGCCTTGCGGTTCAAAGAATGTTAGACTTTGGAAGGGAATTATATAACTACAGCCAGCAGTTATTTCATGAAAATGGATCTCATGAGCAAAATAAGAAGATGCTGCAGGTATTTGGCTGAAGTACTCTTAAACCTATCATTCATCATTAAAGTAGATAATAATTGTAACCATTACCATCTTCATATCTATTTTTATAGTTAATAGGTCTTTCTGCTGTTATTAAGTTTTTATTTTATGCTGCCTATGCTTTATTTTTATTATGAAATAAGTTTTATATCTGGACACAATTTAGGTTTTTATTATTTTTTACTTTCCGTGTTTGATTTATTAGTGATTTTTGTATCTTATACAACCAACTATTATTGGATATGATTATTACTTTAAAGTTTTACTATCATATAATTAATTATTTTAATTTTATGTATGCTTAGGATGCCTTCAGTTTATTGGCCTATGCTAATCCATGGGATAGCCCCGTAGGATGGCAGCTTGATCCAATTCAGAGAGAAACTGTTTGTGCCCAGTTAAATTCTGCCATTTTAGGTAAATTCTACCAGCAACTTTATTTGGGAATAAATGATGAAAGTTTCTATATTTATTTGTTTGTACAAATAAACTTGTGGTTCAGAATCTTTTTAAAAGACCAGAATTTATCAAATTTAATTGTGCACATTGTTGGTCGTTTGTATTTAGAGGTAAATATTTGTTTGTAATTGGTAAACTGTTGTAACATATTAATATTAATATTTTTAATATTTATATTAATATTAAGAGCAAAAATAAGTTTCAAATCATACCATATAATTTGATATGGATAGTTTTATACAATTATAAATGAATGATTCCATATTTTATTACTCCTTTAAATATTTCTTCTGATGTCATAACATAAGCTGTTGTGTAGCTGCTAAATATTCAGGTCCCATGCACTTTCAGGTGCAGCTTTTAATTTTGCGGCATTGAAAAAAGTAAGAATCTGTCAGCTCAAAAAAAAAATCAAACCTGTCTTGCAGATTAACTTAAATATTTTTTTAAAAGTGAGAAGTTAAAAGTTTTCTTAAATAAGCTCCTTAATTAAAAAAATACAATATAAGATATTTAAAGTTTATAATATAAGCCTATATTATTTTTGTAGATTCGAGCAATATGGCGAGAAGGCCTCCTCTAGAAATGGCAGTTTCCCATGCTAAAGAGTTGATACAACTTATGTCTAGAGCTGGGCTTGGTTCATGTGCCTTTGCAAATGTAGACGACATAATTAATTGACTGGTAAGTTCCAGCATAGTTCTTTATGTTTAAGAAAAAATGGAAGTATTAAAAATTTTAATTATAGTTTGATTTTAAATTACTTATTTGTGTTTAGTGCATTCATGTTGAACATTGAAGACGAATTTCAAGCAGTTTGGAGGTGATATGTTACGATTTCTTTTATTAATTCAGACCATTGTTTCTACTATTACCTTCAGTCATATCTAATACCTAAGTTAATGTTGCTGTTTCAATTTTTTTTAAAAGTATTTTTATTGTGATGTTTGAAAGTTTGTATTTGTTTTATTAACTAAAAATATACAATTGATTATGTTAAAAAATATATTACCTACTACTTAACACCCATAAGCATCGTTCACCCATGAACATAATGGGAATAAAGATATTTGACAATTTGTTATTAAACATTTATAATTTTATGGTTAGAATTGATTGTTTTTCATTCCTATATTGTGTTAAATTATTCATATTTTTATGCATGGTGGAGTATTAAATTTGTTGTAGCAACATGCTAATCTACTTCTTATTGTTGGAAATTTTACTTATATTTATTTTACTGATAATTAAAATTTTAATTTTCTAATAATAAATTTTAATTATTAGTTACTGCTTTATTCCGCAAACTAATGGCTTGATGATTTTTATATGACGAGTGAAATTGCTGTGGCCATAGATTTTATTTATATTTGTGAAATGCAGATTAGTCGTTTTAACTAATATTTTATAAATTATTTTTAAAATTAAGACTATACATTAAGCTGTGCATTTCATTTTATGTGCAAGGTTTCTGTATTTTTACGTATTAAATTCTTTCTTTTACTAATTGATATTGTTTTATGGTTATTCTATTTTTGATTGCCTTTCCTGATATTGTCGATAGTATTGAGAAATGATATTTTTTCACAAAGTTGTAATTATGACTTCTCTACTTTTGTAATCTTCATACTTATGTGGCTGTTAGTTAATAATAAGTAGTTATTGAAATTTATGACTATATAGTGATAATGATGCTATGTTAAAAGAAAAATTTGTTTGATTTCAAATTTAGGAAGAAAATGATTGGATGGATATAATATTTGTTCTGCTTCTAGATGTGAGCATGTGAAAATTAAATTAGTCCTGTTTGTGGGCTCATTAAAGTGGTATCATTTTTATATTTTGAGAAATATTTTTAAAATTGTCATTATTATTTCTCTGAATAGGGAATAAGATAAGTTATTAAAACCAATTTGATACAATATTAATTTATTATTTGATATATATAAACGTAGTATGTACATTCATTACCATATTTACTTTAATCATATTTATGGAATTATTTCAATATTTCCAGAAGTAATAAAAGAATAAAAAAATTCTCTAGTTACCTGTGTATAACATGATGTTATATGGTACATAAGTTACATGAATAAATTTACTTAGTACCGCCATAATGCTTAGTTCATTTTTCTCTTTATTTTGAATTGTATCAGTTTCTTCATTTTTAATAAATGTATAAATTATCATGTTACTAACTGAATTTATGTAGAAATCGTTGAATATTTTGTATTTACAATGTATATATAATGTTATTATAACCTGGTTACTTAATATAATTTTCAATACCAATGTTTATTTATTGACAATGTTATACAAATCATTTTAATTATTCACCTTATGATGGATGAACCCTCTTTAGTTAGATTTTTTTTTAGTCTTTGTTTTTATATTATATTTATTTATCAATCTCATGATGCTGGATTACTACTTAGTTTATATGTTTACTCAAATATAGATGATCTTATTTTTTTTATTCCATTATTATTTCTGCTACCACACCATCTTATGGAATTTTCTAAATGTTTTTAGTTAACTTTATTTTAAATTGTTGATCTTTTTTTTAAAAAATACTGAAGATTATTCTGTTATAAATCATGTTTTTTATAAATTAATTTCCTCATCAAGATATGCTGTAATATTTTTATTGTAAATAGTGTAAATACATAATTATAATTGATAAGTGATTTTCCTTTTCTTTTTTATAATGCTTACTCTTATTTGTGGTTTATACAGCTGTTAATAATTTTAAATGTTATGGAAACATATTATTTGAATCGTATTTCCCTTTTACCAATAAATAAAATAAAATCATTTAGTGGTAATAAAAGCAGTATATTAACCATGGATTGGATCTTGACATAAAGTTCCCTCATTTTTTAAAAAATATCTTGGAGTGTTTATATTCTTAACTAAATGCACCATTTGAAAACTAAAGTATCATATGTTTTTAAAAAAGATCATATTGATCCAAGCATTTTGCTAGTGCTGTCTACCTGTTGAGAAGTGATTGAGCTCTTCTTTCACTTCTCTGTTTACCCAGATATGAAGTTCAGCTAAGCATTGATCCCTTTGACCTGAAATCATTTTCTCTCTCTCCCTTCTTTATGATAAATGACAGTATTAGTGCCTGTATATCCCTACTCTTCCTTTTCAGTAAATTTTTGTGTGGATTCACATTGAAAGGTTGTGGTGAACAAATCTCCGTCATGGATGGTTACTTAACCTACACAACATGGTATAATAAATTCGGTTTGAGTGAAATTGACAGTGGAGTAATTACTGCTTGTGGAAGTAATGCATAAAAAGTAGGCAAAAACCTCCCCATGATTCTTGCACTTCCGAAACGACAGTTTATGATCTCCCTTCATATTTATATTATTTTTTTATTACTAGTGAATAATGTAGCCATGCTATCAGGCTTTCTTTTTTACTTTATTAATATTATTATTTTTAATGCATACCAAAGGCATATTATTTTACCTTAAATCTGATACATCAATAAGAAGACAATAACCCACTAACAAAATATAGAAAGTGTATCAGTGATTAAGAAAAATAAAGACATGCTGACCTTGGTTTGAGAAAACTTATCAACTGGGTGATTAAGGATTGAATATGTGGTAGAAGTTGGATGGCTATGTTCACTCTCTATGTTCACTAAATGGGATTTAAACCTAACATTTTAGAATGAGTTGATCAGTTTTTGTACGTGGTGTCACTGATAAATACAGGTGGTGACTGGGTCTAGACATGGACTTTTCAGTTGTTTAAAATCCATATTCTTCATCAAATGTAAGAACTCCATTATTACTTTAAGTTTAATTCATTAAGAGTTTACTGTGATAGATTTTTGAAAAAAAAAAAGTCATTTTATCTGTAGGGAATTTTCCGAAGGAAAGGAATTCCCAATTTACATTACATCATATAAACTTAATTTGTAGAATTTACTTTATCAATTATATAATTATTTCCTTTCAATTATTTATAAGTAAAGTGCTTTTATTGTCTATTTCAGATTGTATTGAGCCGTTCTTATATTTGTAAAAAATAATTATATTTTTCTTATCTCATTTTCTAAAGTTATTATTATTTATTTTAAATTGTCATGATCTGTCTCCAGTCATTCAGACTTATTGGGGGCCTCCTTCTCCTTTTCCCTTAAAAACATTCCTTTTCATCTGCCCCTCTGGCCACTGTAGGCTTTATTTTCTGCTATGATTCTACTTTTCTAGAGGCACGCTTAGATGACGTCTTCTAAATCCTCTAAGGATGGCTCTTCACAGACAGAGTCCTCTACCATGTTCTTTCCATTATACAATCTGCTTTCTGTACTTCTTGCTGGATGGGGTAGTCCACATAAAAAATGCTCGGCTCATCTATTCATATTGTTTATATCTTCTTTCATCTTACCACTTCTATCACCCCGCATACTGTAGCCCTAGGCTGGAAAACATTTCTTATCAGTCTAACTGCTTGATAAAATTTCCTTTCTCCTTTGCACCATTTCATTTCTTTTATACCTTCAGCTTTCTTCTTAATCCACTCTCTTTTATTCTTCCTACATTAATTATTTGCTTTCTTGATATTTTCTCTATTACCTCTTGTATTTGTCTGCAGCATTCTTTTCTTATACTTATTATTTTACTTGATGGCTCTTACACATTCCTCATCAAACCACTCACTATTCTTTCTTGAAATACTATCGTCTAGTACCTCTTGGGGCCTTTCTGTATTCCATTTCACTCAACCTCTATGCCGTTCTTCTGTTCTTTTTCTCTTAATTTAGTGCTTAGTACTGTCTGAAATCGTAGTACTCTCACTTTTTCATTTTCTAGATTTTCCAGATTCCATCATAAGAAGTCTGAATCACAATTCTTCCAGTTCTTACATCAATCATACTGAAAGAGGCATTTACATGGTCAATTTGATTGATGGTTCCGCCTGCCAGTGCTTTACAGGTATCCAGATATATGATCTTGTGCTAGAAGATATATTATGTATTATATAGTTATTGGATGCTGCTAACTAGACTATGCCCATTTTCTTTTGTTTTACCATGTGGTATAAATCTACCATACTCCTTCTAAATATCTTTCCTTACCTGTTCGGGCTTTTAGTTATTGAAGTATAATAACTGCATCAGATCTAGGTATAAGCCTTGTTGATAATAACATAAGCTCTGTTTAAAGTACAAATCATCCTTTTCATCATCTTTCTCTTCAGTAGGCGTTGGGACCCACAACAATGTTAAGTTTCTAATATTTTCTTTGAGCCTTAATATGCATTATTAAGTATTCTTTTTTAACTTTTCACCGCTGTAGATAGGATTTTTTTAAACTAAACATCCTAGAGTCGACCATCACTTATAACTTAGTTCAACTTCCCTGGTAGCAACATGGTTCTCATGTTCCATGTAGTCATCTTCAAATCTTTTAGTTTATAGCTTTTTTTGCCTGGGTCATTAGCATAGGATTCATCTGGTATTTTATTGATTTCGGGTCTTGTAACTATTGTTACTTCTAAAGAGAGGGGGGATGCCAAATCCCCATTTCAAGAGGACCGGCGACATTGATTTCGGGGTGCCTTCCCTAGGAAGTTGTCTTCATTATGGCTTTAGAATAATCCCTGCTGCTTTGCTGTAGACAAACTAACAATGCCTTGGAAGGCTGCCGTTGGGATCTAGTTGATTTCCTCCACCACCACTTCTAGGAATTAAGTCCTGTTGCCGGCTAACACCACGTCGATATAAAGACCTCGTAATATCTCGCCAGTCGCTGATCCATCCTTCGCAGGGATTCTTGCTCCAATTCAGACCGGGATAACTCGCCCTGATTACTCTGCTTAATAGCAATTTTTCTGCTCTGCTATTCTTTCTCAACTGTCGCCTAAGATATCCACTCCTTTTTTTCAGCTCTTCCATCAACTTTACTCGAATTTCTGCTGGCATTCTACATTATGCTCAATATACTTCAGGTTCGAGTCATAGAATTTCTGTGGAACCTATCCTACTACATTCCTAGTCATAGGCGGTTCCAGGGGAGGGGGAACACGGGGGCACGTGCCCCCCCAGACGGTTTTTTGTGTACTGTGGAGAATCCATTACAGTACATACTTATAGGCAAATAATGTGATGAAAGTTGTTAAAATAACAGAAATAAAATGAGCGAAACTATTGTTTAGGTATTTTAATAAACCTTTCTATAAATACTACAAGTGTGTTTCTAAGTTATTGTTGGTTTTTTTGCCCGTCTGCCCGTTGTGCCCCCCCAGAAAAAAATCCTGGATCCGCCCTTGTTGCTTGTGGTTACATCCATGAACGGATCCTGGTGATGCTCAATAAATGGTCTGAATCAACATTAGATATTCTGTAAAATCTCACAAAAGTCCTAGTAATGAAGGGCCCATTAGGATATTTCCAGGTGTCTTCATGGAGTTGCTTCCTCAGATTAAATGTACTACTGACAAAATTGTACTGAAGAAAAGTTAGTTAACCTCTTTCAACTCTGATTAATAAATCTATGCAGTCTAAATTGTTGGAGGATATGCAGTTTGTTAGACAACTAGCGTATTAAAATCTTATAAAACTAATGGATCTCCTAAAGGTGCTTCCTAATACATCTTGTTCTTATCCATGACCAAAGTAAATTCTGTGAATGCTTGACAGTAACTGGGAGAAAAATCCAGGAATATTCCTTTGGAACGCAGATAATATAAGGAGGGGTAGCTCCCCTAGGTGGACAAGTTGACTAGTTCGTTCTCTTGTACTATAAATCTTGTGTCAAACATGTAATTTTTCTTTTAATACAACATTACCTCTTGAGACTGCAATAATCCACCAACTTGAAGATATTTAAATGAATAATATCATGAACAACATTGTTAGGTGTCCAGGCGGATTAGAGCCGTCCGTGAAAGAGAAACATTAGAAAGGTGCTCCATATTTAGACGTGTGTAGATGATAGTTGAGGAAGAATATTTATAATTTTTAGAGCTAACATCAAGGGATGAAAAATCTATATATCCTAAGTTTAAGCCCTTGTAGCGAAACATAACATAAAAAAAACAGGAGGAACAGATTAATACTTCAGATCTAATATTTCTCGATAGTCTGGAATGTATTGTCAGTATTCCACAATCGAATTGTGGACTTACTGATGAGACTAACGTAGATGTCATTTTTATTCTTTTTTCCCCTCCCGATTAGGTTTTAATGTTATCACCAGCGAATACTAATACATTTTTTTTTAATTTGGGTTATTTTAAATTATTTGCTGGGGGAGACCTGTGGTGTAGTGTTCAGCCTAACAATCTGCTTTGCCCAAGATCGTGGATTCCTAGCCCGTCAAGTTGCCCTAGAGATTTTTTAAAAGGGAGAAAAAAATCTTGTTTAGGCCATCCTTTGAATTGGACGTAAAATGAGGGTCCCTAGTCTTTACAATATCAGATACATGTCAAAGATACCTATCCTAATTAGATTTGGATAGGCAAAATTTAGGACGCCCAATGTAGCATCGTCCGATTAGCCATATAAAGTGACGTTTAATGAATAAGCAAATTAACAATTTGTCGAAGAGGTTAAAATCTAACATTTCCCAACACTAGTTTTTATTAATATTTCCCCATCTACGTTATATTATGCAACCATGTAATTATCTTAACTTATTAAAAAATATTGTAATTTTCTCTAACTCATATTAATTTGAATTTTTCCCTTACCCAATAGTTTAAAAACTAGCTACTTAATCAATTCCCGATAATACTCCTAGGCGTCTGAAAAGAAGATGGCCACGTGGCCTTCTAATTTTATTTTGTTGTTTGAGTTCTACCACTGGGTAGTTTCTCTACTTGCCTATATCCATGCTATTACATATTATTCATGCCATATTTACTTATTGTATTGTTATAATACAGTTGTAAATTTCAATGAATAATTTTTTTTTTTATTTCACTTAAACAATATCGTACAGAAGATTACTCTTCGGTTGATTGTAGGAGGATGGTCAATCGAAAGATCTACTTTTAAAAAACCCACCCCAACCCGAGACATCCTTTAAGTTTGTATATCATCATTTTTATGCCAAAAAATAGTATTTTCCAATAAATAAAAATTACGTTGTACACTTTTTGTTTACAGATGATTATAAGTAAAAATATGTAATTATTTCGATGGTAATGGCGGATTTTCGGACCTCTCTGACCACTTAATTCACCTTGGCTACAACACTGAGGTCAAGGTCTCGACCTCAACCGAAAATACCCATGAGGGGTTTGTCTATCCCTAGGGCTACTGACAGCTGAATAATTTTATAATTACAACTCTCATAATTTTATCAATTATAAGGAGGACGAAATTATAATGTCGTCTGACAAATCTAAAGATTTTTCTATTTTTAAAAATCTCAGCAGGGGTGAAAATATTTCTGTAATTTTCAATATTTTTTTCATTATGACAATTAAAAGTACTTGTGAATTTTTGTCCGAGTTTGGAATACTATTTTTTTATGCTTTAATGCACAAACACAGGTCTTCGTTAACCCGTCTACGGTGTTCAATAATACATCTGGGGCAAGAAAAAAAATCTGTTAGACACATAATTTGGCTGAAATAAAAAATTTATTTTTAATAACAATACAAATTTTTTAAAAACATACAAACGATTCTCATCATTGATTTCCTGCGGAGGATTGAAAGGATGTTATTTTAAAAATCCCGCGCTTTGTAATTAGTTTGTGTCGTAATTAAAGAAACTTGGCACATCTTAAGATTTAATAAATAATTTTCAATAGTTATATCCTCGTTATCCAGCCAACGTCCAACGTTGAAACGATTTTATCCGTTTCCACGGCCGATATAACATCCTATTTTTCTACGTTATTCATTTTACGCCGCTAATTGCAGGACTATTAATGCGGTTATTAGAATTAATTGAGTTATGAATGAAATAATGTTTCAATAATGAGTTGTATTTTAGTTTGTCAACAGGTTTTCTTTATTGATTTTGTCAGGAAGGTCCTGGGGCTTTGCGCAGTACCTGTTCAGTCTGCTGAGAGTTAACTCGCTTGCTGGAGGGCCATCCTTTCCAGTTGTGAACGAACTATTTCAATGTCAAATGGTGTTTTTTACCATTTAAAAAAGTTCTAAAGTTCGTTTTTTATATTTATTGTACTTTTTTTTTATAGCGGTTTCATTAGTAAATCGGCGTTGTGTAAGGTTATGAAATATAAGATGAAAGACCATTTCTTCCTAAATTCGAGTGTTCTTCAAGTAAGCGCGTAATTATAAAAACAAAATTGAAATATTCATATATGTGAATTGCTTTGATTATAAATGCTATAATTTTATCTGGAAAAAAGGTTTTATTTTTTAGTGTGAAATTTTTACGCTTTATAATAATGTATATTATACTTAAACTTTATATTTCTAGTTAATGTATATAATTAACAGTGAATGATATGATAATAGTATTATTCAGTAATCATCCTGGTAGTTTTGTTTTTAATATAAATAATGACTATTTACCATTTTAGATCATTTTAACTAGAACATTAAACAATCAAATGGTTTGTTTTATGACCAACTTTTATGTTTTATAGTAATGTATATTATATTTATAGTGTAAGTATAATATAAATTTATTAAGTATAATATATATTTATTAAGTGATACATATATTATATGTATGAATAGTATACACTATTTACATATGTATATATGAATGTGTATATATATATATATATTTGTAATTTATAAATGTATAATTAATACTAGAATGATATGGTAATAATCTTTTTCAGTACTCATTCTATTAGTTTTGTTTTTGAAAATAATCACTATTTACCATTTTAGAAATTAACAAAAAATCTATTGAGCGGTCCTTTATAAACTGTTGCTTAGATCACCAGCCTGATTTCAGATAAACAATCAGATTAAACTTGTGTAAAACTTAATCTTAAGCTGCCATTGGCAGTCATCAAACCAGTTTTATTATTTTTATTTTGAAGAGAACAGATTTGCCCTGGCCAGGATTTGAACCCTGTCCGCCTCTCCGTGGCAGTGCTCTAACCAGTTTTATTATTATCTGCATTGCTTCTTAGCTTCTCTGATAATTCTTCTTAACATGTATTTATATATCAATCGGTTGGATTATTTAGTAAATTATTTATTTCATTTTTTCCAGTCATAGAAAAATAGGTTTTGAAAAATTTTCTGTCATTAAATTGGTATTCAAATATGTAATAAATCTTCTGAGAAGTTATTACTAAAACTCATGAATTTTTTTTGATTAATTGAAAAAAACTCCTGTAGGTAATGAACTCAGTTTTCATATTAGGACACAGCGGCACAATACAGTGCTGAAAAAGTAAACTGTGTTTAAAAATTAACTAATGTTAAAGTAGTTTGATATTTTATTTTGTACCTAAATTATTTTAATGCAATCCAAACTGTAATGATTTGATTGACCATGACAGGAAAATTAATTCATTCTATCTTTGCAAAATGTAATAATAATTACACTTAGTACTATTACCACCATCTAATTATCTAATAAAATTGCTAAATAACTACATGAATAAAAAAATCTACAATTGTTAACTAAAATGTAAACATATACATTGAAATGTCCTGTATTTTCTTTCTTTTTTCTTTTTTTTTAGGTGCTTCTATTAACTATATGTGATGAGGAAACAGGTTATTACCTCTTGAATATCCTAAATGGATAACTAGTACACCAGTGATGGGGAGTCTTCCGAACTTAAGGGATCTTGAAAAAGAAATTGAAATATATAGACCAGTTTGTAAAAAATTTCCAATTCACTATCGTAATTACATTAAAGGATATGACCCTTATGTATCGCACAATAAGGCTATACGCCACACTCGGAGCATGGGAAATTACACAACAACTCTGCTGTATACTCATACTGATAAAATTAATCACTTTTTTACTACTGATGTAAGTTATTAAAGCATTTTTAATTTAATATACATATATTAGTTTATTGACTTTAGGATATTTTAAAATATACTAAGTAGTTTTATAAATAGGTATTGTGTTCACAGATCACTCAACAAAACTGATAAAATTAATTGATTCAGCAAAATTTTTAGGTACACTCAGTATTAAGAATGAGTCGGAAATGAGAGATACCCTATTTTTATGTGCTCTTTTATACAGCTATTGAGAAATCAGACTATATGTCTTTTATATTCCATTTAGATGCTTGATGAAATGAGTTATACTTTACACTTGCCAGATCATTAAGAGGAATGGTTCTCAGTGGAATCTGGAGTTAGATCATTGATGGTTTAGATATTTTATATCCTTGACTGATTTAATTTTAAAGTTAAGGATGCATTCATTGACCAGTTTCCACATATAAATGTTGATCAACCAACTTCAGATTTCTAGCACCTTTTTCAACAAATGACAGTTTTTTTTATTAAGAGCAATAGAGTTTACGTAACACTCATTGTATTAGTTTAGCTCTAGCAAAGATAGAATACATATTTATGAGTGTGTGACTGTTATACAGTTAAACTTCCAATTTATAACAATTTGGCTTTTAACTTGATCTCAATCCCATTTTTTTTTATTTATTTATTTTTTATTTTATGCATAGTTTTTCATTTTATCAATATAATTTTCCGAATGTAATACTGGAATTAATTTTTTGTTTAGTATTTTTTACATTCATATTGTTTCGTTTAGTAAATATGATACTGATCGATTCTAGGTTTTAAATAATGGTGCAAAAGAAATCTGTAAGTGGTAAGAAAGAGCAGTATAATTAATATGTTTTTGGTTTTTATGTTAAATTTTGTTTTTTAAATGATTTGTTTAAATTTTATTTTTAAATGATTAATGTTTGCTAGCATTTATATTTATAATAAACATAGCTGAATTAAATTGTTTGATCATGATGAAATAAACAGGAAAGCTTTGATAACCTGTGGATGATCATAAATTATCCAAAAAAACCAGTAAGTGAAGAAACTGAAACTGATTAGTACACATAACATATTTTTTTTTTATTACATTTTTTTGTGTTCTTCCAAAATGTATAAGGACAGTTTTAATAAATTATGAACCAATAAATAAATTGGAAAATGATAGCTTAAAAAAAAAATACCAATTTCTACCGATTTCTTAAGCCAATACCAATGATTATTTTAAAGAAGGAACATAAAAATTGAATGCTGATTTTTATTAATATTTGAAATATATAAAAAAAAATGTTGTTAGTTTATTTCCTTGCTTAGAAATCCTTTTCTTTGGAACCTAAGGAGGTCTTAATTACATACCAACACACACACACATGATAAAAAAATTATTTATTTGCATATAATTTTGACTTTTATTTTCAGGATGCTAACGGTTACTCACCCGTCTCAACACGTTCAACAAGGTCAAGTTGTACCCTCCATCATCACATCAACAACTCATTTTTGTTAAGGAGAAATTCACGACAACGAGATTCAATGTCTAGTTCTGGTGGAGCTTCCTCTGTAAGAAGATTAATTGCAGCAGTTCGATCAACACCCTCAAAATCTGGGCCCATTTACTCTCGAAGACTTTTGTTCAGAAATTTTGCTGCTTTATGTTTGGGTCATGCTATGATTACAGCAGCATTTGTGCCACTATTTACACTTCAAGGTTCTATTTCTGTTTGGTGGTGGCAAACAGAATACTCCTTTTTACCAAAGTTCTTTTATCCAAGTTATGATGTTGGATCATTATTGCTGACATCTCTTTTTGCTATCGGAGCTTTATCCACACTTGGTACTGTCTTTCTACTGAATAAACTTGGTACTAACTGGACCTTGATTCTTAGCTATGGTGGAACATGTGTTTTTCTAGGTGTACATCTTTATCCAAATATTTACACTTTAGTGCCAGCTTACCTATTCATGGGAATCTGGCTTGGCCCACTAGCTGGTGCTAGAATTACTTGTCTCATGACTCTTGCTACTAAATTAACTTATGTAATGACAGAGCAAGAAGAAGGGGAAGTAGATAATTCACAGGGTTTAAGAAAAACTGAAGTTGTTGTTCATAAACTCTCAAGAGGACTACAAATTGCTCAAGACTTTGGTTTGATAGTTGGCAACGTAGCTACATCATTTCTTATTTGGTATACGTCTAGTAGTTTACATGATGCAAATGAAACTGAAGTCATTCTGGATTCGATGTTTTCTCTGGAGAACAATGGAGAAAGAATTTGTGGAAGTACAGCTTGCCCCCTCCCTGTTAATGTTGAATTGAATAATAGACCCCTAAATCCTTATGATAACTTTAATATGAGTAATGTTTATCAACCTATGAGTATTAGCTGTAAAACAAGCACTATGTTAGTAAGTGTTTTTCTTGGTTTTTGTGTTATGGGTGTTGCAGTTACTGCTGCTTTTATGGATCATATTCGAATCCTTATTCATAAAGAAACCTCTTGTGGAAACGCATGTAGTTATTCCTTCCGTCTAATGCAAGAAGCATTTAAAGATCCAAGACTTCAGTTAGCTGCTCCACTGTCAGTATTCATAGGACTTGAACAGGGCTTTATGTATTCTGATTTCTCAAAGGTATTTTATGACTAACATTATAATAATAAATACTAAATTTATATTATTATTAATTACTGTAATTTAATGTTAGGTAGATAGTTACCTATTTTTTTTCTTTTTAGTCCTATGTTGCTTGTGCTCTTGGCATAACTGATATTTCATTAGTATTTTTGAGCCTGGGAGTATTGCAGTCTATAGCAGCTTTTACGCTGAGTTTGCTCATTCAACATATTAGAAGGCATATAGTGATTGGTAAGATTTTCATTAATTTTTAATACCTTGATATTAAGTAATTAATAGTATAATTAAGTATTTACAATTTTTATCTAATAAGCATAAGCATTTTGCTTAGTTATTTTAGTGCATTATTATATAATGAAAGCATATTAGTGATGATGATTTTAAATTTATTTATTTCAAGTCTAGTACAGGTTGGTGTTAGGATTATGAGATTCGGTATTTTATTATATTTTAGGATAAAACAAAGCAAAACAACAGGGAGCTACTGATGAAATCAGAAATTTCATGCTGTAGATAAAGAATTTTGGGAAATAAAATAAAGATCTGCATGCATCTAGGAATCACATAAAAGTCTACTAGAATTGTAAATAGTGAATTTTCGCTATTTATTTTTCCAAGTTCTTCTTACGGATCTGATTACCACACATGATAGTGTTCGATAGGAGGTAGATAGGGAATGGTCAGTGGAAGTACTTTATCACTAAGTCTATGAAATCATTGACCAACAATCAATTTCTACCAACTTTGCCTAGAAATTGTATACATATATATATATATATATATATATATATATATATATATATATATATATATATATATTTATATATATTATACATACACACATACATTATATTCATACCATGGAAATGGCTTATCTGAATAAAAAATCCTTCAAATAAAATGTCTAAAACATCAAATTTTATGCTTACAGTGTACCTTTGCATTTTTCAAATCTAAATACTACACAACCGTCTGTATGGCTTAATAAATCACGCACAGTCAGTAAGCCTCCTTCATTCACTCATCTGTACGAATTCTAACCAGCTAGGTGGATGTGATATAAACAACTTTCTATTCTGGAAGCTTCACGATGGGTGTCATCTGTTTCTTATCTTTTCTTCAAGGACATAAATAAATTAAATAGGTGACTTTTATGTTAAATAAGACATATTTTTCTGTATTGGCTCCTGTATTTATGACACTACACTATCTCAAGAACTGCAATATTATGATGAGGTATTTTGAGGAACTCCTAAACTATGACATATCCAAGATAACGCACTGTATCTGTGATCATGAAATGTTTATATTTCCATTAATTGACTTTCATGCATTAGCTGTTCCATCAATGAAAGGTGCCTTTGTAGGTTAAAAGATGCAATTGCAGGATTTGAAAGGGATGTTAGTGCAGTATTATCATCAATTAACGTTGTGAGAAAGTTATCAGGATTAATAGGAATGTGAACAGTAGATAAGATGAGGAGAACAAGAGAACAGGACTGCCTCGAGGAATACCACTTTTCACTGAGTAGAAATAAGCAAATTCAGTAGGAACTATCAGAGAGGTAGTGTCAAAGTATTAGATACAAGGATTGGGGCGAATGAATTTTGAGCTTGAAAAGAAAGCCATCATGCCACACTTGGCCAAAATACTTCCAGATAGTTGCCAGTGCAATATTGGTTGCTTTTAAGTGCAAAGGGCACACGGTAAAAGACACAAAACCTTGTAGAACTGAAATATCTTGAGCAGAAACCAAATTGGTGTGACTGGATTATTTGGGATTCAATCATGGGTTAGATAGATTTGAGATGAATTTTTGATAGACTTGGAAGTAGTTTTGTTTGTCTGTAATGTGATGTTTTGTTGACAGTTTTACCTGATTTATGAAAAAGAATGATTTGGAGTGTTCCCACATTAGAAGGAACTGGGTTATATGGAGGATTGAATGTTATAGGTAGATAAAGTATATGATAATTTTTTTGTGAATTTGGTAAAGCAATCTGGGATCCAAGAAATCGTATTTTTTTGTATGAGAGAAAAATAGTTGACTGGATGATAAAATGGAAAACAGAGATAGTTGGGGGGTGCAGTCAAAAAAACACCAAATATATTTATATTTATATTATTTATATTTATTTATTATATTTATATTTATATTTATAGCTTATATTTAGTTAGTGCCGACATTTCGACCTACAATGTAGGCCATCTTCAGGGCTATGAAAGAGAAACAAACAGAACAAAAAATATATAAAAAAGTTACAGTAACAAGAATATAAAGACATGTAATGTAGAAAATAAAATAGTGACAGATATGAAAATTAAAAATAACGATTATTAAAATAGTGACGGAATATAATAAAATTAAAATATTGACAGATATAATAAAATTAAAGATAATGAACAGAAATTATATTATGTTTACATTATTTTTACTTTATATTATGTTTACTTTTTTATCCTTTCTGTACATTTATTTTCTGTATTTTATTTTATATTCGTTATCTTTAATTATTATATCTGTCACTATTTTAATTTCTGTTCTTTATCTTTAATTTTATTATATCTGTCAATATTTTAATTTTATTATATTCTGTCACTATTTTAATATTCGTTATCTTTAATTTTCATATCGGTCACTATTATATCTGTCAATATTTTAATTTTATTATATTCTGTCACTATTTTAATATTCGTTATTTTTAATATTCATATCGGTCACTATTTTATTTTCTACATTACATGTCTCTATATTCTTGTTACTGTAACTTTTTAATATATTTTTTGTTCTGTTTGTTTCTCTTTCATAGCCCTGAAGATGGCCTACATTGTAGGTTGAAACGTCGGCACTAACTAAATATAAGCCTAGTACTTATTTGGTGTTTTTTTGACTGCACCCCCCAACTATCTCCGTTCTCCGTATTTTTTTGTTGTTTTAGTTTATTTATAAAATACTTTACCTTACATATCTTCACATTGGAAAGATTGTTAATTATGCTGGTTTTTTTTGTTACTTCCTGAGAGAATAATTACTAGCAGATAGGAAGGGTGGAAGAAAGGTTGGAGTAGAAGGATTGGGATCTAATGGTTGTCAATTTCTTTTTAACTAGTCTGAAATAATAATTGTACAACCTCTGATAATTTGATTCTTTGCTTAAGGGTTACAGTGTAATTGGGTAAGATAAAATAAAGGAGATCTTGGGAAAATAGGACACTTATTCCTGTATTTCGGGAGCTGAAAGAATGAGAATGCAGTTAAGGCTGCTTTAGGATCAAGGTGTTGTAGGAATATACAGCTTCTTCTAGGTCTTGTGGTATATTGAAAGCTACTCTGAGTTCAATTATGTGTATTATTATTTGGCAGAAGATTTTACAGTTTAATGGATCTCTGATGTTTGTGGGTGGAGTCAATTTGAATACACAATATCGAAAGGGTCAGAATTAGTGGACTGAGGACCAAGGAATTTCATCAAATATCTCTTCTGCTTTCGACCGTGTCGTCAAAGTCTTTGCCAACATTTCGCTAGACATGCTGCTAGCTTCCTTACGGCTTAATCGGAGACTAAAGATGTCCTATCCTTCGCTATTTATAGCTGTTCAGGTCCGGTGGCGGAGCCGATCTGATTGGCTGGTCTTTGTCTGGGTGGTCTCTGATTGGCTGGTTTCAGATTGGTTCATCTTCCCTTTCAGGTTTTTCTACTCTTTCTTCTCCTATTCCACATTGGTTTGTTTGTTGGGCCTTTCTGATTTCTCCCTTTATTGTTTCTTCCTGGAATGCATTCCTCATCAGAGCATTCTTCAAATGCCTTCGTTCTTTTTTCAAAGGCGTCGGTTTCGAAATCCTGATGGCTCTTTTCATCATTGTTCTGATCACTCTATGTTTCTTTGCGGGATGTTGATGTGAGAAAGCATTCAAATATCTGTCAGTATTGTTTGTTTTGCTATACACTGACTATTCCAAACGATATTATGTTTTCTCTACTTCCGCTTCCAGGAACGGGATACTTCCTTCAGTTCCAACTTCCATGGTGAACTTAATATTTATAAATGGCAGAAAGGGAAGACGGGCCAAACAGAAGCCAGCCAGAAGAGGCCAACCCAATCAGAGACCACCCAGACTAAGCTCAGTCAAGCAGATCACTGGAAGGATAGACTCCGCCCCTGGAACTAAATAGGTATAAATACCGAAAGTAGAAGGACATCTTCTATCTCAGATTAAGTCCTGAGGAAGCTGGCAGCATGTTTAGTGAAACATTAGCAAAGAATTTGACTACATGGTTGAAACAAGAAGAAACATTTGATGAATGGATTCAATTATAAAACTGTTTACCATACATTTGAAGACTATGTACTTTATAATTAATTATTTACAATATTTACTCTTAACATAGCTAGTCATTAATGAATAAATAATATATAAGATATCCTTTTACAAAAAAAAACAACATAGGATAAGTTACTTTTACACACATATGTGTGTATGTGTGGGTGTAATTGATAATCAATATATATATATATATATATATATATATATATATATATATATATATATATATATATAAAATGTATATTGATTTGATATAATTAATATGTATATATAATCTTAAACGAAGTTTCAGAACAAATTTGTTTCCTAGCAAGGTCAGTGACAATGCTTTTTTTTTCGGAAGGGAGTGATTCAAAGAGGAGAACCTAATGTAAAACATTTATTCATATTTTGATCAGTAATAGATTTATTAAAGTTTGTCTCTCTATTATAGTTTTAAAACAATATAGAATTAGGTGTGTAAAAAAATAGTGATATGGATTGATTGGTGGAATGGAAAAGTTAGTGAATAATTGAAATCCTGAAAAAGGAAAAAAAACTCAGAAACAATAAATTTTTTTTTATAATATTTGAGTATCAATAAAACTATAAAAAAAAAGAAGGAAAAATAATATCTACTATTGGTAAAAGAGATTATTATTATTATATTTTATTAATATTTGAAAAAGTTTAGATAGTTGCATCGATTACTGAAATAAAATTAGTTAACGTTAACTATTGTCTTTATTTTTTTTAGCGGTTGGATTCATTTTCCAATCATGCCTTTTGCTTGTACTGTTTCTTTGGAAGCCTTCAAAAGAAGATCCGGCTCTATTTTTTGTCGTTCCTGCTGTCTGGGGAGTATGTAATGCAATTTGGGATACACTAAGTTTTTGTGAGTATTTTAAATTGTTTATTATTAGTTATGTAACTTCTCTTAAAGTTGATAAAATATTAATATCACAAAGTTAAATAGATATTTGATTTAATTATTTTTGGATGTTTTTTTTTCATCTAATTTTTTATGTTATTTTCTCGATTAAGACTCATCTTTAGGAAACAAGAAATTATTCCAGGATATTTGATCTTTTGATACTTAATATTTCTGTTTAATTTGATCAATATTAATAAATAAGACTCTTTTTAACAGTAATATTTATTTGATAAACAATTTGTCTGTAAGAAATAGCTTTGGTAAAAACATTTGATCATTTCTTGCGTTTCACTTATTGTGAATTTATTAAATTATTGGATTCATTTATTTATTTTATTAATAACTTAAAAATAAACATTGTACCCCTAATTTTTACCCATTCATTGGCTCTTTTAGTGAAAGATAACTTCTAAACAATGTCATTTATCCTTCAATTTAATAATGTATGAGTTTTTATAAAAATAATCTTCTTCAATTAGAATTTTAGTGCATGAGACTATATTTACTTTTAAAACAGACTTTGTATAGGACTATTTTCATAAACATGTTAATACCACTTTCGTTATAAAGGAACTACAACAATCGTTGACTTTTTTTATTGAAATATTTTGCATTTGTGATGATATCTCCTATTATTTGGGAGTGTAGTAGCTCAGTGTATAATGGCTAAGTGCTACTAATTTGAAATTCCTGGAAGATAAATTATTTATTATGTTGTTAACTGTGGGATTTGTAGAAAATTGTGGTGCACACCTAGTGTGTATCCTGTAGTCAATTAAGTGGGTACCCTTGGTTTGGAGGGAAGGGGGGGAAGGAAACCTATGTTCCTTGCTAAGAATCGAACCCAAGACCCTTAATGGATTGTAATGGTACAGTTTTCTTTTTCTTATGTTATATTGAATTTTCTATTGTTTGCACAATTTTTTTTTAAAATTTTCATTTCTAAATTTCAGCTCTTTTAGTCTCAGTGTTTCCTGACAGCTGGCAAGCGGCATTTGCTCACTGCTATTTTTTTAGATATTTGGGATTAGCATTAGCTTTTGGTATACACGGGTCATTGTGCAATTGGCTCAAACTCTATGGACTAGCTGGTGCAATGGTAATTGCTGTGACACCGTATACCTGGTTAGAAATGAAACAAGAATCAAAAAAGAGACTGAAATCACAACTGACAAATTTATGACATAAGAGGTTTAATGGAATTTGTTAGTTATCTGTCATGATTTATTTTTTTATTGTTAGCCTGTAATGTAAATTGGAAGAAAAAAAATTAACTTAAAACCTGAAATAAATGTATTCATTACATATCCTGTTAGCTAGATGTTATAAATATCCATGTATGTTTGTGTAAAAACACTGCAACCTGTACATACTATGTATGTGTGCACAAATGTTAGTATATTCAGTTGTGACAAATGTATGGAAAAATTTCCTGTTAATGTTAAATTTTCTATGTAAAATTTGTTGTGTAATCTATGTAAAGATGTTTTATATGTAATTCAATTTTGAAATATATAAGTATCTTTGTATTTTAAGAAAAATGGCATATATTTCAATGTAAATAAATAACAATTGTTTCTGCTCCAATGAATGTTATGAATGTACAAATAAAATAAAAGAAAAACCAGTATGTTTTTATTTATTTTCCTTCATTGTATTATTATTTTATTTCTACCATGTAATTATAATTTGTTTTTTATATTGTGAAAGTTAAATCATCTCCTTTAATTTATTTTTTTTTCAGTTCACAGCACGCGCTGGAGTGAGCAACAACGTCTCTGCGATACTTATTCCCGTATTCATCATTTTTGTTCGTACATATATGATATTTTACATAGCTATAGTTCGTGTTTCAGTGAAGTGAAATGTGAAATTTCAAAGCAAATAACTGATTTATAACTTTACTATAATTATTATAAGATCGAGTGTTTCAAGCGACATTAGAGCATTATCTCGTGTGCAAGACGCAGCGGGTTCATCCCCACCACAGCCAAGGTAGGAGGACTTATCAGTTACCAGTACGGCCCCTGGCACCGAGGCTGGACGCTGCAGTGGCCAGATCAGTTCTGTTGCGAACTTTTTATTTATTTTATTTTTATTATTATTATTATTATTTTATTTATTTTTTCCTTCATCACCAGTTATATAAAACACCAATATGAAATTCCACCACCAGGTTTTGTCTAGCAGATCAGATAAAAAAGCAAAAGCCAAGAGAAGCCGATCCCTTGAGTCTACCAATAGAAATAGTCCGACTAAACCGAAGCCCAATAGAAGGCGCAAAGTTGATACGCCTCCCGTGACTCCTAATGATAATTTAGAACCCGAGGCAGGGCCATCAAATCAAAATACCCAGTTAGGGTCATCAACCCTGGTTGAAGACTCACCATTCTACTCACCAAACAGATATCAGCCACTGACAAATCTTACTTGTGAAGCAATGGAGTCCACATCGGCCCCTAAAGTGCATAGGCCACCACCTATTTTCGTGAGACATATAAAAAACTTTAAACTCCTCTGCACCCAATTAAACAATTTAATAGGCTCTGGAAAATACTACTGCACCAGTAGGACTAATGACACGAAAATTCAATCAGACACGCCCGATACATACCGCAGAATTGTGAAATACCTTACAGAAACTAAGGCTGACTACCACACATACCAACTAAAGGAGGAAAGAGCCATCAGAGTGGTGATCAGGAAATTGCACCCCTCCACCCCTGCAGACGTCATTGAAGAAGAACTGACCGCAATGGGCTTCAAGGTCAGACAAATAACAAATGTCTGCAAAAACAATACTGGGCACCCTGAGCCAGGCAACAAAATTCCACTGCCTCTTTTCTTCGTTGACCTAGAACCAACACCCGGGGTTGAAAAAATCTACGAGGTAAACAGACTATATTATACCCAAGTTCAAATTGAAAAACCCTACCCTAAGAAAGACATTGTGCAATGTCATAACTGTCAAGCATACGGGCACACCCGGCACTACTGTCACCACACTCCCAGGTGCGTCAAATGCGGACAACCGCATAAAACCGAAGAGTGTATCAAGCCGCGAGAAACTCCTGCTGTCTGCGCATTATGTTTTCAAGGACATCCGGCAAATTACAAAGGTTGTCAAACCTACAAAAATATAAAATCGCGCGTTCTGGCAGCACGTCGGCCCACCGACGAAGCGAGAACGTCAAGAAGACAACCTTCAAAAATTGCAAATGGAACTGTTTCCTATGCCGAAATGTCAGGTGGTCAGCCGAAAAGTCTCGGGGCCACGCTGCAACCCGAACCCTCCAAACACATCCCTGTACCACAAATCAACCCTATACAAGCACAAAACCAGCCCCAGCAACCACAATATTCCATGAATAAAATTCCTATTACCCCACATATACCTCCTCCTTCAAATGCTACTGATCTCACGACACTTCTCACATCATTCCTCTCTGAATTCAAATCAATGGTCACACCATTAATATCACTCCTAACAAATCTTGTTTCCCATCTCTTTCCTGTCCCACAACATCCTTAAATGACATCCACCCTATCTATTCTCCTTTGGAATGCGAATGGTATTCGAAACCACACTGATGAACTGACATCTTTACTGTATGACAAAAAAATTAATGTAGCCTTAATTACAGAAACTCGACTTACCAGTAAACGGCAGCTCAACATAACACAATACCAAACCTACCGGACTGACCATCCTGATGGAAAAGCTCACGGTGGTACTGCTGTCATAGTCCATCAATCCCTTTCCCAACAGTCATTTCCCCTACCTTCAAACGATCTCCTTCAGGCTACAGCTGTTTCAATCAAAACCTTTTCCTTTCCTATCACATTAGCATCGGTGTACTGTCCTCCTAACAAATCCATCTCCGATTCCCAATTCAGCTCTCTCCTCGATTCCCTAGGGATCCATTTCCTTTTAGGTGCAGACTTTAATGCGAAACATCAACAGTGGGGATCAAGAACTACTAATTCCCGAGGCCGCATGCTACTGTCTGCACTTAATTCCCACAACTCCAGTTTTATTTCTCCCGGCACTCCTACATATTGGCCCAATGATCCAAACAGAAATCCTGATCTCCTCGACTTTTTTATCCATGCTGGCTTAGGTCCCCTAAACTATTCCATAGAACGCCTTGATGAACTTTCCTTAGATCACAGTCCTTTGATCCTTACCCTTTCTGTATCTCCAATACCCAAACTTCCACCACCATCATTTATTAGGGGACCAGTTGACTGGAACCTTTTTCATCAGCTTGTATCCGACACCATTGACCTCAGAGTTTCCCTAAAAACACCCCAAGAGTTAGATGATGCAGTCGATTCCTTTACCAATTTGATCCAGCAAGCAGTTTGGACTGCATCTTCAACTCGTCCTTCCTTCAAACCCCGCAAGAAAAATCCATTACCACAAGATCTTAGGGATCTTATCCTTACCAAACGCCGTTACCGATCCCTTTGGCAAAGAACTAGGCATCCTCACGATCGGAGACTGTATAACTACCTCACCAAACTAGTTAAAAAGAACCTGACAACCTATAGATCTGAAACCTACAATGCCTATCTTTCCACACTACCCGTTTCTGATAATTCCCTTTGGAATGCTACCAAAAAGATCCTTAAATACCACCCTATTTCCCATCCCCTCCGCCTTGAAGACGGTTCTTGGGCTGCATCAGATGAGGACAAAGCAGAAGAATTTGCCAAACACCTTTCAAATACATTTATTCCACATCCTGAAACCAACCCTACGCACGTTTCCAATATTCATGAATTCCTCTCTTCACCCATTCCACTATCCTTACCTCCTAACGCTGTAAGCCCCTCTGAGGTCAAATTCCTGTTACAAAAATTAAAAGTCCGCAAATCTCCTGGACATGACCTTCTAACCACCCAGATCCTTCAACATCTTCCCCAAAAAGCGATTATTTTCCTTACCTATCTATACAACTGTATCCTTCGCACAACTCACTTCCCTTTGTTGTGGAAACACTCCATCATCATTCTATTCCCTAAACCTGGTAAACCACCAAATGACACTTCATCATACCGACCCATCAGCCTGCTTCCTATTCTTTCCAAAATTTTTGAAAAGATCCTCCTGAAACGAATCCTACCCATAATCGAATCCAATATTCCTTTACATCAGTTTGGATTCCGTCCCAAGCACTCGACGGTCCAGCAGGGTCTCCGAGTTGTCGATCACATATCCTCTGCTCTTGAAAGCAAACAGTACTGCACAGGCGCATTTCTGGACGTAGCACAAGCTTTCGACCGGGTATGGCATGCCGGTTTGCTGTTCAAGCTCAAAACTCAGTTACCTCAATCCTTATTCCTAGTCCTTCGATCCTACCTCTCTGATCGCTATTTCCAAGTGCGCTGTGGTAACGAATACTCCAATCTTTACCCATTTCAAGCTGGAGTCCCCCAGGGCAGCGTCCTGGGTCCTATCCTGTACATATTGTACACCGCTGATATCCCAACTACTCCTGAAACCTTCCTTGCAACGTTCGCAGACGACACAGCCATCCTATCATCTCATCCAGATCCTGAAATGGCTTCCTCGAACCTCCAAAGGAACCTTTCACTCATTGAAATCTGGTGTAACCAATGGCGGATCAAAGTCAACGAGGAAAAATGCAAACACGTGACTTTTACACTTCGCCGGGGAACATGTCCTTCTGTCCAATTCAATGAAACCATCCTGCCTATTTCCGACACAGTACGATACCTTGGCTTCTTCCTAGACAAAAGACTTACATGGAATCCTCATACCAGACTCAAAAGACAAGAACTTAACAGACGCTTCAGCCAACTATACAGATTACTATGTAGGGCCTCCCATCTTTCAATAGACAATAAACTACTAATATACAAGACGATCATCAAACCTATCTGGAACTGTGGGGGACCGCAAAAAAATCGAATATCAGACGCATTCAATCCTTTCAATCCAAAGTCCTGAGAACTATTGTCAACGCTCCTTATTATGTCTCCAACAAAACCCTCCATAATGATCTCAACATTCCTTTTGTCCTCGACCTCATCCCTACTAAATTCTCAAACTTTCACCAAAACCTTGTCTGTCATCCCAATCCCCTGGCTCAGTCATTATCCAGTTCCACACATCCATACAATCCACCCCGCCGCCTAAACCGGCAATGGCCTCGAGACTTGTTATAATAATGCTATTTGGAGTACTGGCACTGGCCAGATTCTCCACTCATGACCTGTGTGTGTGTGAAGCGCCCTTAACCAGCTTCCATTGGCGTTTAATGCCAGTGACGCGGCTGGGAAAGGGAGCTGGGGCCTCCCGGACTCCTGCTTTGCCCTCATTTATGAGGAAGAAGCTCAGTTCGGGGACCCCAGGCAAATTGTAAATAGAGTATGAATGTGTACAGTATATTTCTTTTATGTTTTATTTATTATTATTATATATTTTTTATTATATATATATATTTTATTTTACTTTATTTTTGTATATATTTTTTCGCTTGTATATATTTATTTATGCATTTATTTCGTTTATATTATTGATTTTTTATGGAATGATTGTAGCTACATAGCACCATTACTTATTGCCCACAGCAGGCAGATTGTAATGCTTCAATAAAGTGTTTTCAAAAAAAAAAAAATAATTTATTTTGCAATGGAAATTTATTAATTCTCATAATTTGATTAGTAATGTATGATAAGTTTTATTAATTAAAATGGATTGAGAGATTAAGTATTGATTTTTCGGATGTAACTATCAAAGACATAATTCTAATGATAATTTTAAAAGTTTAATTAGTTTAATGCAATGATCTGTAATATTATGGATTATATAAACAAAAACAAAAGTATAATATACAATTTACAATATAATTCCTTATCTAGAAACGGAGGGAAAGGAAAGATGTCTAAAATGAGTAATACTCTGTGCAGTGATCCATTTTCTATTATTTATTAAATCGAAATTAAATCATCTTTCAATTAGTTACAAATATGGGGGTGAAGGGTAGCTACAAAGCACCCAGGAATATAAGCATCTCTCAGTCCGATTGGTCTTGGCATCTGAGAAATTTTTATTAGTACCAGAACCCAAGCGAGGTGAAGAGCCTCGTCCTGCACGTGGTACCGCTGCACAGTGGGGAGTTCCTCCTTACTGACGAAACCCATCGGAACTAGTCTGGGAAGTCGATAAACATCTCCCAATCCAGGCGGAACTGCATAGGCTATTGGATGAATGGCTTAGGGTGATTCAGGCCTACTATGCGAACTCCGGACACCTGGGCGACCTCCGGTTTCAATAAATGCCTTCCTATAGTAACAAGGCTCTGCTATAGGTGACCGTTTATTTCCTTGATACTCGTGGGAACAAAATGAACCCGAATTATACCAATTTTAAAATAAATGAGGACTCCATGGAGTCCAATATGACTGACTCATCAGGAATTAGCCAATCGGTCTCTGAACTGATGGCCAACTTAAAACAAGAGGTCTTAGACCTCGCAGAGGAAAGGGAACCACCTGCACAGCAGCTGGCAACCACCTGTGAGATCAATATAAATAAAATTCCAGACGAAGTCTGGAAGAATATGACACATAGCCAAAGAAAGAATTTTCTACGGCAAAAGAAGAAGGTGACTACCGCCGAAACTCAACCCTCAACCTCCAAGGATGAGAGGAAGAGAGGCAGGGAGAAGCAAGAGACTCCTTCACCCTGCAAAACGGTGAAGAAACCTAAAATGGATTACAGTGGAGCAGCCGCAAGCATCAAGGTTGCAGTTGCCCACACAGATTACCCTCATCAAAAATTAAAAGATGAAGATTTTCAGGGCCTTATGTTCAAGCTCCTGAAAAGAATGAGAGAGAGGAAGGCTGAACAAGCCCCTGTTGACTTCAACGGCTACTCCCTGAGAGACGAGCACTGGTGGTGAACTGCAAAGACGAGTCTACCAGGGAGTGGTTCGTTAGCAATATCGCGGAGCTCTCCCCATGGGAAGGAGCGCCGCTGAAAACCTGGGACCCAAAAGAACTCAAGGGTTTCAGGAAGATGGGCATCTTCATTCCAAACCCATTGGAAGGTATTAAGGAATGCCTACAGAATCTGCAGGTACAGCATACGGGCCTGCAGACTGAGAGATGGAAGATTCTTGGCAACAAGACCCATAAACATAGGATGTACATTGTGGCATCCATACCTGAATCTGTGGCCAAAGCCATTGAAGAAAAGAATGGAAGAATCTACCATGGGTTCCACAACCTTCAGGTAAAATTTTTTCCAGGAAAGGACGCACCCACACCGGAAGCAGCTGTGGATGAGGTGACAACTGGTGAAGAGGGGGGGGGAATAACGGGCGGTGAGGGTGCGGCTGTGTCGGCGGCTGGCGTCATCATGCCCGGGTCCACTTCAGGCCAAAGTGCATCTGTCACTGTCAAGCTTGGTACCAGGTGGCAGCGAACGGAGCACGGAGGCAGGAGGGATCGCGGGGTGGGACGTCAGCCCGTGGGCGCGGCCGGGCCCGTATGCCGCAAACCGTCCCCGGGCAGTGGGAAGGAGGAAACTCCACCACATCCCGGGGGTGATCCTCCCTCATCACTATGATGATCAAGTTGCTGCAGATAAATCTCCATCACTGCAGAGCAGCCAGTGGAACTCTGGTTAGTGGTAAGTCATGGCATTGATATTATACTTGAACCGTGGATTAATAAAAACAGCAGGATTGCGGGACTGGGCCTGAAGGGATATAGACTTACCCAAGCAAACTGCCCAAGGCCCAGAACCTGCATCCTTGCTAAAATAGAATTAAATTGTTTTCCAATGTGGTCCTTATGTTCCAGAGACTCTGTACCAGTAACGATCAATTTAGGGGGCCAGGAAGTTATCCTGCCCTCAGTGTATCTACCTTTCGAGGAACAAGTCCCAACGACCTGCCTTGAGAGTATAGTTGACTATCTCAAAAGACAGGAAACGATGGGAATTATTGGGACAGATGCCAATGCCCATCACAACATCTGGGGTAGTAGCAATACTAACCGTAGAGGTGAGTCCCTTCTGGAATATTTGCTACTTAATAATCTAGATATAGTTAACAAAGGTAATAGTTCTGTTTGAAATTTCTAACAGACAGGAGGTCATAGACCTCACTCTGATTTTCAGATCAACCAGAATGATAAATATTACAAACTGGCATGTCTCTAAAGACTTTTCCAGTTCTGATCATAAATATATTAGGTGGGAACTTGAGGCCACAACCTCAAGGCCCGCAACCTATAGAAACCCCAGAAACACAAATTGGGAAGGCTTTAGGACAAATCTTAAAGACTTAATTAAAGAATGTCCCCGTTTGGCTTCTGATAGCTATCAGCTGGAGTTCTTAAACGAACTACTGACTAAGGCACTTATCACTGCATTCAAGGATAACTGTAGAACACCCACTAAAGGGTCAAACTGTAATGCACCCTGGTGGAACATGCAGTTAGAGAAGTCAAGATCTAGAATAAGAATACTTTTCAATAAAGCAAAAAGGACTGGTGAATGGATCGAATATAGACACGTTCTAACCGAATATCATAACCTCATTAGGAAAGCCAAACGGAACTCATGGAGACACTTCTGTGGGGAAATTAATAATACGAATACATGCGCCCGCATGAATAAAATACTCTCTAAGAGCAACCACTGTAATACCGTGGGCTCCCTAAAGAGATCCCATGAACATTATAGAGTCTATAACTGCTATGCTGGAATCGCACTTCCCGGGGAGCAAGCTTACAACCTCGGACACGAAGGTCTACCTCCCTGAGGACAGGTGCAAACCGGACTGGACATCAGTCCGTGAAATCTTCAATACCAGCGCCATAAAATGGGCAGTTAAAAACCTCAAGCCGTACAAAACACCAGGTTTGACGGAATTTATCCTGCCATGCTAAAAGAGGGTCTTGAAATCATCTTAGGCAGGCTCTCCACTCTATTCCAGGGCTGTCTGGCCTATAATTACATCCCAACAGCTTGGAGAGAAGTTAAGGTCACATCTATTCCCAAACCAGGGATATATAAAGAAACATATGATGAACCTAAATCATATCGCCCCATTTGTCTTTCCTCATTCTTGCTGAAGACAATGGAGAAAATTCTTGATAGATATATCAGGGATAAACATCTCAATGATGGATCAGTAATGTTGCATCAACATGCATACAGAGAGGGCAAATCTTGCGACACTGCGCTGCATGCAGTGGTGGACCAAATAGAAGATGCTCTACAGTGGAAACAAATCGCGCTCGGAGCATTTTTAGATATAGAGGGGGGCATTTGATAATACCCCTAGTCATATATTAACTAATGTCCTACTAAAGTATGGCACTAGACCAAACATTGCTAATTGGGTTATTGTCATGCTAAAGAACAGGGTCATTCAAGCCAATATGGGCAATAATCACCTAAAGGTTAAGGCAGCCGCAGGCTGCCCCAAAGGAGGTGTTCTTTCCCCACTCCTATGGAACCTGGTAGTGGACGAACTACTACACCTCATAAATGAGGCGGGTTTCCAAGCGATAGGCTATGCAGATGACATAGCAATTTTCATCAAGGGCTTTGATCAGCAACCTATTTCAGACTTGATGACAATGACACGAAGAATGGTGGTGAGATGGTGCACGAAAGTAGGATTGAACATCAATCTCAACACTCAACACCCCTAGGATGAAAGGGATGAGTATTCAATTCAGCAAGAAGGTTAAATACCTCGGTGTTGGACAGTAAATTAAACTGGAGTGAACATATCGATTATGTTACCAAGAAAGCCACAAGAATTCTGTGGACTTGTAAGAGCCTTTGTGGCAACAAGTGAGGAATTAGCCCCAAGATGGCTCGTTGGATCTACACAGCAATAGTCAGACCTTTACTAACCTATGGCTCTATAGCCTGGTGGCACAAAGCTGGTATCCAACAAAATAGATCAAGGTTGGAGAAGGTGCAGCGGCTAGGGTGCATCATGATCACTGGGGCCATGAGAACCGCCCTTACCGCTTCACTGGGAACTATACTTGATTTAACTCCTCTTGACATTCTAATTGAAGCAGAGGCATTGAAGACAGCCTACAGGCTAGTGAAAAAAGCAAGAATGATTGCTTTAATCCTCCCAATGGTCTAAATGTCCAATTGGACCAGAACAATGGTGTGGGGTTCCCCTTCCCCTGGCTAAGGATATAATTAACAATCTAGGCAAGAGGAAGATAAAAACACGTTGGGATAGAGCCAAGATAAGGCATACTAAACTTTTTATAAAGGATCCCAATGATAATCTTTCTGATAAAATCAAGAAAGAAGCCGCTCACATGTCGAGAACCGACCTCAAAAGTATGGTTTAAACCATCACTGGGCACTGTAAACTCATGCATCGCTTGGGCATTGAACAGGAATCTCGGTGCAGATGGTGCACATAGGAGGACGAAACCCCCTGGCACGTTCTCTTTGAATGTATAGCACTGAGTCGAAAGAGGACATTTGACCTTGGTCCTGGAGGACACAAGGAAATCCAAGAACTGAGATTTAAAGACTATCTAAAATTTCTCAGAGGTCTAAACCTATGTTCGGAATCTTTAGGACTCAAGCACAATGGGCCTTTTCAGGCCGACGTGCATGGTAAGAGTCAAACATAAATAATAATAGTTACAAATATAATAAACTAACAAAAAAATGCATTATTTTGAATCTAAAGAAAAAATATTTAAAAAAGAGCATTTTCTTCTATTCCTCAGTATTGTTTAATTAATTTCGTCATTAACGCTAAAAGTAATCTTTAAAACGAGGAGTCAATCAATCGTTTCGATAAATTTATGGAATCAAGACCTGCCGAAAAAAAACATCTTTGAGAACCAATATGTATTATGTATGTATATATATATATATATAGAGAGAGAGAGAGAGAGAGAGTGAGAGAGAGAGAGAGATTTGAAAGCGCAACCGGCTATTAAAATATAATAGAAAAAAACAAAAAAGTACCACAAAAACATACGAAGATTCTTGGGTTCAGTACATGGTAGGGACTGTACTATTTCTTGGGAAAATATCGTGCAGAGAGGTAATTCGTTAGAAATCTCGATCAGTAGGATGATTTCCCTCTCAATTATGGGTACTCAGTTTATAAAGGTTGGGTGAGCCCCAGGAAGGTCCTATCCATAGCTATTAGCAGATTTAATAATTTATCTCCCACAGCCTAATTCGAACCTGGGATCTCCAGCACAGCAACTCAGCATTCTACCCACTGAGCTACCTCGGTCAAACCATTTTCTAGTTCCAAACTAATTGACATACAACTAAATGGTATGAAACTATTCAAATAGTCACTAACAAAAAACAAAGAGTCACTAATGGTAATTTTTGGTCTCCTCATCCACTCTTGTGATTACTATTAATTACTAATTACTATTAAGTCTTGATGAACATCTGTAGACATTACACAGACATTACTTTTATTTTTGGATATTTAATAATATTTAATGACTTACGTCTTTAAATATTATTATAATTTATTTTATTGTTATATGGTATAATTTTTTTAATATTTATATATTTTATTTGAAAAGAAAAGATATAAATAGAAATTCGAGTCTCGGTCCTACTCATATCTATTCTTTTCTAATAAAATATTAAACAAATTATACCATATAACAATAAAATAAATTATAATAATTTTATTAAATATTGTTTCAACAAAAAGGGAGGCCAGAAATGAACACTTTTAGTCTCATCCACTCTCGATGAAGACCTGCGTGTGGGTCGAAACGGCTTCTAATAAATATTACCTCACTATTTGAAAACTTATTTTGACCTCCACCCAAACCATCTTTTCTTCCATATTATTTATAAGGTCAAACAAAAATTATTCAAGATAAGTTAAATATTTATGATTTTCATTTTAATCGTAAAATATTATGTTATTGAAGCTATCGATCTCTCGGTGGTGGGCAGAAACAATTATTAAAAATGCGGGACGGCGAAGCCCAAAATTCGATCCCTTTGCGCCAAAGCGGTTATTATTCTAAACTTTCAAGATATTTTATGATAAGCTGATGTTTCTTTCATAACTACTTGTATTATCTAGTTTTAAAATATAAATTATTTATTGAAATTTACAACAGAAATGATGTTTAACGGCATGGATAAGCTACCCAGTAGTAGTAATCAAATAATGAATTCAACTTAGAAGGTCACGAGATCATCTTCTTTTCAGACGCTTTTGGGAATAGAAGTGGTAGCTAGGTTTAAAACTAGGGGGTTTGAGTGGGAATAAATTTATTTATAGATTGGTATCGGGTTTGCGGCAAATCAGCAATGAATGGGACATTGAGGTAATTATGTGTTATCTGCTTAGATATACAACTTTATATTTTAGTAATCCATATGTAGGCAGGTATCATTTTGTACACATTGGCAACATCGGAATTCTATAAGCGTACGAACTTGGTTGCATGATGCGTTTGAGCCTGCCAGTTGATATGAAGGTAAGTACGATCTTAAACTTCAGGAAAGCTTGGATTCGATTTGTTACGCAGTTCAACGCGTATAAAACGGACATCGTATTCAAGTCAATACCAAATTTTCTACTTATATTTTTACTATTTAGACAAGCTCACGTCGGGTTGAGAGTTAATTTCTGATCTGAAATTCGATCTTAAATAATATCAAAGTTTAAACAAATATAAAATAATAATTATTATTATTCAGTGATTAATTAATTAAGGCATCTTTACCAAATAGTGCGTGTTAAAGTACTGCCAATTATAGTATCCAGCAATGGTCAGATTCCTGAAAAAACTAATAAATCTATGAATGCAATTGATATAAGTTGAGGTCTTCAAGAAAAGTATAAAGTGGATATGCCGAGACTGCCAGCATCGTCAAACATTTTTTTAATATTACAAATTAATTATAAAATGAACTTATGAACATACCCTAGACCAAGGTCCGGGTTGGTGTATTTATCCGGTATAAGCCTAGCAATACAAAATAAAAATAAAATATAAATTAATAATCATAAAAATATAAATTAAGTGAATAAAGAAAAGGGGGTTGGTTGTGTGAGATCATTTCGGAAAAAGGATTTATGGCCCAAAATAGTTTGGGAACCCCTGGTATAGTGATTTCCAATATGCCCAACATATTTTTGCAATTGCTGTAATATTTTTTATTATTAGTAAAATACAACCTAAAATATTTATGCATTTATAACTTTGTAAAATTTTTTTTGAATCAGTAAAATACAACATAAAATATTTATACATTTATAGCTTTTTAATAACATTTTAAAGTAAAAAGAAACATATTTACTTTTTAAATATGCATTACAGTTGAAAAGAAATATATTAAAAATATATTTACTATTAAGTAAAAAAAAAAAAATTATTTTTTAAGTAAAAAAAAAATTATATTTTAAAAAAATATTTAGATATTAATATATAAGAAATATATTTAATAGCACATATATTAAATAACTTTCAGCATTTTTTCCTGCGAAAAGCATGTTGTTTTAAGGTCCTGATAATTTTATAGTCATTCTTGGGGAAAAATCAGGTCCGCAGGCAGTCGCTTCGAGTTATGTCACAACAATGTTTAAATTTTTATTCTTAATTTGTATCTTTGAAAAAACCAGCTTCCAGTCAAAATTCTTTTATTCTTTCAAAGACAAGACGTTTTTAAAAAAGTTATAAGTCAAAATTCTCATAAAAAATGCATAGTAATATATTTAAAAATTATTATTTCTCTCATTTTCCTGGGGTTCCACTATCCTCCCATGGTCAATTGTCTACTAATAATGGATATCCAGGAAAATGAGAGAAATAATAATTTTTAAATATATTACTATGCATATTTTATGAGAATTTTGACTTATAACTTTTTTAAAAGTTATATTTCAGGAAGTTGATGTATTTTTAAAATTGAAAATGGCATTTAAGTGCCGAAACGTCTTGTCTTTGAAAGAATAAAAGAATTTTGACTGGAAGCTGTTTCTTTTCAAAGATAGAAATTACAATGGAGATACGGTCCAGTATATTAAATAAGAATTTTTATTCGTTTCGTTTTTAATATTCTGGAAAATATAAATAAGCCTGAATTTTAGTATGAATAATAAAGAGTGTAATTATGAGAAATGTTTATAATTAGGTAATCATTTCATCAAGAAGGGAGCTTACTGGTACATGGCATTTTTTTGTTTATTTTCAATCAAGATATGAACGCTTCAACAAATATTTCGAAGTATAGATGAAGTTTACTGATATAATCAAAATAGTCTATATAAGTCGGTTCTTTAATCTATGTATAGTCAGTAATACAATTATTTTTATTTTAGAAAATATTATAAAAGAAAGGAATGAAAAGTTTTATAACTTGTTACGACTTACCTCGAAGCGACATCTGCAGAATTAATAAAAATGAGTTTTTTTTTCTTACAAATTTTATTATAAAAATTTCCGAAAAATTCTATTCGCAAGGCTAGGAGGTTCGCGATATCATCATCAGAAGTTCCGGTCCTATCTAGGACTCTGGGAATGTAGAAAAGTTTTAAAAGCATTTATTCGTTGGACAAAGTTATGTAGATGACCGGATTAATTATTGACAAGACAAAAAACGACTGGTTAGCCCTTAGCCAATGTCAGCTGCTGTAGGAGTAGTTGCGTTATGAATAAAATATTCTAGAGTTCTGTTGTGTCGGACTCAGTTCACTTGGAGTCAGAACTTCGGCCAGCCACAAGCGGTGTCCGACCAGGTAACTATCACTCTAGCAATCATCTAATAATAATACTCATAATATAATAAAAACATAATTAACCATTTAGGAAACTATATAAAATGCTGAGCATAACATATTTTCATAAAAGGAATAAGAATATATACGAGTAGAGCGAAAGATCTTGGCTTACGTTTTTTTCTGAAGGGGACGAAATAAATATTTTTCTGAAGAGTATATTAGGATACGAATTCAAGATAAATAAAAATCATTTGTTACCGTGTAATTTGTGTAAAATAGGACATTTTTTATAAAATATACAAGTTGAAAATAAAAATATTTCATAGAAAAGTGTTATTAGTTGAAAAATACAAACTACTACTAATGCAAATACAAAATAATTCGCAATAAAAATATAATTATTTATTTATTTTTTGCAAACATGATATATTAAATGTTTGCTTGAATAATTTATCAAACAATTTTAATTTTGAAGTAATATTTATAACTCATTTAATTTAAATGGAAGGCTTCATCGTCAATAAGTGGTACCTTTAACACTACAACCATAGGAATATATATATATATATATATATATATATATATATATATATACCATATATAAATACATATTTCCTCACTTTTTTTGGAGGGGGGACTCAGAAGAAAACATTAATACCTCTAATTTAAAAAAAAATATTGAAATTTACAACTGTATTATAACAATGCATCAAGTAAATATAATTAATGACATATATAAATTCAGTCGAAGTATTCAAATCCTCTAATTTATAAAAACAATTCTTAACCTCGAGGTAAAAGAAAATAAGAGAAAATGTATGTATTATTTTCATCGATTTGTGAAAATGAAAATTAAAAACACATTCTGTCGATGATAATTGATATTGGTTGTGACAGAAATTGTGCTATTTAAAGAATAATTGTAGTTAAATATTAGAATGGAATTAAATTTACAGTAAATAAATTTAAATACTCTCGGATGAGTGTATGCACACACACATATATATATATATATATATATATATATATATATATATATATATATATATATATATATATATGTATATATATATCGCATAGATTGCCTATAGATTAATATTTTCACCAGAACGTAGCAAAACTACTCATCTATAAGCCTGTTACGGATTTTTGTAATTAAATCGGGATAAAAACGAAGTAAAATATACATTGATACATATAAAACTCACATATAAATGTAAATATATCTATATAATTCCCTGTTTTTACAAGAATTATTATTATAAACGAGTACTTATATAGACTCAATTGAATATGGTACTTAGTTCAATAACAGTAGATATAAGTCCTCTCAAAATTTAAGCTATATGAAGTTTACAATATTTGAAATTCCAAAAACTATAACTGATTTGATATAAATTTATTATAAAAGAAAGCTTTCGAATGTCGAATGTCGATTTTTTTAAAAAATTTACCAACTTAAGAACATTTTTTAAATTGTATTATTTTACTTAAATGCTATATTCTGTTCATTCGGTTCTTGTATAAGTACGAACAGATCTACCTAATCATATTGCTACTCGTTCACTTTGGCCCGTATCCATGATATTGTGATTTTGATATTTGAAGTAGGAAGTTTTACTAATTAGTAATAATAAAGAGCATTATCGTCTTTAATTATTACTTGGAAGTTTAGATTACAAAATTTGGTACTAATTCGTCCGTAAAATGCCGGAAAAACACATCCACCTCCCCAGAATTTGTGGTTTCATTACTGAATTTTATTGCTTATTATATAGTTCTTTTTACAGCGACTGCTGCTTATCATTATTAATGTCTATAGTTGAAAAATGCTAGAAACTTTCTATTTTTCCGATACAATTAACTGCATTTTCATGAACGCATGAAATTAATCTTTTCATTTTTTCTTCCTTACAATTAATATCAATATCAGACTTAATATCAACATTGTATATATGTATATATATATGCGTAACGGAATCTGGACCCTCCCCCCCTTTATTTATTCTAGCAAAAACTAAGGAATCGCTTATAAATAGGAATGATTTAAAAAAATCTCACTTTCATAATAACCAATCATGATTGAATTGATGCATAAACTAATAAAGTTTTAAATTGAATTCCATTTAAATTCAAAAGGCTTAAATATATTTTTTTAAAAATGGAGAGTGAGATTTATAAATTTTAAATAATGTAAGATAATATTTAAATTAATTTACAACAGATGAATGATTTAGTTAGTTTTCTAGCTTTTGATATAACAAATATTTATTAGTTTTTTAAAATTCAAAATAACGAATGAAACATAAATTTCCTGTTATCGTTTTATTGTTTATTCGCTTTGTTGAACAACAAAACAGTATAATTTTAACTGATTTTTAACTTAAATCTTTTGAACATATGAACGATATTTAGGTTGTTTACAGGTACATAAACAGGTAGAACTATTGTGAAAATATACCCACTTTTCAATTCTATTTTCCTCTTGAGACTTGTGAAGCGCCGGTGTTAGTGCTGTGATGCTTGAAAAATGATAAAACATTTATTTTTCAAAAGTAGAAATTAATTGCTTCATCTATTCAACAATCTTTGTTTTGAAATTTTTATTGCTTAAATAAATAATCATGGAAATGATTTTCTATATTCCCTTCAAGTTAGAGAGAATCATTCTAACAAAACATTGAAGAGAATTAAAATCACTTTAAAGTGAGTCTACTTCCATTCCAGAACGCAGTAATATTAGAAGTGCAATAATACAGTAACAAGTATCATTATTTTAAAATATTCGTAGGAATTATTTACTAATTATTAGACAGTAACAAATCAATAATTAAACCAATAATCATTTTAAGTTTTCACAATGTTCATGCTTTCAAGGAAAATTAACTTTGCATATGTACTTGTTTAAGAACCTGTTTTTTTTGTGATGTTTTCGATAAGCAACAGAGACAGGTTGCTAATGACCCCATATGTGTGTTCGGATATATATTTATCTGCTAGTGAATGTTGTAATAGATAGGGTGTACTTACGAGTTCCAAAGAATGAATCAGTTTTTCATTAATCAGTCGCCTCGTAAAACAGCATAAAATGTTTGTATTGCAATTACTTACTCATTGATCACAGCAATTGCAATACAAACATTTTATGCTGTTTTACGAGGCGACTGATTAATGAAAAACTGATTCATTCTTTGGAACTTGTAAGTACACCCTATCTATTACAACTTACACAGGTCATTTTACATCTATTTTAGTGTGCTGTTTGATGTTTTTACTAAAAGCTCATTTGTTCACTGTCAGGGCATGAATATGAGACTAACCTAGTCTCGAAACGTCGCCTAAGAAGTTAATAAAGAAATAAAAGACTGAAACTCAAGATCTAAATATTATATATATATATATATATATATATATATATATATATATATATATATATATACATATATATACATATATATGTATAACAACCTGAACGGGGTCAACCAATCACACATAGCTGTGAACCGTGGTTTTCATGGTGAAGCGGCAAGTTGCCCATAGCTCCTTAACCCTTCCATTTGGGGCCGATACAACAGTAAACTCTCCACTGAGTTTTCACTGAGTACAGTGAAAATTCGGTATAGATCATAAGGATTATGGCTCTTCGGAGTAATTTAGCACCACTTATATTTCTTTACGTTAAACAGATTATTGCTGGACCAAACCTCCAGGGGGCTATCGAAATCCAGGAAAACCGCTACACTATTCCTAAATAGTACAAGGCATAGTTTTTAAAAAATCTTAGTTGGGTGATATGGTGTTATTACACATAGATGACTTAAATTAATATACTAATGAATGGTTCTATTCAACAAAAACCAAAACCTAATTGTAATAGTCATTCAATATTGAATAAATTCGTTGATGTTTTTAAAGATGTTTACCTCCCTCTCCCCCCCCAAATAAAAATTATCCGTATTAAAACAGTATTTTCGATAATATAGTTTAAAATAAGAGAGTGGGGAAGCTTAGTGTATAGAGCGGCGAATTGCTTCCCAGGTTTTAGTCCAGCTGTTTATCATCCCATATTATTCTCTAAATTAAGGTCAAGACAAATAAAAAAAAATATAATCTAAGGATAGAGATAGTTGGGGGTGCAGTCAATTGAAACACCATAATAAGTGCATACTTATTTATTGTGTGCCGACGTTTCGACCTACTTTGTTGGTCATATTCAGGGCAAATATACTGAGCGGCTGCAAGGAAAGGCGAAACGTCGGCACACAATAAATAAGTATACACTTATTATGGTGTTTCAATTGACTGCACCCCCAACTATCTCTATCCTTACATTAGAGATCCAGTCAACTAATTTCTTCTCTAATAAAAAAAAAATATTAATTAACTTTTTCCAAAAATTTACTTGTTGAAATAACACAGTTATAACAATACAACAAGTAAATATTGTAGAATGAATGATACGAAAAATACCCACTGGTAGTACTCAAATAATAAATTCAATCAGAAGGTCTCGAAGCCGTCTTATTTTCAGATACCTCGGAGGATTATCGGGAATTGAAGAAACTGGAAGGTTTGAGTGGAAATTAAGTTTTTCATAAAGATGATTTTAAGTTCATTATGGATGACATTATTCGTTTATCAAGTTAAGGAGATTTGAGGATTTTACGAAGGAATTGGATTGTGAGAATACGGGGGAATTCGATGGCTTAGTGAAGCCTTAGCTATATTCCGTCTTATAGGTCTTACAGCAGTCACACTTACGAGTCTTTAGCAATTAATTGTGAGCTTAGAACGTTTGTCTAGGAAGCATTGAAGTAACCTGAAACGTTGAGCAGTTTTTCACTTAACCAAAAAAACAAAATATCGAAATATGTTGCCTTCTGAATGAAAATGGCTATGTCATCTCCTCCCCTAGTTTCTAGGCTTTGCTCTGTTTAAACATAAACCAACTTGAACCAATGGTTATTAATTCAAGATGAATTATATATAAACATAAAGTAAAAAAGAAATACAGAAATTACTTTGTTAGGTTTTCGTATGGCTAAGAGAAGAAAAATATTTTAGTCCGATTTGAAAGAAAAACCTGATTTGTTTCTAATCGAATTAAAAGTTCTTTATGTGGCTGAGACATTTTTTATGACAGCTGAATTGCGTGGCGGACGCTATTAAATAAAGATGGCGGTATTGATCAATTTGGCCGCAACGGAGGAACAATTAACTGGGACAATTCGTTCTTAATTCATACGAAAACTTTACTTTTTCGATCGATATGGCCGCTCACAGGTTATCATTTCAATGCTCTAAATAGATGTTTACTCGTTAATTACAGTCATTAGAGAGAGTTTGCTAAGGTAATTTGTATTTAAAAAATATATATGAACCACTGCAGCTCCTTCCCATCACTTCTTCTTTGATTGCTTTCTTGTTACAAAACTGGCGTGAAGGAAAGTCGGAATCAATAGTTTACCTTTTGTTCTGAGATATGCTTAGTTAGTTGTGTAAAATGTTAAAAAACAATAACAAGAAAAGAGATCTATAAAAAAAAAAAAAAAAAATTGTCCACCAATGCGAACTTATCGAACTAAAATATAATTGTAAAGCCAGTGATTTTGTGTGGCACGGAATCAGCGAACTCTCAAGGATAGGAAAGCTCTTGAAGGAGCTTTAAAATCTTCTTAAAAGGCGGAACCCAAGATGATTTTACGTCCCAAGAATATCACAGGTGAGCTACAGATTGAGAAAGAACAAAGAAATATATGAAAGAACAGAAAACTTAGAAGCAGCAATAAGGAAAAGATGACTGTGTTTCTAAGGGCACATGGTCAGGATGGATTCCAAAAGGTTGAATAATATTTAATAAAATACTCTCTTAAATTGCCACGGCCAATATTTTTAGTCCATTTATCGCGTATTTCTTCTGGTTTCGGCCGCTTAGTCAAGTTCTGTGCTTTGTTTCCGCTGGCCATACTGCTAGCTTCCTCGGGGTCTAATCTGAGAAGGACTTTATCTGTACCTCAGATTAAAACATGAAGAAGTATGGACAGCGATACGTTGGCAAAGAACTTGTTTTGACGGTCGAAACCAGCTGAAATGTACTATGAATGGATTAATGATATTTGATAAGATATACATCCTGAAAGACCAGAGTGGTCATGATAAGTAGAAGAAAGAAGAACTTGGAATTACTTAGATTAAAGAAGGCTTAGAATTACTGATGAGGACTGCCTGGACAGACAGAGATTTTGGAGCAGGTTCAAAAACAATAAGGTTCTTTTGGAGGAGATAATGAGGCATGAGCATGGGAGAAGGGCGAAGGAGTGAATAATGTAACATTCGGAGATAATGAAGGAATATTGGAGGAGGAGAAATAATAAGCAAAAAAAAAGATGTGCTAGCCCAAAGCTACTATGCCGATTAAAGCAATCGCTCACACTTTACGTCTCTCCACTTTCATACGTCACAGCTCAAATCAGAAATGACCTGCTACAAAACCCTTCCACCTACGTTTAGGCTTTTGAAAGTTTACAATTGGTACAGCATTATTTACTTTTTTGTTTGGTACAGAACCGTATAAATTTAAATACTCATTTTTAACATCCCAATGTATGATTTAAAGTCTCCGGACCTTTCGCAACTCAGTATAAAAAAAAACACAAAAAAACTGTACCACTACAACCTATGAAGAGTCTTGGGTTCAGTACGTCGTAGAGACTGTACTTTTTCAAGAACAACGGTTGTGCGGTGAGGTGATTTGTCTGAGATCATGCTCAACCACCACGTTTATCCTTCATTTCAGCGTATCCACTTTACAGGTGCTGTTTCAGATTCCACAAGGTTATCCGCTACAGCCAGATTTGAACCCGTAACCTTTGGCATCAACTTCAGCGCACTATACACTGAAAACTGTTTTTTCATCACCTCGGTGCATTGTTAAGGGAAATATAATTTTCTAATATTTCAAGACTGTTCTCACATGAAAAAACTTTAATAGGACGTTTTTTTGAACAACAGCGCGGACTACGTAACTTTAAAATTTTGTAACAATAAGCATTACTCGACTTTAATATAGTCTTTGTTCTGTTCTATTTCGCGCATTCTATTTATCGTAATTTCCTGATTGTTACACTATTCAAACGTATACCCTGATGTATCCATATCATGTCTGTTTCTTCAACTAACCAAACACACTATTTTGTACGCTTTCAGTTCGCAGGTTTCAATCTTTCTTCGGATTAAAATATTCTAATCGTAGGACTTCATCAGGTTTTAGCTTCCGAAAAATACTTAAAGAATTTAAACTAGCAAAATGAAATCTATTAATTTACTATGGATATTATATTTAGGAAGAAGATCGGAACATGAATACCCATCATAATGAATACACTCCGATATAATTATTGTACAGAATACCTTATTTTGGGGCATTCACTGAATTTATTTATTTATTTTTATAGATTCGCCCTTAGTGGTGTTGCTCAGTTAGGAATACTACCATTGCCTGTTCATTTTTTGTCAGTAAAGATGTATATTTATTCATATTTGATTGATCTTAGATCTATAAATCCCGAGTTCGATAATATAAATGTCGTCCTAATTCCAAATTACCATCATTTTGCAATTATTATGGTTAACATGCTTGTGAAAGTACATCTGCTTACAAACCCAAACGTTGCCAGTTCGAATCCCGTTCCCGACATCCTCTTATCGCTCGGGTTTGTGAGGCCCGCCTGTTTACTGGAAGCTACTCACAATGAACAGGTGTAGGGGTGATGATCCTACGCCATGTACTCATATCGGGAATGGCGAATTATAATTAAAAAATTATAAAATATGGATTTATCCTTTTTTGCATCTCCACGCTTCCTATAACATCCAATAAAAATAATTTTAGCTTCATAATTTTCATATATTACCAATCTTACCGATCAGTATAATAAGTACCGATCAAATTATTAAGCAGAAACATAAGACATGGATCAAACTAAGTAAGTGGATTCATAACAAAATAAAACAGTATTGATAATTTCTTTTTATAATTATAGGTCAATTGTTTTGATTTTTTTTTAATAGAGAAAACAGGCCCTCGGCTGGGATTCCCACCCGGATCCTCTGTCTCTCCGTGACAGTGCTCTACCATTTAAGCCACTAAGGCCGCCTGCCAGCAGAGGACAAACAGTATTAGTATTGACTACCCATACAATACAATACATACTATTATAAACGTTATTACAAAAATGTGGTGTATTTTTAACGATCAATTAATATCACTTAAAACACCAAAGGATGGCTGGACTTCTTCAAGGAGATACACCAGCAAGATTCTTCCGATTTAGATGATTTCATGAATCTTGTGTCCAGTAAACGTGAACATCCTAAACTGCTAAGATTACAGAAATATTCTGCAAATATATTATGGACCTGCACTATGTAGATGTCTGATGTAGGAATCGTGGCCTGCAATCAGTCTTACAAGTCCTTGCCATAGCTTTCTTTCTCGGCTAGTTTACAGGCACTGTCCCTTCTTTGATAAGCAGTTTGCCCCAATGTCGTACAACATTATCCATATTTATCATTTCCATTCTTGGAGCCTGGTTTTTCCTAATTAATTCTTCTCTAGCAGAAATCTAGTTTTCTGCATGCTCCAAAACTGAATCTTCTTTTCTAGAATATTCTATATTCCATTCTAATGGATATTGCCACAAAGACTCCATATCATCGAATGATTACATCTCTTCTTCGAAGGAGCAACAATTTTCCAAATGTATGGACAGTTGAATGTTTCATGAGTTAGGTTTGTATTGTTGTTGGGCTGTGCATTCTGGGGATATCCGACGGGGAATTAAAGTCAGTAAACTTCTTCTGGTAAACTTTTCGTGGACTTGCACCATACAAACCTTAAAGTTGAATAAATGAATATTCGTATTAACCATACTATTTAATAAAACAAATAATAACTAACCTTTCTATGTTTAATTCATTTTGAGCGCGCTTTTATTAGTTATTATAGTTTTATTGAATATTTTATATAGAAAATATACGATTACTATGATTGCGTGCGAGGCCACATAAATTTTATTTTAGAACGCGCTCAGAAACTAATAAATGCATTTATAAAATTGTATAGTTACTAATAAAGATTCATCACACGTTGTCTTTAGCAGTTTAAGATATATAAACATAATTCTGCGTTGAATATCTCATCGGAGTCGATATCTGAACGGTGATAGAACAACATTGTTTGTAAGATTCGTTTAACATCTCTTTATGATGCTATGGCTAATCGGGCAATGCTACGGTAGGAGTCATAAATTTTACCTATCTAAGTTTAAGTATGATAAGGATCTTTAACGAGGACCTGACATCGCACGGCTCGGGACCCCCATTTACGCCCCCTAACCCCTTGGTAAAATCCTTATTTTTCACTCCATTTTAAAAAATTCTAGAACTTCCAGCCGGGCGCAAACCCGCGATGTTGGGCTTAGTAGGTTGTTATGGTAGCCACTATGCCACAGGTGACCCCAAAATGATTTGGTACAAGGTGATATTGAAGAGGCCATCATTCAATAGGTATTTACATGAGAATCCAAGGTCCCGATAAATGCATATCGATGACTGATAATTAGTAGGAGCTTAAGTCATTTGCACAATTTAAAAAGAAATATATTTCTTGCTTCATCGACATATTTATTGTTGTTTTTAGCAACATCAGATTCGGAATGTTTCATCGTCAGTTTAAACGTAAGGAATTCAGAACTCACCTTTCTTTCTCTCAGAACAAGACAGCAATACAGTACTGGAGTACCTGCCTTCGAACTCTGAATTATTGGAAAAGATCAGCTCATTATATAGGTTGATTCCCGCTAGCATAACAAATTCAGTACACTTCTGTACGCTGCTGCGTCCTAGTGGAGCCGATCTATTAATTTCTTTCGAGGGAGAGTGAATATTTTTACGAAAGACGACTGTATCCGTACACGAGTCAGCAACTACAACCACAACTGCCCATGGGGACGTTTGGGTTGCAACGCCTCGATAACTGACGTATTTCCCCCCCTAAAAAATACAATGTTTTTTATTCTAAATACCAACCTCTTAACCGTAATACTATTTTTATTTCATCACTAGTTATTTATCTGTAAATTTCGGATCATGCAGCATTTTTACGCGCAGATATCTACTTCAAAATGTTAAAAATAACGGAAGGCAAGGATCCGAAGTTACATAAGACACTATTTCTCTTGGTGAAGCCGTGATATTGACCTACTTAAATGTAGATCGAAATGCCGAATGAAAAATAAAAGCGTATTTTGTTAATTAAGGACTATTCCAACCAATGATACTGCAGATGTAATTTCCAGTTTCGGCGATAAACTTCATAAAATTTTCATCGGGCATGACCATTACTATTACAGAGGTGGAATCGTAAACATAGTCGCTATGCCTTGGATCGATACAACCGTTTTATATGAAAAAAAAACAACAACTGTATTCCGACTATTGCCGTTTTTTTATTAACGGGAAGAGAAGACCGTTCTTGTGGAAATGTTCTATTCATACATTTCGCCCCTTGAGTCATTTGTCAAAAACTATACCCGTTTTAATAGCAGGCGACTTAGTCATGCATGGTAGGTAGCATTTAGCCCACTCCTCCCCTAGTTTCTCAAGGCTTTGTTGATCGATAAATCGATAGTTTATTAAATATAAATATACAAGGATCTGTGTCTTGATGAGCTTTTTGCTTTCCCCCTCCCCCCAAAGGATAAGTAAAATAAAATCGATATTTTTAGAAACCAAAGTTCCTAAAAAATCCGACATACTTAAATACTCTAGCTGAATTTTTGGGAGAGGAGTAGATCAGCGATAGAGCGCTGAGTTGCAGTATCGAAGGTACCAGGTTCAAATCCGGCTGTGGTAGATTTTATTAAATGGATCCTTGTTAAAAGTTTATCCCTCATTGGGCTCACCCAGCCTCTAAAAAGTGGGCAACCAAAATAGGGGAAACCGTTTTCCTCGGTAATTTAGTTTTTAAAATAAGCATTTCAAAAATAAAATACTGATATTCAGTTAGCATCTAAAGCACTTTTGAGATTTTTATACACTTTTCAAATACAGCAAAGTGTTGATATTCCAAGGGACAACAGGAACACCAAAGGCCACCGTGTTATCACATTTTGGTATGATCAACAATAGTATAATTGTTGGAAGAAGGATGGGTTACGATCTATGATAGGATGACCTGTAATTAATAAGAGGTGATAGTATGGGGCAATTCAAGTCTATATTACTATGAGACCTACTGTCCTAAAGTTAACCCTTTCCAAGATATTCATGAGTTTATTCTCGCACAAATCACGTTTCTGTACAACCGTGCGCACAGTCTTTATCACGTACTGAACAAAAGACTCATCATGAGTTGTAGTGGTACAGTATTTTTTGTTGTTTTTTACTATTGTTTTAGCTGAATATTTAATTTTATCAAAACACCCAAGATCAGAATGATGAATTCGACAATAAATGAAATAAATCGATATTATCAAAAACAAAGGCTCCCAAAAATCCAACAAAATTTACCTTAACGGAATGTTTGGGAGCGGCGTGACTAGCGTTAGAGCTTGAGTCGCTGCAAATCCGCCCAAGGTTCAAATCCGGCGGTAGCAGGTATTTATTTAATCTTTTAACAGCCGGGGATGGATCCTTAGGAATCCGGGACCCTTCTACAGCTCACCTAGCCTTTATAAATTGAGTACCCAAAATGATGGGAAAACCTTGCGGTTGAGCGTGATCTCGGATAAATCACCTTCCTGCACATCCGTTGTCCAAGAAACAGTGCATTCTGTACCACGTAACGAACAATGCTACTTAAACAATGTTGAACTGCAAAATGTAGTGTTATGTCCTTATTTAAATAATAAGTATTGAAGTAAAGGTATTGAAATTAATGTAAACGCACGGGTATGTAAACACTTTGTATATTCTTATAGAATTTAAAGAACAATCATTGGTAGGTTACAATCCTATGATAAGAGATCGATTGTCGTATGCTACGGGCATAATCAATGTATAACAATCTCCCGCACTTCAGGAGACTTCAATTCATACATTGCGACTTTTTAGATAAGCATTTAAAGTCATATGGTTCAGTAACAAACTAATAATTAGAAAATTAATTAAAGCTAAACCTAAAGTAAACATCCAAAGAACGAAACGCAGGTGGAAGAATTGTTTAGCCGGACATTTCTGATTCGAGCTCTGACGGATGCATGGAATGACATATTATTGTACCTTGGGGCTCGCATATTTTATTATATTTCGTTTTTATTTGTAAAACAGCAAACTAAGGACATCGCTGGTTTTCGCTCATTCTTTCTTTTCCACCAATATTTTTTTTTAGCTGAATTTTAATTTTATTGAATTAACCAGGGATTGTATGATGATTTGGTTTTTGTTTGTTATATCCCTAATCCCCAAAAAGAATATTTAATCAGTTTTGATTAAAGTCATATGTTTAAAATTTAAGAACTGTTAAGCTGTTTCTGCTTGACGAATAATGGAGTGTTCACTATAGGTTTATCTACTAAGCCTACTCAGTAAGCCTACTAAGCCGTATTCGTTAAATTTAAAACACAGAGCTTTCTTTTATTTTAGCGATACTTCAAAATAAAAAAAATAAAAAATTATGAAGCCTCACTCTTGACCGTGGTAATCGTATGTTTCAATATAAAACATTGGGTAAACTGTTCAACTAATTAAAGCGTGTTAAAAAAAAATATAATAATAATAAATAAAAAAAACTGTACCACTAAAACATACGAAAGTTTTCAGGTTCTGTGCATGGTAGAGAATGTACCGTGGGACGATGGTAGTGCAAGGAGGTGATTTTTGCGAAACAACGCTCAACCACCAGGTTTTTTCTCACTAATAAGGTTACCCCTTATGGAGGCTGAGTGAGCCCCAGGAAGGTCTCCACAACCCACAGTATCCATTTCCAGCTTTTAAGAGGTTAAATAAATTATCTGTAATAACCGGATTTGAATCTGAGACCTTTTTGTTATAGCAACTGAGCCACCCCCCCCCCCCTTACAAATACTAAGGATTTAATGTTTAGAATCTATTGATCAAAACAGTGTTTGGACGCCAAAGGCCCTGAAGCACCTCATCAAAATATCTTAGGGAGCAGCACAAAAACTTAAGCGGATGATTATTGTTATTATTATATTATTGATCTTCTTCTTCTATCGGCACAAAAGGCGCACGAGGCCGCCCTTGCCCTGCTCAACGGCTACCCCTTTATTATGGAGGCTCAGTGAGCCCCATGAAGGTCTCCACAACCCACAGGATCCATCCCCAGCTTTTAACAGATTAAATAAATTATCTGTCATAACCGGATTGTAATCTGAGACCTTTGTCTTTGAGCAACTGAGCGCTCTACCACTGAGCCACCCCCTAACAAATACTAAGGATTTAAAGTTTAGAATCTATTGGTCAAAACAGTGTTTCGACGCCAAAGGCCCTGAAGCACCTCATCAAAATATCTTAGAGAGCTGCAAAAAAAATTAAAAAAGTGATGACAAAATAAATTTATATGGTTCATAAGCGGATGATTAATGTTATTATTACATTATTGATCTTCTTCTTCTATCGGCACAACAGGCGCACGAGTCCGCCCTTGGCCTGCTCAGCGGCTGCCAGCCATTTCTCTCTGTCTTCTGCAAGGGTGATAGGAATCCCCAGTTGGCGAAGATCCTGTCCCACAGCATCACTCCATCGACCCTTTGGCCTACCACCTGGACGTACACCATCCGGAATATTCTTGTACAACCTATTGACCACTCTTTCATTACTCATCCTTATTACACGTCCAAGCCATTTCAGCCTTTGTATCTTGAAGTAGGATGAGATGCTTGATTCCTTATAGAGCCGGAACAGTTCATTGTTTTTCCTTCGCCGCCACTGACCATTATCGCGTACAGCCCCTAAGATTCTTCTCAGAATTACTCTTTCAAACCTATCTAGCAGGTTGTTGCTTTTCTTGTTGAGGGTCGATGTCTCTCCACCGTATTTGACCACTGGTCTTACAAAGGTCTTTTAGAGCAGAAATTTGGTAGAACGAATAACAAGTTTAATTTTTAGCTTAGAGATGGAGAAAGAGGCTCAATTTCCTGCAGCTATTCTTCAAATCTCCTCTTCCTCATTCAGGCTATCGTTGATTCCAGAGCCAAGATACGAAAACTACATTATTGATACATTATAATAATTTAATTTATAACATTTGGATTACATCTTAATGAGTGTTTGGCCTAGTAATAATAAAGGATTGAATAGTATTTGGGGGTTCCTGGAAAATAAAATAAAAAATCAAGTTTTACCCTATTTAAAATTACCATTAAAATAAACAATAGTTTAAAAACGCGCTTTAATAGAAAATTTAAAAAAAAAAGTATAAAATAATTTTCAATAAGTTTAAAATAAGATTAGAGTGATGAACAAAAAATTCATTTTATCGAAAAAAGTGTGGGGTGCTTGATGCTAATTCTAAATATTTGTTTTACTGATTTTAGTAATAGTAGAGTCATTATCTTAAAAATCACACCACTTTTTTTACGTTAAAATAAATTTTTTGTTCGTCACTCCATTCTTATTTCGAACTTATTGAAAAATATTTTCTCCATTTTAGTTTTGTTTTATAGTAAATCGTGTTTTAAAAACTAATATTCATTTTCTACTTTTTAGTTCGGCTAGCTACAAAAGCCTGTTTTTTAATTATTATTTTTTTATGCAAAATATATGAAAATCCACAGTTGATCCAGCCAGTAGTCACATGCTTGCTTTAAAGATTAAGCCATGTATGCCGCTGTACTTTCCATGAGACATTACCATGTCTTCGAATATGAAAAATAGCTAATCTTCAAGATCCTGGCCAGGATAATAAGACGAGCTTATTATTGATGTAATTACGCATTAATTAATTATTGTATTTATTAAATTATATATATCAAGTAAGTCATGCCTGTCTTAATTATGGTGGCAGTTGTGTGTGTGTATTGAACTAACGAGTTTTGCCATATGACAATGGCCGTTGTGAGTTGTGTAACAAATTATCCAATATAATCCGTTCTTTACTTATACATTTTGAGTTATTTATTCTTCCCAGAGTATTCTGCTAAAAGGTTATGGGCCCAGTGTAACCATTTTGAGTTATGTACTTGGGATTTTGATAGTAAAGTCGGATTTCGGTATTTTAAAGTGAGGCCACGTGTTTGTCATTGAGTGAAATTCTTTTTTTGTTAATTATGGCAACTACAAGTTTTGGCAACGTTGTCTACGGTATTAAACCGTTCGATGGAATAAATTTCACCAATTGGAATTTCCGAATGAAGTTATTTTTGGAGCAGAATGGAGTACTTGGTGTACTATCACAGGAACCTCCAACAATGGAAGCCGAGCTTAAGGCTTTCAACGTAGATGATGTTAAGGCTCAAAATATCATAGTTCAAGGACTTGCCGACAACATTCTGCCTACGATAAAGGACAAGAAAACAGCTAAACTGATTATGGAAGCTCTCGAGAAAACGTACGAGAAGCGCGGCATGAAATCGCTTGTAAATGCACAAAAGGTGTGGAGGAAGCTGGAATACAGAAACGAGCGACCGCTTCAAGAATTTTTCCAAGAGTTCGAGACATTGTCATCAGAAGTAAAAATTGCTGGAGGGAAATTAGAAGAAGACGAAGTCGTCAGTCAGTTGTTGGTCGCAATGTCATCTGACTTTGATGCAGTGGTGTCAGCAATGGATATTCTTTTCAACCAAAATGAATCTTCCGTCAGTTTGGAGTATGTAAAGAATACCCTTTTGGCTGAGTACGAAAGATTCAAGAAGAAAGAGGACCAGTCCCAAAATGTATTTTCTGCCTACAAAAATAGAGGTAAGTGGTCCAACACTTTTAGAAATTACAAGCCAAACAGTAGTGAACCATCCAATAACAAGTCCAGTGTTATTTTTTATTATTGTAGAGAAAAGGGGGCACATGAAGAATTTTTGTCCTAAGTTGAAAAATAAAACTTTTGGCGCTACATCTGGTGATAACGCTTGTGATAAGACTGATAACGAATTTACCTTCATAGTTAACAGTGATGAAACTTCTCATGTTTGTAAACATTCCTCGGATTTGACGTACTTTGTGGTGGATTCAGGGGCTACAAGTCATCTTTTGAAAGTTGATTATATCGACTATTTAAGAGATTCCACTAAAGTTAATTTGAATATTAGTGTTGCCAAAAAGGGAGAGAGTGTGAGTGCTGAGAATAAGGGTAACCTGGTTTGCTTGTCTGAGAGTGGTGACAAGGTAAATATTTGTGATGTTTTGGTTCGTGACAATTTATCAATGAATCTCCTATCTGTGATGAAATGGAAGAAAAAGGATGTAAGGTGTTATTTGAAAATTCAAGTGTTAAAATTATCCCTGGGAGTAAAGTGTTAAGGGGAGAACTTTTTGGAAAACTTTATATTGTGAAACTACATCTGATTCAAGAGCATGCTAATTTGGTTTCAGCAAGTAATAAATTGATGCATCAGAAGATGGCACACAGCTCGCTCTTCCCGGTCGGACTTTGCTGCGACATTTGTTTGAAAGGTAAACAAACCGAATTACCATACATGAAATCCATCCCTGATGACTGGAAGGCAAGTAGAGTGCTCCAACGTATTTCTACAGATGTTTGCGGAAAAATATCACCTCCCACTTATGATAACTATAATTATTTCGTTACTTTTATTGACCATTTTTCAAATGTTTGTGTTACGTATTTATTACATTCAAAATCTGAAGTTTTTGACAAATTCAAAATTTACGTTGCGATGGTTGAGGCAAAGTTTGGTACCAAAATAGAAAATTTAAGATGTGACAGAGGTGGAGAATATGTTGCTGGTAAATTTATTGAGTTCTGCCAGTCTAAAGGAATTACTATTAGTTACTCGATGCCCAGGAATCCGTCTCAAAACGGTAAAGCAGAACGAATGGACCGAACCCTACTGGAGAAGGCTAGGTGCTTGCTATTGGACAACAAATTAGATAAGGATAGGTGGGGCGAAGCTTTAGCAACTGCGACTTATATCACAAATAGACTAGAGTCTTCCGTCTTGTCTAAAGGTGTCACTCCTGCTGAAAGATGGTATGGTTACAAGCCCAATTTGAATAAAATTAAAGTTTTTGGTTCCCTGCCTATTCGTTGATTCATAAAGAAGATAGACATGGGAAATTAAGTGATAAGTCTAAAAGGTTATATGTGGTGGGATATTGTGATAATGGGTATCGCCTTTGGAACCCCAATACTAGGAAGATCGAATTTGGGAGAGATGTTGTATTTGACGAGAAAATTGAAACCTCCAATCATGAAGAACTACGACATACAATAATATCTCCTGAACAGAGACATTCCCTGGTTAATGACGTTGGAGAAAATATTGAAACCCTGGATAATTCTGATCAAGAAAGTGACTTTCACGGTTTCCCTGATGTTGAAGAAGAAAAATCAAAGCCTAAAAGAACTAGAGTTAAACCCAAATATCTTGATGATTTTGTAACATTTGCTTTTGATGAGCTAGCCTTGTCTGCTAATTATGATTGTGATGTCCCTAAAACTTATTCTGAAGCAATTAGTGATACCGGTTGGCATGAAGCTATCAACGATGAATTAAATTCACTTGAAGCTAATGAAACATGGGAAGAAGTCGACACACCACCTGACAAGACGATAATTGACTGCAAATGGATCTTCACTGTGAAGTCTTCAGAAGACGATATGAAGAAGAACCTGACCTTGTGGCGCGAGGGTATCAACAAACCGACAATCAGCCCGATGACTTCTATGCTCCAGTTGCCCGCTTCACAACCCTTCGGGTGCTCCTAGCTGCTGTAGCAGAGAAAAATATGATTATCGACCGACTCGATGTGAGAAGTGCGTTTCTTAAGTGCTATCTTAAAGTACCTGTTTTTATTAAGCCACCGGAAGGCTATAAAAGTGTCAGTGGAAAAGTGCTTAGATTAAGGAAAGCATTGTATGGTTTGAAACAAAGCCCTAAGGCTTGGAACGACCACTTAAATGAAATTTTTATAAAATTTGGTTTTAATAGATCTAAAGTAGATCCATGTCTTTATTTTAATAATAATAATGTTTATGTTCTTATCTGGGTAGATGATTTCCTTATTGTGGCCAGTTCCAAATCTGATTTGGATTTTGTAAAGAATTTGTTTATGTCTGATATAGAATGTAAGGATTTAGGTAATAATAATAATTCATTTCAATTTCTGGGTTTACACATTTTAAAAAATGATCAAGGTAATATTATTATTAATCAAGGAGGTTTAATTAAAAGAATCATTAATAAATTTAACATGACAAATGCTAAGGGTAGAAAGGTACCTATTGAACCTAAATTGAATCTTGAAAAAGGACCGGTTAATGACTGTCATAATGTTCCATACAAGGAATTATTGGGTAGTTTAATGTACCTTATGATAGGATCTCGCCCTGATTTGTGTTATTCAATTTCATATTTTGGACGCTTTCAAAATTGTTACACAAATACCCATTGGAAACATCTCAAAAATGTCATTAAGTATCTAATATTTACCGCAAATTTTAGCTTAAGTTTTAAAAATTCAGGTTGTAACTCAATTAATATACATGCATTTGTCGATGCTGATTATGCATTCGACATTAATGACCGAAAAAGTATATCAGGATTTATCATTAAATTAAATAATAATGTTGTCTCGTGGGGATCGAAAAAGCAATCAATTGTAGCTGTTAGTACTTGCGAGGCAGAATATTATGCTTTAGCTGAGTGTATCAAAGAAACACTATTTTTAAAGAAAATATTATGTGAAAATTTTAATTTTGATGATGTAATACAAATTTATGAGGATAATCAAGGTGCAATTAAAATTTCAGGGACAATGGAAATCAAAAGGTCAAAACATTTTGGTATAAAATACTATTTTGTAAAAGATTTGGTAGCTAATGGTACAATTAAAATAAATTATATAGAATCTTCTGAACAACTAGGGGACATTATGACTAAGTCCTTACCCGCAACTAAGTTTAATGACTTTTGTAAAAGATTAAATCTTGTCTGTACCTAATGCGCAATTAAGAGGGAGTATTGATGTAATTACGCATTAATTAATTATTGTATTTATTAAATTATATATATCAAGTAAGTCATGCCTGTCTTAATTATGGTGGCAGTTGTGTGTGTGTATTGAACTAACGAGTTTTTTGCCATATGACAATGACCGTTGTGAGTTGTGTAACAAAATTATCCAATATAATCCGTTCTTTGCTTATACATTTTGAGTTATTTATTCTTCCCAGAGTATTCTGCTAAAACTTATTAAGTTACTGTATTGTCATCGGGCTTGAGAAAAGTGCAAAGTTTCAACTTAATTAGATGTTTTGAAATGGCCGAAAATCTAGTTCAAAGATTCCGTGATATACAAGCCAAGCAAATAATAAAGTGTTAAAATACGAACTTCAAACGGCTAGACAGAACCAATATTATTGTCGCGAAAGCTATAAATAGCGATTTAATTCCAAGGTAGAGGAGACATGTAATCTTTATTCACCACTGTGCAAGCATTATGAATAAACATACTTAATTATTCCGCCACTTTGTTTAACCGCTCATTTAACCATTCATTATTTGCTAGCCAATATAGACTTTTAGTATATTTCGAAAATGACATTTCAGAGACATCTAACTAATTATTTCATTTTATGAGTTTATGATTGTTATCATGCTATGAAATATTTGTGAAGGAATAAAAAGAACCTGGTTGAGAGATTCCCTTTTTTTTTTTTTACATTTATAATACTTTCTTAAATAAACTAAAACATTTGGCTATTCATTATTATTATTTATTTATTTTTTAACACGTGTGAATTCGTGTGAATTCCTCTGAAAATGTGCGTTTCGCAAAAAATAAGAGTTTAATAATATATATATATATATTTTTTCATCTTTTTGTCCCCATCATAACCCCATGGAGGGACCGTTTATTAATATTAGGACATGCTCCATGCTTAAATAAGCATATTACATGTCATTACATGTGAATTTTACAATTAAAAATTTACAATTTGACTAAATTGATAATTTACATGTGAGAATGAAATTAAAATAAAATTTGTAGTCATAAATTATATAATAAAAAATAAAATATAAAAATAAACAAAATTAGTATTTTAAGCACAGCAACAAGGTTTTATAATATAATTTATATAACTAAAAACATCAATGAATAAGTTATAAATATAGAACATTATGATTAGTGACAGTACTTAATAAACATTTAAACAAAACGTTACAATTAATGAAAAACTATGTAACTAGTGAATTGCCCTTCTTATGTCTTAGAGTTGATCAAAATCAATGTCTTTTATAAATGATAGATAGTAAGTCAGTTTTAAATTTAGAGAAAATTAAATGTTCTGTCTCAGGCCAAGTCCCTCCGTTTGAGTATTATGTTTTTTATCTATTTAATTCTATATATACAGTATCAGTGGCGTAACTAGAGTTGACTCATGGGAGGGGGGTTAACACCCACCAGGCAAACACTCCAACATATTACTCCCTTCAAAAAAGCTTTCTCGTAATATAGGTATAATATGTATTATACTACAATCATGTAGCTTCAAATTAAATAAATAGATTATAATTTTTCATAAATGTTATTTTGGAAGTTATAAATGCTATTTTTGGAAGGGCAATCAACAAATAGCTTTTAAATACAAGTAACCCTATTTATTGGTTACAATAACTTACTATACTTAATTGCATAGGGAACTTTCTAGACCCATCCAGACTTTACTTCTAGATTCTAAGATTTACCTTAACTTTTCTTTTCACACTTGCGATCTTATTGTTGCCGCTAGATGCCACTACTGCCGCTATAATAATATAGTTAATTGTAAATTAACATTATTACGTTTTAGTTTATCATTTTAGTGTAACTTTTATTCATTAAAATAACTGTGTTAGCACTTTATTTGTTGTTTTTGCGGCATTATTGACCCCTACTTCTGTAATATCTTTGAAAAAGCAAAGTCCTTCAAATTTTTATTTTTTTAAAATTGTTACAATTTTTTTATAATTTCTTCTAAGCAATGAGGGGGGTTACATCCCCAATAGCCCCTCCCCTCGTTACGCCTATGCACAGTATGTGTCTGAAAGTGTGGGTCTGTCCATCAGCGTCTGTTCTTATAATGTTAAATCGTTTCAAATACTGTTTTGTGTTTCTGTTAAAATTAGGTTAATTGGAAGTCTGAACTGTGTAATTTTTGTTAATTTTCGAGTTTTATGCGAGGAATGTATCTGTGTAGGCTGGGTGATTTTGTCGATGAAGTCTAGGTAGTGTTCCAATTTTTAATTGTTTCTTCGGTTTAGTGTATATATATATATATATATATATAGAATAGAATAGAATAGAATAGAATAGAAAAGTAACTTTATTCTGGGACAAAGTCCCTTTAGAATAACAGATATGAACAGGAATAAAAACATAATATTTATCTGGCCAGAAGGCTAAATGTTACAAATCATAAAGCGTGAAAACATGACAGAAAACAATTTAAAAAGAAATATATAAACAAAAATAATAGTAAGTAAATAAATAGTACAGATCTTGACAGGATATTAAGCAATTACAGAGAATAGATAAATCCAAAGCTTTTGAAATTGAATGCATGAGCTAGCATTCAATAATTTGTTTACATGATGTACAGCTTTTCAAAGAGCAGAATTAAAAGAACTAGATAACACAGTTTGTTATTATATACATTGTATTCTAAGCAAATGACTAACCTACCTAGAGACTATCCTTCTGGGAAGCTAATAGATGTTGAAACAGCCAGGATTTGAATAATGATAGAGAGGGAGTATGACGGATATTAGGAGGGATTGAGTTCCACATTGTGGTGGAGCGGGCGAGAAAGGAACGTTCGAATGCTTTAGTTCTGTGTGAACGTATATAGAGATCAGAAAGGCGGGATCTTGTTTTATGGTGTTGCACTGATGATTTGAATTGGAGGAGACTGTAGATATATGAAGGGTGTTGAGAGTGAATGGATTGGTATAAGAATGAACAGAGGAAATATTGTCTTCGGAAGGGAGGGAAGAGCCACTTATATATATATATATAACACTTATATATATAAGTGTGTAGTGTGAAGCTCCGGGGTAGCTCAGTGTGAAGAGTCCTTAGTTGAAATGCTGAAGGTTCGAACACCCTGGGATCTACAAACCTTCATGGGGCTCACCATTATTAATAATACCTGGGAGAAAACCTGGCGGTTGATCGTGATCTTGGACAAATCATCTATCCAATACACAACCGTTGTCCTAGAAACAGAACAGTCACTACCATGTGCTGAAACCAAGACCCTTCATGTATGAGCCGTTCAATGCACAGATTAACTCCATAAAACAAAAAGTGAAGAAATGCGAGAAAATAGTGTGCATTGTTTTTTTTTTCTAACTATTCTTCTTGGACCTTTCTAACTAGATAATCCTTTCTAACTAGCTCTTGCTAGTACATTTACATGTTATTATTGCAACGATTTCCATTAGAGTACGGAGTTAATCAAAATGACCTTTGAAAAAATTATTCCTTATTCAGTGGCCAAAAAATGTTTGTCTTTAAATGGGAATTTATTGTTTGGGAAAGATATTATTAATATAGAAAGTTATGACTTCATACAAGTGCTTTTACACTTAAATTTAAGATTTTTCAAAAAGTGGAGTTTGTCAATGTGTGCACGGCTCATATATAGAAACTTATTATATTTTCTCTGATTTATAATATTGCTATTGAAAAGCTTAATAAATCTTATGTTACAATTATAAGCACTGAGTTTAAGTGACATAATCATGTCTTAGAACAAAACCATGTCTTATGAGAAAAACAAACATGACGACAATACACAGCTAAACCACCTATTGCGTTTCTTTCTCCTGTTATTTCGTTTTTCTTCTGCTTCTTCCTCTCTTGGTGCTTTTGTCCAGGGAAACATACTCTATAGGGCCAACGCCTTCACGGTGTTCCAGTTTTTGCCATAGTTCTCCCCGGAAATAAGACAAAAACTGGAATACCATACGTAGTAATTACTGGAGATGTAGTCAATCCATTGAGTTCTGCCCCTCGCTTGGAAGTTATCCTGTTTTCAAAGCATTTCTTGGGTCCCGGTAGGCACTCCTCCGGCAGAGTTATCCGAATCATCTAAGTTGTCCCTCTCCTTTTAAGAGAGACGATTTAGATTCTCTGTAGTCCTCTCAATACTCATATGCTCCGTCGTATAATTATAGTTCGGCCATTTACAGAAATTCTTCTTAAGTGCTTATCTAATGGTACCAAGTTTTCACTTCATAGGAGGGTAATAAATAACGTAAACGGTTTTGTAAATAACGTAAAACCATTCGTACCTTAACGTTTTTCTCCACATTCCTTTTTCCTGAAACTGTGTTCCAGAGTTGGTAGTAGACTGAGTTTGCCTACTTGTTTTTATATATTAATTCCCTACGGATCTGGCGTTAGACTTTCAATACTGCTGTACAAATTTCATATTTGATATTTATCTTCAAAGACAGCTCAGTCAAACATACGGAAATAGAGTTTATCTGTATAAATATCAAATTTATAAGTTTATCCTAACAGTTAAAGCATGAATCTTTTTGGAAATTTTCAATTTGAAGTGATCGAGCCTCTTAGAAATGGTCTTGTAGAAAACTATCAATCGTGACAAACTGGTATAACACACAATAGAGTTCAGTAAGAGAGAAAATTTCAGATTTTCAAACAAGAACTGTATAATTGGAGAGAACTTATACTTTACACCTGTCTATAGTTTGAAGTATCATTGACTATGAACATTCGTCTGTAAACTATAGCTCTTTGGGCTGTGAACGTGCGTAAAATAATAGTGGATGGCAATACTCGGCCCGCTCCAGAGATATAATACAAAAACCAGCATCAACCCACCATTTATGAATTCTATGAAAGAAGGTGTTGGCTAAAATATTATTGCATAATATTGTATTAAATGGTAAGGCGTTTGATGTGGAACCAAATAAATAAAACAAAATGATGTTGGTGATATATAAATTGATTTATAAAATTTTCCTTTCTTGAGGGTTCAATGCATACAATTCCTGATATCTGAAAATAATGGTATCCAAAGTATTCAGTCACTGAAGTGCAGATGGAGTTGGGTCCTGTCGAAGGGCGAAGGAAAGGTAGAAAGGTTGTTGTAATTTTAAGTAGAACGGTATAGAATACTGGGAAATCAGAAAGAAAGAAAGAATAATGACATGTTTTATTTCCACTAATTTCATTTTTCTTTCGTCTTCGCGGGAATATAAAAGCTCACATTAGAAGACAAAACAAGACGACTGTAAACGTTTAGGATGATGTTCAATCAAAAGACTAGTGATTTTCGATCAATTGATCACTCAGCTAATTTACCTTGAAATTAATAATTGACTAATTGCGCCCTAATCCTCTGTAAGATTCTAGCGTGCTCAGTAATTGCTAGAGCTAAGATTAGCTTGTAATTAAAATACCAAATGACTACATGCCTATCATTTATTCATTGATCGTTGTTATTTCCTTTGCATTTATCATACTCTTAAGGCGGGTGTCCACAATATTCGCGAACCAGCGGCGCTCCACACTCCTGTAACCAGTTGTTGTTAACACGGCAGCTCATCAAATGTTCCGCAATGTTCAGACAAACGGAGAAGTTACATGTCGTTCAATTTAGTGCCAGGTGCAACTAATATTTTCCTTTCAAGATACAAATTAGATCATCCTTAACGCAATCCTCCCATATACGCCTAAGTGTACCCCCCCCTCCCCGAAAGTTTACTAGACGGCTCATAGCTTATTAACTTTTCAGAAATTCCTTCATTACCAGGCAACTTTGCAAGCTCATCTCAACCTTCACGATGCTATCTCTTCAATTATATTAATATAATCACCTAATTTATAATGATCTAACTGTAAAAAATCATATGCAGTTTTTATCTTCGAGGAATGTTTAAAAAAGTAATTCTTCTTGGATAATTCACTTTTGGCTGATAATCTAAACATTTGGACTTATCAATAAATATTGAAAAATAAAAAGATGCCTTACATACAAATTAAGACCGTGGAAAATCAAATCTAAAGGAGGAAGATAAAAAAAATGTCATGCCCCAAAATTTAACACACACACACACATTTCTTGAAGTACCACTACTTGGTCTCCGCAGCGAATTGTACAGTTCGAAAATTATTGATTCATGCGCCCGGTTAGAAGCCAAAAAATTTAAAGTAATCTAAAGTAATCAGTAGAGCTGATTTTCTTAATTGGATCCGACTAAAAATTACCCTCCAATACCATAAATTTAAATATCCTTTCACATTTATTGAAGAATTGAATTCACGATTGAGCATTAACGATTTTGGATTGTTAGGATTGAATACGAGTGGGAATCAATGGCTTAGTGTAGTCCAAAATCTACTCCGGAAATCCAAATGGGTCTTATAAGGCCGGGCTCACATTGAGACGCAGTTCAACGCAGAATAGCGTAGGTTAGGCAGGGGTGAATAGAGCGGTTAAAAAGCTGCGCTACTCATATTACCGCACACTGAAACGCAGTTTCTTGTCATCTTTGTTACTGTTCTGCCCTGTCCTGCCTTTCAACTAACGCTCGTTCGTTAAAACCTATGCATCACAAAACTTTTTGTTACGCTACCCTGCCTAACCTAACCTACTCTGCGTTGGACTGCGTCTCAATGTGCGCCCAGCCTGATAGATGTGTATATAATTAGTAAGGTACTTAGAGCGTTTGTCTAGTAAGTGTTGAAGTAGGCTGGAACGGTGAGCAGTTTCTTTTCGTTTCAGTTTAGGTTGGGGATTCCAGGTTAAAAGTTTGTCAAGATGTAGTCCTAAGTGTCGAATCTGTTCTGCATGAATCATTGGGATGTTACTAAAAGACCCTGGAGGACAGGAAGTTATTGGTTTACGACTAAAGGTGAAAAATTATATAGGTAGTCACCGAGAGATTCTGCATAATATTTCTTAAAGAAATATATGGAAATGCCCGTATACCTACTCTTTTATAATTGATAAGGAGCATGGAACGGTTTTTGGTAAGTGTTGAATTTGCCTGAAACATTTAAATGCCAAATATAACCGAAAGTAACTCAACAATTTAAGGATCCGAAATGCGATCAACTCAATTAAGGTTAAGGATTCAGGTCAGTTCCAATGGTTTTGTGACGTATCTCCTCTGTTATTTGTCATTAAGTCGGCCAAAAGACATTATAATAAATAACAGATGGAGAAAAATTAAGTATTTATACGCCTTCGTTCCAACATCGTTTTAAGATATTATCGATAGCTTAGGCAAAAATTTTATGAACTGATGAAAAATACAGAGAGATAACGGTAGACTATCACGCCGAATTGGGGAGTAACGGGGGGATTGCAATAAAGGTAATGATTTCAATATAAATATTTTATCTTTTATCAAGGACGACTTTAATACCCGGGTTGTCCGAGTTCGGCAAAGCAAATTGCTCTTGGGCATTGCATCATACTCTACTGAATCATGAACAAGAAACAAATTGTGTCTTAACTCGACGTTAGCAAAACACGTCACGGGCTTCCGCGTCGTTTTCGAATACGCTAATATTTCCAATAGCTCCTCCTTCCTTGAAATGATCGTTATAATATTATTCGACGGCTCGGTTGTTGAATAAGAGAAGAAGAATTGCGTCACATTCAAGGATAATTTAATAATAGATATGAAAATCGATCGGGAAAAGGGCCAGATCCAGAGAGATAGTTTCCATTCGGGTCGACTGCTTATATTGACTGTACTTCGAGTTTTTATTTATTTATTTTTATTAACATTCCCTTTATTATTACATTATTTTCAAATTTTATTTTTGATATTATTGAAGTAATAGCGTCACGAATATTAAAATGAGCTTGTAACGTTGCTGGGGGTAGTAACGAACGAGTTTCTAAAAAGTTAACAAGTGCTGTGCCGACTGAGATGCGTCGGAAGGGTCGAGGAGTATGTGGGAGGTTTGCGTCATGAATGTTCTGACGGATTAGGATTTGGGTAGTGGTCCGTGGGCGGTGGTATTTGAAGATTGTAAGCAGAGATTAGTATTTAGCAGGGATTAGTATCGGCATCGAGCCTTCGGGTTCGTTATGCCTTATTATTATTATTTTTTTCAAAGATCTTCACAAAAGCGGATACCTCAGTGTTAAGATAAGATTGCCGAGTATCTTTTTTGTCTTTACCATTGAAAAAAAAAAACAGTTTACAACTACAACTACCCGTCCTTGGGCTCGCCTAGCCTCTAGAAACTGTTTGTTCTTTTTGGCGGGGAGGGCTGAAAGTTGAGCTTGATCTCTGAAAAATAAAATCCTTGCACAACCGCAGGCCTAGAAACAGTACAGTCTCTATCATGTACCCATCCCATCCTGAATTGCAGTGATACAGGTTTTTTTAGTAAAAAACAAAAATTGAAATCTTTTAACCAAACACTAAAAAAAAGTCTACCTCTCTCTACAACCCATGAAGGGCCTTGGGTGCTGTACATGAGAGAGATAAGAGTGTACTGTTTCTAGAACAACGGTTCTACAGGGAGGTGATTTGTCCAAGATCACGCACATCCGCCCAACTAAGGGTACCAACATTACAGAGGCTGAGTATGCCTCAGGAGTGTCTTTAGATCCCACAGTATCCATCTTTAGATGTTAAAAATTAAATAATTTATCTCTTGCAGCAGGATTTGAACCCAGAACCTTCAGCTTAGCAACTTAGAGCTTTATATAATGAGCTACCCCACACCCTACCACCGATTTATCAATGTTTATTTCAGAACTTTTTTTTATGAATGACTTAAATTTTAATATATTAATTAATTAAATTACTAGTAATCAATTAGAACTCCTTATTTTAAATGATAATAAAAAGGTAGAGTAAAGTAAGCTAACAGAAATATCAGTCTTCAGCGAGAAACTTAACCAGCCTTTGTAATGACTACGATTAACATAAAGTATGCAGCTATCAAAGGGGAACAACAAAATGGAGCTTGGTTAGGATTATTTACGAAAATAATAAAAAAAAAAAAAAAAAAATGTAAAGAGAGTAAAAATAAAAGGTACTAGTATGTTTAAGGGCCTGTTGACATCAACGCGCTCAGGTGTCACTTTTCTTAACCATCTCCTACTGTTATAGTAACCTTTCTATTGTTTTGTTATTGTTTGTGTGAAGTTGAACGTGAATTTGTTTTTGATTATTTTCTTCAAATATGACTTGGAATTTGAAGAAGATTTTTCGCCTGGTGAACGATGAAAAATCAGCTGTTAGGTTTCTTCAGGAGCGGAATGTCATTCCGCAGAAAATGCGTTGTGGAAATGGACATGATATGAAACTGCAAGTGGGGAATAAAATTAGATGAAGATGCAAGAAAAAAGGATGCAACAAGACCCTGGGTATTTGATTAAATACGTGGTTGAGGAATAGTACATTACTTTTGGAGACTATTGTCCATTTTATATATTTTATATAACGAAGTTAGAGGGAAGAGACTCTTTTGATGCAATTTTTGAAGATATTGCTCTTTTTAATGAGCATTGTTTGGAATAAATCTTTCATTGTTTATCATAACATCATATTTTAAATATTTTTATTTTAAAGATTAAATAACAATTTGTAACTAAAATATGATAATTTTTTTAATTTTTAAATGTTTTTATTTTAAAAATTAAAAAGACTATCATATTTTAGTTACAAATTGTTATTTAATGAATATTGCTTGTAATAAATGTTTTATTATTTCTAGTTTAATTTTGTCTACATGTTTCTCATTTTTTTCATTTCCTATAAATCTGTTGTATCATAATGAAAGGCAATGCCTATTTAAAATTCATGCATAACCTGACAAGGTCCAAATAGTTGAGGTAAGTGACACCTGAGCGCGCTGATGTCAGCAGGCCCTTAAATATACTACATATTACCAAATAAAATAATATAACTAAAGTCAACGAACCCTAAGGTTCGATGTCGATAACACTAACAAAAAGTCTAAGACATTCGTAAGTTATATTAAACTGATACAGTTCGCGTGGTTGAACGTAATGTTGTTTGAATTCTCGAGACCAGGCGCCCTTTTTCTGGCGACATATCTTCGCAATATAACATTCGGAAGCCTTAAGGTTTTCTCTCGATGACCTGGGCTATGAAATTTACAACTGTATTATAACAATACAGCAAGTAAATAAAATGGCAGGAATAATAAATAATGGCATGATTAAAGGAGAGTATAGAAGCTACCCAGTGGTAGAACATAAATAAGAAATTCAACTTAGAAGTTTACGAGGCCATTTTCTTTTCAGACGCCTCGGAGGATTATCAGGAATTGAAGAAGTTTGAAACAAGTGGGTTTGAGTGGGAATAAAGTTGATCATAAGAAGACTGGTTTCGAAAAAAAAATAAATAAAGAACAACACAAGGGATTTTGACAAGAACCACTTATTGTTGGAAACATTTGTAATCGACGCTTAGCCCATTCCGGAGAAACAATTCCACTAATTTTATCTCTGTTATGTTACGGTATTGGGTTTGTTGAAGACCGATTCATAAGATCCATGCATTAGAGTTTATTGTGAACGTTTTACAATTATTAAGCTAAGATTTTTAAATTCATTTTTCGTAGCTGTAGCTGTTCATAGCTGTTTACAAACCAACATTCTCGGATTACCACCCGCACCAAATAAACATATCCCACCTACGCCTGGGTCTACCCCTCGGACATTAACAGGTTTGCCCAAAGGTAATTAATTTGAATTGGCGAAACGTTGGCTGGTTGGTTTTTCCAATATTTTAGAGACCTAAGGCTTTGATTTTTGGGATTGTAAAGAAATAATTATCAATTTTTCGTTCTTCATTTTACTAAACATTTAGTAGGAGAGTATTCTATCGGAATAATAAAACTTTTTCATTCTATTACTAAGCCTATTTGGATTCTCTGAAACACCAATCGTTGAAGATGAGCCTTATTGATTCTGTACATCGCATGACGGTAAGTATTTAATGTTTTTTTCTTGTTCTTTTTTTATTTTTTTTATTGGGTCAATGGTCTGAGGGGACTTAGTCAATGTTCTTAATGTCGACCCATCCCTATGGAGTTTGCTTGAATAGAAAATTTATTTTGTCCAAATCAGTCAGTGTGATGAAGTGTTCATTGCCAAAAAGTACTTTATTTTACTGGACAAGATGATTCTAGGTTATAAAAAACCACCCACTCCGAGAGCTGAAATTTTGGTAAATAGACAGGCAACTTTAGACAGAGATGGAGAAGAAAGGGCGGGTGAAGAACTGTAAGGGGCCTAATATTCACCATAAAAGAGTGATGAAGTTGGAGAAATTGAAGATAGAGCGAGAAAAGAAGATTTACGGTACATTATTCTTATTATGAAAAGCCGAAAAGTTTAAATAATCTGCTTATAGCCAATTCACATAATTTTGTTTCGATGAGTATTGAGCTGCTATGGACTGCAAATTAGTAATAATAAGGCTTAGCGAACCCGAAGGCTCGATGCCTATCTCAGCAATCTCTGCTGACATACTTCCATCCAAGGACGACTGCCCAAACTCAAATTCGCCAGATCACCCTTAACGCAATCTTCCCACCTATGCTTCGGTCTACCCCTCGGATGCTTCCCAGTCGGCACAGCGCTTATTAACTATAGTTCAGGATTAGCTCAAAAAATACCACAGCGAATTAACAATGGATTTAATTTTCCGTGTCTGAATCTTCTTCTTTTACTAGCTCTGATGTCCTGCCAGTATCTCTTGACCCCCTCACTCAGTGCCTTCTTCCGTCCTTCCAACAGAGGTCTCCTTCGTATTCCAGTTCTTCTCCCAACTTAAAACCGTTTATCACCAATCTCGAAATTCATACATGTTCATCCTCTTGTCCTTTGAATAGGTTTTATAAAATTCCATATTCTCTTACATATTCTGAAGATGAGCCCGTAGAACAACTATTCTTTTTAATTTCGTAATTGGTTCTATCTTCTTCTACAGTTCCTCGCTTGATTTCAAACATAGGTGATCATTAACCCAGTTGCCTGAAGTCTTATTTCAGATTATATTCCTCGATATTTGAAGTAATCGGGAATTTTTCCCATCATTGCTTAGCTCCTTCCGAAAAATGGATCATCCATTTTTAAGGCTTATAAAGGTCAAATGGACATTTTTGTTAATCAATAAATTTTTAAGTCTTCTATCGATCCATCCTAAATGTGCCTTCCCATCGAGGTCACACCAAGGTCTGTTTTTAATTATTCTTGTATAAACGTATTTTTATTGTCAAGTGAATTTGTTAGTGGGATAACATGGCCCCTTACTTTCTTTCTTTTTTTATTTGGATCTTGATTAATTTTTAATTTTAAATAATATTTTAAATTACGCCTTAAATTGATAAGATCATATGAATGATCTATGTTAAGAAGACCATATGGATTCCGTAGAATATTGTTTTAAACGTTAAGTCATAATAATGTATGTTATCATTAGGTCACCATGCTAAAGACTAATCGATACATATGTTTTTTAGATGATCACAAAAAAGTTATAATGACGGATTCCTTGAAGCGCCGTGACACGGCTAGATAAAAGAATCGTCATTTAAAAGTTTATACTTTTACATTATTCTTACTAATGATTATGATTCGATTAATTGGAGATTTTCGATGTTTTTTAATTATTTAAATCTTTTTAAAGAAAAATGTAGCCTATTCCTTATAAAACGCCTTTCCTTGATTTCCATCTTAGTTATTCTGGCTGTTTTTCCTGGATGCTCTCCTTGTTTATATTTCCAAACTTAACTGTATCATTCTTGTATGAGAATACCAGGTTAATCGTTTGTCGAGATGCAACCTTAAGTATCGGATCTGTTCTACAGTGGGATATTTTAAAGGATACTGAAGGGCAGGAAGTAATTGGTTTACGAAGTAAGGTATAAGTGATTTGATGCAATTTTTGAGAATTTATTTTAACTCTCCAGTTTTGACACCATTCTTCAAGATCAGTGATATGGGATCGGAGGCTTTAGGATGCAATAACTGGATTGGTGTTGACTGTGAGTTGGGATGTCAGCTGTATAAACTGTATAAAGGATTGGGCCAACGATACCAAGCTTGAAGAATAATCGAAAAATTAGACTTTTTTTCCTATGGGTTTCCTCTGATTGAGGTTTCCTTCAAATAAAAATTACTTTTAATTCGTTTCTCCATTTTCTTCTATCTTATACACCTTTCTCCCTCAGACCATGGCCGTGCATACTTTCCTTGAATCCTTTGATCCTTCTTTTTCGTGGCCTTCCTCGCCGTTCTCTTCCTTCAGTACTCCAATTGAAAATTAAATTGCGAAATTTATCGTCCTGTCATGTTAATATTTTTTCACTGATATTGGGAAGAATAAATTCATTGTGAAAATATCTTCAGAAGCATCCCATTTTAAATCTTTCTCAGAAGCCTCGGAGGATTATCGGAAATGGAAAAAGAGGCTACGTATTGAAACTAAAGAGTTTGAATTGGAAGGATTGGATCGAGTTCGGGCCAGATCAGCAAAAAATTGGATAATAAGGTCACGGATGGGCTTTATTCGTAACAAATTAAGGATTTCGTATTGCAAAGATTAGATACGAAAGAAATTCGATGGCTTAGCGGAGCCTCAATGTTCTACTCCGTAGGTCTTATTTGATAAACTGGATAAAAAGTTTGAATAATTTTTTATCATATACGGTACTCTAGTTTACCACCTCCTTTATCATTTATATTTATGCTGTTTATCATAATTAAATTTGTTTGTTTATGTGGATATTTGATGTGTTCCAATATCTATAAAATAATTGGTATATTTTCTTTCCTTGCTAAGTTATAAGCTTTCTCATTGCCCTCGATTCTTCATGTCCCAGTATCCACATTATGGTTCGGCTAGGTTCTTCAACAGGTTTAACGAAAGGAGATAATGCAAGATTTCAATCCATAATTAAATTTCAAATAACAAGTCCTAGTAATTTTATTGTTGAGGGATGGTGTGTGCATTTGAAATATTCATAACTTTAATTCAGTGCACCTTCAGTTCCATCTGAGCTCGTGAAGATACCAGAATACTTTTTCCTGATCAAGAGATTCACAAAGATTTGGTTTGGCCGGCAACACCTTGTTCCTTCCAATACCAAACAGAAATAACAAGTAATAAGTATAAAATAAATAACAAATATACTTGTGTAGAAAATCCATGTGAATCCATGATATATTATCCAGCTCCACTATAAATTTTCATGAAACTTATATTATTAAATTCTATTATATGTATGTTGCATGAATGTTTGCAAAGTCGGTAAAATTGACCAAGATTTTAAATATCCTTGAAAACATTTCCAAAACAATACCTATGATGTTTATTTATGCCCAAAGTCCCACCATAACCAAAACAATAATTTAATAACAGATAAGAGATTTTTTCTTATCATATCTTAAACTCTTGCTCCTTGAACTTTTTTGGTATCAATAAACAGATAACGACAATTTAAAGACGCACTAGAAAACAACATGCATCTAATAATGACGATACTGTGCATAATAATAATAACCTTTGTTTGTTCATAAAATATAATAAACATATAAAAAAACTTTTTTTTTTTTTTATACCTATTTACATATGAACAAAATCAACCTTTAGTTGAGGTTTTAAGTTCGATTGTTTCATATATCACTCAAACATATTTCATATATACTAACATATTTCATATATAATGTATCACTCTAACATACTTCATGTATCACTTTTGCAACCAAACTAAATAATGTACCTGCCCCATCCGTTTCCACTCTTTCCTATCCAATGCTACTCTCTTCCAGGCTGCCCCCTCCGCAGTTCTTCTTCATCTCCTTGTCCCAGTCTGTCGGTGGGCGTCCTCTCTTCCTCGCGTGTTCTCTTGGATACCAATCCATAACCTGCCCGGTCCATCTTACAGCATTCCTTCTCATGACATGTCCGGTCCAGGTCCACTTCCTTAAATGGACTTTTTCCATAATATCGGGAGGTCAGTCCTTGATCTAATCCACTTATTTGGTTTTCGATCTCTTCTAGATAGAGGAGGTATCGCTGGATAATAATACTGTACTAAATGATAATTCATTCGATACTCTAATATGATAAATGAAATTTGATATTTTTTTATATAACTTTATTTATTGAAATTCAGAACTGTACTATAACGATATAATAAGTAAATATAATGAAAGACGCATAACTACATGGATAAAGGCAAGTAGAGAAAGTACCTAGCGGTATAATAAAGAATTCAACTTAGAAGATCACGAGGCCATTTTCTTTTCAGACGTCTCGGAGGATTATTAGGAACAGAAGAGGTAGTAAGGTTTTAAACTGGAGGGTTTGAATGGGAATAAAGTGTGCCATGAAAGGACTGATATCGGGTTCTGACCAAACCAGCAACAAATAGGACATTAAAGTCATTATGGATAACTTTATTCATAGCAATCTTAGGAGCATTATTGACGAAGGATTTTGGATTGTAAGGATTAGATACGATAGTAATTCGATGGCTTAGTGGAGCCTCCAAGTTCTACTCCTTGAGCTCAAATAGGTCTTTATTAGTCATGAATATGAGTTTCTTGTAATCGATTGGGAGCTTAGAGCATCTGTTTAGTGAGTGTTAATGTAGCATAAAATACGATCAGTTTATTGTCTATTCATTCTGGTATGAATATTCCAAGTTAAACGTCTTAAACTTATCATGAAAATTTCGTCTAATGGAGTAAGTTTCTCGTCTTCGTTGATAGCCAAAGGCACGAGTAAATTGTGTGAATAGTGTTTTTTTTGGGATTGTAACAGTACATATATTGTTTATATTTTAGAGAGCACATTATTTAAATAATTCCGGACTAGTATAGAATAGTAAACCCAGGCTCTATGACAGGCTGGAGAGTATGATAGTATATGGTAGTACTGTCGTTCATGTGAGCTATAATGACAGATGCTTAGCACGCTCATGTTGATGGCTACTCATACATTCATAAGCGAATCTAACAAGGTCAAAGCTTCGCTTCACTATTTTTTAAACATTCGAAATGTCTTCTGTCATTTTAAATATTTAGAATAAAAGTGTCTTGGTAATTTTCTCTCCTTTAACCTCGTTAAATATGTAAAGCATGTTCCTAACGATACTACTTTACGATCAATAGTAAAGTTAAGTCAACAATATCGATACTATGATCAGTGTGAATCTTTATATGTATTTAATGAATTCACACGGGCCCAGAAACACAATCTTTATCTGTTACCATAATTATTTTAATTGCTTCTTTAGCTTTATTATTAGTCCATAATAAATATTGAGCTTTGGGGCTCTACTAAACTATCCAATTCATCTCGTATCCAATCCTTACAATCCAAAATCCTTCGTAAAATCCTCAATGCTCCTTATTATGTCACAAACAAACTCATCCATGATGATCTTAATATCCCATATGTTGCTGATTTGGCCCAAACTAGATACCCATCTTTCCATGACAAGCTCTATACACACTTGAATCCGCTAGTCTCTCAACTTGCTTCCCATAATATTCCTGATAACCCTCAGAGGCATCTGAAAAAAGGATGGCCTCGAGACCTTCTACTGTAGAACTTTATTGGAGTGCTACCGATGGCTAGTTTCTCCACAAGTGTTGTTTTTTTTCCGTGTCATTTGTTCATATTAGCAAATTTACTTGTAATATTATGACAGTTGTAAATATCAATAAATTAATAAAAAAAAATTAAATAAAATAATTTACCAAAATGTAAAAACTGAAAGATTTACATAGTTACAAGAATCACTTATTGAAAAATGGTAAGCAGAATGTCTTTCTATGTTTTATAGAAAAAATGCTTTAATATTGTAAGGATAGTATAATGACTGATTTATTTTTTAATAGCATATAAAATATTGAAACAATAAGGAAAAAAATGGTATTTTGTAATCAAATATATTTAATTTAACTTTAATACGACTTCTTAAAACAATTTGAAATTGATAAATTAAATATAATTACATCAAATTTACTCGTTTAATATTATTAAAGTTGTAAATATCAATAAATTAATCTTAAAAAAAGAATGTAATATGTATAGATCGAGAAATTTACTTAGTTCAGGCGCCATAATTTGCACACCTAGGTAAGCTGCTTAGCCCCGTACTAACGGAATTTCACAGAGGTTGTCATTCAATTCAAGGATAAATTTGTACATTTCTCTCTATTATATGAAATACTTATTAGTGATGTAATATTTTACCGGCGTTGCCTACCAATGGATCCAGAAATTAATTTTGTTTACTCTTATGTTTTCATCGATTAGTTAAATTATAAATATTTCTAAAAAATGGCCAATCACAAAGCCAGTATTCCTGACTTCCTTAAGCCGTTACAAAAAATATAGCATTGAATTTAAATGGAATAAATGGAATAATAAAAAATAAAAACAAGCTATATCTTAAATATTCTTTTAGGCTTCCACGACCACTATTATTACAAAAGACTTTGTTTATTTCTTCTGATTTAGACCGTGTAGATAAATTTCTCACCAACATTTCGTCAACCATGCTGATGACTTCCTCAGGGCTGGGATGAGAATGAGCAGCAGCATGGTTGACGAAACGTTGGCGAGAAATTTATCTACACGGTCTAAACCAGAAGAAATAAACAAAGTCTTTTGTAAGCTATATCTTATGTCAATATTTCGATTTTAGGGCTGTTATTTCAATACATGGAATACAGCTACATAAAATTTAGACATATTTTTATAAAGCGTAGTATTTTTTTATCTATAAAGCATACCTAAAATAAATAAAAAACATTTTTAAAAAATACACAACTAGATACTCATATTTTAATTGGCTCATTAGGAGGGGGCCCATACTAAATACTAAACTGAACTTCAATTCCTAGAATATTACTGAAATTTTTCTTGTTTATAGGATTATTTCTTTTATACTACTTGTTAGGTAGTATAAAAGAAATACTAAAAAAAAAAAAAATAACTGGGAAGTGAAGAAAATAACTTTTTATTAGTTTTTAGATTATTATATTATTTATAACACCATGATAATAAGTAATGAAAAGAAAGGCAACAAACTTCCAAATGCAACAGAGAAATTCAAATGAAACAAACATATAAAAATTAAAAAGTATAAATGAAATTTCAGTTGAATACTATTTCTCCATTCAATAAACCAATATATTATTTGGAACCAGAAGCGTGATTTAATAAATTTGTTATCAAATGATGTATATATATTCATATTTATATAAACAAATGTGTATGATCAAGTCATCTCCAATTATCCCCTAGGACTATTGCTGTTGGGCATACAATGCCTCTTAAAAGTGCTCCTGGACAGATTGAAACGAATTATGAATTGCTTTGTATTTAATAATGTGGATTATAGTTTTAAATTAATGTTTTAAACATTAATCAGAAGTAATTAATGGTTTTTAATGTTCAGTGGTAAAGTGTCAGGGTAAATTACTTTTAAGGCTTGAGCAAGAACCGATTGAACAATTAATTAAATTTCAATTTGTTGTGTTTATTTCAGTGATTATCCAAGATGCAGAAGATCAAAATGCATGGTTTGGTCGGAGACCTCTGGCCAAACATAAGACTCATGCAACTGACCGGTCACTGGCTGTTGGAATATCATGAAGAAACTGGAGGAATGGTATGAACGTAATACATTAATTAATTAGCAGATCATAGTCCCAGAACTAACAGTAATTTTACAACAGTACTTGGCATCCTGTACAGAGTACGAGAATATACCCAGAAGTAGATATATAAGAAATAGGCCTGAAAGTAGAATTTCGCTTAAATAGAAAATAATTAATTTAAGAATAACAACAGTAATAGAATTGAAGGAATCATTTGCCACCGCAGTGAAGTGCAATATTTAAAAAATTTGAAGGTGTTAACAAATTCCTAAACTATTCTTGTTTCCAGGTTCGTCTGATTCGACTCGCATACTGTTGGTTGACAACCTTCTTGGTAGTGATGCAGTTCGCCTTTCTTGCTTGCTTCCTCATCTTGGACACCTACGATGCCGACCAGATGGCTGCAGCTACCATCACTACCTTGTTTTTCCTCCACAGCATCACTAAATTTGGATATTTCGCCGTAAGAAGCAAATATTTCTACCGGACATTTGGAGCATGGAACCAGGTAACGGCATGATATATGTTAATAATACGTGTTAAATAATATATGATTTAAATAATATAGATTTTTGTTACTATTAACTTCTATTATATTAGGACGCAATTAGAATAGTCCCCAAAACAAAGCCTAGTTGTTTACAATTAGAATAGTCTCCAAAATACTGGATCAAAAACATGTAGGCTTTCGCCTATTCCGGCATCGTCAGGACACACTTCACAAGGAATTTGGAGCGTTAGAATTGTTTGTGGAAGTCTTGCAGCAAGGTTGCTGTCTCTACTTGACAGTCTGTTTTGACTGTTGTTGTGAGATGTGCTGCACGTGGTCTTCTTTGATGTGATTTGCTTATCAATAAAGTATGTCTGGATGATGCCGAAATATACGGAACGTTGACTGGTTGTTTTGGTTCCAGTATTTTGGAGACTTAATGCTTTGTTTTGGGGATTTCTCACATTGCATTCTATTTATAATTTGTATTTTTTTGAGTTTTTTGCTCACTTTTATTGATTTTCTGATATATTACTTTGATAACCATCTAAATATATTAGCCCTTAAACGTATTAGCGTTGAAACAATGTGCTATTTTTTAGTTATTTAGCTCATAGTTTTAAATACTACGGTTTTGTTTTAGTTTAAATCTAGTATAAACATTTAAAAAATGTACTCCAATCCAAGATTGGTAGGATAGAAGTTCGTCTAAACAAGACGAACTCTGAAGGATTGTACAGTTACTTAACTGCGGCACACCGATTAGCGTTATACCCTCATTATGGCTTCTTCCTTGTAAACAACATGTACTTCCTTATCTTCATGCTAAGTGTGGCACTTCCTGTCACGGTAATTCACAATCCTTAACAGCTTATTGGGACAAATTCCTTCCGTACTGCACCCAAGCTATTTTTGGTTCCAAAAACATTACTAAATTCTGTTTCCCTACTCAATTACTCCGTTATCCGTCATGATTGGATAAAAAGACTTGGGGGGGGATGAGATTTATCATTCCCATTTTCATATCTACTCGCTGATTTATTTTCATTAAAATTTCCTGCTATGCACATTATATAATACATAATGTTGTATACCGTCCTAAAATTCGTTTCTATTGACTCGTCCTTTAAAATCGTCATATATGATATACTATACAACATAATTACGGTTTCTAGTGATCTTAATAATATCTTTCCTCCAACGACAGACTTCACGAGGAAAATTCTCCTACTTTCATCCCTTCGTGGCTCTGTTTCATTCACTCATACTCTTCACACTTATTGGTTCGGCATTTCCTCGTTACCCTATTTTATCTTTTCCACTGTGTGGTTCATTTCTTCCAATATTTACTTCCTTGGTTCTTTTTTATACCAAACTATCAGCACCCAGCACTTTCCCTATATATATACAGGGTGTCCCATTTCAAGTGGATCAAATGTTTTTAACTTTCAAACGAAACAAAAATCAGAAAAACCATTCGGGTAAAAGTTGTAGTTATTCAGCCCTAGTTTGAAGAAATAAAAAAATATTTTTTGGTTTTTCACTTAAAATGGTCGATATCGACCTTCAAAAAATGTAGTTTCCTCTTGACCCCCATTTATTTTTATTTTTCTGAAATGTACAATCAAAAACATGGAAAAAATGTATGTAACATTTTTTTCCATCTTTCAAAGTTTAAGTAGAAAAAGCATTCATAGTTAACTACTTTAGTATACCTCCTTTACGAGGAAACGTAATGTAGCACTAAGTTATTTAATTTAAGAGTTTTTAGTCGAAATAACTTAACAATCAAGTTATTTTGAATCTTTCAGAAAATGTCTGGACATTTAAAAACCTTCTGTGAAGACAGCATACTGAAGTAGTGAGCTTCAGATACTTCTTCTACTTGACCTATGAAAGATAGAAAAAAATGTTACATACATTTTTTCCATGTTTTGTATTGTACATTTCAGAAAAATAAAAATGAATGGAGGTCAAGAGGAAACTATATTTTTTTGAAGGTCGATATTGACCACTTAAAGTGAAAAACCAAAAAATGTTTTTTTATTTCTTCAAACTAGGCCTGAATAGCTGAACAACTTTTAGCTTTTTCTTAATTTTGTTTCGTTTAAAAGTTAAAAACGTTTGATCCACTTGAAATGGGACACCCTGTATATGTGTGTGTGTACTTATGTAAGGTACTATATAGTTATATAATGAAGTGCTAATAATTTTATAAACATTCTTCTGCAAGTAAATCCGGAGTCCACTCACTCATACCAAGATCACGTCTTTCAGACCTCTACATCTTATTCCAGAAGACCAAAAAACGTTACTTTTATTCCCTGTCTTCTCTGTCCGCACTCAAAATCTACCTTATCCGATATGTTCTCACATGCCAAACCGTGCCTAATCATCAAATTTTAATTTAAGGTTACGATCTCAATTAAGATTTAATAATTGTTTTTAATGTATAAATATCAAAAATTTAATATTTTCACTTTTTCCATTCATCTATTTTTTTTTGTTCAAATTACATTTTTGTTTCACGGTAAGAAGTGATTTTTGTTGCTTATTTATTTCTATTGACACTATGGTAAAATTAATTTATTTTTATTATTGTTTTCCTGATGTTTTTTTTTCATACGTTTTAGTAATTCTCAAGGGTCCTAGGTTTTGTAAGTCCTAGAAATATGATCATTTCCGATCTATACTGTTAATAAATATTCGTACAATGAGTTGAATTTCAAAATTTAAAGTCTTAAGTTGTTTAAAGCTTCCGATTACCACTCGCTTTATTCGCTCTGAGGTCAGTGGAGGTCGGACAGTTAACATAGCTCTCAATTAGTTAAATTCATAAGAAGCAAATAAACTATAATAAATATATAAATTTTTACTAGCCACTATTCGGTTTTTCACAGGTATTACCAAGAGTATCTTGGCATTTGAACCAATCTTCTTTCATTATAATGTATTTACATATTAACGAATGTTATGCAATAATGTTTTTGTTTTCAAAAACATCTTAGGATATATTTCTAATAATAAAAATACATTAAATCTGTAATTATAATTTATTTATAAATTCCAAGGGAGTCATGAAGAGATATTCATAAAGGCCCTTCTTTGACTCACTTTCATAAAAAATATGCAAAAACTAAATAAAAGCGCGAAAACTATTTTGAGAAACTGGTTATGACTGTGACAAAATAGATTATGCGTTTATTCTTCCTTATTAACAAACAAAAATTTATAAAAACAATTAACTAAAGGTAATTTTTGGCGATTGTCTTTGTTCAACGTTATACAGCCCAACTTTTATTCGACATTTATTGAGCATGAGGAAGAAAATGATCAGGGTGGAGGATAGAAAAAATTCTCTTAAATAGGTAGAACTGTTTATTTGAAAGCCAACGTTTCGACCCACATTTCAGGTCTGCTTCAGGGTATCATTAAAAATTATACATAGTAAATATTCTGACCTCCACCCGGACCATTTTCTTCTTCATATATATATGTGATCAACTATCATTCAAGATTCATTGAGCATGGCTGCCAACCTTGTTTATTCTTTGCAGCGAAATGGAATACTAATATTTGGCCCATATCTACATAGATCACTTCATTAATACTTAAACCTGGATCCTTTTGTGATATCTCACTTCACTTACTTTATCGTTTCAGGTGAACTCACACCCTCTCTTCGCCGAATCCAACGCCCGCCACCGAGCGACCGCCCTGTCAAGAATGAGAAAGTTGCTTATGATAATTGGCGTCATCACGATACTGTCTGTAATGGCATGGACAACCGTTACCTTCCTTGGAGATCCTCATCGGGAAATCACCGATCCTGAAGATGTCAACAGCACCATAACCGTTGAAATGCCACAGCTCATGGTCGACGCATGGTACCCGTGGGATGCTAGATCGGGTTTCACTTTCATGGCGACTTTTGTTTACCAGGTCTGGGATAGAAAAAAACAAACAATATATTTATAGAGGTGTAGAACAATATATAGATAATAAGGTGCATTAAAAGGTTGATTTTAATTTGCCTACTAGTAGATCTTTTAAAAAATAAAAAAATTTCCATATATTTCATAATTAATTAATTGATTTGATAAAATATTTTTTTAAATTATATATATAAAAAATAAAAATAATAATAAATAAACGTTTACATTAAAAAAAAAATAAAAATAAATAAATAAATAAATTTTTAAAAAATAATTTTTTACTTGGTATTATTTTTGTTGATGTGCTGTTAGAACATATTTTGTTATTTTATACTAAAGTCTAATGATTCATAGAAATGAGAAAAAGGATCTGATGGTTCAAAGATCAAAATTTGTGATGCAATATTATTTATTGACCATGGAGAACTAATGATCTCCTAAGAATTTTTAAAAGTATGAATTTCCAGGTACTTATACTTATAGTGTGTTATCTTTGGACATTTATGTTAAATTATTTATAGTAATGTAATTACTGGTAATTTATTTATTAAAGTTAAAAGATGCAGGAGAAGAAAAGATTGAGAATGACACCATAGTGTCGAAACGTCTCTAAAGAGTGAAAATTAATGAATAAACAACAACTGGAAAACGGTTTTATTTCTCTTACCCTAAATAAATTTGCCAAAAAGTTGAGATGAACTTTAAGCATTCAACAAAAAATATACGAAGAATTACGTGGATTTGGTCATAAGATTTAGGAGATATTAGATTGTATATATAGTCATTGGATGTTCATTTACCCTGAGATCTTTTATCCAACTCTACTAGTTTTTTATTCATTTAACACCACTTTAGGCTACTCGGCTAACCGGATGATACTCCAAAAGTGGGAGTCCTAAATTTTACCTAGCCAGATATAATTAGGAAAGGGACCTTTAACGTGTACCTGACGCCCAGGTTCTAGCATAACCAAGGATTTTTAATTCTGTTTTCAAAAATCATAGTCCCTGTGCAAACCACTACATTACATGTGACCCCTCCAAACCACCTTCAACTTTCTAAATCACCAAGAAGATCATGAAATTTAACACTACCACAGCCCATTAAAGATATTCGGTTTAATGCTAAGTAAGAACTATTATTTCTATGCAATTCAAGCAGTTACAGCCCGAATGGTACCAGCACTTGCAGGTGCTCTGGAAGAATTTCTCAGGGAAGCTAGAGATCTAGGCTTGGAAATTAACGAAAAAAGAGCGTTTATATGCGAACATCAAGAGATGGCCAAATGTAAGAAGAAGAAATTTAGGTAGGGAACTGGAGCTTCAAAATATGCGACGAATTCAAGTACCTACGCAGTATGATGAGAAAAAAGTATAAACGGATGTTAAGGCACGAATAGCGGCGGGAAATAGATGTCTGTTCGGCATACAGAAAATATTGCGCTATAAAAGGATGTCAAGAAAGACAAATTGTCTCATATATAAAACAATTGTGAGACCAATGGTGTCAATGGTACGGATGCGAGGCCTGGTCACTGACAAAAAATTGCAAAAGGATCCTTGAAGTATGGGGAGTAAAAGTCCTGCGTAAAATTTTTGGACCTATTAGAGTGGAGGACAAGGGCAGAATCAGGTCCAATAAAGAGCTAAGGGACCTACGCGAAGAGCCTGATATAATAAAATTCATCCAGTTCAAAGGACTAAGATGGTTGGGAGATGTGGATGGAGAGGATGGACCCAACGAGAGGAGAGGGAGGCCTCGTCTTATGTGGCTCTATAGGATGTGGAGGGTGACCTGAAGGCGATCGGGATAAACCGCTGGAGGGGCCTTGCGGCGGACAGAAGCGAATGGCGGAAGAAATTAGCAGAGGCCAAGGTTCTTCAACGACTGCAGAGCCCATTAATAAAAAAAAAATTAAAAATAAATAAATAAATAAAATATAAAAAACAAGGAGTACAAGGAAGTGATTCCGTGATCATATTCAGCTGTCATATTTTCTTCCCAATTAAGGAGATCAAACTTACATAGGTTGGGCGAGCCCCAGAAGGGTCCCCTGATCTCATATACTCGATCCACGGCTGGTAAAAGAATAAATTACCAGCTACTACCGGTCTGGAACCCGTGACCAAATTTGTACCACGGCGTTCTCACACACTGAGTTACTCGTAACTGTTAAAATGAATAAACTAGGTATGCTTTAAATTTTACCTTCTCCAAAGGATCATTTAAAACTAAAAGTAAATATGACTAATTTTAAATAAAGAAATAAATAATAAAAAGTTTTGGAAACGTCTTTCTTAAATGATTACATTGGTACAACAGGGAAACAGATAACCTGTGTGTTTTTTGTTTAAGGTTTAAGGTTTCCTTGATATCAATTATTTTATAAAAGTACATAAGAGGTATAATCTTGGTCAATTAGATCTATTATAAATTATTAAATTATAATACGATCCAATCCAAACAAACTGGAGATAAATCCAAAACTAAGTCTTCCAAGGTTAGGGCTGTGAAACATTTTTCAAGAATGCTACACTGGGTAGTGTTTTTTAAACCAAAGTGTATTTTCATAAATCAAATCCTTCAAGCAAGGGTGTTGCTTTTTATTATTACTGTTTTGTATGCTACTATGTCGATACCTATTGTTATTTATACATCTTAATGATAAGAACTAAAGAACCCGAAAGTTTTATGCCGAGTACAGCAATAACTCTTACCCCGTTCCACTGAACCCAATCAAAACCTAAATCTAGAAGATTTAACTTGACACACTGAGGAGAACTTAAGGTCCCCGGTGTGAAGCAAGAGTCTTTTTCTAGATACAGAAGTCTGAATAATATTTGTATTTGACTGAAGGAATGAATGTCTCAGCAGTTATTGAGTAAAATAAATAATACTTGAAGTTAAAACTTACAATCAATTTTAAACAATACACTGAGCTATAAAACTATATTTGTAAATTAACTGATTTGGATTTCACCTTTCCACAGCTCTACTGGTTGTTCATTTCGCTAAGTCATGCCAACCTCCTCGATATCCTGTTTTGCTCTTTCGTCATATTCGCCTGCGAACAGCTGAAGCATCTGAAGGAAATCCTGCAACCACTGATGGAACTCAGTGCTACTTTGGACAGTGTTGTGCCTCATTCCGGAGAACTGTTCAGGGGCGGTTCAACTGGATCGAATATGCCTCTCGTTGAAAATGGTAAGCCACGTAACAATGCAGTTATAATGTATTATTTTTACGGTGTTGCCATATCACACTAATATCTAACTACTTGAATATTTGTTATTGCCTTTGTAACACTGCTTGCAGACGTAGGTATTTATTTTTATGAAGACAAGGAAATATTTTGGAAAAACCATGTTGGGTAGGAAATGATTCACGTATCTGAGAAATACTTAAGACAAGAAAAATAAACACATTTAATTTAGCATTGATGAATTTCTTTCTCATGAATATATTACAATCCTATCGTGCCCTCCAATTAACGACGATCTCCTCCAAGTGGAACCCGAAAATCACCCATGCAATACTCTGCGAACCTTGAGATCTAAATATTTCAAAACTGCTCTATTACAAGTTCTTTTTGTTTGTGCCATTTTCTTTAACATTGTATCATTCTTCTTTCATTCAATGCCCCCTTTCTTGTGTCATTCAAATCCTGTCTTTCCTTTAATATAATTCCTCACTACAAATCACAATCCTTCGTCCTCGATCCCCTAGTATGGATAAGGCTAGGTGGGAATTCCGATATAACAATTTAGAACTATTATTTCTCCATATCAAACCAGGTTTTTCTCTTGAAGTCAATAGTGTTTTAGTCGGTTCCAATGAAAAAGCAAGGCTTCAAGTTGTTACTGACAATTGATGTCAACTTATCACACCCGTAATAATGCCATTCTCTTAACTGACATTAATTTTAGCACTAACTAATTAATATTACTAAAATGGCGATGTAAGTAATTTCAGATAAAAAAAAACTGTCTACAGTTTTTATTTTATTTATTCTTGAAATCTGTCAAATGCTTATCCAGGACTCTGTCCATTGGAACCAACGACAACTGATCAAGGATGTTTTTTTATTAATTTCTTTTCTTACAGTGAACTAGGAATTCCTGCGATAAAATATTTTAGTACGGAACATGTCAAAATCTCTGGAAGAGTTAAGATCCATTGATCTGATTAATCATAATAAATTTTAAATATTAATATGGGATGCATTACAACCCCGGATCATTACAACTGAAGTACAGTAATACTATGCAGTTATTTATTAAAATTACATATCCCTCTCTTTTGCAAAGAAGTACGTAGTTGTTTGACTGGGATTTATTTCAATAAATAAAAATTCTTTTATTATTTTATTTATTTATTCGGGGCTTTTTACAATTACCCAAAATCTTTTCACACCAATCCTTCTTATCGGCCCATTCTTCTTCTTCCTCTCGCTGCCATTCCTTCTCTTACATCCTCCATCCATGTCTTACTCTCTTTTTTCTATAATTTGGTATATATAGGAATGTATATATTTTTTGACTTGTAATAGAGTGACTTGACCTTAGGCAAGTCATATAAAAATCCTTTTATGTCAGATAAAATTACTTTTATTATATGGATATCATGGTTACAAAATTATATGTCTTCTTACAAAAAATGCTTCTTTTCGTTATATAAAACTTCTTATATGAGGTTCCCAGCATCTTGGCTCTCTCTCGTCGTGCTTACAGCTATCCTTTTCCAGGCACAGACCCTGGGAGACCCGAGACCCGATGAGGTCTTTCTTCACCTGTCTGTAACTCTTGATAGGTTTACAGTGTTTTATATAATTTTAACAGTGTCACATATAACCGATTATGTAGTTGAATACCTAGGAAGTGTTAGAGTGTTTTTATCTGTTTTAGACGGAAACGATTTCGATATTCGTGGAATCTACAGCAACCGCAATGACTTCTCCGGATTCGGAACTACTGCAGTGTCAACCATCCAGACGAACGGTAACGGAATCGGACCGAACGGCCTAACGAAGAAGCAGGAGCTACTGGTCCGTTCCGCAATCAAGTACTGGGTCGAGCGTCATAAGCATGTTGTCAAGTCAGTGTAACTTAGTATTAATAAATATAAATTTACATTGTAATTTACAATAAAAAAAAAATTGTATCACTACAATCCATAAAGGGTCTTGGGTTCTGTACGTGGTAGAGACTATACTGATTCTAGGTTGTGCAAGGAGAGTTTTGTACGTGATCACGCCCAACCGCCATGGTTTTACTCCTACTAAGGGTGCCTAATATATAGTGGCTGGGTGAGCCCCAGGAGGGTTTCCAGACCCCCCTGTTAACAGATTAAATAAATTATCTGCCACAGCCGAATTTGAACTCGAGACCTTTGGCATGGCAACTCAGTGCTCCACTACTAAGCTACCCCACTTCCCCTGTATAATTTGTATGCAACAGCTGTATAATAAAAGAGAAATCAGTGATTGTTTTGCTTTGCCAACATCACTTTATTTTATGGGTGGATCCGCATCTGATCAAAACAACTCATTACATGAAATGTTTTAGCCAGAAACTCATAAATTTTAGCCTTAAAGTCATTATTTGTATTAACTTATATATCATCTTCACATATATACTTATTCTATATATTATTTTCTCTTATACTTCCACTTACAAACATACGACAGAATCCTATGCTCACCTCTCAAACTTTCAAACTCCGGAGAACCAATAAACGATTTTGGGCGTATTATGGTTAATATCCCTGGTTTGCATGAATAATGCAAAAATAGGTTTTTTACTTCTTTTTTTTTATACTATCGTACACATATTGTCTCAGAGAGATAAAAAAAGGATGTTTAGTCTCAGTGCTTACTGCAATAAAAAAAAAATGTTAATTTCACCCTGTAAATGTGGTTCCAAATCAAACATGATTTCCTTGAAACTGTGACCAACAATTAATTTTATAAAGGTTATCTTTTTATTTTACTTATTTCAATTTATAATTTTTTTTTTTGGTTTTGTTACAATAATATTATTATGCCAGTTATGTTAAAAAAAATATTTTACACCTAAATATTTCGTCAAAGCGGGAACGAACATTGTTGAAATTTGAATTATTTTTAAACGTCGGCACTTATATTAAATAAGTTTTACCTTATTTAGTGTTATTAATGACTGCACCCCCAGACTAATTGTATCCTTCATTGAATTATTTTTCATCACTCACTTCTCGAAATAATAGATTTTTTCAAATTTCATTCACTGGTAACAAAGAACTAATATATGCATAGAGTTAAAATTATTTAAAAAGAAAGTGATAGATAAGGAGAAAGTTATTTGATGGAATACATATTTTGCAGATTTATATATTAATGATTATTATAATGCAAATAGTAAAAATTTAATTAAATTTATTCTGAAACATTAGATGTTTTTATTTTGAAGAGAAAAGATTTGCCCAGGACGGGATTCGAACCCGGGTCGCCCTCCTCTCCAGCACGGTGCTCTAACCAACTGAGCTAATCTGGCTCGCAACATGGCCAGATAAATCCACTCTCTTCGCCGTTCTTATATCCCCGTGTTTTTGCGATGTATATATGCGATGTAAATATTTTAAATAGACCTAATTTTTTTTTCTTTTGTATATATATTTTTTGTGTGATATAATGTTTTTGTATATGTATATATATGTTTTTTTTTTTGCTGTTCAGCTATTTTATAACCTCACCAGATGTTCCTTTGTCTTATTCGTTTGTGGAGCGTCTTGGAACGAGGTTGCTGCCTCGATTGATGAGTCTATTTGTACTGTTGATGTGAGATGTGCTTCATTGATGTGATTTTTATTTTGGTGTTTGTCATTATGATGCCTGAATTGGCGAATCGTTGCTGGTTAGTTTTTTTCCAGTATTTTAGAGACTTAAGCCTTTCCTTTTGGGGATTTTTCCTAAATATGCAAGTTTCAGTTCTTGTGATTCTGTCTATTCGCTAAACTTCCTTTTAGCGACGTTTCGAGACTATTTTGTTTTTAAAACCATGTCCTGAGAGTGAAAAAATATGCTTTTAGAGATTTATACTAGTGACAACATAAAATTTACACTTTTACTTACAAATTTATGACGAAATGTGCTACCACAACAATAATCAAGAATTGCTGTTTATTATTACCATGTATTATGTGAATATTGTTCAAGGCAAGTATTTACTGAAATGTGTAATGTTGGATTCTCAAGAACTGAAAGTAAAATTTATTAACAGTCAAGAAAAGTAGATAACAATTAATTTGTCTGTATATAAATATATATATAAGAGGCAAAACTATGTACTTACAGGTTCGTATCGAGCATCGGTGATGCTTATGGTTCTGCCCTATTGCTTCACATGTTGACCAGTACTGTCACCCTCACACTTCTCGCATACCAGGCTACCAAGGTATACCATATGTCTAATTTATAATTAATAATAAAACTTTATAACTGAGATTAACTTTAATTTTGATTTTTCGCAGATAAGGAAGCTTAAAAATGCCTTATTCATGTTGATTTCTCTGTTAAAATAGATCGAAGGCGTTGATGTTTACGCTTCCACTGTAATCGGTTACTTGCTATACACTCTTGGTCAAGTTTTCGTTTTCTGTATTCATGGTAACGAGCTAATTGAAGAGGTGAGTTTGAATTTAAATTTTTATGAACAAACTTAATGCTAATAAAATTTTAAAGTAGTATAACTGCAGTAGATGTATAAATTAAAATATAAATTTACTTGATGTAATATTATTACAGTTGTAAATATCAATAAATTAATCTAAAAAAAAAAAAATTATCATACAAGACTGAAAAGACAAGAAACTGCTCGACGTTTTCGCTACTTCAACATTTACTAGACAAACGTTCAAAGCTCCCAATTAATTACAAAAGACTCATTTACATGACAGTTATCAGACCTATTTGGACATACGGAGTTGAGCTTTGGGGCTCTACTAAACCATCCAATTCATCTTGTATCCAATCCTAGTACAAAATCCTTCGTAAAATCCTCAATGCTCCTTATTATGTCACAAACTCATCCATCATGATCTTAACATCGCATATGATGCTGATTTGGCCCTAAACTAGATACCTATCCTTCCATGAAAAGCTCCATACACACTTGAATCCGCCAGTCTCTCAACTCGCTTCCCATAATATTCCTGATAACTCTCCGAGGTGTCTGAAAAGAAGATGGCATCGAGACCTTCTACTATACAACTTTATTGGAGTGCTATCAATGGATAGTTTCTCCACAAATGGTTTTTGTTTTTCATGTCCTTTGTTCATAGAGCAGATTTACTTGATGTAATATAATTACAGTTGTAAATATCAATAAAGTTTTCTATTCTCTAAAAAAAAATGTTTACTTATACTCAATTTTTTTTTAACCATCCACTTTGGGGTAGGTTAAATAAATTATTTTTACGAGGTTGTGTCGACGCTTCTTGCGCTTTCTTCAATATTCCTCCATTCTCTACGACTTTGCCTTTCTCCTCTCTTCCGAGAAAACTACATTTCTTCATATGTTGGGCCTCTCTTGTAATCTCGTTTCCTCATCCTTTAACAACTATCTTAAGCGTTCAGTATTTTCAATTATATTCACTGACCTTTAATCGACCTAAACCATTCTAATCGAGTGAGATGAGTTACAACTAAATGGTTTTACAACTAAAAAAAAAAAAAAATAGGCCTGTGCTTATGCTTAAAAATAAAAAAAGGCACCTTTGTTTGGTAGCGTGGCTCTAAGCAACCAGCACTGCGATCTTCATAACTTTTTTACACTAGTATGAAACTTTGACCAGTTTCGATCGCCGGTCCCCTAAAAACTTCTTCATATGTTGACATGGCTTTATTCATTATTTCACTATTAATTTTAGAGCTCCTCTTGCAGCTCAACCCTTACAACTTCCCTTGGGTCGTCTTCAATATTTATACGAAATTCCTTGACGTCGCCTAAATTCGGCCACCCAATTATCTTATATACAGCTTTTACGAACTCTATAGTAGTCAGTATTTTTAGCTAATACCTCTTAATTATTATTCATCCCGTCCTTAGATTACAGAGCGGGAAAGAGAACCTATTTAGGCGATTAAATCATTTCTGGAACCCGTCCCACTTTTTTTTATGTGATTTTCCTAGCTACCCTTTTTCAGTTAATTTTTTTTTATATTTTTTAATAAAGCAATCAATCATTTTTCTGGAATTTTAATGAAATTTTATTTACGCTTCAAATAAATGAATCTGTTACTAAAGCCACTATATATAAATCGCTAACTGCAGAAAGGCTATTATATATATCTTATATTAGTCAACTTTTCTCAATTTGACAAGGGAGGACAAAAATATTGCAGTAAACAAAATATATATTTTTCAAGACTGCTATCTTGTGGAAAAGTGTCCTTTCTGCAGTTAGTAATCGGCTCTGTACAAGTCCAGGTGTCCATAATTGGCGGGTTCAAATCCCAAGACAAGACTTTTATTTAGTATGTTTGCAGCCGGAGATGGATCATATAGGATCTAGGACCCTCCTGGGGCTCACCCAGCCTCTATAAAATATTATAAAAATAGGGTACCCAAAATAAGGGGGGAAAATCAAAATTATTTGCTACTCTACACTAAGAACGATATGGAGCTCGCAAAACTTCTGCTTTCCTTCGTCCAAGCTCGGTTTAGAATAGGCCAGGAGCATCTCCTTCCAGTCTTAAGAGGCACAATAAACTCAAAAAATTCACGGACAACTAATATCATTATTTCTCCTTAACAGCGATAGCAGACCTTGAAGAATGTTGTCAAAACTGGAGGAAAAAAATAAAATCCCGTCAAATCACCTTTACCCTTCGTCAGAAACCAATTACTTCTCGTTCTCCAGTATCCTTGAATAATATCCCACCGACTCCTGTAGACCGAATCCGATAATTAGGATTACATCTTGATAAGCGTTTAACTTGGAATCCTCATATTAGACTGAAAAGACAAGATACTACTCGCCTTATCACTTCAACACTTACTAGACAAACGGTCTAAACTATTGATTAATTACAAAAGACTCGTATACATGACTACTATAAGACTCATTTGAATTTACAGAGTAGAACTTTAGAACTCCAATAAGCCATACAACCCCTTCTCGTATCCTATCCTTACAACCCAAACTCCTTCGTAAATGCTCAATGCTCCTTACTTTGTTTCAAGGCCGTAGCCAACGGAGAGTTAGGGGGTCAAACCCCCCCGCCCGAAATCCCGAAATTTAGTTAGTATTAAACATTAATACTAGGTTAAAAAAGTGCAAATTAAATTAAAAACAACACATTAAACAGAGGATCCAACACATTTTACATCATTGTGCATTGCAACAAGCATACTTATATTTATATTTGCTTGAAATTGACCTCCAACAATTTCACAATAATTAACAATCGTATCGAAAATCAAGAATTGAAGTATTGTTGTTGTTGCGTATTGCTTTTAAATCATTCATCATCCAATAATATTTTATAGGGGCAAAATTATTCAAATTTTAAAAATTATCATGAATAATGGTATTAAAATCCTCTATCCTGACCTGACCCCCCGAAAGGTTTTCCTGGCTACGGCCTTGCTTTGTTACCATATCAAACCTTTCAAGACAAATTTTATTCCCATTCAAACCCACTAGTCTCAAATCTACCTACCTCTTCAATTCCCGATAATCCTCCGAGGCGTCTGAAAAAAAGATGGCCTTGTGACCTTTTAAGTTGAATTAGCTATTCGAATTTATTGTGAAAATTAAAATATAGCATTACGTTCTTGTCTCACTTAATTTATCACTGTATAAATTTAATGGAAATAGATATACTTTAAAAAACGATTTAAATTGCTTGTCCGCTACCAACGGAATGTATTCTGGCAGATCTGTTAATGGGAAATACATGTAATTGTGCCTAATGCAAATTCATGTGACACTCACTGGAGCTTCGATTTACGAGAATACTGTATTTACCATGAATTTTATTTTGTATTTTTCATTATTCTAAATAATGGAATGTCAATTGTGAAAATATTTTTAAAACTTGTATGCTCCATTTTATAAATGACCACCACGATCCGAGAAGTGTATATGTTCGATTCATATCGCCAAATAATTTACCAATATATATTTTTAGAGAATATATTTTTATTGGGGGAATATTCTCTGGGGAAATACTTACTTTTATTTATAAATTGTTACCTACACTGTACGTCTGATTGAAATTCCCAACAATGCACTTTTTACTTCAAGCTTTCAGTTCATTTAAGAATTTATTAATAATAATATGGCTTAGCGATACAATGCTCGATGGCGCTTAAACACTTAGATCCATAGACCACTACTACCCTAACCCAAATACACCAGATCACTCTTAACGCAATCCTCCCACCTACGCCTCGGTCTACCTCTCAGACGCTGCCCAGTCGGAACACCGCTTATTAACTTTTTTTTTAGAAATTAGTTAGTTCCTAACCCCAGCAACTTTACAGGCCCAACTCAATCTTCGCGACGCTATCAATCTCCTGAATTCTCCACTGGTCTCATCCTTATTTATTAAAATTTATTAATATATTAAAAAGAATTTATTAAAATAATAATAAAATATATTGAGAAATAAATTAGCTACAACAAATTTATATTATTAATGTTTAGTGGACCTATGTCTTCAACACTGGATTTATCGCCACAAACTCCTATAGAAAATACTGAAATTTATTTATTTTTTAAACAAATTTATACCATGTTTAGATAATTATTTAAATATCTGAAAATGAGACACACTGTGTTTCAGAGTTCATCTGTGATGGAAGCAGCGTACAGTTGCCACTGGTACGACGGATCGGAAGAGGCAAAAACGTTTGTACAGATTGTCTGCCAGCAGTGCCAGAAGTCTTTGACAGTATCAGGAGCCAAGTTTTTCACTGTATCTCTCGATCTTTTCGCCTCGGTAAGATAACAAAATCATTTAATATTCTATATTAAAAACCTAAACTAATTAATATCCTAATGAGGTGTATTATAGCAAATTATGAGTTATTGTTTGGAACTCTAGATTAGTCTAGATCTTCTTCCATGTTACTGAATCCGCATTAAAAAAATAAGAGGATTCGGTTGATAAGTACGGAATCCGACAGCCAATCGGTTCAACACGTACCTATTCGCAGCAATCGAGGAAAATCGTGTTGACAAGAACATGACAAAACGTGCTTGGGAGTATACATTTTTAATGAAGGAGCAAAGGACTTAAACGAAGGGTGTTCGTGTCGCGTGAAAGGAACATTCAACAAATCGTTTTCTTCAGCAAAGGTTACGTGATATAAAGAGATTCTCTGGTGCATTTTATATTTTTGAACAATTTTTTTTGCAAATGGTTGGCACAGTTCCTATCAAAATGAAGGGACAGCAGTAATTTACAAAGATAAATAAATATTGACTATTTTTTTTTTTTAAGGCGGAATCATTAATGTATGTGCCAATTTCCGCAACAAATACGTCAATAATATTTAAACTAAATATCATTATATTAGAAACCAATTCCTGAAAATTTATATAATGTCATCTTACTTCATGCTCTTTTATTCTCATATGTTATAGTATTTTCGGGTATCCTATAATCGTCATAGACAAATGTCCATCATCCATTTCTGTAATACAATGTCTTTAAAAAAATGATCTCAAATGATATGAAAGATCTCTTACAGATCTAATACCTATTGCAATTGAGGAAGTCAGGTTTTATTATTATTATTATTTCTCATTTTATTATTATTATTTCTCAATAAAAATAAAAGTATAGGGGATCTTGTGTTCACTTTTTTTTTGGGGGGGGAGGGTGGGGAGGAGTTCTTCTGATTTCTTCAAATATTTGTTACTTTACTATTTTCCCTCAAGGGGATACATATTTTCAAAATTACTTTCCATTTCATTTCTTTACAAAGTAAAAGAATTTTAAATTTTAAAATGAAAAGAGCGTATGGATTAACAAAAATGTCTACAACAAGAAGTCCATCTCGTGGAATGCAAAAGTAAGACATTATAACGCAGTCGTAAAAATTGAAAGAATTACAGTTACGTAATCTGTAGTGATCAAAACGATATATAAAATAAATTAAATAAGGAATTGAAATTGCATTAGTTGAATCTTTATCGACCAAGCTAAAATTTGTTTAACAATGTAACAAAATCCATAATTAATCTGTATAATGGTAAATAAATAAGATATAGTATAATATATTTTTAACTCTATTATAATTTACTTAATTGATCAATATAAATTAATTTCTGAGGTTCCCCCAACGTCTGTTTCAGGTTCTTGGTGCCGTGGTCACATACTTCATGGTGTTGGTACAACTCAAGTAAAAGTGTTGTGAAAAGATGTTTTCTTCATTCGTTTTATTCCATATTTGTTAATTTTTTATGTTTCTTGTTTTTTATCACTTGTTAATAATAATTGACCACATTGTTTTATAGATAAAAACAAGCGTGGCTTATCTTTAACGGGTGCTATGTAAGGAGGAATAATGTGTAAGCATTATGTTCAAGAAAAAATATGCAAATAATTCTTAGGCACATTTTATTGTTGGTATGATATTAACTTAACAGTATAAGTAGGTTTATAATTCTTAAGCTAATGAAAAATACTGGAAGAGTTTGCATTATTTGTTATGGATTCGATTAAAATTTTATTTATTTAAATTTGAATTTTATTAGAATTGAAAATACGTTTTTAATTGATATGTTTCCTCACATAAAATATATTGTAGAAAAAACTCATTTATTAATACAGTCATAAGTGACGGCAATATATTTTAAATAATATCTAACGAAATAAAAATAACGTAAAACAATCTTTATCTGATAATCTAATTCAAAGTTATTTTTGGTGGATAAAGTAGAATATAAAATACATTTTTTATCTATTTGAATATAAAATGTATTACAGCAGATGAAAAATAAAATTAAAACTAATAAAATCGCAGTAAAATTTAAAAATAAGATATTATATTTTTAAACCAAAACTGGTGTTGAGATATTATATAATATACTCCGATTGTTAAATTTGTAAATATTAATCGAAATAATTTAATATAAATTTTCAATAAATATTTTATTTGAATAAATAAAATCGTAAATACCGATATTAATAAATTAAAATTAAAAATTAAGCCGGGCTCAACTAACTTAACGGTTAATACAAAAATTATCGGTTATTTAATTATATATGAATAATTAAAACTTTTTATAAATAATAATTCATTAAGGATATAAAGATCTAATTAACTCAGCAATAATGTTAATTTGGAAAAATAACGCTACGAATATAAATAATTATCTTGTTGAATTTATTAATATAAATTATAGTCATATAAATAATGACTTGTGGAATTTATGAATATAACCTTTCTACTCGAAATGAGTGAAGGATATGAAGCAAATCATGATGTTTACAACTCGGAAGAAAAAACCAGTTACAAAAAAAAATATTTAAATTTTCATTTTGTTTCTGATTTTGTTATTGTCATCCTTCCATTTATTTATACTTTCTAGGGGTGCCAATCTTATTACACGACAACTCCGACGTGTAGGTGTGAGTGAAGGAGGCCCCGCGGAGTATTTCAATTTCGGAAATTATGATAACATTAAATTTCATACATATGATAAAATGAAATACGAAAGAAATTCGTAAAACGGGTAGGAAAATATTAAGATGCGTATACACTTATGAATTATTCTCACAATGAACTTCATGTGGAACTTATGTCTGTAATCCTGGCTAAATTTTCCGGACAAGGATGGGAAAATAACGAAAAAACTAATCCCTATGTAAAATTTCTTGAAGGTTTCGGTAGTACCTCGATATATAAACAGACATATAATATATATATATATATATATATATATATATATATATATATATATATATATATATATATATATATATATAAAAGTTTACATAAATATTATTTTTAATTAAAATTTTCCCTTATATCTCCGAATCAATATTTTACAGGTTATAGAGAACTCAAAAAAAAAAAGTCAAATTATTTTTAATGTAATAATAAGATAATTAAATTGATAAAAACTGGTTGTGGCTTAAGATATTAGTATCTCTGATTTTTCTCTTTAAGTTATATATATTTAAAAACTGAAAAATAGCTACTTTAGGGTTTGTTCGTCAATTTAATCAAGTACATATGGTATAATTTTCAAGCTATAATTTTTCAAAACTTATCTATAATTGCAAAAATCATATTTTTTTGCTAATATCTCTATTATTTTATAAAAATTCCATGTCGTTTATTTTGATCAATTTGATGCAACTTTCACTAAGATTTAAAAAAAAATTATTGATAGCACATTAAAAAATTGCATTTTTTTAGCTATACAAATATAGATTACTTCTTCTGAAATGTCTTAACACTTTCGACTTTTTTAATAGAGGTTAAAATTTTCAAAATGATTTCAAAAATTGATCATTACAATTTCATCACCTTATTTATTAATTTCATCATTTCACTTATTTTTTAAGCTTCAAGAAAAAATATTTGCAAACTTACCTACAATTTCAAAAATCGATAAATGTTTCTATCTCGGTCATTTTGAGACTAGAAAATATTTTTGGCTCACATTTGTGTTATTTTTTTAAAAATCCACAGTTGCTTATCTTGATGAATTTGATGTTAAGTTCACTGAGATTTAAAAAAAAAATCTTTTATCAATAAACGCTTAAAATGTTTGCATTTTTTGTTTATATCATTAAAATATAGATTACTTCTTTTTAAATGAAGTAGAACTAAATTTGTAATTACTAATTTATTTATATCATTATAACACTAATTTATTTAAGCATCAAAAGGGGCATTATTCTTCACGGTATCATATTCATTGATTTTTCGTATTTTTTTGTTTAGATGTGGAGTCAAGTACACTTTTTTTCCCAATACTTTGCACTTTAATGTAGTTTTATGAACTTTGAAATTATATGTTCTTTCTTACTTCGTGCCAAAGATCTTGACATTTTTTCGTGTTCTCTATGATGTCCGAAAAACGGAGATACAAGTGAAAGTCAGAATAAAAAAGACATACGTATTTGCATAATTTTTTTTTATGTATTATATATAATAGCTATAACAAACAAATGAAGTAGTTATCTGATTTAAATAATAATATTTTACCGAATTCCTAAAGGGATTTTGCATGAAAATATTTTTTTCGAAAATAAATGATTTTAGGCCCTGGATTCTCGTCAACCCATATGTCTAATGAATATTTAATTACTAAAATATAATAAATTAGCAAGATAGGTTAAGTCAATTATGGCTTTAAAAATAGGGGAATAAGGACGTCAAATAGTTATTAATTTATTAGATTTAGACTAATCGATTTATTTCATTTACTCATAAATTTAAGCATTAAAAATATTTATTTTAGAAAAATAAATTAACAGAATAAATAGGTATCTTTCAGTTTGGTTTAATCGATTATCTTTAATAATTAATAAATATATATTAAATTTAAAATTATTCTATAAGTTATATTATTATTATTTAATACTTTTAAGTTATCATGATAACTTATATATATGTTTTAATAGTATAATACTTTAAAATTCTAAAAATCATAATTATTGTTAGAACTATCTTTAAAATATAAATTCTCATTCCGGTCAATCCTCAATCAAATAATTAAGGGTGGGGTAAAATAAAAATTTATGAACTAAGATACATAATGGGGGTTCCCTAGAATAAAAAAATGCAACATACGATCGCATAAGTGTATTCGCACCTTTAAGTTGACGTATTTTCATATGTCAGTAAGACTGTCAGCGGACATGATATTACGGAGGTATTGATAATAAAAATTTTTTTGTTTATATATATATATATATATATATATATATATATATATATATAAATTATACATAATGGTTCTCATAACTCTTGTTATAAAACGTTTCAACACGCAATTAATATTTCTTTTTATTAGCATCACGTGTTGCAACATAAGTGCCCTTTAAAGGTTTTTTAATAGCACTATTACATTTTAATAATATTTAAAATACAAGTATTAATTTGTGTTGTATTGCTAGTGAAAAAATTATATGCTTGTTGTTTACGAATTTTATCAGCTACTTAAAATATTTAAGTATTAGGGAGACTAAGACATAGTTATTATATTATATCTGTCACATATTATAGAGAAAGAATAATAACCGTAGAATAAAAAATATTATATATTTATATTTAAATAACAAAACAAGAGAGAACGACATTGAATTGTGAAATTATTTTAAAAACTATATTGTATATTCTTTGTTAACTCTCGTTAAAGCACAAATTATCAAATAAAGTCACTATTTTTATAAGCTGTTTAAGAGAGTAAAAAATGTATTAATTTGTTTGTATTCTATGTAATAAAATATATTTTACCTTATTTTATATTTAATATCCTATCAATATCATCCGGTTAAGATATTTTTTAAAATATAAAGCCTTTAGGCTTTTAATATTAAGCATTGTTCCATTTCTATTTTATTTATTTATTTTCCATTTCTTTAATTTCTAAATTAATCAGGTATTTGACAGTAATAATCTAAAAGGAAAAATTGACTCATTTTACGAAAATATTTAAATATTTCCTTCAATTATGTTTTTGAACAAAAGAAAAAAAAATCAGGTTTTGCCATGAAGCATATGGAATATAACAGGCTCATCAAACACTAATTTTTTCATATTTTTATTTTGAAGAGAAAAGATATGCTCAGGGCCGGTATTCGAACCCGGGTCTCCCACATTTACGTTGTGGTGCTCTACCAACTGAGCTATCCTGGTTCGTACCCCGGTCAGGCACATCCATTCTCTTCACTGATCCCATATCCCCGTGTTCTCGCAATTTGCGATGTATACAATGCAAAATGTGCAATGTAAAATGGGCCCTGGGCATATATTTTCTCTACAAAATAAAAATATTTAACATTATAACAATTAATGAAAAAACAAAATAAATTAAATTACTTGTTTCAGTTACTAATTTTTAACACCAAAATGTTTTTTCAATCAATTTTAAATTAGATAGAAATCCAGCATTATAAATTTACTTCTGAAATATGGTCCAAACGAATGTTGAAAACGTAGCCATTTTTACTAAGTTTGCAAGAAATTAAAAACAGTGGCTTTTAAACGCCTGTAGCATGGAAACGGCTTTTATAAAAATATATATATATATATATATATATATATATATATATATATTTATAGAACTTGTACGCCATCAGATTTTGAATTTTTAGAGTATTCCTCGATATTTCGAATCTAAATATTGTATAACAACCTATACAGTATTTAGATTCGAAATATAGCAAGGATACTCTGAAAATTCAAAATCTGACCAAGACTTCATTTACAATCTGTGAACGAGATTGTTTCCCTCATTCATCCATCTGTATAAATTCAAAACCTTCCTCTGTACAAAATTAATATGAAAAATTCTGCATTTACTCATGCTTTAACGAGCACCTGAAGGTAATAATAATAATAATAATAATAATAAATTCTTTATTTATTCTTGGACAAGTCCCTTTAGAATAACATAATTGTACATTATTGTGGGCTTTAGAGCCTTAGAGTACAAAGAAAAAAAAAACAAGCAGATAAGTCAATCTATAAAGCTGATTAAATAATAATAAATAAAAAAAATAACTTCTTATGATAATAAAATAGAGCCTAAATAAAATAAAAATAATTACTAAAAAGAACTTTTCACATAAAAAAAAATGAATAAACAATATAAATAATATTCTGTTGATAATTTTATGTATACCCTTCGGGGAACTGGAGGGATAGGAAGTAATCAAATAAGCGGGATTTGAAGGTAGGAAGGGTCTTGGAACAGCGAATGGAAAAAGGGATAGAATTCTACAGGGAACAGGACCTAATCAGGAACGATCTGTCAAAAGCAACGGTTCGATGGGCCTCTATATACAAATCGGAAGGGTGTGAACGGGTATCACGGGAATGAATGGAGGATTTAAATTTGAGGAGCTCATAGATGTATAATGGACGGCGGGATTAGATAACTTGATAGAGGAATGATGCAAGGAAATACTTGCGGCGATAGGAAGGATACAACCACCTCAACTCTTCATAAAATCGGAAGACAGGGGCGTCCCTGGGGATCCCGAAGACAAAGCGTACAAAGCAATTCAAAGGTAAAGCTCGATACTTTGCCGAAAACCTTGAACAGTTTATTTTGCGAATTATGCTTGATAAAAGATTACGAGAACCTTTATAATAATAATAATCTTATAAAATGATCACGCGGTGCAGTCAAAAATTAAACAAAATAAGGTAGACTTATTTTGTGTAATCATCGACTACATCCCCCGACTACTTCATACCATTATTATAATTATCCAGTCAACTTTTTTCCACTTAAATTTATAATAGTAGCTTCAATTTTGGTTTATTGTAAATTGGGAATATAACTTATAGGAAGAGTGTATATTTAAAGCCTAGACAATAGACACTGGAGACAATAGACACATAGAGATTAGGCACTACTGCACAATAATTAAACCAGCAACACTGTATGCAAGTGAAACAAACAAACAAACAAAAAGTCGATTCAACCATAGATTAGCCAAGTTAAAACAGAATTACATGAAGCAAAATTGGAACCAACAGATGTTAAAGACAGATACAATTATACACAGAAAAGCAGATAGTAATATCAGGTAAGGAAGCATTGAAGAAACCAGGAACAAAATTGACAGATAAGAAAAAAATTATACAAGGAGAAAAGATGAAGATAATATGGAAGAAATGACGCCAGAATGCGTGATCCTTCTTGGGGTCCATTGGCAATAAATTGATGAATTTTATATATAATATTTATAATAATTGCATTAATTTTAACGCCAAAACTTCAAGATATGTGCCCATGAAGAAGGCACAATTTATCAGAGAAACTGTCTTGCGTTCAATTTAGCAGTGGGGATGTTTTCCCCTTTATCAGAACCGTTTATTTAAAGATATTGGATGTTTTAATGTAATTTACAGGCGCAGAAAAACAAACGGAAAGAGAAGTTCATCCGTTTCCTAGCAACTGCAATCTTTATCTTCTTGCCAGCTGCAATCTTTATCGTACTAGCTAGAAATCATCTACATATCAAGAAGGATCTGAAATTTGGAATCTGGATCAATGATGATTAAGGCAATTCCTTAATTATTGAGTTTCTATCCTCATACATTTTTTTTCGTTTCCTGACCAATTTTTAGTTTGAGGGAAAGTTCTGTAAGAATAGCCCCGTGCAGCATCCTTATTTGGGACAAACTCGCAAGATTAATATTCAAGTTTTAGCGGATACATTTCAAGGTTATGAAATAATCCACTCGCAAAGTTACATAAAACTTCTCCCCTTTGGTATGACCTCTTACTTGAGGCTGGTTACAGAAATAGCAGAAATCGGCTACACTGTGGGAAATTTCCGTTTAATATTTTAGTGAAATTTGTTTCGCCGTTGCCAAAAACAAAACTGAAGTAGCGTCATATCCACATGGACGTATGGACTAGCATCTGTCTGAAAGAGACATCGTGGTGGTTTCATTTCTGCTGCTTTTCTGGAAGTTGATATTAGTGGTAACGAATCCTAAACCTTAGAGGAGTATGGGCAAAATCGGTCTCTTCTAATACTGCAATAACATAGTCCAATGTTTGGCTTCGGGATCATTCCTCGTCATTAATAATTCGACTAGCCAATTTTTCGTCACCGTTTACTTGAATATCCTTCTTCAATGTGAATAAGAAGAAACGTGATGAGAAGGATTTTTTTCTGATCGAACGAAACATTAGAATTGATGGTGGTGAAATTCAGGAAAGCGTCGCAGTTCTGGAGCTGGGTTTAACCATTGACTGGAATAACCAAGATGTTTCTACCATCTTTACCAATAGGGTTTTGATGTCAGTGAAATACTGATATATAAATGTGTCGGGGATGCTATCCAAATCTAACAGTTCATTCGCAGTAACAAATGTTTTTTTTAAACTATTGGTTAAGATGTAATAAAAATAGATTTACTTGACTTTTTATAACGAACGAGCATTCAGAGCAAAACGTCGAGTAACTCTATCTTAACTGGATATAGAGCCGAAATGTCTCCTTGAGGACTTTTGCTTAGAGATTGTGAAGAAACGAATTTCCTAACATTCAGTTCTTTTTTAAATAACCTTTTTGTGATGATTGTTGATACATTTCATAACCAAAATAAAATCCCCACATTTTGGGGCAACGAATATTCATTCATAGAATCTCAGGAACTTCTTAATGTGTTGAGTTGATTCTAATCTCAAATTGGGATAAATTTAATCCTGTTTAAAAATTACGGAGTGGCTCAGTGGTAGAGCACTGAGTTGCCATGCCGGAAATCCTGGTTTAAATCCTGCTGCAGGCAGTACTTTTACTTAGTCTGTTTGCAGCGGGAGATGAATCATATGGGGTCTAGGACCCTCCTGGTACTCACCCAGCCTCTATAAAATATTATAAAAATAAGGAACCCAAAACAAGGAGGAAAAATCTGGACAAGTTACCTCCTTACAGAACCGTTTTCCGTGAAACAGTACAGTCTCTACCATGTACTGAACCCCGGACCCGTTCACAGGTTGTAGTGGTAAAGGTTTTTTTGTGGTCTCAGTTATTAAAGATGCCTATCCTACTTATAGCTGGATAGTCAAAATTTAGGACTCTGTAGCAACCTCCAATAAGCCATGGTAGCATAAAATGACGTAAAGGAAATAAACATCCTCATACTAGACTAAAACGTCAAAAAAAAGCTCGCCGTTTCCTGTTTGTTTAACTTTACTAGAAAAACGCTCTAAACTCCAATTAACTACAAAAGACTCATATACATGGCAATCATAAGACCCATCTGTACTTAAGGAGTAGAGCTTTGGGGCTCTACTAAGCCATCCTCTCGTATTTATTTCTTACAATCCAAAACCCTTCGTAAAATCCTCAATTTTCCTTACTTTGTACGAACAAAGTAATCCATAATGATCTAAAGGTCCCATTTGTTACTAATTCGGCACAAACACGATTACAGTCCTTTCGTGACAAACTTTATTACCACTCAAACCCACTAGTTTCAAACCTGGCAACCTCTTCAAAATCTGATAATCCTCCGAGGCGTCTGAAAAGGCCTCGTTCCCTTTTAAGTTGAATTTGTTATTCGAGTACTACCAGGGTGCAGTTTCTCTACTTGCCTTTTTTATCTCTTGCAATTATTTATCTTTCATTATATTTACTTGATCTATTCTATTATACAGTTGTAAGTTTCAATAAATAACTTTTTTTTAAATTAATAAAAAACATAAACTAGTAAACGGTGATTAAAAAATGTTGCAATTACATCTTTAGTGAAGTTTATAGTTATAAATTCATACAGGAAAAGGGGATTCTCTTTATGATGCCTCGAAATCATTAAAACTTTCAAATAAAATCAAACTATACTGATAATTGGAGTTTGTTCGTGTTAATTATTGAACCCAAACCAGCCAGTTTTTCCTGAATGGCTGAAAAAGAAATAATCACTTGTTTATTTAGTCGCTCTCAGGAAGATGGCAAACTATTTCCGAATAGTTTCGGAATCATTTCTACGAAAACGTCTGTATTTAAAAGAAAAAATGAAATAATTATGGCAGTCGTTAAACGTGTCTCATCTCCCGCACATGAGTGACGATAAAACGTGATTCCCTAGAACATGGTCGCACATTCTTCAGGAGTTCTTCGTCTATATTTACCAATATCCTCTTCACTCACGAGAACATGGTCCTTATGCCTACCAGATAAATATTTTCGAGGGCCAAAACTTCATTAGATATGAGGCTAATCGTAAGTTGTATTATCATTTTTATATGGCGAATCGGTTTAAATATAATATTTATGGGATTTCCTTTTGAATCCTCTCTTTATTAAGAATCGGTAAAAATGATTGAAATCTTAATGCGGTAGAATGCTATGCTAACATGTGGTGAAGTTTCGGTTAAAGATCTAGGATTAAAATAATATGTATAAATATATGAATATTTATTATAAATTGAGTTGTATTACAGAACTGGTGAAAATTACGGCAAGGAATCTAGGAAAAATTTCCATTACTCTATTTTATTAATTCAGCAAGTTAATTGAAGGTATCGAAACTAATTACAGGATATAAACAATTAAGAACTGTTAATTATTTAAAATCGACTTTATTAGAAGCCGTTTCGATAATTCAGTGTTTGATCCCTGTAAGATTATTTAAATGAGAATTATAAAAAAAATTTTTTAGTATTCATTTAAATACAATACCCCCTCCTTCCCCCCACACACTCACAAGCGAGAACCATTATGTTTTGTACTATAATTCTTGACTAACTGGTCGCGCCATAACAACGATAGTTCGAATTATCTATCACGGAGGTCAGGATTTGTTTAAATGCCAAACTTGTGTTTAAAAAATAACTCGAATTGTTTTTAAACTTGTTTATACATTTTTTCGTTTATGAGATTAAGAAAGAACATTTTTTAACCATTAATTTCAGTCTTTTATGCTTTCATACATCAACAAAAGACTAGCTTGTATATTTTATGTTTTGCATTTTTTTAATTAAAATTTTATTTAAAGAAAGTCTTAATAAAATATAGCGACTTTGCATTAATGCTTTATAACTTTATGGACCTGATTATAAATAAATAGTGATTATCACACGACGTAATCTCTAGTAATTGGAAACACGTTCCGAAGGAGAAATTTTAAGCATAAATTTCATTAAAGGGTCCTTATTGCTTCAGAAAGAAAGTAGAGATTGTATTTTTTTTATAAGAAAATAAAAAATAAATTAAAAGTTCTAATTCAATTTTTAAATTTATTAATTTCACAGCGAAATTGATTTGAAAACGAATTTGTCCATGGAAAATTGTTAAATAGAAAAATGTCCTGACTATAAATATATATATTGGATGGACTGCCATGTAATGTAAAAAAAAAGGCCTTATCTGTTCTTTATACATTTTATCTGAGATATTTCAACAATATCCCCCCCCCAACCCTACAAAAAATACGTTGAAATATCCCAGGGTATTTTTCTTTTTAGAAAAACTCCATCTTATTCGGGCTCAAAATATGAGTAATTTCAATTATTTAATTTTTTTTTTAATCAAAATGAAAATAAATATTTTATTTTTTCAACATATAATTATTTATTAAGGTATAAATCATATAGTGAGTAAAATGAGTAATAATGTTTTTATTAAAGTAAAAATGAGTGAAATATTTAAATTTAAAAAAAAGGTTAGCCCAATTGTACAAGGTTCTTTTTTAATTATCCTACATACAAGAAAATTAATAAATATGTATTGTTCATTATATACTATTCATTGTATAATATAATATAAAAATATTGAGAAAAATAAATATATACTGTTTGTTATATCTTTTTTAAAAGAGAAGATGGAAATGGTTTGATAAATAATTATTACACGCTGATTTAAATAATTTAATTATCACATCCTAATAATAATTATTTAGTAATGTTATTTTGTTCCCTTAAAAAGGCATAACGGTTAATTGGAAAGCCGGCGTTTCGACCCACATTGCAGGTCTTCTTCAGGGCTAATCCGATGGAGATTGACACTAGGCTAAAAAGAAGTCTTTTTTTAGTCTAGACTTTTTTGACACTAAGCATTTTTTTAGTCTAGTACCAACCCCCATCAGACTAGCCCTGAAGAAGACCTGCAATGTGGGTCGAAGCGTCGGCTTTCCAATTAACAGTTCTCTCTATATAAGAAACTTTTTTTTTTTTTTACATCCACAGAAAATGGTCCTTCATCATATATATCGATGCCTTAGTTCACAAATGTGTTAAGTGCGAATTTTTCAAAAATGGGTTTTGTTATATAAATAATATTGTAAAGCTGTGATGAGGAAGTCATAGATCATATGTTGATATAAAATTAATAGAGAAGCTGTGAAGGTTACAAAAATATATTATGTTCTTAAACTTGAACTGTATTTCTTGTGTTAAATTGTTATCCAATTTGACTCCTGTAAAATCTTGTTTACGGCACTTAACACATATGTGAACTAAGGCTATAAGGTCAAGTATGTATATATATATATATATATATATATATATATATATATATATATATATATGTATATATATCGATACAAGGTCAAGTAATATGATTCAACCTTTTTTTTTAAATATTTACTAGTTCTTGCTAATGGCCTTTGCTTATATACTTGTTGATCCAATTTTTTTAACTGCTTGGTCGTCAAGAGTATAATAGAAAACACTTATAATATTTATTAATTATATATACATATATATATATATATATATATATATATATATATATATATATATATATATATATATATATATATGTTTATTCTATGTTTCATTTTCTTGAGTTTCAGTCCTCTATTTAATTTATAGCATTCTTCAGGCGACGTTGATGAGATATTTTAAAGTAAAACCATCAAACAGCACACTCAAACAAAACAAAAATGAACCGTTCAAGATGTAACTAGATATTGTGTACTTAAAATTTCAAAAATGCTTCTCCCTATCACCAACCAGCCCACACTATATCATAACATTCTCTCTCTGTCCTGATCAACGGTCAAGTAATTCGTTTCCGGGGACAGCGGCTTTATTTACTTGCTATATTCGAATATCTAAATCATTACCTCATTCTGAATTAATTGAATTCACGTAGCATGAGCTCAGACCTTGAACATCAGATTTTGAGTTTACAGCGCGATCTTTATATTTTTCTATAGTTATAATTTCTTTCATGTTTCTTTTAAAGTTGTTTCTCTCCTGGTGTATCACCTTAGGTTTATCAAATTTAAATGCTTGCTTTGTATTTCTAAAGTGTGTATTGAGAGCTGTCTGATCTGGTTTATTAGGGGTTTTTTCTATTGCATCACAACTATATTAGTATTGGTACACTGCGTTTTAAGTATTGTTCCGATGTTCCAAAATATGATTTACCGCATTTATCCTCACACTGTATTTCATACACTACATTCGATTTTAGTTCTAATTTATCTGAATCTTTTGTTTTTGTAAATAATCTTGACATTGTGGCTATGTTTTTGAATGAATTTGCGGAGTCAATGTTGCTTTTATTACAAGTGAGTGCTTTTGCCAGTCTTTCTGAAAGTGTTGGTACATATGACCAGGTATTGTGTAGTATTTTTTAATATTATTTTCTGGATTAGTTTTCTTGGGTTGTTTCGGTCGGAAGGTATTTTTGTTGTTTTTAGCAGGAAACGACAAAAGAAGGCTGTGCGGATAACCATTTTGTAATAAGATCTACTGTAATCTACTAAGCTGTTTTCAGCTGTTTTTTGGTATATTGGAGATGAGCGTTTTCTCGCGCGATTTATTAAAGTTTTTTGCCGTATTTATTTTATATCTTTTTGGGCATTGGCTTGTGTAGTGAATGTATCGTCCAGAGTGAATAGGTTTTTTGTTTCTATTTTTCCTTTTGGTTTTCTGATTAGGAGAACATCTAACAATGGTATTTCATTATTTTTTTCACATTCAATATTAAAGTTTAATCGCGTGGAATATTTATATATATTCATTTTTTCTTGTTAGTATATATATATATATATATATATATATATATATATATATATTACTGTTTTCCATAAATAATGAGTGCTACATCAGTAGCTATTTATCGTGAAATTATATAAAGAATATTGTGTAGGACAAATTTAACTCAACTCTAAAATCGTTTCATACATTGGTGCCTATCATCGACCATTGTAGTTGAAAATTTAATAACCTTTCCGAATAGCCATTTATCGATTTCTGAACTACATTAATAATTAACTATTAAGCGTGAGAATCGAAGAGAAATTGTTTAAAAAGCCTTTACAACTTGCAATATTGCTAAAATGTAGTAAAACTATGTAATAGGCTGAAACTGACTTGTTTGATAGCACGAGATTGGAAGATGGTATTTACGTGTATTGAAAGGAAAAGTATAGGATTATTTTTGGTCCACTAAAATGGGGGTTTTTGGATTTATGGTTATACAACCCCTACAGTTTTTTTTTTTTTTAATTTGTTTATTGTGGTGTGTGAACATAATGGATAGAATAAACTTATTTTATAACATGAGTTTGGAAAATTAATTTCGACGTGCTTATAAAGTATTCGTAAAAGTGCGTAAATGTTTTTTGGTCTAATTAAATGGAGAGAAAAGTTTGGATTTATGGATAAACTAGCCCATGTAGATAATTTTTTTTTTCCAAAGTGTATTTCTACCTAAGTATGAAAAGAACAAACTGATTTATTATATAACACGACTTTCGAAAATTACGTTATTATTAGGATTGTATAGGATTATTTTTGGTTCACTAAAATGGGGGATTTTGGATTTATGGTTATACAACCCCTACAGTTTTTTTTTAATTTGTTTATTGTGATGTGTGAACATAATGGATAGAATAAACTTATTTTATAACATGAGTTTGGAAAATTAATTTCGACGTGCTTATAAAGTATTCGTAAAAGTGCGTAAATGTTATGTTGTAAATGTGTCGTAAAAAAAAAAATAAATACAAAAAAATGGGTTTGTGAGTAAAATAGCTCTATAATTTTTGTTTTATTTCAAAATTTATTTCTACTTATGAATGAAAAGAATACACAGATTCATATTATAACTAGAATTAGGAATGTTATTTAGACTTTTAATGTAAAAGTGCATAATTATATTTTGGTTCAATAAAGTTTTTTATTTTTATTTATTTTTTAGGTTATTTTTATGTGTGAAAAGGAGTAACTGATTTATTTTATAACACGCGTTTGGAAATTATATCGAAGTGCTATAATGAAAATTTGTTTAATTGTTTTTTTGTCCAATAAACCAGAAAAATAGAGAATAGATCCATGGGTAAACCGGTCCTATAGGTTTCATTATTATTATTTTTAATTAATCTGTCTATTCTTGTCTGTGAAAAGAAGAAACTGATTTATTTTCACGGGTTTGGAAAAAATGTATCGACGATCTTTTGAGGTAAAACTGCAGAAATGTTTTTTTGTCTAATAAAATACGGGAAAAAGTTTGGATTTATCTGTAAACTAGCCCTATAATTATATTTAAATTCTAAAATTTATTTTAGTAAAAAATCAGTCTTGCCAACGAGAGCAAGAACTTCAAATTTATTAACATAAGAAGAAACACTGAGTATCAAATCAGAATGTAGTGGCCTACAATTCATGAATCCCTCGAAACATACGAAAAATCCTATGTTTATAACAGACTAGTAAATATCTGAGAGGTAGGCCGAAACGTAGATGGGAAGACTGCGTTAAGAGTGATCTATTGAATTTAGGTTTGGGTAGTGAACGGAAGTTTGTAAGCAAAGATACAAAAAAATATAATACTACAAATATGCTTGAATTGACAGTTATCCTAACTAATAATAACGATACTCTCATTGTGACGTTTGGGTTAAGATTCATTAATAGTCTAGATTATAAATAACTTGATATAATTATTTCATGCTAATATTATTATTTTTGTATCAATTAATATATATATATATGAACAGATAGAGACGCGAAGTTTGAGATAGAATTTTAAAGTTGTTGGGCTTTCTAACTAACGAATTCCTAAAAAATTAATAAGCAATGAGCCAACTGGTATGAGAGGTAGGCCGAAGCGTAGGTGGGAAGATTGCGATAAGAGTGATCTATCCGATGACGGAGGTTTGTGAGCAGAGATTAGTTGTTTTGGCACCAGGCCTTCGGGTTTATTAAGCCTTATTAATTACATGCTTACTTATGTATTTCATTAAAAAATAATAATAAAATCAATGATTAATTTAATTTGTATTAATTTTCAAGGTCGTCATTGTTGTGTTAGTAGCTGCCACGACAACAGCCCATACTTGTAACAAGCAATGGATCAAGTTGATGGTTATGAACGTTTGCTCATATTCCAAGAGACACATTTCGGCAAATGAATTTTCGTACGCTCAATGGACGATGCAAGAAATCGACAATGAATTCAAGAGGATTTATGGTTCGATATCCAATTTATTAAACACATTCTTAAGCATAATTAGTTCTTATGATCTTTTATATCATCTCATTTTCCCCTTGCCTCAAGCGAACATTGCTGGTTTAAAAATGTAAAGTAGATTAGAATAGAATAGAAAAGTAATTTTATTCTGGGACTTGGTCTCTTAAGAATAACAGATGTGTACAAAATTAAATGATTATATATCCAAAGAGCTACATTTTATATATCCAAAGGGTTTTAATATATATTGACTCATTGAACTGATAGAGTCGCGAAGTTTGAGATAGAACTTTAAAGTTGTTGGGCTTAGTAACCAACGAATTCTGGTAAAGAAAAATGTTTTTTTGTTCTGGTATGTATGCTGGTTTGTTCTGACAAAGAAAAAGTATAAGTATAAAAGAATAAGTATTAAGCCGAGAGAAAAAAATAAATAAATAAAAGCACCAAACATTATAAAAAATAATATCTTTATAAGTGAAGAAAATTAATAGTAATTCTGATGGATATGAGCTTTTAATTATTACTGATTAGAGAGCATCTGTTTGGGAATTTAGGAGATGTAGGAAAATCTTGGATTTGAACGTGGATAAGGAAAACGCAAGACGGATATCAGGTGTGAGTGAGCTCCAAAGTGAGGTGTAATATACTTTAATAAGTTTGTGGGATATAGATAGTCTGGGGGTGCATTCAATGTTATTTAAAATAAGAAAAAAATATTTATTATGAGTGCCGACGTTTCGACCTACGTTGTAGGCCATCTTCAGGGCTGATAGAAGCCGGAAACAACTCTTCTATCAACCGATTCTTCTATCAGTCCTGATGATGGCCTACATTGTAGGCTGAAACGTCGGCACTTATAATAAATAAGGTTATTCTTATTTTGTGTTATATTGACTGCACCCCCAGACTATCTATGTCCCACATTAGATCTTCCAGTCAACTATTTTCCTCTCTATCTTCTTCCCAGTTTTTTATCTTATTAATGAGAACAATTCATTTATTTATTGTTTAGCTAGGAATAAAACTATAATAGTCAAATGGTACTTATTCCGCAGGTCGCCTGCTTGGTATTGGGGTTAGTTAAAGATCTGTCAAGTAACGTAATTTCTACATCAGGACCTTATTTGTATCTGCGGTATCCCCCACCATTTATTCCCAATAAATAAATAAGAAACAATTACCTAGGATATCTAACCTAGCCATTATGTACTTATTTTGGTATATTGGCATTAGAATCTGGCATTATTTCCTAAATGAAGGTTATAGTAGCCTTCTCATATGGCAGAAATTATGCCAGTTGAAATAACTCTTATCTTGAATTACACTCTCAAAAAAAACTGTCACTTGGCTTTATTGAACTTTATTTTCTTATTCTTTTACTTCCTCTTATGCCATTGCTAGTGTCGAGAACTTTCTTAATTTATTTTTCAGTTCTTTTCTTTTTTTTCGTTATTTTACTAAATAGTATTTCCTGCTATGTGGGTTATTAGCCCAGCTATGGAGGCCCGGATCATCGGGACAACTGGTCTCCTCAATATTTATGTCCCCTCAGGTGAATGGGTGACAAGTATACCCGCCGGTACTGGGTTTCCCTCAACCTGGAGGACCAGTGGCTGATTGCAATTAGAATACTGGGCGATGGGGTCGCTAACTCCCTACGCCATTAGAGGTATATTTTCAAGGCAATTTATTTCAAACCATGCCAATTTTATAGGACTTGAACCAACCTGTCGGGTCTTCAACTAACGCTACCACCGAGCAGGCAACCTGTGGATTAAGTACCAATCCAACTTTTTTTCATTGAAGTAGTTGAGAGTAATAACATAACCCCTTGATATACAGATGAAACTAAAGTTGACGAGCCTGAAAAACGGTATGAATACAGTCACATTCATACAATGCATTAAATTCAATCAAGTTATAAGGATTATTTAAAATTTTTACTAATTTCAAATATCTATAATACAGGATTCACGTTGTAAGGTAACTGCTATACTAATTACTGCAATTAATGCATTTTTTAAATTTATTTGGATGCCGATTCGATTTTATTAGCGGTAGGTACTGTTGAGAAGCAGACCATTTTGAACGTTTTACACAAAACAGAATCGACTAACAAATATAATGTATGGCGTCTCCCAAGGAATATTCCTGAATTTTCGGATACGTCTAAGTCAACAATGGGACATAAAATGAATTACGTCTCCAAGACGTATGTCAAGGGATTAATACTACTTTTCTTTATCAGATTTACTCTACCACGAAGTAACAGTTTGATATGTGGAAACTTTTCCAAAATCCATTACAGTTTTTATAGTATAATAATTTTTTTTTAAATGATTGTACATCGCTTTATCTTCACGTTTGCAGGAGACGTGGACGACGGCGATGAAAGCCTTTGGAAAATCGGAAGGTCCAAGGAATCAACAGAAAGGAAGGTAAATATAGACTTAACAAGTCACGCGAAGCTCTGCCGTCAGTAAACAAAGCAATCATATATCAAACACGAGATACTTATTTTCTTTTCACATATATAATGTAGTCGTCTTTGTCGGTAAAGAACGCTTATTTGGTATATTCAAACTTGAAAATCAATAATTCGGGAGATTCTTTGAAAAAACCCACACATATAATTATGAATATTTAAGGTAAATATCTAATACTAAGTCTTACAAGAATAATTTAATTAATTATTTTGTAGAGAACTCATTTAATAGAGCGACGAGTTGTTGTAGTCAAGGATTTTTTTCTGGGGGGGGACACAACAGGCAGAAGGGCAAAAAAAATCAACAATAACTTAGAAATAAAGTTGTAGTATTTATAGAAAGGTTTCAAAGGTTTATTAAAATATCAAAACAATAGTTTCACTCATGTTCTTTCAGTTATTCTATTCACATATTTTTACAACTATGATCACATGATTTGCCTATAAGCATGTAGGCATCCTACTGTAATGGATTCTCCACAGTACTCAAAAAAAGACCTAAATCCGTCCTTGGCTATATTGAAGGTCTCAGGTTTAAATCCAGCGTTAGTAGATTTAAAAAAAAATCTGTTAACAGTCGTGAATGAACCCTGTGGGATCTGCAGTTCCTACAAGGCCTCGCCAAGCCTCCGTAAACTGGGTACTTTAATTGGGGAAAAAAGGAAAAATGGCGGTTTCTCAAATGCTTGATCTTGGAAAAATCACCTTCATGTCCAATCCTTGGCTTAAAAACATTACAGCCTCTACTTCGTACTAAACTCAAGATCATTCATGGGTTGTAAAGGTACAGATATTTTTTAGGTACTTGTGTCTTATCGCAGCCCTGGTTATTTTTGCCTACTTGTTCGCATGTGCGAGCAGTTACATTTTGTAACAGTTACATTTCTAACAGCTGACTTGTTCTATGTTTCTTCTTGCTTACTGAGTTTTGATTATTGCTTCTTATTTTTTGTTTATTGTTTGTTTGCTAGTTTGTTATAGATTTTTCGTTGTTATTATTTTAGTTATTTATTTAATTAGTGTAAAATGAGGTGTATTTGGGATTTGCCGACAAGAGAAGAACAAGCTATTATTTTTTGCAGGAGCGAAATATTTTACCAAGACAAAGAAAATGTTGCAATTCCCATGAAATGAAATTGTATTGTGGTGAAAGTTTCGTTTGGAAATGCAATTTAAATCAATGTCGTGAGAAAGTGGGACTCAGAAATTATTATTATTTAATTATATAGAAATTATTGCTGTTTAATTAATTATTCTTTATTGTTATTATATTCCATTTTTCAATAAATTCTTTTGATTTCTAATTGTTGATCATTTTCTAACCCCAATAGAAGGTAACTGTTAGAAATGTAACTGTTACAAAATGTAACTGCTCGCGCATGTGAACAAGTAGGTAAAAGTAACCAGGGCTGCGATAAGACACAAGTACCTAAAAAATATATGTATTCCTATGTATAATAATTACTATTAATTAAATTAATTAGTATTGTAAAATACACTTTATTAAAATAAGGTATTTTGTGAAATAATAAATGTTCTGAAATAAACAACTTATATCAATGGTAAAAACACGAAAAATGATCGATAATCCTATATATTAGAGTATATAAATTATTAGGAAGCGGAATGGCGCAGTGGTAAAGCGATGAGTTGCTGTGCCGATGGTCCGGGTTGAAATCCCGCCTGCTGGCAGACTTTTATTTAACCTGTTGGCGTCTGGAGTTTTAAATTCTATTTCCTTATTAGCAAAAAATAATTTAGCTGTATCGAGCGAATTTGAGACATTTCAATGAATATTTTATTGATATTTAAACATATTTTTTTATTATTTATATTTAATTGGTTAAATGTTATTCGGCAGGAACAAGAAAAGGATGAAAAGAAACGAATGAAGAGATACACCGTGCTCAATGATGGATATTTCAATCTTGGTAAATATATCATGAAGGTTATTTCTTTAATTAACACTATATTCAACAGTCTCAACGACTAATGCCCATTTTATTTATTTATACAAAAATTCCATTTTTATATATACTTTCGTGTTTATAATAGTATAAACAAGTGTTGTTTTAAAATATTTACTGTTTTGCAATAAATAAACTTATGATTTTTTTTTTAATTTTAGCTGTGTTTTAAAAATAAATAATGAATAGTTTATAAGAAAAATATCTTAATCTTATTTTACTGCATGCATGCTATTGAAATAACAGTCCTTAAATCGAAATATTGGAATAAGAAGTACCTTCTTTTATTTTTTAAATCAGTGCATTCCATTTTTATAAAAATAAAATTTGTCCATATAAATAAAAAAACAGTGTAATATTTTGTGTAAAGAAGTTCCAATGGCTATGTGATTTGCCAATTTTTAACTCGATCCAAGGCAACACCGATAAATTCTTATATTACTAATTTTTTTTAAATTAAGAGAGAAATTAATTGACAGTTAATGTAAATTAATTGACTGAAATAGCAAACTACCTCACCGTTGCATGTTTTTGTTCTTTTTTATTGAATTTATGGTTACATCTCCTCTATCCCCCTTTATTTCGAAGAATTGGTAACTCGAGTACATCCAATTTCTCAGCGGATGGTAAATGATTATGTCGGGTGATAAAGTTGCAAGTTTATGTAATACTTTTATCTCACCTTCCACAATTTCTATATAATTCAGTTTTCTCTCGCTAGCTAAAATCCACGTGACAGTAAAAAAATTCCATAACTCCAATGATTACGTGACTAATACAAAATCGACATGACCTTTAAACTCTATCAAGTATCGGATGACAGAGGGGTAGTTTAATTTTTTTTATTCAATATTATTGTGCGAAACTTTTGACAAGAATAGAATCGGTAATAATTTTTCGGAGAAGTTTGAGGTTCACTAAAAAAAGGGGGCTGCGCGACGAAAAAGGTTTAAATTTAAAAATGAATCGTAAAATATCCGTGCTTGGGTTTGCGGACGATAGCCTTCGGGTTCGCTAAGCCTTATTATTATTATTTAATATTATATTTAAAGGGAAGAGGGGTAGCTCTGTTTGTAGTGCGCTGAGTTGCTATGCTGAGGGTTCTGGGTTCAAATCCAGTCCAAGATCCTTCAATGATGGTAGGAGTAGTTTTCAGTTGCCTTGGATCGAGTACATTTACATTTTTTAAATTTAAAACACAATTTTAAATCGACTTCCTGTCCTCCGGTATCGTTTAATAACATCCCACTGATTCCGGTACTTAGGACTTATTTTTATTATAGGATTTATTATATTATTACTTGGAATCCTCACACTGGACTGAAACGACAAGAAACAGCACGCCGTTTCAGGCTACTTTAACATTTACTAGACAAACGCTCTAAGCTCTCAATTAATTACAAAAGACTCATATAAATGACAATCATTAGACCCATCTGGACTTACGGAATAGAGCTTTGTGGCTCCACTTAGACATCGGATTCCTCTCGTATTCAATCCTTACAATCCAAAATCCTTCGTAAATTCCTTAATATTCCTTACTTTGTAACGAACAAAGTAATCTATAATGACATTAATGTCCCATTTGTTGCTGATTTAGCCCGAACCCAATATCAATCTCTTTATGAAAAACTTCATTCCTACTCAAACCCACTTGTTTCAAACCTAGCACTCTTCATTTCCTGATAATCCTCCAAGGCGTCTGAAAAGAAGATGGCCTCGTGATCTTCTAAATTAAACTTTTATTTGAGTACTACCACTGGGTAGCTTCTCTACTTGTCTTTTCATTCCAATGTATACATTCATTATATTTACTTGATGTATTTTATTATACAGTTGTAAATTTCATTCAATTACTTTTAAAAAAATCTACTTGATTACATTTAAATTTTCCAGATCTGTTGGAAAGATTCCTTAAAGGATACGACACCCTGGAAGAACAACGGTTAGCAAAGAAGAAGAAGATGAAAAGAAACCTCAGGGAGAAGATAGAAAAATGTTGTCAACAAGTTTGTACCGTCGATGACTTGAGAGGAATATGCGAATAGGAATACCAGTGGATCGTTCTGAACATTTTCAATAATTAAAAAAATACAAAAATATTGTAGATTATTCGGTTTTAAGCTATAAATATATGTAAATGGCATAATCAGATGTGATATTTTATAATTTTTTATAATCATTATTCGTGTAAATATTTTTATACCAGACATTAAGTAGAATAGATTAATAAAAACAATCTTTAAATAAATATTCTATAAGTCTTTTCTTTACTGTTCTTACCACTCCTCTATAAGGATGTTGGAAAAATATTTATATATTCAATTATTGATATTCTAAAAGATACATATTTATTTTTAATTCTATTTTAAAATTGGTTACCAAACCGATGTTTCCCTAAAAAAAATTAAATGTATTTATTGAAACTTACAACTATATTAAATAATTATTATTGTAATTCTACGACGCTACAACTCGGTGACGAGTCCTGGCCTCCTTCATCAGCTTTTTCCAGTCTTCTCTGTTTTTTGCAGCTGTAATCCAGCTCCTGACTCCCAGAATGTCCCTCGCGTCTGTTTCCACACCTTCCGACCACATCAGCTTCGGTCTCTCCCTTCTTCTCGTGCCGTACAGAGGCTCTGTTAAACCCTTTTTAGGAATGGCCTCATCCTCCATTCTATCCACATGACAAGCCTATCGCAGTTTTCTATTTTTTAAGGAGTCAACCAAATCGGCTTTGTTGAACAAAAGTAAACTTCGTTGTTTGTTCTCCTTCGCCAGTTTCCATCTGGTAAACTCCACCGAAGAATCTTCAGATGATCTTTCGAAGACTAGGAGATCATGCTCATATGTATTAAATAATTCAACTAGTAAATGTTATGAGTGATATATAATGACATACAATTAAAGGAACATAGAGAAATTACCCACTGGTAGTACCCCAAAAATAAAAATTAAAAATGCTATTAAATAAGGCGATTTCGACAGCCATAGTTCATTGGCCAGCCATCATACAAGATTGCTTAAAGAGAAGTGGTGTGCTCGTAAAGATGTTTAATTTTTGTTTTTACAGACTAGTTTTTGTTTGTTTATCAATATTTAATTTTTATTGCTCAAATTTATAAATCTCAATAAAAATATATACGTACATAGATTTATCAAGGTTGTGATACAAAGATAGTTGTAACACTAATTTGTTACGTTCTTGACTTCTTCTTCATGGAAGCTCAGTATCTACTTATTTGTATAGTTGTAAGTATTAAATAATAGTTCCAGGAAATCAAATTTTAGAAAAAATACTCTTTAAACTTATTAGGAATGGCATTATCGACATATCCATATATCTGTTTCGTAAAGCCAGTTCGAATAATTGAACGTTCTGATAATTGCTGAGTCACAACAAGTTTTAACTTTTCATTTGTTTCCTTTTTAATGTTTTCCAAAAATACAAGTTACCATGAGCTGTAGTATAGAAAAGGAATGTAATTATGGGAAATGTGTACAATTCGGTAACCATTTCATCTATAAATGAATGCTTCAACAAACATAAATCTACGGAAAATGGTCCGGGTGTAGGTAAAAAAAAAAGTATCTTATGTAGAGAAAACTGTTTATTGGAAAGCTAACATTTCGACCCTCATTGCAGGTATTCTTCAGGGCTAAATATACAAAGTACCGACAAATTAAAATTATATATGGTAAACATAAAGATACATAGGCATCAAGGTATCTGAGTGATAGAACTTAAAGATAAATATATAAAGGAAAGGAAATAATTGTAGTGTATTAACAAATAATTAATAAAGAAGGTAATAAAAATAAATGATAAGGTAATAAAAAATAAAAATAAGCTAATGAAAATAAATGTTATCACTTTATTTTATAAGTTTTATCATTCAGATATTTTGGTGCCTATGTATTTTAATATTTACCATAGTAATTTTAATTTGTCTGTATTCTATATACTTAGCCCTGAAGAAGACCTGCAATGTGGGAAGTTTTTTGCTTCCTCAACTATAATTATTCAAAATATATCATCTATACTTCAAAATGCTAGTTGAAACTTCGATTTCTTGATGAAATGATTATTGAAATTTAATCATTACCAATAGTTGCATAATTTCTTTCATGCCAAAGCTCGCGATCACTTGTATTTTTGAAAAATATTAAAAAAGTAACGAATAAATAGTTAAAACTTGTAACTCAACTCGAAGCGACAACCTTCGGAACGGAAACATCCAATCCGGAATGTTTTTTTACCTTTCATGTTTTTTGTCCGAGAACATTTCTATTTTGGTATCAATAAAAATAAATAAAAGTGTATATATTTTATTTGGTAACATATAACTACAAGAATACAACTGATATACTTATACAAGAAAATAAAATCTAATAATTTATCATAAAGTTTAACATACAGGTATGTGTGTGTAAGCATGTATATATGTGTATATATATATATATATATATATATATATATATATATATATATATATCTACATAAACTGTTAAGATTGCACAGCACTAACTAAAATATACATCCTGAGTTAGCATTTAATATATTTGACTGTTTAAACATGATAATACATATAAGTACATAAATATTAAATAACATAAACGATTACTATAAAACTTATACATAAATACACATGTTTATATTATTACAATGTGTTGGAAGCAAAAGCCGTACAAAATGTTCAAGTAAAGATAGACTATTATGATTGGTGGAAATCGGTATGAATCGAGTAAATAGATTGTAATAGCTATGGAGGTGACTTAATTCTCTAAATTTGTCCATAAGTTTAGTAATCATAGTTAGAAAAAAATCGTAAAATAATAATCATCAATCAACAATTACCCAATTCAATAAATTTATTAATTATTGATGATTTTTATAAAATTATTCACTGCATAAAATATAAACTTCCGTAGCCAGAAATAAAATTGCATTATTGTGTAATGTTGTCTTTCGTTAGGGAAAAAATCTGATCCTCCTACCTGTATCATATTAATAAACTAATCAATATAAGGAGTTATCGAAATATCTTTAACCACACCCACCATCAAAATGTATTTATATACGTAATGATATATTTACTTAATTTTACTTTCTAAGTGAATACATTGTCGCTATTCATTGAGTAACTGACATAATTGCAGAAATGTATTGGTGTGAACATAAAAATAAATGATAAATACGTAATTCAGCCTTTCATGAACTAGCGAAATAAATATACTTCTACGGGTAAAGTAAGTTAGCATTGGGTCTTGGTGGTGGTTTGTTCGCGAGTACCATTTCTTCCAATATCTTGTTCATTTCTTCTATTGTCAATGGTCTGGTGATGACGTGGTATCCAGCGGCGATACTAACAAGAAGAAGCAGGAACACCAGGAAGAGCTTCTGTAAAAACAAAGAAATCCATGAATTAGTATTGTTTTTTGGTTCTAAAATGGCGTGTAGTATGTAAATAGCATGATTGCTTTCATGAATGCGAAATGTTTGTCTAATATTCATAAAAACAATTGTAACTAATTATAAAAAATATTTGATATAGAATAGAATACAAAAATAATATTATTCTGGGACTAGACCCCTAAGAATGTGTACAGAAAAATAATAGTATATATATACCAAAAGGCTACATAATAAAAATCAGATGGTATTTACATTTACATTTATATTTGGTATCTGTTCCGCAGTTTGTCGCTCCGATTTGAGTAAGAACAAGTTTTAACTTTTTATTCCCTTCATTTTCCAAAAATACAAGCTTCAATATAGAAAAGAGAATGTAACTATGGGTAATAAGTAGATTTTGGTGATCATTTCATCTAGACATAAAAGTTTCAACTAACATTTCGAAATATAGACAATATATTTTGGTTAAAACGTTCATTTTTAGATTAAATGATTACCGAAGTATACACATTTCCCATAATTACATTATCTTTTCCACGATGATGTTTGTATTTTTGGAAAATTTAAAAGGACGAATAAAAAGTTAAAACTTGTAACACAACTCGAACCGACAACCTGCGAAACAAATATAAATAATTTTATCCTGGGACTAGATCCGGTTAGAATAAAGAATGCGTGCAGAAAAATAATAGAATATTTATAATACCAAAAGGCTACATAATAAAAACAGATGGTATAAATATATTTGCATTAGTACATTTGTATTGTAGTGATCAATTAGTTAACATTTACATTACATAAGTACTAAGCAAGTTAATAAAAACCAAAAAGATAGTTCCTGTCGTGGAAAAAAAAACAATAACGACAAATAAAAAAAAAAATTACAAGAAAAGAAACAAAATAATAAAAGCCAACTTCTGTTCGATGTAATCAATAATTCTAACTGATTAGAGACCATCTGTTTGGGAATTGAAATGTTGGAAAAGCATGGATTTGAATAAAGAAAGATGATAGGTTATGGAGGTTTTCCTGAGACGCGTGTGTCAAAACGTGAATGGATAAAAAAAAAATATATACATAAACTATTAGACAGTTCAAATTTGAACCGAATTTAGTAATGTAGATTTCTTGCAATATTATAACAATTGAACTATTAACACAAAAAAAGTTATAAATTCATCTTCAAATATATGCGATAAGCATTAATTTTGAAAGATTAAAACCACTTATTAATTTATTTAGGACAGTCTTCTATTATTTTACAATGTATAATACCGTTAGTAATGTACTTTTATAGAAAACTCATTAGAAAATATGTTTCTAAATTACATAAATTCTTTAGTTAAAAGCTAATATACTTTTACCTTCGCTGTTTCAGGCTACTTCAACACTTACTAGACTAACCTCTTTGTCTAAGCTCCTAATTAATTACAAACACTCATATACATTACAATTATAAAACCCATTTGGACTAACGAAGTTTGGGGCCCCACTAAGCCATCGAATTCCTATGGTATCAAATCCTTTCAAACAAAAATCCGTCTTCAAATACACCTTTCTCCAATGTTACGAATAAGGACATTCATGAATTTAATGCTCAATTTGTTGCTGATTTGGCCCGAACCCGATATCAATATTTATTGCTGCTTAAACCTACTAGTTTCACATCTGACTACCTCTTCGATTCCGGATAATACTCCGAAATGTCTGAAAAGGAGGCCTCGTGACCTTCTAAGTTGAATTAATTGTTTGAGTACTACCAGAGGGTAGTGTCGCGGCTTGGCTTTATATCATGCCATTACATATTATTCATTTTATTTACTTGTTTTATTATTACTATAAAGTCTTAAATTTCAATAAATAAATTATAAAATTTTGTTTTACATACCATGGTGTTTGATATAACGTAGATGTCTTGCTGACGGCAGGTTTAGCTACGCAATGAGCATACGTGATGATTCAGTGGAAAATCTTGTTATCAACAAATGCATGCATAAGCAGTTTATACTTTTGGTGATAAGAAACTGAAATGCAATTAAGAAAATATAGTTCTAACATAAACGTATTCTTAAAATTTATTATTTCCTATTCCCTATCCGTATTCAAATAAATGCTTTTCCAACATTTGCTCTAAACAGGTGCTTACTTATCATTTAAGTTATTAGCTCATATCCATCAGGACTAACTAATCGCTTGTACCGTTAATTTTCTTTTCTTATAACTTCATTTTTTCTTAATATATTTTATTTGTTGTTATTAATTTTTCTTTTTGCTTATTTATTGTCTTTTTTCTCATGATAGGAACTTACTTTTTGGTTTTGATTTAATTTTTAAGTATTTACGTAAATACCACATGATATTTATTACGTAACCTATTGGTCACATGTACATTCTATTGTTTCTTTTTGTACACTTTCGTTATCCTAAAGAGATCTAGTCTCGGAATAAAATTATTTTTCTATTATATAAGAAACATTTATTTAAAAAGGTAAGCATGATTATTTTTTATCCATCGTTGACGAAAATTTCGTGCTCAGGAATGAAATTATAGACCTTTGTTGAATATATTTATATTCAATAATTCACAGATACAAGCTCTCACTCCCTTTATATGTTCCATTTCCAGGTTATCTGCTTTATCTTTCCTGATGCTTAAATATTCGGATTTATTCGTATTGCTGGTCAGTTCTACCTCCTGGTAACTTTATTTCAATTTTCTAATCAAGTAATTCAATATCTTCAGCTACAACTACTAGTTCGCCAACGAAACAGAGACTATGCAGGTTAATTTAATCAATGTGCAGCCCTATAGATTTTATTTGTATAGAATTGTGTCTAGGCATATTTACTTTTATTTCTACCATTTATACAATAGAAAAAAAAAAGCCACATGCTTAGTAGGAGATTGAAAGAGAGGATGAGAGGGAGGTCCGGTCCTGAAAGCAACAATGTTGAAGGTAGCCCCTGTTACCAATTGAACTGCGCAACAGAACACTGTGAACGGTGACCATGTTTAGGGTATCATAAAATACAAAAGGTTCTGGATGTGGTAAAAAGCACCCCTAAGGAAGGCCAATTAGAAGAATATAAGCGCCACAAAAAAAAAAAAAAATAAAGGAATATAAACACCACACAAAGTTCTGCACACAGCCAGAAACACAATAGGTTTCCATTGGGTTTGCCAGTGAAATATAAATAAACGAGAACTCCAAAATAATGAACTAAAAAATAATTATTCCACAGGTTGTCACTTCGAATTGAGTCACAACAAGTTTTAAAGTTTCCCTTTTAATATTTTCCAAAAATATAAGTTATCACGATCTTTTCCATACTACAGCTCACGATAACTGGCATTTTTGGATAATATAAAAAAATGAAACGAATGAAAATTTTAAAATTGCTGTGAATTAACTCGAAGCGAAAATCTGCAGAATAATTACCAAATAAACTGTTATTTTATATAAAAAATATTTACATTTTAAACTTTTAGTTTTACTGTAATAGTTTAGCACAACTCAACCTACCGTACGAAGCTCTTTGTACGAGAACCTCAATGGTGTTTTCATGAAAACCATAACCTTACTCTGATAATTTTGAACAATACTAAAAATACTGGAAGTAGGATAATGCTATATTTTAATGTTTAATAAATAATTAATAATTTGAAAATATTGTTTCTCTGATTATTCAAGCGTGAAGTTATTAAGTTATTTTAATTTTTCAGAAATGCCTTCAGTTACTGGGTACTTCAAAACGCCTTTGACTGATTTAACTGGTACTATCCTCAATCACCAGTATTTCGGTCGTTGCCAAGGAATAGAAATGAAAGCTATTAATTGCTTAGAAGCCTACGGTAAAGGGAAAGGATTAGAAGCTTGCAGCGACCTTTTAAGTGACTATGAAGAATGCAATAGGAGATTTAAACAAGTAATCAATTTTATTTTGGCCATAAAGGATTTGAATTAGATTTTTAATTAATTAATAAAAGTATATTTCATACTATTATCTTTAGCTTACACTCATTGAGGTATTTCGTGGCAGACTATATCTTAAGCCCTTAAAATACTCTTTAATATATCAGCCACATTTGTTCTCAATTATCGGTTAGTTGTGATGATGGATTCACCTAACAAAAGCTGTAGGAATGGAAAGAAGGTTTTTTTTTTCATAAGAATGATGATTTAATATATTCTGAGTCTGTTTTTCGCAGGTTTCTTTTCACTCGATTTTAAATAGGTTTAGTGTTATTAGTTTGTCTGTTGTTAGCCATTAGTTTTTCCGTAGATTTTTCTTTTATGAGAAATCGTGCAAACGTTTAATACTATCCTGATAGTAGATTGTTAATTGCTTTTAAAATTCCTCGAAATTTCTGAAAATCTTTTCTTTAAATTTTTTAAATCAGGCATAAGGTAAAACTTATATATTATGTTAATGATTTGATGTTAGTAGCTATGATTTCTTTGGATTATTGCATATATTCATCTATTGTATGCATAATTTAATTTAAAATTATTTTTTCTAATTTTAAATGTTTGTTTCCAAAGAAAAATTAATAGACTATTCATTACAGATCTTATATTTGTGGAGCCCTGGTGAATAAATCATTAAGTCAATTTTTTTCTAAAACAAGTTGCCTATATTGAGGGATTCGAAATTGTATCATTCTCTTGCATATATAGGTCAGACTTTGGCTTGAAATGGAGTTTTTTTTTATATTAATACTCCATGTCAAACCAAAAACTATGATATTGGCACAATACCGCTTCCTTCATTACAGTTAACCATTTTGGTAAAAATTTGACTTAACCTCTTATTCATATATTACATGAACATATAGTATGTAAATACAATGATGATAATTTACCGCTGTCCTGAGATACTTAAAACCAAACTCACTATAAGTTTTGTTTTTCTTCATTTATGAACAGTACTACTCGTGCTTCGTTTTCCAAAGGTTCACAATTAATAAAGCCTTCTTTATAACTTTAAGGGACAGCCCAATCAAATCTCCATCACTAAAATAGCCTACCACTTGACTCATTTTGATAAAAACTGACTTTTTAAGCTTGACTTTATAGGAATTCAAGGTTTACGAGAGAAGACCCTTGTACTCTTATTTAGCTCTTTTTTTGTATCTATTATTTGCCTTTAAGAAAAAATCTCAACAATCGTTGATCTATTTCATCTTTAGCATCTCAGGTAATTGTCCAACCAAGCTTGTAATAATTCCACTAATTGGTTGTATAAAATAATGAAAAATATCTTATAAGAAGTGTTCACTAGGCTGATCCTCCAGGAATTGTTACAATCTGTGGAAGTAACCTTCTTCTTGAATAAGGTGATGTAGACTGATTTGTTAGAACTATCAGCATTACTTCCTGAGTATAGGTTATCCCTGAGTATAGGATTCTCCAGGTCTAACGATTTTTGAAAATACTCCTACCTTGCACATCTTGATCAAAAAATCCATCATTCCATCAGAATTTTTTGACAGTAATTAATAAACTTACATTTTGTCCTGCTCCCTCAACCAAAAAACTTCTTGGTATCATTTTTTTATTTGCTGTATTCTTTCACCATTGCTGCAAGTTAACTTTTCTTATGCCTCAAAATCTTTTTTTGCAAAATATCATAATGGCATGATGCCATGTTTTCCTGTTTATGTCTATAATAAAAGGTTTTTCTCTTTTCATTCTGATCTTTTATTGCCTTTTCACACTCCAGGTCAAATCAGACATTTTGCAACTTAATGATTCTATTCCTTATTCATATCTGTTTTCCAATTGCAGATGGAATGTTTTCTAAACCTCATGCCATATCTCGCTGGAAAAAAATGGCTTATTTGCTCTTTATTTAGCTTTCCTCATATCCAGGTGGAATGTAGCATATAATTTTCACAAATATTTGCTTATGTGGATGGTTGATTTTTGCAACTATCAGAAAATGATCAGAATAGATTTCTTGTCCTCCAAAACATCTCACATAATTAACTATATTAAAATCTCTTCTGGAAACCAGGGTGTCATCTATTAGCTGATATTTAGAATTAGATCTTTTGCGTAATCAGAGGTGGGGCTGGGGTGGTGTAGTGGGGGAAGGATGTTCTTCGCTACAGCTTGTGGCGCGTCAAGGTCGGCTTTAATAGAACTAGCTATTGCAGGGTCAAATAACACTAAAAATCCTAAAAATATTCCAAAGAAAACCGAGTCCACAATAGCAATAAAAGTTTCAAAATAAGGTCCAAGGTTAGTCAGGTAGAACAAAAAACAACAATAATAACTCCAAGAGAATGCAAAGATAAAGCAAGAGCAAACTTTTTCACAATGAGGGCGAAGTGTGAGTGTAGTGAGCCAGATGGGGAAAAGGGTGCGAGCTCTCTATGCTCGGCCGAACTGGAGGTAACTTCAGTACTGCCAGACTATAACAATGTTGTAGCTCCATTTTGTAAAATTTTCTTTTCCTTGAGTTTTTGTTAGTGAGTAATAACAGTACTCATTGGTACTAGCAATCTGGATGCAGCCAAACTAAGCATTCATTTTCTACTATCATTTGTCTTGCTAAAAGTAGTAATAAATATGGTTCTGGCCAGATATATATTATGTTTCTTTTTCTGTTCATGTTTATTATTCTAAAGGGACTTAATCTCAGAATAAAGTTACTTTTATATTCTATAAATACTGGCTCAATCAACCTGAGCGTAAAATCACATAAACTAGTTTTGCTGCTCCATTCTATCCAGTTCTTTTTCTATTGTTTAGTTTTAATTTCCTCTAGAAAGCCATTTCTTTGTATTCATATTGATATATTATGTATAAATATCTTTTTTTTTATATATATATAAATAGCTCAATCTCATTTTTAACAATGAATTATTTTGATTTTGTTTAGATGTGTCGCTATGAAGCAATTAGGAATGAAAGGGCTAAACAGGGTGTTTACGAACCTCCTCCACGAGGAGATGCATATGAATAAACTTATTTGAAGAATTTATTAAAATCCTCAATACAGTGTTTGGTTGTTAAGTTGTTATTATCATTGTATACATAGATTTTAAACACTACTTTATTTCCTTCATACTGTTTAATGATTATAGTAGTAAAATAGTATATTATTTTGATTTGTGATAATAAAGAAAATTAAAAATTTTCATAACTTTTCATTTATATGTTTTAAGATGTGTTTTGTATATTTATTTAAACCAAAACTTATGTATTCCTATTTATATTATGCTATTTAATAGAACTTTTTTTTCATCATCACAGTTCATAAGGATTAAAATGCTTTAATTTTTCAATTTAATTCACTGAAGACGAATTCTTGAAGAGTGTCTAAAGATATCCTTCTTTAATGTTTTGATTTACAAAGAACTGAATATAAAACTGCATGCGGACATCTTTAATACTTTATCAGTAAAGTATACAATTATACACTATTAACTATATCATTCAAGATCTCTTTCACATATTATGCTGATTATGATCTGAATTTCTCCATAGATGTACATTGTTTCCTTTTTCCTTTTATTAATTTTAGCTTTGCGAAATAATAAAATTAAAATCTTCTTATTGTGCAACAATTTACCCTATTTTTTATGATTTAATGCCAGAAACAATTAATATAACAAACAATTAATTATTATCACTATTCTAATATCATTTTTAATGTGTTGTGAATATGTTTCTATTTACTGGGTAGTTAGTTTTTATATTTCAGCTCATATTCCATTCCCAATCTCGGAGATGACCTGACTATTATAATATAAAAGGTCTTTTTCTTTGCCTGATTATTGGATTATGGAAATCGGCTTACAAAGATTTACCAATTTAAAAAAAACATGATTATGGTTACATCTGTCATTATCTTATATATGCATATATATATAGTGAGATGAGGTGAGCTCCAGAAATGCCTCCAAAATTGCATTAATATACTAATGCAGAGCTGTTAACAGAATAATTTATTTGCCACAATCCATTTTTAAACCTTAGTAATTCAGAACTTAACTCGCTCAACTACTCCTTTCACCCTTCTTTTTTAACTTATGATTTTTTTACTAAAATAAAAATTTATAAACTAATTTAAAATAAAAATGCAATTTAATCATTATGCATGCAGATGAAAAGTCGAAATTGGTTAACTATTTCGGATTACATTTATATAAGATCAAGCTTTAAAAAAGTTTAGTAAATGAAAAATATTATTGCCTAAATCTCCAAGCTCTGTTACTCACTGAATCATGGTTTTGTTTTATCATAATAATTAAACTATAATATTACTGGTGTAACGACTAGATATTTAATTATAATTATAAAAAGGCAGGCATTAAAATATTTAGTTAATCTTGTTAAAAGAAATAATTTAAGTAAACTATTTTTATTTATTGTTAATAATTCATTACGAAAACTAGTAAAATAATTTTGATAGTAAATGACATTGACAAATTTTGAGATTATTTTATCCATAATAATAATGCCTAAACAATTGAGTTAAAATAAGCCTAATTTGAATTTGATTCAAATTTTGCTGTTTCTTTAATTTTTTGGTAACTTTTCCTAATGTACTATCCTTTCATTATAATTATTGTGTTCATAAACACAATCATTGTCAAATGACAAGAAGTGTTAAATAAATATTTGCTAATAAAATAGATTAGAATAATTTATTTTGGAACCTATAATTAAAATATAAAATTAATTAAAATAGTAACAATCATTACATATTTGTATTTATTATTATTATTTATTTATTGGACTCAGGAGGATCATGCAAAGAATTGTGATGTTTCTTACATTCTTTATCTTTGCTTAATGTATTTTTTATTATCTTCTCTGTCCTATACATATTTATCTTTTGTATAAATCTAGTTTATTAAGATATACCAAAAGCTTGATAAATATAAAAAAAAGATAACACACTGGCAGGATTGTCCAGCAAATGAATATTATAAAAGACCTATTTTATTTACATGCATAAGATCTGGGATTAAGAAAAGAAAATGAGAGATTTTATTATTTTTAATTTCTCTTATAATGGTGATGTAATATCACCAATCATATTAATAAATTTAAAATTAATCAATCTTATCAAATTGCAATAAAAAAGTAATTTATGTTTTTATTTTATGTATGCACTACTTTTTATATATGTATAAGTAGCTGACACTGCTAACAACTAAGGAACGGAATTATATGTTATTAAATACTTTGTATAAGTAATGAGGGAACTGTTTAACGCTATCATCTATTGTGTAACGACGTCGCTGTTAAAAGAATATACTTTTTTACATAATTCATGAATTAAATAGTGAAATTAACCTCCTTGGTGATGATAGGTTATCTTGACTGTTCGTAATCAGTAAGGGACTGGTTGTGTTCGTTGTCAGTCGCTAAAACATGAAAGCATTTATGGAAAGAAGAATTTTAATAAAACTGCAGAGATGTTTTCTCCGTCAAGGATTGCAGAGGAAGGATTTCAGGGGTAAGTCCTTAAGTATTTATAATACATTTATTATTTTTACATATGAACATTAATCTGATTCCAGATAGTAATGTTTGTAAAAGCAGATATTTTTATTAACCTCGATAATTTGAATTAATTGAGCAGATTTTTGGAGATGTGTTTTATTAATATTTTTTCTAAATATTTGTTTCGATTTCAATGTAGTTAAAATAGAAAGTTCATCATAACTGTCTCCCGGTGAATGGATAAAGCAGTTATTGGAAATGACAACCGTAGTATCACCTTCGATGTGTTTGACTGAATGCAAGATCGTACGTAGAGAGGGAATCAGGGGGGTAAATCCCCCAGAAATTTATGAAAAAAAATATTTTGATTCGAAAAAATAAAGATTTATATCTTAATTAATTATTTTCCGAAAAATTAACAAGTAATGTAAAAATAAAATCAATTTAATCGAAATACGTTAAAATGTAACTTGCAATCACACATATCATCGAATTCATTTTCGAAAAAACAAATTCTGCTCACATTTTTGACTTCTTATAATTTATTTAATTTGCAAGTATTAAAAAAATATTAACGTAGCTTAGACTTTTTTTTTATACATGAAGAAAATAATTATATTGGGGAATACGTCTGCAAAACATTTGTGGGAAAATTCTTGTTTTTTTTAATTTGCTTTTTCTGAGTAGGTTTTCCGGTAAATTGTGATGTTCAGTGCAATGCTTTTGCTATTTCCTGTTGGTTTGACTGCGATGTCAAGGAGCTTATGTAAAGCATTACGTAAAACAAACGTATCATACGACGGGATGAATACGAAACGTTTCAAGGTCGTATGCATATTTTTAGCAAAGGTTTATATAATTTTTAATATTTTTTTTTTCGGGAGGGAGTGTTCGGTTAGAAGATACGAAGTAATTACTTAAGAGTAGATAATTGTCAAATCTTGTAGGTTTTAAAGACAATCATGAAATTGGAACCGAAAATTATTACTGAAATACAAATTTTATGTTAGTGGGTATGAAACTATTTCATTATACATTAAGTATAATAAAATATGTTTTAGTTACTAATTAGTTTGAAGGGGGGTATACTGACTCTGGATGCGGCTTTGTTATCATTATGATGTACACATTAATTTAAAAATATTAATATAAGAAATATCGTCTTATTTTTTTCCTTTTTTTTTATATACATATGAATAAAGTCAAATATATTTAAGTTTAGATAAAGTGGTTACCTAATGGTTGGGTTTTGCAAAATAGCACTAAATCATTTTACACTCTGGTATGAATAAAAAGCAAATAAGTAAATTTCGTATTATTTAATGAGAGATTAAGTTTTTGAAAACAAGTAAATAGAGAACCTTCGGGACTGAATTCAAATGTCATGATTCTAGTTTGTTTGTTTTTTAATGGAAAGTCTTAATCATTGTGAAGTTTGGAGAGTCTGTAAAAAAAATGAAAAATAAACCTGTACCATAACAAACCATGAAGGTTCCGGGGTTCACTACGTGGAAGAGACTGTACAATGATTGTGCATGGAAATGATCACACTCAACCGCTAGGTCTCCACCCCAGTTAAAGGTATTGGATGAATCTGGCTGGTGGGAACCTGATTGAGCCCAGGAGGGTCCCATATCCCAAAGGATCCATCCCCGGCTGCTAGCTGATCAAATAAACTCTGCCACTGCCGGATTTGAACCCAGGACCTTCGGCACAGTAACTCAGTACTCCACCACTGAGCCACTAGGCTCCCTCCGAAGAGTCTGTGAAGAGAAAATGAGGTTCACAAATGTCACTATTTTCTTAAAAGTCAAATAAACATAAGAAAAAAAAATACTTCAGGCTTGATGGGCCTCAGGAGGGTCTCCAGACCCCACAGGGTCCATCCGTGGATGACTTACTGTAAAAATATTAAGTACATCATCCATAAACCACCAACAGCCTCAACTAGCGGTAATTATACTTCAAATAATCCAGCTCCTAAACAGGAAACCATAAATCAGGGATTCGTTGACCCGAAGCCACGACCAATTTACATATCAAAAATAAATAATTTATATGCCTTCGGGCAAGAAATTGCTGAATTGATTGGCCAGACAAACTTTACTTGTTATTCCAGAGTGAATGACATAAAAATAAATACTCAAAACAAAGAAATTTACAAAAAAAAACTAATAGATCACCTGACTGTGAAAAAATATGGTTTTCACTGTTATCAATTCATGAGGCAGGACAAATCATATAGAGTGGTGTTGAGAGGGTTGCACTCATCCACCCCTACGTCAGCAATTAAGAAAGACCTAGAAGAAATAGGTCACAACGTGAGAAATGTCTCATGCGTATTAAATCCCACAGAGAAATATCCGCTACCATTTTTCTTCGTGGATTTGGAACAAGCACGCAATAATGAGGAAATTCTTCAAATCTCAAGACTTGTATATTCTACCGTTCAATTCGAACAGCCCAAACAAAGAACAACATTTGTACAATGCACTAAATGCCAAAACTTGGGCCATACTAAGAGGTATTGCCACCACGAAGCCAGGTGCGTCAAGTGTGCAGACCCACACCCAACTGACACTTGCCAAAAATCTAATGCCGAACCTGCAAAATGTGCCCTCTGTGGCGGAGATCATCCCGCAAACTATAGGGGCTGTGCGGTCTATAAAAACTTTTATCGCCAGAGAACTTTTAAAATAAAAGATAGATTAGAGAAGACTACTACTCAGGCACCTGAAGTCGACAAAGTAAAAATTTCCCCTGAATTACCACAAACTTCGTTGCAACTTCAACAATCTTCTAACACAACGTCCACTTCAACTAATCTGCAACAGCCTCTGAGTCGGGCGCCTCAAGCCTCCCAACTCAAGCCTCTGACTTCCCTTAACAAGACTCAGACCTCCCAATCCAAGCTCGGGGAATCCCAACCTCAATTCCAGACATCCCATCCTACAGCTGAACCTCCACGTTAGCAAATTCCTCCCTATCATCTACCCTTACGGGTCAAATTGCCGCTGAATCAAAAAAATCCGGTCCCATCCAGTCAAAACCCTCAAACAAATTCCCTAAATCAAAATAGAACAAAAATAAATCCTGCTCCACAAATTCAACTCCCAGCCAACCCTCCTTTCCAGATAAATTATCCACCCCAACCTCCAGGTGTATATCCAGTCCACCATCCAACAGACATAAACTTTATCCTATCTTCCTTCCTGAGAGATCTTCAGGACACCATCAAACCACTCATCGTCCTTCTCACAAGACTGATTACCGAAGTTCCACTTAATCTCCCACGAGGAGCACAAACCCTTAAGTATCCTTTTGTGGAATGCAAATGGCCTACTCAATCACCATGACGAACTAGAAATATTTCTTCATGACAAACAAATAGATATAGCTTTGCTGACTGCAACTACGGGACTACATCACTTATAGATCAGACCACCCAGAAAACAATTCACATGCCGGATCCTGCATTCTCATTCACAAAACTCTATCTCATTCCGTTGTTCCTTCCACTCCAACTGATGCTATTCAATCAACATCAATATCCATAACATCACGCTTTTTCCATATCACACTTTCACCTGTATACTGTCCTCCCGTTAGTTCCAGCTCTCATAACCTTTTAGATTCCCTATGCCGATCTTTTGGACCGCGTTTCATTGCTGGAGGAGACTACAATGCTAAACACCAACGATGGGGTTGTCGAACATCCAACTCCCGCGGAAATATTCTATCTTCTCTTACATCCTCAAAGAGCTACTCAATCCTTGCCCCAAAAAATCCTACCTATTGGCCTACATCCCTCAAAAAGCGTCCCGACATCCTTGACATATTTGTTACATCCCAGATTTCCCCCGCAAAAGCCAATATTGAATCCTTGGACGACCTTTCATCAGATCATATTCCAGTCCTCCTTTTCTTGCACTCAAGTTTCGCTCCCAAACCTCCCTCCCACATAGATTACAGGACGTGTCAACTGGGACGATTTTGGTTATGACTTGGAGGACAAACTAGACTTAAAAATTTCACTTAAAACAAAACAAGACATTGATACAGCCATAGAAAAACTTACATCAATCAGAAGCAGTTTACATGATAAAATCACAAATCATACAATTAATAACTATCAACAGAATGATTTGCCACAGCATATTCGTATCTTATTAAGAAAAAACGCAGAGCAAGATCGAAGTGGCATAGAGCTCAATATCCAACAGATAATGCTATCTATACAAAATTAAATAACAAACTAAAAGCAGAAATCAAGAAGTTCAAAATTTAATTACCTGGACTGAAAATCTTACAACCACCGACAAAACATTATGGATGACCACCAAAAAACCAAGTTCAAAGAATTTAATCATCCACTCCTTACTGAATCAAATAACTGGACAAGATCTGACGAAGAAAAATCACAGTTATTTGGTACCTTATCTTATAATACCTTATATTTTAATACCTTTCCAAAATCTTTCATCCACATCCTGATATCATTAACCTAACTCACATTGAATATATAAAAGAAGCGTCCCCTCCAAATGTCCCTTCCACCCAAAGTATTCCATCCTACAGAAATATCCAACATTATTCATAGATTACCTTCCCACAAAGCTTCTGGGCACGACCTCACCACAATTCATATCTTAAAACACCTTCCTAGAAAAGTAATTCTATTCCTTGCATATATATATATATATATATATATATATATATAACCTAAAAAAAAACAGAATACCCATCCTCTTACCGTCCTATCTCTCTTTTACCTGCATGGATAAAATCCTAGAAAAACGCATCCCTAAACGATTGTACCCCATCCTTGATGCAAATCACATAATACCAGATCACCAATTTGGATTCCGAGCATCCCACTCCACTATTCAGCTATGTCATCGTGTGGCGGATGTAGTCTCCTCTGCATTAGAAGGTGGATCATATTGTTCGGGTGTCTTCCTTGACGTGGAACAGGCTTTTGATCAAGTCTGGCATGCACTACAAACTCCTTAAATTCCTACCCCCTACATACTTTCTCATCCTTCAATCCCATCTCACAAATAGAACTTTCCAAGTAAACCATAATAATGTCTATTGATCCCTCTTTTCCCAATCTGCTAGTGTTCCTCAAGGTATTAATATTGGCCCAATCCTTTATACAGTTTATACAGCTGACATCCCAACTCATCCTAATATTCTCCTTACCACGTATGCTGATGATACATGTGTATTATCAGTCAACACCAATCCAGTTATTGTCTTGAATAATGGTGTCAAAACTGGAGAATTAAAATAAATTCTCAAAAATCGCATCAAATCACTTTTACCTTACGTCGTAAACCAATGACTTCCTGATCTTCAGCATCCTTTAATAATATCCCACTGGTACCTGTAGAACAGATCCGATACTTAGGGTTGCATCTCGATAAACGATTAACCTAGAATCCTCATACAAGACTGAAAAGACAAGAAACCGCTCGACGTTTCAGGCTACTTCAACACTTACTAGACAAACGCTCTAAGCTCCCAATTAACTACTAAAGACTCATCTACATGACCATCATACGACCTATTTGGACTTACGGAGTAGAGCTTTGGGGCTCCACTAAGCCATCGAATTTCTCTTGAATCCAATCCCTACAATCCAAAATCCTTCGTAAAATCCTCAATGCTCCTTATTTTGTTAAGAATAAAGTCATCCATAACGATCTTAATGTCCCATTTGTTGCTGATTTGGCCCGAACCCGGTATCTATCCTTTCATAACAAACCTCATTCCTACTCAAACCCTCTAGTTTCAAACCTAGCTTCCTCTTCAATTCCCGATAATCCTCCAATGGCCACGTGACCTCCTTAGTTGAACTTTGATTTGAGTACTACCAGTGGGTAGTTTCTCTACGTGTCATTCTCATGTCATTATGTATCACTCGGCCTATTTACTTGTTGTATTATTGTAATACTGATGTAAATATCAATAAATAAATTTTTAAAAAACATCATCCCAATCAATTAAAATTTATATATTTTTTATAATAATGATCACGTTTATTCACCTATTGAAAACATACTCAGTAAATACATTGATCGTGGATAACACACATTTAAAAAATTAAATAAATAATGGGTATATTGTTCCAGGCTTAAGTACTCAAAACAAAGTTGGATTCGTAGGGCTTGGCAACATGGGAGAAAAAATGTGTAGTAATTTACTCAAAAAGGTATGTATAGATTTTATTTTAGATAATTCAAGCAACATACAATATTTATTACCAGAGTTGGGCAAGGTAAAATATCGAATAAAATTACTTTCCATGTATTAAATTTTTTAAAATGGCTAGTAAACCGGTATTGTGATTGGTCATCGCTGTACTTCTATACTGCCCATTCCAGAAAATTGCAATTATTGTAAGTAATTGCAATTTAATTTTCCCTAATTCTGTTTATAAATAACTTATATTGTTTGTTTTTTGTTTTTAATTTTTGTTTTATAAGGACTTTAAAGTGATGGTGAGCGATCTGAATCCTAGGAAGGTAGAACTGTTAAACAAAGCTGGTGCAGCCGTAGCGGAGAAGAAATCCGATATTGCCGAATTCGCTGACGTAATAATAACCATGCTTCCGGCAAGTCACCATGTAACTTCTTTTTATGCTGGCGAAAATGGAATAATGAAGTAAGAGATGTTACTTGTCCGAATTTTATATTATTTAATGCCAGAATATATAAAATTATTAATAACAGGGTGTATAAAAAAAAAAATGACCGTTTTATCAAATTCCAGAGTTCAAAAGTCTGTAAATATTTTAATGCTATTTATTACCAACACCAACACTTATTAATCCCTTTAGAGCGTTCTCTAAGCTTATTTACTAACACTGGGCTTCTTCAAAAAAAGCCTCAGTTTAGTTATTTATTTCAAAGAAGAAACATGATAGTGTCCTACGAAATTCTCGTAATTTTAAGACATTACTGGGAAAAAAATTTCACAGCCCCTGAAGCAACTCGTGAAATTATTAAATATGAAGGGGAAGGTGTCCTTGACCAGCGCACTGCGCGGCGTTGGTTTGGAAAATTTAGCAGTGGAGATACGATGTTGGAAAGGAAGAAGGGTTCCGGGCGACCATTAATGGATACTGATGAGGTTCTGAAGGTTGAGTCAAATTCGTCCACAAGTACTTGCGAACTTGCCCGGGAGTGTGGTGTGTCGAATCATCGATCAAAGAAATAATAATACAAATATTTGGTTAAAAAACGGTCATTTTTTTATACACCCCATTAATATAGCTCTTCGACTTCAAACATTTGAGTCCTGAAGCTTTTGGAAATGTAGAAGTAACAATTAAATTAGTATATTATTATTGCAATTACTGCACCTACCATTACAAAGTATGATTTTTAATTTTTTTTTAATTCTTCACGTAACAACATTCATTCCTTTCCATTGCTGGAAACTTATTTAAATTACGAAATAAAAAAAAACAAAACGCAGCGCTATTTATGAAATGAATCATACTATAAATAACTTGCTAGATATCAACACTTTGTATTTTGTAAGCAGGGACACAGTCTTAGTGGCTGACTTCCAACAGAAAATATAAGCTATGCTTGAATCGGAAGTGGAGTTAGGGGCCTTTCTATCAATACAAATAAAAGTGAAGTTCTACAACTGGGAAGGGAACCTCAGGCAATCAGTATAGTATATTAATGCCTGTCATTTGTACAAATTTATGACTGTGCATACATTGGTGTTATATTAATCAGAAACGGGAAAGTCGACAATGGGGTCAACAACAGGGTTATAAAAACTAATAACATCTGCTACCAAATCTGCAAATTCATTGTGGATAACAGGGAAGCCGATTTGTATTTTAAATAAGGATATATTAAGCAGTATATTTCATCGAGTTCGCGGCATCGAGAAATCTAGTAGTTGGGAGCACTTTGTTCCCGGGACGGGGGATTTACAAGGCTACATGGAAATCACCCGATGGCGCTACCCATAACCAGATTAACCATTTCTTGATCAGCTCACGTCACAAATCCAACCTCCTTAGTAGTAGGACATACAGGGGATTAAATGTCGACTCCGACCATTATCTTGTAATATCAAGAATAAGAGCCAGGATTGCCTCCGTCAGGAGCCACAGGACAGAAAGGTCCAAAAGATGGAACATCAGAAAGCTGAAGCACCCAGAAAGCTGTCAAGCATTTCAAAAGAAAACGGAAGAATTGGTGAGAGATGGGCTCAGAATTTCTGACGTCGAAAGTGTACAGGATGTTTGGGATCAATTGGAAATGTCCTTGGACGGCGCAGCAGAACAAACCCTTGGAAAGGAGGCTCTTGAGGGTCGAGGTAAATGGTTCGACGAGGAGTGCAAGTTGGTCAATGATGCGAAGAATGAAGTGTACAGGAACATGTTAAACAAGCGCTTCACCAGGAGAGCCACGGAGGAATGTAGAAATAAAAGAAGGCTGGAGAAGAAACTCCTCAGGAATAAGAAGAGAGCATGGAAGAGAAGGAAGCAGGAGGACATGGAGGCCCATTGGAGTGTTAAAGAGAGCAGAACATTTTTCCAGAAGGTCAATAGTGGACGTGCCGTTTTTAAGCCTAGGACTCAAGCATGTAAGAAAGAAGATAGGGGGACACTTCTTACCAATGAGCATGATATACTGAATCGGTGGGCTAGGCACTAAATGGGCCAATTGTTACTAAATGAGGAGGCGGTTGTGGAAGATATAGAGGCAGGCGACATTGCTGGAGAGGATATGCCTAACGATCTTGATGCTTTCGAGCCCCCAGACTTTGAGGAAGTGACGGAACTCTTCGCATGAAAAACAATAAGGCGCGGGGACCGGAAGGATTGCCGAGCTATCTAGGTATGGAAGAGATGAGTTGCACAGCGCACTATCTCATATGGTCCTGACTATTTGGGACCAGGAAAGAGTGCCATGACAGTGGGCTAGTGCTATAATATGTCCTCTCCATGCGCTGATGACCTGAATATCGTTGCGAGGACCCGATCGGAATTGGTGAAAGCCTTTGGGAAACTCATGGACGCTGCATCAGCCATGGGGTTGACCATAAACGAGTGGAAAACAAAATATATTCACACAGATACTGGTGGAGAAGAGACACTGATTGTAGGCTGTTGAGACAAGCTCGAAGGTTCGTAATAAATTTCTTAAAAATGTAATTTTAGTTAAATAAATTTCGCTCTGGATGTGGACTGTATAAGTTATTTTAAAAGCGTTCGATATTATAAAGAGGTAACATGAAGAAATCAAAAACACAGAAAATAAAAGGTGACTCACCCTAGGCCAGCAGCATACGGACAGGAACTTTGGTTTCTGAGTACTCAAAGACCAAAAGAGGCTGGCAGCGTCTTTTAGCCCTGATGATTTCCTGTGCCCTTGAAAAACTCCTGGGGAATCCAGACTTATTTGCAGATGAATCGTGAAATATTTGTAACACATGAATAAACGGAAATTATTAAACTGGTCAATAACTGGTAGTTGTAATTAAGCTGGATAGCTGGATTAAAGACTCGCGAATGCTTTAGCTGGATAGCTGGAGGCATAGGAACAAGTGTCTCGTGAATGCTTTAGCTGGATAGCTGGAGGCATAAGAAAAGACTCGCGACTGCGGCGAGTGCACGCTGAAGACAGGATTAAAAACAGTACCACAGGTGAAGAGAGCACCCGTAAATCGCGCTCTGTTTGTGATTATGTCAATTAATTGAAGTGTTAGTTGCCCCAAACAGTCGCTATAGAGCGTAGTGTGCTATTTCAAGATGTATTTGACACTTTACCTATTTTTCAAGCATTATCATAATTCATTTATAAAAAGAACGCCAAATGGCGTGAACATACCGCCCACCAAAATTGGGATGAAAGTCCAATTTTAGAACCAAAGAAAAAGCTTGAATAGTGGTAAATGGTGGGTGGTCCATTAGGAAAACAATATACAGGAAATCGAGAAAGTAAAAGGAAAAGAAAATGAAACAAAGTAAAATATAAGAACCCAACTGGGCGTAAATAAGATAAAAACCATAAGAAAAGAAAAGAAAGGCAACAGCGTTGCAGATAGAGGAAGGCAACAGCCTTGAACAATTAGGAAGGCAACAGCCTTAAACAATTGGGAAGGCAACAGCCTTGAACTAGGATAAAAACCATAAGAAAATAAAAGAAAGGCAACAGCCTAGAACAAAAAGGAAGGCAACAGCCTTAAACAGGATAAAAACCATAAAAAGAAAAGAAAGGCAACAGCCTAGAACAAAAAGGAAGGCAACAGCCTTGAACAATTAGGAAGGCAACAGCCTTAAACAGGATAAAAACCATAAAAAGAAAAGAAAGGAAGGCTAGAACAAAAAGGAAGGCAACAGCCTTGAACAATAGAAAGGCAACAGCCTTAAACAAAAAGGAAGGCAACAGCCTTGAACAATTAGGAAGGCAGCAGCCTTGGACAATTAGGAAGGCAACAGCCTTAAACAATTGGGAAGGCAACAGCCTTGAACTAGGATAAAAACCATAAGAAAATAAAAGAAAGGCAACAGCCTAGAACAAAAAGGAAGGCAACAGCCTTAAACAGGATAAAAACCATAAAAAGAAAAGAAAGGCAACAGCCTAGAACAAAAAGGAAGGCAACAGCCTTGAACAATTAGGAAGGCAACAGCCTTAAACAGGATAAAAACCATAAAAAGAAAAGAAAGGCAACAGCCTAGAACAAAAATGAAGGCAACAGCCTTAAAACAAATAGGAAGCCCACGACTCTGCTGGTCGGGGTCTTAAAATCTGCCGCCCACCCTGAGAACTCCTAGAGTATCTACGAAGGTATAAGGGTGCAAAGGGCTTGACCGGTAGATCAGCTCGGATTTTGGGCAGTAGTTGAGAAAAGTGTTCCGCTTGAGTGAGTAAACAATAGTGAGCAAGGCGTATTGTGCTTCTGACACGACTAAATGGCCTATTGAATGTGGTCCGGACAGTTTACATGATCGACACTTCGGTGCGAAGCGGCGCATCCAAGCAACATTTCGTTGAAGTCCATTAAGGGTTGAGAAGGGAGAAGAAAAATGATCAAAGGTTCGATCTGGTAGTGCCTTAAGCTCAGGTGGTGGCATGGGTTTTTCATCTTGTGTATGTGGCGGGATAACACTTTTTGTAGGTTCTACTTTAGATGTAGGAAAGATGTTAGTGGAATTTACAACATCTTGGCGAGGAACAGCTGGTGCTGGCCTAGAAATAAATGTAGATCTAGGTTTGTGAACTATTTGTCGAACTGTAAGTTCGCTATTTGATGAGAACGGTAGTTCTGGTAATTTTTTGGGTTGAGGTTTTTCAGGATTCAAAATGGTTTTCTTAGCACCACTTATTTTATGCTGTAAATTTAGTTATTGACCTGGATTCTTAGGTGGTGTAGTAGCCTGGATAGGCTGTACGCTGAGGCCAAGTGGCTTGAATGAATATTCAGCATGGCAAGGTACTGTTGAGCTAGAAGGAGTCGCGTCTGGCTTGACAGCAAGAGCCACCGAGTATCGGCCATCATCATTGCGCTTGTGAGTGACGGTGAAATGTTGCTCAGTAATAGTGTCCAGAGGGTCTTGAGGAGTGGGAGTAACTATATTTTTAATTTCCCAAAACTTATGGAGTTCCTGGGGTTTTGACAAGAGGAAATTAATGAGGTGGTTAGCTGATTGGAAGATAAGGCCTGGATAGGACCTACGATTGTCCAACCGAAGATGGTATTAATAGCTATAGGCCCGATAGAACTAGGAACAAAGGGTTGAGCAATAATAATTGCGGGTAAACATCGGCACCTAACAGGAGGTCAATTTGGTCCGATCGATGAAATTCAGGATCGGCCAGAGGCAAATGCTGGAAAGCGTGAGCAACATCTACTGTAAGACTTTGAGGAGGTAAGTGATTTGTTATTTGAGGAACCACGGATGGGTTGACGAGAATGTGGCTATGTGAAAATCTGGAGAAAATATCACACGGAACAGTGCCAGGTGAGAGCGAAAGATGTCCACCGAAACCTGAAACAGTAATGGGTTGATCGCGCATTTTTTGACTCAACTGGTCAAAAAGGCGTTTTGAGATAAACGAAATTTGTGATCCAGGGTCGATTACTCCACGGACTGGGACGAAACCTAGTTCTGAATCAAAAATACGCGCACGGAAAGTGCCTAGGAGTGAGGTTACGGGGTTACCGGAAGTAACGCATCTGAGAGATATTGAGGAATCAATTTGTGATTGATCAGCGGAAGAGGTTGATTTTTCACTGGAAGTATGATTGCTAGAATCTGATGTGCGATTAGGCCTGGAGTTCAAAGGTGAATTTGAATGTACAACTTCAGAGGGATGTAAGAGCGTGTGGTGATCGCGAGAATTACACTTACGACATGTGAATCTGGAATTACAGTTGATTCTCAAGTGAGGGCCTAAACAATTGAAACAACGGTTGTGTTTCTTGAGCAGATCGATTTTTTCGTCTCGACTGAGAAGAAAAAATGTAGAACAGGAAGACAGAGAGTGTGTCTTTTTACAAAATATGCATCTGAAATCAGAAGAATTTGACTGTACAGCAGGAGTTCTGTTTGATTTAGCTATATAAACAGGATTGCTATTAGCAATGAGAGAATTGACTTTAAAATTCCTGGTGTGAGTGTTAGGAGGAGAAATTATTTCTAATGTTTTAATTTGTCAGGTAACAAATTTTAATAGATCATCAAATGACGGAACGGTTTCTGAAGAATGTAAATCTTCAAATGCCTTTGAAGTGCGAGCATCGAGATTGTTTAAAGATAAAGTCAATAAAAGGAAATTCGCAAGGTCGTCGATAGGCAACGCCTTTATAGCTAATACAGAATTTTGATGAGTTTCTAGAAAATGCTTCAAATTGTTTAGTGAATTGGAACTAATAGGTTTAAATTGAAGAATTTTATTCAAATAGGCCTGAGCTATCCTGCGTGGTTCCTGATATCGATAGACCAGAGCCGTGAAGGCAAGATCATAATTCTCTGAAGTGAGTTGTAAATTTGAAATAACGGAAAGGGCACTTCCGCTTAAATTTGTTCTCAAAAAGTGAAATCTTTGAATTTGAGAGAGAGAGGGATTGTTGTGAACGAGGGATTGAAACAGAGAAAAAAATTCAGGCCATTTTTCAATATCATCTGAGAAATTCGGCAATTGAATCGGAGGTAAGGAGAAATTACCTTGAGAACTCTGAGTGGTATTAATGACCGGTGTAGGGGTTGAAGTTGGTTCTTCCCTCTTTAACTGTAAATATTTCGTTTTGATCTTGAGTAAGATGTTGTTAAAGGCAATTGCAGGGTCTCTAGTATTGACGAAATTCTGTTTTGGTAATAGTGCATTAAGGTCATCAATTTTGTCATTTGCCTGTTCAAATTTGGCTTGAAGGGAGGGTTGAAGGGGAATTTGGCTCTCACAACACACCTGTACACTTAAAATATCTGATACATCGGAAGATTTTATCTGATCCCATTGGGATGTAATATCGGCAAAAACATTTTCCCTTTTTGAAAGATGTTGTGTTTGAAGTACGAGATTTTTATCGTCTGTAGGCATGATGGAAATTTTTTAATAGTACAATGTTTAAATAAATATTTAGAAATAAAGAAGAAATAAAGATGAAATAAAGCAAAATAAATGTTGAACAGAAAATAAAGTGAAACTTAATTGAAAAGCTAAATGTAATAGAACGTATGATTGATGAATAAAATAATAACTTTTAAATAAAAGTGAGAGTAAACAAGCAATGATACGAATACGAAGCAATTTAGGATTAAGGTTATCAGCGATTCTCTGTACCGTGAGCCTACAGTAATAACAAATGAATAGAAAATGGCTGCCTTCAGCGTGCGTATTCAATACGTAATTTAATGAAAATTGAAAACTCGTGAAAAAGGCTGGAAAACCTTCAAAACTTTTGGAAATGTTAATTTTGAAATTAATGAAATTTCTGTTAGAAGTTAAATATGTGGGTTTCACCTGCAAAAAAGAATGGTATTCAATCTCTTTATAATGCGAACACTTTTTTAAGGTTAAGAAATCGTAAATTTCGGTTTGTAAGGCCAATAATTTACGATCACTTAGGAAAGTAGGAAATGAAATAAACGCTTGAACTGGTTTTAAGAAATTTATCCGGCACGCTAGGACCAAAAATGTTGAATTTTTAATCCGGCCCGCTAGGACCAAAAATGTTGAGACAAGCTCGAAGATTCGTAATAAATTTCTTAAAAATGTAATTTTAGTTAAATAAATTTCGCTCTGGATGTGGACTGTATAAGTTATTTTAAAAGCGTTCGATATTATAAAGAGGTAACAGGAAGAAATCAAAAACACAGAAAATAAAAGGTGACTCACCCTAGGCCGGCAGCATACGGACAGGAACTTTGGTTTCTGAGTACTCAAAGACCAAAAGAGGCTGGCAGCGTCTTTTAGTCCTGATGATTTCCTGTGCCCTTGAAAAACTCCTGGGGAATCCAGACTTATTTGCAGATGAATCGTGAAATATTTGTAACACATGAATAAACGGAAATTATTAAACTGGTCAATAACTGGTAGTTGTAATTAAGCTGGATAGCTGGATTAAAGACTCGCGAATGCTTTAGCTGGATAGCTGGAGGCATAGGGACAAGTGTCTCGTGAATGCTTTAGCTGGATAGCTGGAGGCATAAGAAAAGACTCGCGACTGCGGCGAGTGCACGCTGAAGACAGGATTAAAAACAGTACCACAGGTGAAGAGAGCACCCGTAAATCGCGCTCTGTTTGTGATTATGTCAATTAATTGAAGTGTTAGTTGCCCCAAACAGCCGCTAGAGAGCGTAGTGTGCTATTTCAAGATGTATTTGACACTTTACCTATTTTTCAAGCATTATCATAATTCATTTATAAAAAGAACGCCAAATGGCGTGAACATAGGCCCTTACACATTCCAAAGGGTGAACGAGTTCGCGTATTTGGGATCCTTAGTGACACCAATAAACGATGTCTCTGCTGAGATAAGATACAGTGGCGGCAAATAGGGCATATTTTGCCTTACTGAAAACTCTTCGCAGCATAACCTTACCAGGGGCACTAAACTGGTCATATACAAAACTCTTACACACCGTTTTCTTACCTATGCTTGCCAAACCTGGACTATATCAAGAAATAATGAAAATAGTCTTTGAATTTTTAAAAGAAAAATATTACGGTGTATAGTTGGCCCAGTAAGAGATGGAGATGGATGGAGGATTAGGAGGAACAGGGAGCTTTATGACCTTTACGGAGGTGTGGACATTGTGAAGTTTATTAAACTGGGGAGGCTCAGTTGGGCTGGCCATGTCGCAAGGAGGGAAGGGGAAGAAATTCCTAGAAAATTAGTGGGCACGGTCCTTCACAGTACACGACGGACTGGTAGGCCAAGGCTTCGATGAGTTGATGGAGTGTCAGCGGATGCACGGAACCTGCTACGGATCAAAAACTGGACAGCGGCAGCACAAAATCGGGCCGAATGGCAGCGGCTCATTGAGGAGGCTAGGACCCACCCAGGGTTGTAGCGCCACGGAGATAGATAGATAGATAGATCGCTCAATTTTGCGCTTCGGTTGAGAAAGCTGGGTAATTCTAGACGGACATATAAATAGAATTGCCACAGCTGAAATGAGATACCTCTAAAGAGTGGCTGGAAAAACAAGACGAGACAGCACACGAAACGAATAAATAAAAGAAGAGTTAAACTTCCAGCCGTTGGGACAAATTCTCGAGAAAAAACAGCTTGTTTAGCCATGTCTGCAGGATAAGAGAATATAGAGAACCCAGAAACTTCTATGAAGCCCTACCAAAAGATAAAAGAGCTAAGAGAAGACCTCAACTATCTTATGAAGACCTAATATCTAGGCTAGGGCGATCATGAGGGAAGGGATAGGAGTGATGATGGCACTCGCGAGAGACTGGGATGACCGATTGCGAAGGGTGATCCCACGCTATTCTCCACGCTAAGAGGTATTAGGAGAAAGGAAAAGAAGAAGTATATCCTTTTTAATTGTACTTTTATGGTTTATTTTTGTTCATTTATTTTTAAATCCCTAAACCTGCACTATATACCTTTACATGAAATCATATGATGATCATTTTTAGGTTTATCAGGCCTGGAACTTTAGCTGTTGACTGTAGTACGATTGATTACGGAGCCCCAAAGAATCTGAGTGGTTTATTTGAAAAAGTTGGTGCTTCAATCATAGATGCGCCTGTTTCTGGAGGTATGCAAATAATTCATGTATTTTCAATCGGAAAAATGTTTCTGTTTTGGTTTTTTAACTAACAAGTTTTTTTTTGTTTTTTTTTTATGAACTTGTTTTAATCACTCTTATTCGAAATATAATAAATTTATTAGTCTAACAGGAGAGTGGGGTAGCTCAATGTGTAGAGTGCTAAACTGTTATGCTGAAGGTTTCGGGTTTAAATCCAGTTATGGCAGACCTATGATTTAATCTGTTAACGGACACAGATGAACCCTGTGGACCCTCCTGGAGCTCAAACAGCCTCTATAAAGTGGGTACCCTGAATTGGGGGAAAATATCTGGCGGTTGAGCGTGATCTCAGACGAATCACCTCCCTCCAAAACCAATGTCCTAGAAACAGTTCAGCCTATACCACTCGAGACCCTTCATAGGCTGTAGTGGTGGAGGTTTTTTTTTACACAGCTCAGTTGAATACTTTTTCTTTTTCCTCTGCAATCTGCTTCCAGTGAATTAAAGTTAAAAATGTTTCATTACCAATTTTAATTATTGTCAAATTGATCTAAAGTTTGGAATGTAATAAATATTTTTTTAATTCGGAATAGCTACTGACATAGGGGCAATTTGCAAAAATCTAAATATCAGGTTTTATATATATATATATATATATATATATATATATATATGTATATAAGGACTGAAACTCGAGAACCACCAAATATATATATATATATATATATATATATATATATATATATATATATATATATATATATATATATGTATATATATATATATAGTACAGTCACAAAAATTCCGCCAAATCATCTTTACCTCAGATCCGATGATGTTCTGTTCTACAGTATCCTTTAATAACATCCCGCTGCTCCTGTACAACTTAGGACTCCATTTTGACAAACGTTTAACTTGGAATCCTGTTACTATACTGAAACGACAAGAAAGTGCTCACCGTTTCAGGCTACTTCAACACTTACTAGACAAACGCTTTAAGTACCTTATTAATTACATAAAACTCAATTGCATTACTAATAATAAGACCTACTTGGACTTACAGAGTTGAGCTTTGGAGCTCCACTAAGCCAATCCCTATCCAATCCTTACAATCCAAAATCCACAACGCTTTGTTACAAATAAAATTATCCATAATTACGCTCCATTTGTTGCTGATTTAGCCCGAACCCGCTATCAATTTTTTCATGAAAACTTTATTCCCATTCATTCCTTCCTCTTCGATTCCCGATAATCTTCCGACGGAGAAGATGGCCTCTGGACCTTCTAACTTAAATCTGTTATTAAAGTATTACCAGTGATTTTTTTATTTACTTAACTTTATGTCATTCCATTGTACATCATCCATAATATTTACTGGATGTATCATTATAATAGTTGTAAATTTCAATAATTATTTTTTTAAATTACACTAACTCCTCTGCGCTATGGGCCAGCATGACCCTTGGCCTCATCTATTTCTTGTCCTATGCTTCTCTCTTCCAATTGTGGACACCTAGCTTCCTGGCATCTTTCTCCCCCTCGTTCTTCTACCTCCTTTCTCTTTCTTCTAAAGTACGCTTCTAATATTATAATATCTGAACTCTTTCGTCCTCCATACTGCTCACATGTCCTGACCCTCTCTGCCTTCTTGCTTTGATCCAGGTAAAAATAAAATTACACTATCTTTCTTATTAGGTGTTCCGGCTGCGACAAACGGAACATTGACATTCATGGTTGGAGGAAGGGAAGAAGATTTGGAAAAGGCGAGACCGATACTATCAGCCATGGGTAAAAATATTGTCCACTGCGGAGAACTGGGAAGTGGCCAGATCGCTAAAATGTGCAACAATTTACTCCTCGGTATAACCATGTACGGAGCAGCTGAGATATTTCTTTTAGGCAAGAAACTTGGAATGGATCTTAAAGTGTTGTCGTCTATCATCAACACTAGTTCAGGAAGATGTTGGTCCACTGATACTTACAATCCAGTCCCTAACGTTATGGAAAACGTCCCGAGCTCGAAAGGTTATGAGGTGAATCGTATTGTTTAACAAATAAACTTTTATTTTATCCATCTTGTTTAAATCTTTATCTTGATTCCCGATCTGTTGGTTGAAGATTGTTGCCCTGTGTTGTTAGAATTTAAAAAGTCAAGTGGGCAGGCATCACCTGTACCGTGGATTGCCTATAAATATTCTTTTCTATTATATAAAAAAGTTTTTAGTGATGTAATATTTTATCAGCATCGCCTAGCAACAGATCGAGGAATTATATTTTTTTCTTCAGCCGTGCTTGATCGGGTGAATCATAAATATTTTTAAAAATGTGCAAATCATAAAGCTGTTACATAAAATATAGCACTATTGAATTTAAAGGGAATAAACCAATTAAGAAAAATTAAGCAAGCTACATTTAATTCCAATATTTCGATCTTTGGTCTATTATACAGAGAAGACAGTGAAAAACTTGCATCTGTTATATTTAAGGACTTTGTATTCGAAGAAAGTTTTACCACTATATTTGAGATTTTATTAAAATTGTTGATTTTTAAATTGAGTTATTTAAAAAAAATTTAATGGTTCGAAAATTATACGCGGGAATAAACTATACTTACGATAACAGTTATATAGATTTAGATAACAAATTGCATAACGGTAAAAATAGCTCTTGCTTTCTGCCATTTCTTGATAACCTTGTGAAAAAATCTTATCGAAATATAACACGAATTTCTTTTCATTAAAATTTGTTAAGTTTTAAACTTTTAAAGTAGTATTTTTTAAAATTAAATATATTTGAATAGTCGTAGATATAAACCATAAAAAATGACATGAATATTGATATATTGTAAACATAACTATTTATAAAACATAGATTATTTTTCTAGATATTATTCCAGTTTAATTTACTTAATTATTATTTATTATAATTTATTTCATAACTATCAAAATACTTGTACTGATAATTTGATTTTAACTTTTCAGGCAGGGTTTACTTCTCAAATGATCCTAAAAGATCTAGAGATAGCAGAAAGAACAGCCAAAAAGATCAATCATCCTCTCAGTATTGGATTGGAAACATTGGAAATATATAAACGAATCTGTGATACTGACCTCAGAGAAAAAGATTTTTCAGTTATTTATGAATATCTCTCAAACAAAAATTACTATGACAAATTAAGCTCATGAAATTAACGGAAATCATTCACAGACTGTTTAATATAATTTATATATATACTGATATTTTTTAAAAGTAATATTTGTACTTTTATTTTTAATTATATAATATCATTCTTAAATTCACCTCAGTTTATTGATTCATCCCCTCATTAAACATAAAATTAGTAGAACTGGGAATGGTGTATGGTATTCCTCTGAAATAATGAAAGTAATTTATTTTGTAATGCAATTGGGAAAAACCACAATCCAAAGCCTTATGTTTCAAAAAATACACCTACTTACCAGTCGACGTTTCGCCTATTCAGGCATTATCAAGACACCAAAATCAAAAAGGGGTTATGTGAATCACATCTCGAAGAAAAAGGTGCAAAACATCCCAACGATCAACAGCCCAAACAGGCTCCAAAACATGAGACAGCACCCCGCCACCAAGACGTTCAACATACAACTGAACGAAAGTAATACGCAACCAGCTGGGAAGGTTAGGCAAGGTCTTGATAATGCCTGAATAGGCGAAACGTCGACTGGTAAGTAGGTGTATTTTTTGAAACATAAGGCTTTGCATTGTGGTTTTTCCCAATTGCATTATAATAAATAATAGTGTTTCTTTTTGAGTTTTTGGCTCTATTTTAGTGATGTAATTTATTTTGTTTTACTCACTATTTATTTTTACTGAAAGATACTAGTGGATTTACCTTTATCCTTAATTTATTTTTAGAATTATTATTGCTTTGTTTTTTAAGAATATTTTATCATAACAATGGTATAAGTGAATTTATCTGTATTGTATTATTAGTATAGCAATTTCTTAAAAGTATATGAATAATAATTTATTTTATGATAAATACAAGTACCTGGGTAGTATAATCACAAACGAGAACAGAGTAGAAAAGGATATCCCGTACAGTGGCGGGAAGTAGATGTCTGTCCGGCATACAGAAACTATTGTGTTGCAAATAGCTGTTCAGAAAGGCAAAGTGTCTCATACATAAAACAATTGTGAGACCAATTGTGACTTATGGATGTGAGACCTGGACTCACTGATATAATATAGCAAAAGGATCCTTCAAGTAAGAGAGAAAAATCCTATGTAAAATGCTTGGACCTATCAGAGTTGAGGATAAGTGGAAAATTAGATCCAACAAAGATTGAAGGGACCTACATGATGAACTGATATAGTGCAAATCATCCAGCTCAAAAGCTAGCGATGGTTGGGTAATGTGGAGAGGATGGGCCTAAGAGGAATTCCAAGAAGGATGGAATACCGGATAATGGAATAAGAATGAGAGGATGACCCCTCCTCAGGTGGCTCAACAATGTGGAGGGTGACCTAAGGGTGATGGGTATAAACCACTGGAGGTGCTTGCGGTGGTCAGAGGCGAATGAAGGAAGAAGTTGGCATTAGTTCTTCAAGAACTATAAGAGCTCGGCAATGAATGAATATGAATAATAACATATAATTTAATTACCTAAATGTAAATGGTCTCAGGACAAAGGTACCCCTGTTTAACAACAATGCTATGTTTAGAGATGATGACTTCATTGCATTCACTGAAACAAATGTAAATATTCAATATTTTATGCTAAACTTCTGGATCCTATCTATATTGTTTATTGCACTGATTGGATATTTAAATTTGATTCATAGTGTGAGTGGTCATGTGGTGTTTTAATCACCATTAAAAACAGAATTAAACTCTTGTCTTTCATTATGCTTAAAGACACCAAGATAAAGGCAGATTATTCAGATCTATTGTGTATTACATACTTTCATCCTAACTCTTCAATCTCTACTTATCAAAACTTTTTAAACATCAATTAATCATTCTGGAAAGTAAATCTGGGCATATTACTATATTTGATGACTTGCCAGAATTTAACTAAAGAAGTGTCAATATCATTCTTGATCGTATAACTTTACAATTAATATTATTTACATCATTAAATAATTTTTTCCCCACAATAGAATTAAAATTCCCAAGATAATTATTCGTGATTTCTTATCAACTAATCTTCAATTGTGTTTTTATGGGAGAAGAACTGCTTCTTGGGGTTTTTAATCACCCCTTTAGTATTGGATGCTAATTTTCCAAGATGTATCTTTAATTACTGTTTTTAAGGAAAAGTAGTTTAATTTCTAGAAATGTTGATAGTTAGGGGAGCAATAATATCTCAATCGGTTGACCATATTCTTAGCTAAAAATGTTGTTGGACCTCTAAATACTTTGTGTGAGAAAAAAAAACAAAAACTGTACAACTATACTACAAGCACTGTAATAAAACCCATGAAGGGTCTTGAGCTCAGTAAATGGTAGAGTATCCTGTTTCTAGGACAACAGTTGTGCAGGGAGGTGTTTGTTTGAGATTATGCTCAACCTCTTGTTTTTATTTCATTATTCCATAAATGGATATTGAAGGTGAATGATAACTCTTTATTTGATTAGGTGATCTAATTAAGATTAACTAACCCGACTGGATAAACGAAATTACTTTGTTTATTTTTAATTAATACTTATAATGGATAACTTAAAGCTAAAGATAATAGATGTGTTGTAAAAATATTTTACTTTAAACTCGAAAAAATTTCAAATAACTAGAATCATAATTTAATAGATAAGATTGAAAGAGCTAAAATAATTTTTTTTAATGAGACAGACTGGAAAAAGTAGGACTAGAAAAGAAGATGATTAAGTGATTTATTTTTTGAAGTTCTTAATAAATTGCAAAATATGCTAAAAAATTTAATATTCTTTAAAAGGGTATTTATTAAGCTATAACGTTTATGTATTACATAAACAGCAATCTGCTGTTATTTGAAAACAAGTTTTTACAGATTCAAGGAAATAATGTAAACAACTTTAAAACAGCAACAAAGTTTTATTTTTGAATGAAAATTGAATTATACATATTTTACTTTACAGATCAAATATTTTTTTTTAACAAATGAACTCAATCAATCTTAGATCAACAAACATACCTACATAAAACCTGAAAGTAATAACATATTGATAATATTGTGTCAACCATAAACATGGTAACACAGATATCCCTGCATTCATACCCACTTATCTACAGAATATTGGAATTCATAAGAATTTTATTTACAATTAACATTTACAGAAATGTTTACAATAAAATGAATTTCAACCACTAACTCATTGCAATACAATTCAAATGATTTTGTCAAATAGAAATGATACTGCATTAACTTACAAACAACAATTCTTAAGCAGTAATGAAGATTTTTTTACAGACTGCTTACAACATTAATATAAAATCTCTGAACAATAAAATACTTATTTTTTTTTTAATAGACTGATTTCATTTTCTAGTGGAATGCAATTTTATCTCTTATAATTAATACAGTGTCTATTTTTTTAAACCTACTAATCAACTTAATTCTTAAAACACAGATGACACTTTGAATATTACACATGAAATTTAAATAAAATAAATTTAATTAAACACATTGTTTTCTAAGAAATACTAAATGGCCATTGTTAACAGTATGCCCGATTCCAATAGATTACTTTTGAAAACTTTAAACAGGAATGTAAACATGTTCTACAGAGAAAATGGATAATTTGCAGCAATGGTGGATATAATCACACTTTTTACATAAAATAATACCTATATAAATATTTATTGTTACATACATGATTGATAGGTTTTTTAAATTTTGTGAAAAACTAATCCCTTTCCCAACCTTTTTAAAGTTTTTATGTTAGTATCAACATAGGTTTAACATTATTTCAAACTATAAAATAAACCAACACATTTCCAGAGCATTATGCCAGAATCTGCTTTTAAATAAATATCCAAATAAAGTATTAACTCATAAAACTTAACAATTAATATGCGATAAAAGACGTTTACTTGAAAACTGAACATTAAGTTTCTAAACTAATAAATTAAATTAAATAAATGAATTATGGGATGAAATGAAAAACCTAACCAAACTATGCAGCAAAATATTTTAAATAATAAGATGTCAAATCATAATCATGAGAGTTTTATTTATAATAATAAAATGGGTACAACCAAAACTACTGGTAATTAAAACTAAAGTAATAAATAAAACATTGGCATTACATACAGATGCTGACAAATAAAACTGTAATTTAATTGTATTTATAATCATGAAAATATTATCTCATCGATTACATGAAAACCGTTGAACAGAGGGTAAAACAGAACAGAAAAAAAAGATATTAAATTAATACATGAAGTAAACAATTTCCTCAATAATGAACATCTTATGTCATAATTATAGTGAAAATAGTTTAATTGTAAGTTGGAGAACTTAAGAAAACAAACAAAATTAATTTTCACACAAATTATCACTTACAATTTGAAAATTTTGCATACAAACATATACAAATAAATCTGTCTACTACAACTGATATATAAACTTTAAATAATAAAATTAAAGTTTAAATAAAAATGATTTTAAGACTTCTGAAAAAAAAACTTAAAACCAAAAAGAATTGAAGAAAAGCACCAGTAAAAAGTATGATGTATGTAACAATCATCTTTCTAAATTATTACTTTTAAAAAGATATGAAAAAAAATCAGTTTCTTGTTATTAAAAATATATATATATTTTATAGTTCTTCTAGGATGAAATTTAAAAATGAAATCACATTTATAAATGTAATAATGTATGCATATGTATGTATATATACACATACAGACTCAAAACAAACAAAAGTTATATATATACACAAAACTTTTTTTCATTGATAACGTTGATTCTATAATAGTTAGAACATTCACCTAACTACTTTAAATAAACACATTACATTTTATAAATGTGTATGTGATATATATTTATATACACATAAGATGAAGAAGTAACTATTTAGCTTAATTTTTCCCTTGAATTATATATTTCCTATTGCTAACTAAGCTTCTGTTATCATCAACAAATATTAAAACCAAAAACCATGAGTTCTTCTGTTAAGCTTTTGTGTCTAACATATCAATATTTATTTTATAATATACATAAGGATAATAATCTGATTGGCCGAATCCTAAGCCAGGAATATCCACGCTCTGTCAACAAAAAATAAACATCTCAACTTTATAAAAAAATCTTATAGAAATAAAAATTTAAATAAGGTAAAATCAAGCAAAACTACTTGTTACAGACAAATATTAAATGCTTTTAGTTTAGATGGCAATATTTTAATTATAAACAAAATTAAAAATATTATTCATTAAACCACAAACACAAATAACACAAACCACCAAATCATTCTAAAAACATTTTTTTTTTTAATATTGATGATTCTAATTTAACATCTATATAATCTCCTTGTAAACCATAGTAAATATTAGTAAAAATGTAATATATAATAATACTCCACTTATACCAGATAGATATATTAAGTTCACCTAGACAAAAAACCACTGATGATTTCCGATTACTTCAACATTCACTAGATTTATTATAAAGTTCCATTTATATGATTATCAGGTTTATTTGGAGATCCATTATTAAACTTTGGGGCTCCACTAAACCTTTAAACACTCCTTATAAGATTGCAAACACTACCTCCATACTATATAACCTATGTATTTTATATGCTGTTGATCAAGCCCTAAAGTATCTTTACATTATAAATACCATACCCATTAAAACTGTTTAATTCCTTATTTTTTTCCTTCTTTCATTCCCAATAAAGGCCTCTTCTGAAACGATAGCCTCAGAACCTTCTAACATGGAATTATTATTAAAGTGCTCCAAATCACATTATCTTCATAATTCATTGTAATATATAATCATTAATACAGTAAACAAACATATTCAGTCAGTGAATTTTTATGTCCATTTATGAGAAAAATGATTTTTACAACTTTTCTATAGAGAAAAATTTAGCAGCTTATTAGACTATTTATGCTTTAAAAAATTTTTTTTAAATTCTCTCAGAAGAAATGGAAATATCTTTAAAAACTCAAGACATTTTTTTAATTTATTACAATAAAAACCATTGTATATCGTGATAAAAATTATATTTTTAATTAAAAAAAAGTTTTTATTAATTTATAAAAAAATTAATAAAATATTTCAAATAGTTAAACTGATTGAAATAAAATAGAAAATGTGAACTAGTAGACCCTAATTTCATCTAAACAAGATATTTTTTTAATCTTTCAATTAAAAATTGTTAAAGCAAAGAAAAGCCGTCTTCCAGTAAATGAAGATCTTCATAAATAAGAGCATGGTCAGACCCGTAATCCTATGGTTCAGAATGCTGGAAGCTAGAACGAGCACAAGAATTTCATCTCCTTCGATTCGGACAGTGTATCATGAGGAAAATATTTGATCCTGAATAAAATAATGGTGCATGAAGGATCTGAACCAACGAAAGCAGAGAACGTAAGTAGAAAAGTAACTGCTTCATACTGAATTCACTGCCACAGTAATCGTAAATGGTTGGAATGGAAAGTGGGATCCACTTAAACATAAATCAGCTAGCACACTCTACCTGTTATTTCATGTAGACTATCTAATTCGACAAATCTATTCTATTACTTCAATAAATGTGATTAACTACTATGAACTGGAAATAGTGTAACTGGAATCCACTCCCTAGTTGTTTTACCTTCATGCATAAATAGTGATGATGTTTAGACACATGATTATGGCTTCAACTGTTTTGCCAACACATCTTTATGAGTGAACAAATGAGAACTTTTGAATTTCACACAGAATTAATTCAACTGCCTTTTAATATATATATATATATATATATATATATATATATATATATATATATATATATATATATATATATATATAATATGTTAATTGATTCAAACACTCTATTGATATATATACTGTCGCAATGAAATGAAAGACGTCTAGTGTACGTCTTTTACATATATATACATATATAGAAGACAGATGAGATTGGCAGGTTTAAGTAATTCAGTGAAACAGAAAATCATTGTTATATTTTATTATTAAATGAGAAACTAAACTAATCAAAATTTATGAATAAAAAAAAGATAAAAATTTAATCTTATGGTTAGCATAGACATATCTTTAAATATTTCAGTGTGACTTAATAATAGGTTTAGGGAAAATTATAATTTATTGGAAATCTAAAATAAAATTATTAGAATAGGTAAAGCTATAAATAAAATAAGATATGTTATAACTTACATCATTACCACCACCTTGATTTCCTCCTTGGTTTTGAGCACTGCTGTCCAGTGGAGCATAAAGTTGATTCAGTAAATCTCTTAAACGTTTATTAGCCTTTTTGTGAGGATGGATCAACATAGCCTGGAAGTTTACAGGTAAACCGTATCTGGAACAACAACATTGAAAATTGACTCAATTATGTATCTAAAATGTAATCCCTACAAGTACCTTCTTAAAAATAAGTATTAAGTTTATTCCAATTGTAATTAACTTGAGGAAAAAAAAGTTTAAATAATATAAATAAAAATAAAATCATTTAAATTAATTTGATTTTATCTTTCTTCTAAATATAATTTTACCTTTATTTTATAATAATAGAAGCACTTAAACAAATGTAAAATCATAATATAATAAAGTTTTTAGCATAAATAATGATATCTTAAATATGAAATTGATGTAATGTGTATTGGGAATGTGATATCAAGCTCAAAACGTTATTAATACATAAGTAAAACCTCTTTACATTATAGAAGGTTATGTTAGTAAATTTACATAAAAAGTTAATGCAAAAACAAAAAATAAATTTTAATCACAAGAATATATTATCATGTTATGCCATTTCTTGCCACATGGAATAAATATGTGAACCATATTTACCTCAAAACGGATTCGACAAAAACTCTCAATGCTTTTACATGAATCCAAGCACAAAAACATTCACTGAAATTGACCTTCAACCAACGTACAAGGGGTCCCTAGGAATAAAAATGATATATTTAGATACATCACAATAAAAATATAAAATAATTATAACATTTTTAAATGAAGAGCTACAATATATGAATATTTATCCTATGTCCATTTATAGCATCTCAGCTGTTCACTGTCATACATATTAATTATTGTTGGCTATTCTAGTACAGTGGACCCTCTTTTTATAACAAATTATAATATAACATGGGTCTTGCCAAAGCCATAATCTAAGGTTAGTCTTAAGATAATGTAATGTTATACTCCTCACTATTGGGGGGGGGAGGAAGGAATTAAGAAGTATTGAGTTGTTTCATATAAAATGACCGTTTTTATTTGTTTATAAAATTCAAAGTGGAATTAGTAGACTTCTCTTGGTTACTGGAGCGGAGTGGCTCAGTGGTAGAGCACTGAGTTGCCATGCCGGAAATCCTGGTTCAAATCCCGCTAAAGGCCATGATTTTTATTCAGTCTGTTTGCAGCGGGAGATGGATCATATAGGATCTAGGACTCTCCTAGGGCCCACCCAGCCTCTATAAAATATTATAAAAATAGGGTACCCAAAATAAGGGGGAAAAATCTGCCGGTTGATTGTGTCCTAGGACAAGTCACTTCCTTGAAGAACCGTTGTCCATGAAACAGTACAGTCTCTACCATGTACTGAACCCAAGACCCTTCATGGGTTGTAGTGGTATAGGTTTTTTTTTTTCTTGTTTACTATGTTTATGTTTACAGATTATATGAGCTGTTATTAATCCTCTATTTTTTTAACAATATTTAGTATCACTACGATTGAACATTGTTCAGTATGCAATTAAAAATAACTATAGAAATGCGCGAAATTCGTGCTTGGACACTTGGCAGCCCAAGCTCCAAGAAACATTACGCTGAATTCGGGGAAGGATGTTATAACGAACAGACCATCCACTGTTGGTTTGAGAAATTTTTGCATCCAAAAATTTTGCCGGATTGTTGGTTTCCGTGTGGTGGTCTGTAAATGGAAGGAATAAATTATTTCTCCTTTCTAGCCAGAGGTGAAACCATCAAATCCACTTCGTACTGCAGAGAAATTGACATAATCAAACAAAAACTTATCAAAAAACAATCTGCATTGGTTAATCGGAAGGGACCTTTACACTTAACAGCAATGGCAGACCTCATGTTTCACGAGAGACAGTAAAGAAATTAAACGAGCTATGTTACACAGTCCTCCCACATCCACCTTATTCACCAGACTTGTCTCCCAACAGATTTACATCAGTACAGAAATTTGGAAAACCTCCCTAAGGGTAAAATTTTTGAAAACGATTCTCATGTATTTCATTTTTCTTGACCACATTTATAGCAAGGGTCCTCCGTAATTGAACGTAGTTTAAATAAAATTTAAACTTAACAGTAATTGGATTCAGTAACATTGAGCAAAATGTAAATAAAGTCTAGATTAAAGCAAATCTATTTAATAATTTGATCAAGTATACTAATATAAATTATCTAAAATTAAACTTAAACCCCAACAAATTGAACAAGAATATAACTTACAAACTGCTTCTTCTTGTCAGTCACCAATTTTGTTATTTCATTTTTTCCTGCAGCTAATTCCTCTTCATTATAAATAAAATCACGAACAACAAATCTGGTGCACCACAGTTATATAAAATAAGTTAAAATGGTTTTGTATGTTGAAAAATAATTAGTAGAAGAGTGTAATATATATATATATATATAAAATACTCACTTCTTTTCTCTAGCCATTAATTTAAAATCATTTACAACCTTCTTGAATAAAGAAACAGTGAACAAACCAAAATCAGAATCTTGATAAACTAGTTGACTCGAACGAGGAACTATCATATTAGTCAGTTTTTCATAGGTGGAATTCCAATCATTAAAGTTTGACCTATCAAAGAAATTAAACAAATGGTCAAGATTAAGTTAATAATAGACAATGTCTCAAGTTCATGTACTCATGGACCCACTATATGCAGTTCTTGCAAGTAGGGCAAAATATTTAAGTAAAATCTTATGCTTCCAGCTATTCAAGAGTCATTCACTTGCGACTATCAAGACCCATATCTCACAGTCATATGTGATTACAGAGTATTATTTTCTTTATGCTGTCATGTAATTATCTTCTGTCACCATAATGCTCAAATAGTGGAGGAAATTGGTAGGGTAAGAGGAGGGCAAAGAGGGCAATGTGGGGGAGTCTCCCCCACTATATGCATAATGATTAACCTTTTATGGAACACTGAATTAGAGGTCATGTCGATAACCCTGGTCTCTAATGGGTTTTTAATGATGTGTTTAGCTCATTTTTGGGCCTCTAACTGAAGTTAGATGCCGCTAATGGTTGTTAGAGTTTATGGTGATGTTTTACATCATAAACTGTTAAATTTTTGACCAGTGTGCACTAAGATCCTCAGTCTGTCAACAGATATGTTTTTAGTTAATTGTTTTCTATGCTTTATTGGCTAATTTTTTACAATTCAAATCATATGTTGAGTTTTGTTGATCTATTGTTTACACTTATTTATTTAATAAAATTAATTAATTATCTCATCGCTCACTTGTTATTACCATTCACAACGAGAAATGAGCAAACATCAGATTTATTTGGAGCTATAAGATCACTATTACACTTTTTCTCAGGAAGTTTCTTACTAGTTCTAGTTGTATTACAAATCAAATACTTTATTAGATCTATTTTAAAGGATAAAATTCAATACATTACATGTTTATTTATGTTTATTTACATAAGTATACTATAATTTTAGAATATTTATAAAAGTGTTTATTAATTTTCTACTTTTCTTGTTATATATTAACATTTGTGATTAATTTTCACAAATATTAAAGAAAATATTCAATTTGAATATTGGGGACGATAGCTGATTTAACTATTAGCAATAGTCAAAGATATCGATGAACATTTTGACGTAGGTAAGGATTCAGATACCGAAGAGGGAGATTTCATGTTATTGTCTTCACAAAGTACAGTTGGGTCAGGATGAGTTAAATAGAACAATTTTTCCTAATAAAAAAAATTACCCAACAAAATTTTAAATTTTAAATGAGGACAAATAAAATATTTAGTTAAAGCGTAATACAAGAAAATGACAAAATAAAGCAACAACACAGGACACAAATTATTGATAATAAGAAAAGAAGAAAAGCGAAATAAAGATATTTATGTAGAGGGGAGATCTCCGAAAATGGCCAACTAGTGTTGAAACATCAACATAAATAAATTAAGTAACTAAAGGATATGAGCAGTTACAGGGGTTATATATATACCTCCATTAAATATAAACTGTACTGAAAGAGGAATTAATTTTCAGAAGGCATAGACCATGCCACCAATTTTCTCATAAAATTAATCCTTGAATGCTGTATGTATGTATGTTATAAATCCATGTTATTATACAGTATACCATATTATAAATATTGTTATATTATAAAATATGAAAATAAACCCTAGAATACCAACATTAATCAACCTGACGACATCCTCTTCAAATCACAATTACTCACAATGCTATCCTCAATACTCCTTCAACATGAGACTTTAGAAAAAAGTTACGAAAATGGAACATTGTACTGGAACAGTTCAATGACATGCCCCAATACAGATGTTCCACAATATTGTCCCTAATTGTACGCTAGTAATTAGAGTTTAGAGCAAGACTGGCCTGGGGAAATAAATTTAAAAAATGAACTGGAGTAAGAGGAAGCTGATAGGATAGGAAAAGGAAACAATAAAATATTTGCTAGAAGAGCAAGTAAACTACTTTGATTCTGCATGAAACTAAGATTTGCGGTAAAATGAGAGCCCAAGTGGAGGGAAATGTAAAACGAGAATTAAAATAAGCTAGGATAAATACAATATTCAATATATGGATAGATATATGGATTTTTACTATGGCTAATAACAGGTCACAGGTCAAATGATGAAAAATAAAGGGAGTTAATACAGAAACATAACTTCCAAAGAAATATTCAATTCCAATCCACAATGGTAAATCAATACACACTAATAAAATAAGAATATTCTAAAAATATTTTACTCACTTTGGAACGACAACTAGCAATGTTGTCAGATATTCTGAATCTAAAATAAAATGCTCTTTTTTAACCAAGTCTGCTAAGTTCCGAGTCAACAAACTTGCACTGAAACATTAATTCATACATAATTAATAAAAGGTCATAAATATGCAAAGGTCAAGTAATACATATTTGATAAAAATGTAACAAAAAATTAATATAAGTCATTCAGTCAGTGTGGGGAATAAACATTTGGTCTTATAATGTATGAAAGAATAATAAAAAAAAAAGAAAAAAAATGATTCCGCACTTTTAGTATTATTTTCATTTTTTGTACAAAGATTTAAAAATTGACATTCATTTTTTAAATGAAAGTATATAAATCAAAGTTTAACAAATTAAGTTTTGGAATACAATTTTAAAGAAATAAATATTTTAGATAATGTATCTCGGTATAAGCAATAGAATTTTTATCAGCAATGGACAAGCAAGTGATATGGCACTAAATCAGTACTTCGATGATAGATTAATGATTAATCAGTAGGCAGTGAAAGTCATTTCATCTGAAAAAACCTTCATCATATTACTGCTTGTGCATACTAAATGCACAAAATGTTCTTTTGATAACTTTATATATGAACAGAATTTCCTTGGAGTACATATTTGACAAGCCATTTCCTAAATAATTTAATTGTTTTAATAACAACAAATTTCTTTAGTTAGACAATCCATTTTTATACACTGATTTCATTTTCTGGAAAAAAAAATCAAGAATTTTATCATTATCATCATAAAGTCTGTAATAAATGCTGACTGTTTTACATTCAATTGAGAAAATAATATTCATTGGAATTAATAAAATTGTTACAGCTTTAAATAATAATTATTATTATTATTATTATAGAAAACATTAGTCATTTAAATTACATTAAAAGATCAACCACAACCGTTAATGATTATTACATCTCTTGAACAAGGAAAAATCAACAGCAATAATTATTTTTAATATTACCAAATAAAAACAGCAATAATTTTAATTATTTATATTAAGTACAAGATCAATGAAGAGATCAGATGTCTCAGTGGAGTTCAGTCAGATGGATATAGTTCGTTTGATATTATATACTTTAATTTTGCAGATCACGTAATGAAGCTTGTATGTCAGTCATGAACAAAAACCAAAGCATCTAATTTTGTCTTTTTTCATGGTCCATCTAAATCATCTTACATAAAATTAGGGTTAAAACATTTTAATACAAAATTTAGTACTTAAATCATATTTATGCATTTAAAGGCTATTGTTATATATTATTTATCCACTTTTAACTTTAATAATCAAATTTGACAACAACTCCGCTAGAGGTCTTTATTCAACAGGAATAAGTAAAGAAGCATAATTAATTTGAAGAAGGTAACCCATACTGTTAGTAATGTCATTGGAAATTTTATGTAAACAGTCATCTGGAAAAACTATGGTAAATGACAAATTTAAATAAAACAAACCTTTGTTTCTTTTCCATATTTTGAAGGCTGCTTTTCAGATTATTGTAAGCGGTAGATTTAGTTTTTAAGTCGGCATCAATCTGATTAACTTGTTTGCTTATAATATCAGCAATGTTACGGAGAGATTGTTTAATAGGATATTTAGCCATATCCCACTGGAATTTTGTAATGTAGGTTGATAAATCAGCTGAAATTAAAATCCCAATCAACGATCCATTCATTAATATAGCATGCAAAAAAAATTACATCTATTTCAAAAAGATATTGATATACTTACTATTATTAGCCGTCAAATTTTCTTGCAATTTATCCTTCTGATCCTCCAAAACTTCTCCAAGATACTGAGCCACTTTGTGAGTGACCTGATCGACAAAATTGTCTAGTTTTCCCAAATCATCAGAAAGTCCAACGAGCTGATCCAAAGTTCCCACCTGAAAGAGTTATTACAAATTCACAACTTATTAGTTGCAGTGTCTGACTATGGGTGGACCTCACCCAGCTTCCTTTAAATGTTAGTCTACAGAAAAAAAGGTAGAGATGTTACTGACTAAATGATGATGTGATGAAGCGTGTATTGAAAATGATCACTCGAGGGTCGAAACGTTTATAGAAAATGATACAATATATGAATTTGTACTAAGGGTTTTTTGTATTATTATAAACCCTTAGAATAAAATTCACATTACATAGAAAGTAAAATTAATTCACCGTATAACCTAAATGAGTAAACTCAAATAATAACATTTTTATCAACTTCAAACTAGATTAAACAAAAGAAAAATTGACACATTATCATAAAAAATGCTCCTTCAAACGAAATTAATAATAAGTTGCAATTAATCATCAAAAATTGGGAAAATATTGAATTTCTTCAATAACTACATTCGATGTTAAAACTACTTATTTATGTGCCATTTCAACAAAACATAAGGATTTTCAGTTGAAATAAAACTGCATTATGTGCAGCATTCATCTGAATTAACAAATGTTTTAAACAAATGGCCAAAGCCATAACCCAGAAAAATAATTTATTCTTAATACAAACAAACTGAATGTTTGTTGAAAACTATTTAATACACCAAGAAAATGATGAGAACAAAACGGGCAAAGACGGTAAGAGATAAGACTCACAAGAAACTATAAGACTAAAGTAATGAGCTGTCATTAAATTATCTTAACATACCTTTAAATCAGGGATGTGGAATTTGAAATTTTCCGATAAATTGTGCTGTTTGCTGGTTAGATTATTCATGGTTTCCCATGTCTGCTGGCATGTTTTGTCGCCAGGTGCTGATATTAGCCAGTATTCACTCATTCTGCTTCTCCTACATAAATTAAATAAAGCTATCAGCAATTACAGACAATTATATAATAATTAAATCCATACAATTACACCTTCCACAGTTAATTACTGATCTGAAGTTAAAACCCAACAACTAAGATACACAGATGATAACTTAAAACCAACTTTATACCTACCTTGCACCAATAAAATCACAAAGAATAACTTTAAAAAATAGTTGACAGTGTAATCTACAACAACAGAGAAGAAATTAGTTAATATTTCATAATGATTTTATAAAGAAAGTGATCATGAGGGAAACAAAAATCATATGATTTCAAAAGTGGGCGTGCCCCACATCTACCACTGTTGATCCTTGAATTAAAACGAATAATCGATTCAAACATAGAGATCATGTTCAATGAAAGGAAAAGCAAAACAACTTCGGTAAACAGTCAACCAAAATTCTCTGTGTATGTCCTCGATCAATTTATAAATATATCATTTCACCGACATAAAAATAATCGTTTTATATATAACGCAAACAAGTTATTTTGAATCGGCTGCCTTACAGAAATTATAGTAGAATGGGTTAAAAGCAATGAAAAACTAATTTTTATTCTGGAGCATGTAGTTGACTAAGAATGACAGAAATACACAATTTCGGTTGGCTTTATTAATATGCTTTCCTTTATTAATAAAAGCTGAATTGCTAATGCTAGGGTGCAGCTTTCACTTTCCAAAAACACTACAGGACAAAGAATCTCTTTTACACGTGCGCTTTCAGGCCTCCTGTTTCGTTTATATTTCTCAATGATCAATATGCTTATTACCCTCCACAATTCTCGTTTTAATTCCAAACTCCCTCTCCAATTTCATAAGTTTCTGCGACAAAAGCTCACAGGTATTTAAATGTTGCCACTTTGTCAAAACGATACTTCATTCCACCCTTTATTGAGGTAGTTATTTTTATATCTATACTTATAAATTGTAGTATACTTACTCTTAAGAACATTAATCTGCAGGCCTACTTGTCTTCGGCTATCTGCTGACCTGCAGCAAATACCTTTACTATAACTGCTCTTAATCACTAAGTCATCAGCAAGAGCAAAGTATTTTGGGAATCTATTGAATTATAAATATACATCAATACATATTGTATTGTCTTCATCACGTCTTCTAGTAACATATTAAAGATTTGTGGATTAAAAGGATTGTTGTGTAATGAAAACGACTGGCTAAAAAATCTCTTAGGTAGTGTGCTATTCATTTATGTGGTACAACAAAGATTGAATGACGTGGAGAGATTCCTGTAGAACATCTTCCTAGTCTTCGGCTTCAAACCTTGTTTTCAAGGCCAGTGTAATAGTTTTCTACAAAGTAACGTTTAGGAGCTCTATTTTCCCACTATCTTGGTTGTATGGATTAGTCCGACTCATAGCAATTTCATTTGCATGCAGAAAAGATTTAACTTCTTTTGACGTGAAAGAAGCTCCTCTTTCGGAGAATGTCCCCTAAGGAGGAATTACCTTCAGTGTCTCAAAGACTCTAATAATACTACATTATCTTTTTTTAATCGGTGTGTGCCCGCTTATTTCAGATTTGGTCAGTGAACAGGGAAGAACTTAAAATTTCTCGAAGAAATTATCGTCTTCGTGAAACGGGATTTAAATTGGGATCACTTGAATGCTTAAAACTAGTGAATTTTCGAACAAGCTCTTCAACATTGGGTAGGGTATAAGCATTGAGGAGTGAAAACTTACTTATGGTCTATGAATAATCAATATGGAGGCCCTTCTTACCATGCCTATGTGCAATCAGTACATTTGCTCTCCACGGTGAACTGCTGGGCTCAATGACCCACTTCGAAAGTAGTCAAGCTACCTCAGCTTCAATTAATTTTGAGTCAATACCATCGACGAACACCACAAATCGACGGGATTTAATATTGATCGGACGACCGTCAGGATAAATATGGTTAAAGAGTAGTGAAGGTTCAATTTTGGCAACAGAAGAGAAGATTGTTAAGTGACAATTAACACCACTGAAATTCAAAAGAATGTTTGAATGTTCTTATAATATTTCATGGCCTATGAGAGCATCAGAACAAAGTTCATTCAACATAGTTTGTTTGCAGTTGCTGTGTTTATGTTAAACGATTTTAAGATGTATAAGTACGTACGCCTCAATCACAGTCCACAGAAAAGTGGGTGCATGGATACCTGATCTGATTTCAATATTGTTTTTGTTTACAAAGTCTACGCTAACAAAGCTCCTAGAACTCACTGTGTCCGCAAGACAGCGACAAAATGATGACATCGGGCACTTGTGTATTAGCCAGTACCCACGAAACCTATCTCCTTATCTCGTATAACCTGTTCTTATCATTTGTCTCATTTGAGTTATTCGTGTGTGCGTTATTAAATTATTTTTAGTGTTTTTGTCTTGCTAATTTTGATAATTGTCTATTTAAATGTTTTTGACTTATTATTGCTTTTGTTATCGCCTATTTAAAACTAACAGAATGGCACTAAGGGAATACTGGCTTTTGAAAGAAGAAGCTGTAAAATACTTCCAGAAGCTCCGAATAATTCTAAAGAAGAAATTATGGGAACTTAAGGGTTTACAGTGCTATAAATAAAAGCATATGTTCTAATTAGATTCCGACATTAATGGGACAAGAAATTATAAATAGTAATATGACGTAAGTCAACAAGATCCTAAAATTAAGTAATGTTCAAAGAACATTCGTTCTCATGTATACGTCGCAAAAAATTGCGAGAACACGGGGACGTGGGCTCAGATAAGGAAAAAGATTTGTACCCGGCTGGTAAGCGGCTCCGGTAGCTCAATTGGCAGAGTACTGTCACGGAGAGATAGAGGATTCTTTTTAGCATACTATAGTTAACGATTAATTATATTTTTAGAGAGTATTAAAAAGGAAACGAATGAAATGTTAAAACTTTTGACTCAACTCGAAGCGACAATCTTCGGAACTCAAGGTGTACTTATTGCTCTTTGACCAACGATTATAGTTCTTTTTTTATCAGTAGCCCCCTTATAACCTAATTGTACCTTCTATTTGTCACGAGGATTCTTTAGTTTATGATAAAAGTTTGTATTTTAAAATGCAAGTCGTTCGTTTCAAACTACCGTCTTTGTCAGGTAATAAATTTTAAATTTCCATTTGTGTGCAGATCGTTATTTAGTTTGATATTCATTTTTATATTTATATTCAGTCCAATTCGCAGATTATTAATTTCTTGGAGCTATTAATGAATATTTTACCTGTCTGCTAGTTAAATTATTCATTTGTTTTAGGTATAAGGTGCCTATACAGTGCTAGTAGTTTGGGTTTAGAGAGTTATGTAAATACCAGGGAAAGAATTAAGGAACAGTTTCTTGATGTTGAACCAAAATTTAAGGCGAAAATGGGAGATTTCGCTAATTCAGATAATGCTAATTTGATCTTTACTGAAGATTTAAAACATATGGTTCATTTGGTCGAAAATAGTGATGAAGACTTACAATTGGTTTACAACATGATGTCAAAGTACGTATTATTATTCCTCTTCAGTAATTTTTTCATATATTACATGTTCAAATTCAAATCTTGGTCCTTTGTAGATTTTCAAAACAAAATAAGGACACAAGATTTGGTACGTTTGTATTTGGTCCAGTGGTGATGAGGATGTATTATCATTTGGATAAACCTATTGAAGCTTTGAAGGTAGGTTTTGATTATTGATCTTTCTAAAATATCATACCATGTGACACTTTGATTTTGTGTGATGTATGAAATTGATTCTTTAAATTTAGGTTTAATTATAATTCAATAAATTAAAAATACATATAACTATATCTTGTGATATTAATCAGTATTGAAATTGCTTTTTCTCCCATCTACTATTGCCAATCATATATTTTATTTTCTATGTAATTCTTATTCTTTTTTAAGAATATTGTTCTTATGGGAACAATATAAAGGAAAACTGAACTATGGTGTTTAAAAATAAGTATAAATTATAATAATAAGCTTGCGCATTTTCTCTGTTTCATATACTAGCTCATCGTTTTCATCCTGAATCCTACTCCAAAAGGTCGTGGCTGAGCTTAGTTTCTCCCGAGAGAAGTGGGGTAGGCCTGTGTTCTTTTTTTTTGTGCTCTACAGCTCTTTTGAATGAATATTTACTTTGTACCATTAACTTAGGAACCCCATATCTGATAAGATGTAATCCTAACCTCTCTCAAGAGTTTGACTCTCAGTGCTTCATAGTGGCTGTGATCGAATATGATATGTTTGGTGGTCTTTGGGACGCTGCAGCTGGGGTATAGAGGATTAATGTCTATGAGCTACCGCCTTCTCAGTTGTCACCTTCTGCCAAATCAATTTTTACCAGTTCTCTTAGTCACAACTGCTTAGTTGTCTCTTAACAGAGGGATTTCAAGAGATACACTTCCTGCAAGAACTTGTATCACCTCCGAGACCCTGTCTTTATGCCTTATTAACTCAATGCAAACCTCCCTCTGAATCGATAGCAGCCTTCTTTTCTGTTTCTGCTAGTACTTATTATTTATGTGTGACCCTTATTACTATGCACTTCGGCCTAAAAAGGCCCATTGTGCTTGAGCCCTAAAAATCCCTAACATAGGTCTAGACTTCTGAGAAATTTTAAATAGCCTTTAAACCTCAGTTCTTGAAGTTCCTTGTATCCACCGGGACCAAGGTCAAATGTCCTCTTTCGACTTAGTGCAATACATTCAAAGAGGACGTGCCAGGGGGTTTCATCCTCCTCTTTGCACCATCTGCACGACTCATCAAGAGCCCCCCTCCACGGAAATCTTTAGTAAAAGGCGAAAGATTTATTCGCTTTGAAGGGAAGCCAGAGATGCCTGCTAGTACTTAAGATTCTGGTCCAGGCTGGGAAGTTATTCCTCAGGATATCACCTACTTCTTTGTAGGCCTTAGAAGGTGCTCCTGACATTACTGAGTCCATTTAGAATATATATTTGATCCAACAATAAAATTTATATTTGAGCGGAAAATAGTTGACTGGATAATTCTTACGATGGATTGAATTGGTCAGGAGGTGCAGTCAAAGATAACACAAAATAAGCAAAACATTTTTTAATTGTGCCAACGTTTCAGCCTACAATGTAGGCCACCTTTGGGGCTAGGAAAGAAACAGAAAATAACTGCAGTAGAGCATCGATTATCCGGACGTCAATTATCCGGACTGTTTCGGAAACATTTAAAAAAATAAACATTTTCGCGAGTTGAATATTAAACAAGGATTTTCAGACTTATTGATTTGTTGTATAATTTTACACAATAAAAAAAATTCTGTTTCTGCCAGTTAAAAGATTAAAACCTTAATTAACACGCTTTTATTATTTTATTATTAATATTTAATGATCTTACGAACTCCTGCAGGAATATTTTATAATCTTATTTGCAAATCTATAGCTGAAAACTTTAGCCAAAGTTTACCGGTTGAAGAATCCGTTGATGTGTTAACAAAGCTACCTGGATGCCAAGAATGTGATGTTGAGGATGTGACTGATTGGCTTTCCTTGGATGCAAACGATCAAGGCTTTCAAATTTTAAGTAAAGAGGAAATATTAATTCGAGCTTAACTGCAGAAGAAACAGAGGGTGGTAAAGAAAGCGAACAGCCTGGTGTAAATGAAACGAAAGGACCTTCACACAGTGATGCCTGTGTAGCACTTGAAACAGCAATTAAATGGGCAGAACAACCAAAAAGGAATTCCCCAGTCAAAAATATTGCTACTACGGAGTTTGAGGGATGAGGCTGCACAGAAAAGATTTAAAAAACTAAAACATTGTAAGATGGATAGCTATTTATTTTAAATAAAATATGTATAAATATATATACTGATTCTATATTTTTTATTTGTATTTTTAAAATATAATAACATAATAACAAATGTCTTATATCAATTAAAAAATATATTATAATTTATTTAATTATTATATGATATAATTTTTTTAAATATTTTATTTGAAAAGAAAAGATATGGCCAGGACCGGGACTCGTACCCGGGTATTTCACCTCTCCGTGGTGACGCCTCAACCATCTCGGCCACTCTGGCATGTTTCTCGGCCAGCCGTTTCAATTCTTTTCACCGATCCTACATCTCTGTGTTCTCGCAATTTAGAAAAAATATATTGTTTGTATCCTGTGTTTTTATTGTTTCTTACTTCTAATTTTACTTTGTGCATAATTGCGTCAATTATCCGGAAAATTTTAGTATCCGGAATAGGCCTGACATTGATTAGTCCGGACAATCGACGCTCTACTGTATATAAATCTTTTACTGCACCCTCTGACCAATTCAATCCATTAATAAAATTTATAATTTAGTGAAAATTCATCGATCCTGATTTTCCTTTTTTTCATTAAGTTGGAAAGCAAAATATGCATAATGGACATAAAAAAGTTACTTGATATTTATCACTTAAATGGATTGTACAAGACATTTTTTCACTTTAAAAAATAATTTACTTTTTAAAGAATTTTTTTTTTTTTTTTGAAGTAACACCCATATATACTTTTAGTCTAGTAAAAGATTACATTGGAAGAAAATATTTTCTTTCTTTATATGGTACCATATTCTTTAATAATCACTTTTTACTCTTGTAGTAATACTTTTTTTGTAAATATCTTATTTTTAATATTTTACTGAAATGTGTTTCAAGTTCAATATTTTTTTTCTCTAGTGTTTTAATGAACTCGAAAAGGATGGATTTTTTGATCAGCTTATATCATTTCAAATTCTCATGGACTTACTCTTCAAGCATGACATGTTTCAGCAAATTTTAGAAGTTTTTGAAGTTGTGAAAAACAAGCGGATTCATGGATCAAAGTATCCAAAGAATGCTGTTGTTCTGGCATTTGGAGCTTGTTATAAGTTGGTAAGAATAAATATATTAGTAAATTTTATTTTCTATTAGATTTTACAAAATATGTCTTTAAATGAAATAATTTAGGAATTCTATTATAAAAAGCAGTATCTAACATTTTAGGAATTTAGTATTAATAAAAATCCAGGTTTTTAAATGTTTAGTAGGCAATGAAGTTTAGTTGTATTCATTAACAGCTTAAAATAATATGCTTCTTTTCCATTTCTCAAATGAGAAAGTAATTTTAATTTAATTTTTCATTTAAATTATTCCATGTTTTTTTAAAAAAAAAAAGTCCTTCGGTAGTATAGAAAGATTGTTTAAAAATTAATTACAATCTGATAGAAGATTTTTAAAATTTTCATGAAAATTTTTTATGAACCTAGATTTCAAGTGATAAAACATTTTATAATTTTTATTCTAAGGAAATATGTTTTCTGATCGAAGCATATTTTTTTTTAAAGATGTTTACAGTCAGAACTAAAGACACTAATATTTTTTGCATTAATCATATTAAAATGTTGCACTAATTAAATAACTGTTCTGAAATATTAACTAGCCTTTCTTATTGCGTGAACGTTAATACTTAATGGCAATGTTTTAAATTTTTGAGTATCATTCTTATGATTCTTTTTTTTAATAAACTGGACTTCACTCTTCATTATTAGGGAAAGAGAAAAAAAAACATTTTTCAATCAATATATATTCCTGATTCTCAAAATCATTCAAAACGTTTCAACATTATGGTGACATTTTCAATCTTTACAAATTTTTTCTCTCTGCATCATTAAAAACTTACTTTTTTACATATCTTTACATCAACAAGTTTAAAATTCTTGAAAGTCATATTTAAAATTTTTTTTTCTAAAATTCTTGGGGATCATTTATCCTCCATGGTCAAAGTCGTAATAGTATTTAGAAAATGTTTTTTTTTCTCTTTCCCTAATAATTTCTGAGTATTTATATGTCTGATTATTTACGTTATATTAAGATGTATGATGATGAAATTTTGTTTATTTTTATCTGTTTCCTTTTTTTTCCAGAATACTCCTGATTCCTTTGACTATGCCAAGAAATTATGGACAGAACTTAATCAATGTGGCCATTACCCTATGAGAAGAGCTGGTACCTTTGCAGCTGCTTTAGCTATTCAGCAAGATGCACCAGATATAGGATTAGAAATTCTTACCTCATTGAAACAGCAAGGCTATGTTACTGTAAAAAATTTAAAGGTAGAATCTCTCTCTCTCTCTCTCTCTCTCTCTCTCTCTCTCTCTCTCTCTCTCTCTCTCTCTGTCTATATATATATGTATAAAGTTTATTTTCTGGTAAGTTTATGTTGTTTCATTTTATATAAATATCATGGTAAAATTGACTTATTTTCACAGTAATAGTTGAACTCTTAGCTTTCCTGAGGAGGTAGTGATTTACTGAAACAATAATCCAACCATAGATAAATAGACTCTTATTTAATTTTAATTATTGATTTAACTATCTTACTTAATTTATGACTCTTGTGACATCAACGATTAATTTACTTTCTTATTAATTTTATTGCTCTCTTGAGGTTTGAGAGCATACTGATGCCTATTTATAATTTTTATTTTGTGCTTTTGTTTAAGATATCTGCTCTTGCTGATCTTGGAAGACCTGATGATGCAATTCCCCTCGTACGATCTGTGTTAGAGGCTGATAGAGCTGTGGAGAAGAGTACAATTTGTGAAGAAATTGTAAGTTGAGATATTTGAAAATTTAAACTATTATATCTCATACACAATAGTTTTGTTTTGGTAGAACATCACACTATTTTATGTGATGTGTTAAATGTCAATGTAGAGGATAATAACCCTTAATCCTTAATTCAATGAAAGGACTGTAGACTCCTATTTTCACTTTCTATTGAATTAAAATGTTTATTCAGTGTCATTTGTTCAGTGCTGTTTCTTGCAGCAAATTTCTTAGTTTCAGGCTTTTGATTTTATCAATTTTAAGTTGAAAAATGCCTCTTCGTGCTGAGGATGTGCGTGGTGTGGCACTTATTGATGATGGACGTTCCATTAAATATACAGCTAATGCCATCGAAGTTCCCAATAAAACTTTACGAGATGCCATAGAAGGCCCTGTTCTGGACGGCCTAGGGTTACAGAACCACAGGATGACCATATTTTAACTTTAAGAATTTTACAAAACCAGCACCTTACCTTTGTTTAAGCGATTCATGAGCTCTAAGAAGTTTGAGGTGCGCAAATTTCTGAATGTACTGCTCGGGGAAGATTAAATGAGCTTGGACTAATGGCTTTTCCCCCAGTAAGAGGACCAGAACTCATAGAGTTACATGGGTGGCATTAGCTGCATATCTACCAGGTCTGCAAGTTTAAAATGTCGTTTATTTCTTAAAATATAATTTAATTTAAAATAAAAAGTATAATATATTTTATTCAAAGTACTGGCCCTCGCTTTCTACACATTTTGTCCATCTCTCGGGCAATTTATGGATACCATTCCAAAAGAATGCTTCATCTTTATTTGAAATCCATTCATCGAGCCATTTTCTTACATCCTCCAAATTGTTAAAGTGTTGCTCAGCCAATGAGTGTCCCATCGATGAGAATAGGTGATAATCAGAAGGCGCCAGGTCAGGTGAATACGGCGGGTGGGGTAGGAGTTCCCAACCAAGCGAAGAAATCGTTTCCTTAGTCAATCTGGCTGAATGTGCAGGAGCGTTATCATGCTGAAGAATGACTTTGGCGTGCCTGTGAGCCCATTCTGGGCGTTTTTCGATCAATGCGTGACTCAAATTGATCATTTGTTGTCGGTAGCGGTCGGTATTGACTGTTTCGCCGGGTTTGAGAAGCTCGTAGTAGACTACTCCCTTCTGATCCCACCACACACACAGCATTGTCTTCTTCCCAAAACGATCCGCTCTTGCACTCGATGTGGATGGTTGTCCTGGCGTTACCCATGATTTTATTCGTTTGGGATTCTGAAAATAAATCCATTTTTCATCGCCAGTTACAACTCGATGCAAAAAACCCTTTCTTTCGTGGCGTAAAAGCAGCATTTCGCACACAATTTTTCGTTTTTCCATCTGTCGTTCGTCCAATTCATGTGGAACCCATTTTCCAACCTTTTGAATTTTTCCCATAGCTCTCAGGCGATCGGAAATGGCTTGTCTAGTGACATTCAACTGTTCTGCCATCATTTGTTGGGTTTGGGTATTGTCTTCGTCTAATAAAGATTGCAATTCGACGTCCTCAAACGTTTTTGGTCGATTTTCTCGTTTTTTATCAGTAACATCAAAATCACCACGTTTGAAACTTTGAAACCAACGTTCACATGTCTTGACGGTTGGAGCAAGATCGCCATAAGTCTCAACAAGAATTCGATGACATTCAGATGCCTTTTTCTTTTGATTGAATAAGAAAATCATGACATGCCGCAAATGCTCTTTATTTGGCTTAAAATTAGACATTTTTAACACCAAAGAAAGGTATGATACGTCCACGTAAACGACTTAAAAACAACTGACTTTTGTAAACAAATGACTAACAAACAAAATAGCGTTTAGAGATAAGCAAATCCTTCAATAGGCTAAGAGCGCATTCTATTGGAATTAAAACGACATTTTAAACTTGCAGACCTGGTAATGGAACGTCCATCATCAATAAGTGCCAAACCATGCGCAACATCCTCAGTATGAAGAGGCATTTTTCAACTTAAAATTGAAAAAAATTAAAAGCCGGAAACTAAGAAATTTGCTGCAAGAAAAGGCACTGAACAAATGACACTTAACGACCTTAAAAAACATTTTACTTCCATAGAAAGTGAACATTGGAATCTACAGTTCTTTCATTGAATTAAGGATTAGGGTTATTAACCTCTATATTGACAAAATCCTCTATAATTGAAAAAACAATTTTTAAAAAGCACATATTTATTCTCCCTTACCCTGAAAGGCACCACAAGGGGTGATGCGAAAGAAGAAGAACATATTTATTCATTAAAAAAAAAAAAAATAGACCAATCCAAAGCAGAAATATTTTTAGATGAAAACATGAAAAAATCAAGAGGGTGGAATTTTTTGCCTGTCAGTGTAGCATTATCTTAATATGTTTTCTTCTTGGTAAATATCCTCTTGATTCGTACTTGAGTGAACTTCTTGATTAGGAATTTCTTGGCTATTTGCATTATGTTATGACCTCTGTTGCCACAACCATAGTTACAACTTGTGACGGAATGAATGCAAGTTTTTCTCCCTTGAACTTTTTATTTATTTTTTGTTTTTATTGGCGTTTAAAATCTTTTCTTACTAATGTAAAAGCAAAGTGGAAGACTATTCCTACAGGCTACCTGTTTATTCTAATCAGTATGGGAAGGTTGAGATTCATTCTGTAGGACTGCCGTAAAATATATTTCAAGTCACCTAGAATGGATTATAACCAGCAATGTAACAGACTTGAGGTTGCTAAGGTGACTTCTTTAAAGTTATTAAAGTATAAAAAAAATAAAAACTCCAACTAGAATCTGACATTCATTACATCTTTGTCAAAATAGAAAAAGTACTTCCCCCCCCCCCTTCACATACATCATAATTTATTTTTTAATTTAATCAAGAACAGTTTAAACCTGATTATGTGCTATGAATTTTATCAATGGACAAAAAAAAAATTGCAAGGAATTTAGAATGATGTGTGATAGATTTTCGCAAAAAATCAATATTGTATCCTATATTCTACTATTGTTATCTAAGAACTAGTTGGGGTTGCAAAAAAATGTACTATCTCTATATTATAGAGATATTAATTTACTTAGCCTCATAAATATCTATTAAGATGTTTGATGGAAAGAAGTATCGGTTTCCAATGCTTCTTCCTCTCGCTCTTCAAACCTAATGCTCGAACCTCTGGGACTTTCCTGACGAAGATGAGAGTTACAGTCGGTAGAACCAAGAAATCTTTTTATTTTTTTTCTCTATTTTTGGGCCTAATTATCAAAGATGTAATTAGCCTAATTTAGACTAATTGGGTTTCTCCTTGGGCATATAAAAGTTATTCAATTTGTATTAACTAAAGGAATGAAATTATGTGAAGTAGTTATGTTTATTGCCCTTAATATTTATTTTTTGCTGAGATAGTAATTTGCAATCTTGCATCAGATAGATTAATTAGTGTTCATTTATATTTTTCTTTTATTTGATATTTTTTTAAAGAATTGCTGGATAGTATTTTCATGTTGTATGTGGATGTTTTTTTAAGGGGTGTACTATAGTGACTTTAAGTAAGATTCCTACTCGCTATAAAACTTCCTCCCAATTCTTCTTTGGACTCCTTATTAAGCTACTGTGTTGTCTCTTTTCTCTCGCTCCTATGCTCTGTGCTGCCTGTCAATCAGTATTTCATAATGTGCAACAATTTTTGTGGGATTGTATAGGCATTGTTATAACACTCTTGTCTGGCCCAGAGAAAAAGAGTGCTGTATAAAAAAAATTGTTTCAATTTTTTTAAACACAAATAAAAAATTATTTTTAATTTTTTCTTAAATAAGTACTTTTAGCAACAGTATTGTGATTCATTGTTTAAAATTCAAAATGTTTGTCTTGAAGTTGAGAACAGTATGGTCAAAGTGTACAAATCATCTGTAATGCATTCCAATCATCAGTGGTTTTTACTGATTGATTCTCTCAGCCCATGAGAGCAATAGTTCTCTCACTTTCTAGGTGTAGCTAGTAGTTCCCATAAAATATAAGTTTTATTATGTGTAGCTAGTAGTTCCCATAAAATATAAGTTTTATTATGTGGCTATTCTTCATATTTGTTTGTTTTAATGTTTTTGTTTATTTACAGTTAAACAAACTCAGTGCTGCTATAGAAAAATTTAACAGAAAAGAGGTATCACAGGAATTCGAAAGAATTAATTCACAGATCAAATCACTGGGACATATATCTCCTACGGTAATACTTTTTTTTTTAATAATCTAAGCTTTTCATGCTAAGATATACTATAATGACACATTGAAGTAGCATTCACCCATAAAAATTGAAAACAATTATTCAAGAACCATATCAAAAAAATCTTAGCACTAAGCTAATAATAAAAAAAGGCTTAGTGAAACTGAAGGTTCGATCCTGATACCACCAATTGCTGCTTGCGAATTTCTTCTTTTTTTTTTTATTAAACACTTTTTTGAAACATTACAATCTGCCACTTGTGGGCAATAAGTAATGGTGCTATGTAGCTACAACCATTCCATAACAAAGCAAAAAATGATATAAACAAAATAAAATAAGTGAATATAATAAAATATATACATGCGGTAATAAAAGAAAATTAATGCAAAAATGATTATAAAATAAAGTCTAAATAAGAAAAAATAAATAAAATAATGTACACATTCAAACTCTATTTACAATTTTCCTAGGTCCCCGAATTAAGCTTCTTCCCCAGGAATGAGGGCAAAGCAGGAATACTGCGAATTTCTAGAACTCTAATATAGGAGAGTTTTCAATGTCCAAAAATAGAATTTGAATTTGAAATAATGTGACTTCTTTGTGTCGTTCAATGTTACAGTGTTACAGCTTAATTTAATGTTAAAGTAGATTACCGAAGGTAGAATTCAATTTTCATTAATTTAGTGTAGAGTAGCATTTTCTATTTGATGCAGATAAAGAATCCTAATATTATAAGCCAATATCTGTAAACACCTCACACTTTTTTTTACTTCTCCAAAGTTTATCTCTATTGAGAATGTTACAACATCATGTCAAACTCCAATAACTTATTGAATTTTTAATGATTTATTCATTTTCAGCCCCTTTCAGAACTTCTTTGCTCAGAAATTAGTTTAGTTCCTTTTACTGATGTCAAACGACCTCAATCAACTAGAATGCCTAAACGACAACCAAGGAGTTACCAACTTCGTCCTGGTTTACAAGACATGAACTGATAAAGAACTATAGTATTTTAATTGAATTAAAAAATGAAGTGAACATTTTCATTAGCATATGTTTAGTTAGGTTAGGAAATTAGTTTCATTTTGTAATCATGTACCATAGCAACATAAAGTGATGGTAAATGAAAGAAAAACCATTTATAAACCTTCTCATAAACTACATTTTTAATGTATATTGATTTTTTAAAATTGATTGTACATTTTATAAATTAATTTTACAATGTTATGTTTTTAAGTTGTAAGTTAATACATTTAAAATCAAATAATTCCTATTTGATTGGTTTGTGTCATTGATTAAAAATTATAATTATCAAATAATTACATTATAATTAATTAAAAACTTTTGTAAACTAGTTATTCCATTAATCCAGGTTTCATATTTCTGTCTGTAGTAGCCTAGCTGGCTACCTGTCCTTTGTAAAGTGATCTAACCCTTTAATGGGCTGAGGAAATGTCTTGTGGTTGTGTGTGTTCTTGAATGTACCAGCTTGTATTGCTGTATGCAAATATATCTTATATTTATATGCACAATTGTACTGTTGCTTAAGTAACTGTACTTCTATATTAAGTCCTGAGGAGCCGTGTTATGCAGTTTTTTTGTTTTGTTTTTATATATTGATATTTACCATATAAGTTTGACTTTAAAAAAAATTGAATTTATTGAAAATTACAACTGTATTAAAATAATACATCGAGTAAATCTGATAAATGTAATAAACTACATGACAAAATGGCAAGTAGAGAAACTACCCATGATTGGTCGTTCTCCAATAAATTTTATATTAAAATACATTTTATGTATGTCTAAATTAAATGATTACTGGAGTTAGAGAGGAAAATAGTTGACTGGAAGATATAATGGAGAATGGAGATAGTTAGGGAGTACAGTCAAAAAAACACCAAATAAGTCAAGACTTATTTTGTGTTTTTTTTACTGCACCCCCCCAACTATCTCCATCCTCGATTACTGCAGTATTCACATTTCCCATAGTTACATTCTCTTTTCCATACTAAAGCTCATGATAACTTGTATTTTTGGAAAATATTAAAAGGGAAACAAATGAAAAGTTAAATCTTGTGATACAACTCAAAGCGACAACCTGCGGAATAATTACCGTATGAAATAATATTTAAAAACATAAAGAACTATAGAATACAGTTATAGAGAAGGATGGGATAGTAATTAAATATGATTTAAGTACATTAATAGAATAACAGGATTTACTGTAACTTATTTACAGTATTTCATTGTATCCTTAGTTATTTAAATTCTTTCTGTTGATCTGTTGATTGGATATCTTATTTCACTTTTCAACACCATAAAATATAATGTTTAAACATTCACGTGCTATTCTTGAATTTCTCTTTCTGACTAATGACAAATTCTTCCTGACCTGTAAAAAAGATGAAAAGTAAACTGATTGAAAAAAAAACATTTTTAATGTATAATCATATATATATATATATATCAATATATATATATATATATATATATATATATATATATATATATATATATATATATATATAATTGTTTGACTGTTTTAAAAATAATATATGTAATTACATGTTAGAATAAATACCATTGATAAAATACAATTACTGTTTAAATGCCAGTCATTTTGCAACAAATTGGATTCATATCATTTATTAAATTAACACAAGCTTCCACATTAATAATCATTTTCTGTATACTATTACTAATTACTTGTTCTTTTCCTTTATTTTAATAATCATATCTTACTTTGTAGGTAAAGTGTTATATCTTGATCTACAGAGAGATCCTTTGGAGTGTTTCCATTGTTATCTTTAGTTGTCAGGGATGCCCCAGCTGCTACAAGCATACAACATATATTCTTGTCTTTAGACTCAACAGCCTTATGTAGAGCTGATTGTCCTCTACAAAATAGGAGGGAAATATTAATGTTTTAGACATTTAAACGAGTATTCAATAATCTAAAAAAAAGTCAGTATTTTAATGGATGTTTTGGCTATTATACTTGTCACAATCTCATTATCTTCATCTCCCTCTTTCTTATGATGTATTTCCACATTTGCTGATAGTTATTCTATTTATTAACTTCTTAAATGTTTATAACTATTTTATGCTACATTGATCAAAGCAATTGAAGTTAAAATTACAAACTTTATTTTCTATAATGATTATTTAAATTGAAAAAAATAAATGATTACCAATTTACTAGCATTTACTTATTTCGCAGACATTATTATACGCAGTTTATTAATTATATTTAGAATTTCCAAATTTCTCATAAAAACAAATTATAATTACCATGATTAAGGTTTAAACTTCATAAGCCGGCTGTTTAAATTTTTATTTCCAATGATTCTTAAGTATAGAGTTTTTGTTTTATTAAATTTTGCTGTATGTTTGCTTTAACTATGCTTTAAACACATGATTTAATAACTGGATCTGATTAAGGATGAATAAACTGTTTGATAGCTTAAAGCATATAAAAAAAATACTTTATCTAATAAAATTTGATAAAAACTATAATTAGTTTCAAGAAAAGTATACCTACTTTTGTTCTTCTATTAGATTTATTATTTGATGTGGAGCTGAGGTGATGAGATATTTGATAATGTCCCTCTGACCATGATAGGCTGCTATGTGAAGAGCAGTTTCACCATTTCCATTTTTCGAAAGGAGCGAATAACCCTCTGAATGAAGTTCTTTTAACTGTTATGAAATTTTAAGAAGACACTATTAAGTTTATCTATGAATAGTTATCGACATCAATATAAAAATTGACGTTCTTCGTTTTTAATGCATGAATAGAATCCCTGTCTTTTTTCCTTTATACTGTAAAAGATCTGATCTAATCAATCCTAAAATTGTCTCTGATTCACCTAAGTTAACAGTTAATTTTTAAAATAATAGTTTAAAAATGCCCAATTAATTCTGCCAAAGTAATTAGATTAAGGCTTTTTTAAACATATTTAACCCTTAGCTCTATAGCAACTGTTTCTCTATCAGTTAAGTTAATGATGTTTTTTTATTATTTGTGGGCTAGATTTTGAAACATATTTCATGACCATATCTAAATAGAACTATTGGTAAATTTTATCCCTGGCTTCTTATAATAAATTTGCAATGATGAAAGGCTTAACGAATCTGAAAGCTTGATGCTAACAGCACCAGTTACTGTTTGCAAACCTCTATTACCAGACCAACGCTCAAGCCCAAATCATTAAGATCAACGTTAACACAATCCTCCCCCCCCCCCCCTATGCCTCAACATATCCCTCAGATCTTCATCAGGCTCAGTTCTTATTGTCCTTTTAGGATTAATGATTTATAAATAATTAATTATAATTAGATTAATAAATTTACAAAGCTTACTTTTTTTCTTTTCTTAATCCTTATTTTTAGAGTCCGAATACAATGACCAGTATGCATATTTAAATCAACAAATTGATCGTACTAATATATAATATATATATATATATATATATAAAATATATAATTTTTTTTTTTTTAATTCAATGAATGTAAAACAATAGGTCTATTCCCTTCAGACATTTGTTGCTGTTATCTTAAGTAATATAGGCTGGGATGGTCCAGTTACCCTAAATTCATGGTGTAACTGGCCAAAAACAATAAGAAAAATTATATACCTACATAAAAATATATGAAGTTAAAAACCTTAAATGGTATGTACTTTGTAGGTCTCCTTATTGAAAATGATCAAATAATATATTCTGGTAAAAAATTGCTTCTTACTCATCCTAAATTATAGTTTTATGAAGATACTTAAAAATCATGTCCCAGTTACTACAGATTATAATATACTATAGTATATAAAATTATAAATTACTTTTTTCAGATCTCCTTTTTTAGCTGCATCTAGCACTCGGTTCGAAGATTTCCCAAAAAGACTCCTAAAATATAAGGAAAAAATTCTTAATAAACTATTGAGCAAGGTGATGATGATACTACCGACAATTTAATTTTTACTAATTACATTAAGTATTGTTCAAGATATTTTTTTATGCCTACAGATAAAATATAAGCATTAGCTAAGGATTTTATTTTTATAAATCCATCATGCAAATTGACAAACAGTTTTATTATTTATGTCTACACAAATATTCCCAGTACTTCTTCATTTTCTCTCCTGCTCGTTTCTGATTATCTGTCCACTCACTCTTCGGTCGAGGATAAGGCTTGTCTTCTTCATAGGTTGTGTTTTATATTATATACATATGTATGTATTTATATATTTTCATTCCTATATATATATATATTTATAATATGCTTTTTTTTTTGTTTTACATTCTGCATATGTGGTACAACGGACATTCTGATTCACTCTTACAAGATGTGTTGATGATTTACCATGTAGTTAAGGAAAAATAATCTTTAATTGACCACAAGATTTATGTATTAATTTATGTGTATAAAACATTGGTCATTATTTTGTTTATTATATTATTGGTTATATACTGCACAAAAAATGAATAGGGGATATTGCTAATTTTGTAGTATATACTTATTAGGCAAAGAAATACAACAAAATTATTTGTATCCCTATTCATTTTTGCGCAGTTTATTTTCGTTTTGTTTGAAATTAAAGGTGTGATATTCTCAGAGTAATTGATAATTATGCAAAATAAGTCAAGTTCTAGATCGTTTCTTACAAGTATTTTGCTTATAAATTTAATGAGGCAACTCCTATGTTGATACTACGTTTAATATCGTTCTGGAGCTAGTTTAATGAGCTATAAAGTATTTTATTGTGATCGTATGGAAGGAACAGATGATAAAAAACTGATATATGATATTTTTCAGTTTACATGGCCCTAATACACCGGACAACGAAATATATTAAAGTCAGAAATTTATTTATTAGCCATCTTGAATTTTTCCTTCTTCTTAATACTATTGTTTTGTTTTTTCTGGAAAATACAAATTTATACAAAAGATTATTTTTGTTCATAAAACTGAAAGTATTATGTAGTAATTAAGAAAAAATTATTTTTGTAATAATTATTTCAATAATTGTTATCCAAATCACATATACATATCTGAAATTCTCTTAGATTTTCCCGTAACCTCGTCATGCGTGTAACCTGATTATTAATTAGATTGTATATCCATTATAGTTTTCTTTATTTGTTTATTCTTTATTTAGTTCTCTTCTTGTCCTTGCCTAGTCGCCGATTTTTCTATCATTCTGTAGGTTTTTTTTAAGGGTTTTCAGAACCATCTATACGTGAGTACTTATATTTACATTTAAATATAAATTTAATTACGTATTACAGGTAAGTATAAATCTATATAAAGCCCATATCTCTATTTGTTTGAATGTTCGATCGGTTTCTTAGCGGTATCAATAATTGCTAGAACTTTTCTACATTTTATCTTTGTAGGATATCAAAATACTAGTACCGAAAACCGTTTTTTTTTCATTTAGAAAAAAAATCTATGAAGACGGCGGATTCGTAAAACATAGAACAAAAACAAGTTATGGTTGTTTGTGTTCATATTTTGTATCTTATTTATGCTTATATGTAACAAGAATTTGAAATGTACAGAGGTAGCCTATTTCTATCAATAAATACATTTACAGAGATGTATTAGAGATTTATAATCAAACGAACGAATTTGTAGTGTGTGTATACGTATAATTGATCATAGAGCAATTAATTATTAACGCGAATTAATCGATAATAATTAAGAAAAACACTAATAAGTTTAAATATATTTTATCGTAAGCCGACGTTTCGCCACATAATTTATTTTTCATGGTTCTGAAAAAAATGCGATCTTCAGACGTAAAGGTTTGTAATTTAATCACACATTTAATTAAAAAATATGTATCAAAAACAATGGTATAAAAAAATATGTGTCAGTGGAAATGGAATAAAAAAGACCTATTAGGATGTATATACTTGTGATCAGTGATGATAAGGTGTATTTTTCTTGTCAAATCCAACCTATTCTAATAAAAAAAATTAGGCTATTATACTGAATTATAATTATTAACTTCATCTTCTTTAGATACAACACTAACTACTTTATATTTATTTTTGTATCAATTTATTTAGTGAGCGGGGTTAGCTTAGCATGTAGGATGCTGAGTTACTAATCTCTAAGTTTCGGTTGTGGCAGATAAATTATTTATCCTCTTAACTGCTGTGAATCGAACCTGCAGGGTTGGGAACCCTTTCTGGACTAACCTAGCATTTATAAAGTTATTCACATTATTATTATTTATTGGTGCTACATTCCAAGATGATACTTGGCCTGCTCCAACATCGACTGACAGTTTTCCGATCAAGTGCTGCTGCCTTCCAATTTCCAACCAAGTAAAATCCTGGCATCAGTAGCTACGGAATCTTCCCTTCTAAGCTTTGGACTGCCACCTTAGTGCACTCGCCCACTTAACACCCTGGAATGTCTTCAGGGCTCACCCTTATTACGTGCCTGGACCATCGTAACCTGGCTAGTTGACCTGCACAATATCTACATCTTTGTGAAGGTACTTTAACTTGTTATTTTTCCTTCATACCCAGGCTTGATCAATATGTATTAGTCCGAATATTCTTCGTAGAATTTTTCTGCTACTTTCTTGTGTTAGTCCATGTCAGCATCTCTGAGGCAAAGGTCTAACACAAAAGGTCTTGTAAATTATATTGTAAAAATAGCTTTGATACCCTGGACAGAGCAATGCTCAGAAGTATTTTTGAAGTGAAAAATAGCATGTTTGCTAAAAATAGGCGTCTGTTTATTACTTCTTCGATTATATTTTGAGAATTGACTCGAGTCCCGATTTGGAGAGAGAAGCCGTTACATCAAACGGCTTCTCTCTCCAAATCGCCCTGAAGATGACCTACAATGTAGGTCGAAACGTCGGCACATAATTATAAGTTTATTACTTATTCAGTGTTCTTTGTGACTGCACCCCCCAACTATCTCCTTTACAATAAATCTATTTTGTGCTTCTAATTGTTTGTTATGAACTTTGAAAAACAGCCAAGTCATTTTCTGTAATATTTTAAGCTGAATATCCCAAAAAGGACTGAGTGAGAAAATTGCGAAACTAATAAAGCTTATATCTTTATATTTTAGGAAGCATAAGGTACAAATTTCATTAGTCAATAAACAGAACAAAGATCCATTCTCGATCAATTTTAGTATATATGTATATACATTCAATCTTGATTATATATATTCATAGTATTTTAAAACATGGGCATAGCTATTATTATTTAAAAAACTAATTACCTATTATCAGGAATAACAAGGCGGAAACCATTTGCAAAACCTATATTATTCATAATAATTCCGGGTACAGAAGGTACTTCAATTTTTTGGCTCATTTCCTTTACCGTTGGTTTTAACCCTGTTTCTTCATTGTCATTTTTAATACAATTGTTTTCTTGATCCGATTTGGCTTCTTTGACCAAGTCACTGAAAAAAATTAAATCATATTATTTGCGGTATGGGAAAATGAGCGTGATTTTGTTGTTATTAGTTGGAGTTGTGTATGATGATACAATAAATATTTCAAGTGGGTCAACATAAGCTTGTCTGATATAAAATACATATAATGTTTTTGTCTTCAAATTCAGGATTTTATAAACAAAATATATTCATAAATCGAGAAATGGAATCCATGTGTTCATGTTTCACGATTTGTTTCAATTCTAATTTTACAGCGAGCCTACGTTTAACTTCAGTTAGTCTTGTAAATGAATTTTATGTTTCAAAAATGCTCTTTTTAATTTACCAAAATTAAAAGGTTTTAATATTTGTTTAAAATAATAAAACTAAAATCATTACACACACATACATACAAATTATGTCAGCAACAAGAGATCCGATTGGCTGCTCAGGTATGCGAATCAATGCACCCAACATTAAATTGTGCGGATCGCTAATTCACTAATTATGGTTATATTAAAACTGAAACCCAGTTTACTGATGTGTGTGTGTTACGAATTTACCCACGACTTTCCATAAAATTCTTACAGTTCATTAGAGAAAAACATAGAAAGCAGGGAAAGATCTTTTTATAGTTCAGGGACTGGCGTCCTCAATAAATTCATTATTAATGTCAATTTTTAAGAATTCTTAAGAACTTTATGATAACAATTCTTCGAATGTTATCTCTGGATGTCAAGGTTTTTTTTATTGGGCGTTCAGAAAGAAAATGTTGGTTTCTTTTGAGATAATTCATTTGCCCGACAAATATTGACTTCTCAGGAACATACTCAAATAAAGTTTCACTTCGGTTTTTCACAGTTTTTAGAATCTAGTTCTTTTATCTTTTTTTTTTTGGATTTATATGTTCAGAACCCTAATCATTATTCAGTTCTTCTTAATGGAGAAAAGATTTCGAGATATTCAATCATATAGAAGAATTAATAATCGTAAAAAATCGACAATTCACTAATACTTATGTAGTATTTGCATTGGAACAAAGGCTAATTGCAGTAAAATTAAATTTTTTTTCTATATTACGAATGTCACAGTTCATATAAGAACGACGCTCCATCGCTCCATCGCAAGGTTACTGGGATACTTTTAGTTTATTCATTTAACGTTTCTATAAGCTGCTATGGCTTATTGGGAGGTGCTACAGTGGTAATCCAAATTTTGCCTATCTAGGTATTATTAGGATAGGGACCTTTACCTGATAACGTACAGTCTCGGGACCCCTCATTTTAAGCTCCTTCCGAAGGACGGCATAACCAAGGAATTTTAACTCCCTATTAAAAAATCTTAAGACCTCCTGCTAGGCTGCGGATCGCTTGTATGATCGCTATCATATGCTTGGACTAGATTCCTTGAGATATATTTATATTTCATTTGTATAGCATGTTGTACGTATATGTTATATGTTATATGATATATATATATATATATATATATATATATATATATATATATATATATATATATATATATATATGTTACACACGCATCACGATTTTGAGCCATGATAAAAAAAAAAACCGTTGACTGGAAGATAGGGATAAAAAAGGCAAAGGATATATTAACATAATTTTACAAATGGAGTTGTATTGTATTATTGAATGTATTGTGAATTACAATTGTATATATTATATTATATTATATATTGAATCATAGATTACAGTTAATAAATACATTTACGGCCTATTGCCTGAATCATATATTTAACAAAACATAAATTAATTTTCCTCATTATCCTTAACATATCCTTAATCGTAATTATGCGTGAGGGATTTCATAGCTATTTGGTAGTCACAAATAAACTTAATTCGTCTTCTTTCTTACCTATTGTTGACTTTTTCCGACGTTGGGGATGGGAAAGTCTCCATTTCCGTGATATCTTGTGCAGCTTCAAGAATGTATACGATTTCATTGGCAATGTCCGTTATGTAATAAATGTTTTCTTGAGATCGGTCTATTCTGAAGAAACGTTCCGTAGTACAGCCTAGAATTAATCATTCAGCCAATAAAACATTTGTTGTTATTAAATAATTTACATCATATGCAGGTGGTAGAGACTACTGTTTTTAGAACTGCGTTTGGGCAGGAAAGAGATTGGTCCGAGATCTCGGTCAACCGTCAGGTTTTCCCCCTATTAAGAGTACTTACTTTATAGAGGCTGGATGAGCCTCAGGAGGGTCTCCAGATCCTATAGAATCCATCTCCGATCACCATAATCTGTTAGCGGCCGGAGAAATCCTATGGAATCTAGGACTCTCGTGGGGATTACCTAGCCTCTATAAAGTGGGTACCCAAAATAAGTGAGAACATCTGATGGTCGAGCGTGATCTAGGACAAATCACCGGCACAACTATTGTCCAAGAAACAGTACAGTCTCTACCATGTACTGAACCCCAGACCCTTCACCGGTTGTAGTGGAACTGTTTTTTTTTTGTTTTTTTATATGGTTGTGTTGTACAGGTAGTTTGATTGAGTGATGTAGCGGTCAACATTCCGTCATCAATTTGTATGTACAGTTTATATATTAACATCGTACAAGTGTCAATCTTATATTTAAACTAGTGTGTGATTTAATATAGTTCACTAAAAGCCTGTTTTTTCACTATTGGGGAGTGAATGTGAGAACAATATAGTCAAGAAACGTCAACAAAAGATCTTTTTAAATATTTTATTTGAAAAGAAAATATATGACCATGGCCGGGACTCGAACCCGGGTCTCCCACGTATCCTTCGTGGTACTTAGCCACCTCAGCCATACTGGTTCGCTTCTCGGTCAGTCATATCTTCCTTTCACTGATCCTATATCTCTGTGGTCTCGCAATTTGCAATGTATACACGGGGAGAATGTTACTTTTATTTTTGGACCTTGTTGACTTACTTCATTAAATATTATTATAATTTATTTTATTGTTATATGGTATAATTTTTTTAAAAATATTTTATTTGAAAAGAAAAGATATGGCCAGGACCGGGACTCGAACCCGGGTCTCCCACCTATCCGTGGTGGTGCTTATATCTTTAGCTCATATCTTTTCTTTTTAAATAATATATTTAAAAATATTAAAAAAATTATACCATATAACAATAAAATAAAAGAAAATAAGTCAACAATAGATAGTTTTACAAGATACGACATATATTATTAACAGGAAAAATTATTGGAAACTTACTGTCAACATAACACCAATCCGGAGAGATTCGGGCTCCTGAAGTGGAAAGTAATTCGTTGATTTTATTTCTTACGGATTCCAAGTCGTTATCCGGCGTCACTGTAAGCTCCCCAATAAAATTACCTGAAAGAAAACCCAACAATCACTTAAATAAGAATATACATAATTTAAGATAATGTTGAGTAGGTAAACTCTTTTTGTTTGCTATAAACAATTTACTAGAGAAAATCCAATAAAGATGAGAGAACAGTCTTAGAAATATAGGTAAAGTGATAAATTTAAATAGTTTAATAGTTGACTGGATAATTCTAGGAATGGAGTAAAATGGTGAGGGGGCAGTCAATGATTAATAATGACTTATTTTGTTCTGCCTACGTTTCGGTCTAAAATCTAGGCCATATTCAGGGCATTGAGATGAAGTCCAAATCTAACTCAGTGATATAAGTCATTCATATTTTTTGTAATCAAACAGTGGTATAGGTTAAAATTCACTATCATCATAGTCTCTTTTATGTCTCTTGTATCATAGCCTTGTTCCGTCTCCCCAGCTTAATAAATTTTGTTATGTCACTATTTCCATAAACACTTGAAAGTCTCATATTTTTTTCCTTTGTATCCAGACACAACTTTCTTCAGATAATGTAGAGTAAAATTCCAAACCTTACCTTACGTCACAGTTTGTTTCAAAGCGGTATAACAAGTCATGAGCAACAACTTATACCTTTGTACCCAAAGTTCTCATCCTCAGAAGTCTTAAGTGCATTCATTTCTATTAATCCTTGGCATAGTTTGTACACTATTTAAAATCCATGAAGAAATGAGGATGATCATTCGTTCTTTACTCTCCCTCTACACCATCCTCAGTGTATTGGTAGTTGACCTTCTTCAAGATCCTCCTCATTCAAGCTCTGATCTGTGTGAAGAAGAAATTGCTCGAAGAGAATGTTCAAGACCACCTTATAGGAGCTGATCTACCTTCCTAAGTATTGTACAAAATTTAATTCTGTCTATTCGTTGGGCATTCTTCCCGATGATGAGAACTAGGCTAATAACTTTTCTGAGGACCTTTTTTTTCATCATCAAGTAGTACCTCAGGATTATCAAAGAGATAATCATTTTCACTTTCTCCCACATTTCCCTCATCAATATTTTTATTTATTTATAGAAGCACTTACAATGTTTTATTCACCTCTTCAACATGTCTACCTTATCTGTCAAGTGCTGCTCATACTCGTATTTGTATGAAGTGGCTGTTCAAAAGTGGATCTCTCCTCGTTGACTCGTTTAAATAAGATTTTATTTTGTTGTGATGTCCTTTCGTTCTTTCAAGCTCTCTTTTCGTAATGTATCTTAATCCTCTTCTCTCTCTTTTTATTTTGCTAGCATAAGGATGTCTTGTCTGTCGTTGTGTGATTTTATTAAAGCCTGATTCTTGTTGTTAATGACGGAGAAGAACTTTTCAATTGGGAAGTCCTAAAATCACTTTTTTTTTGGTACCGTACGTTTCTACACATCGATCAAGAGTCTAACAACACTTTTGTGGACTTGCAGATTCTTCTGGAAGGCTTGAGCATCCTTCAAGGTTCTTACAACTCTGATAAATCAAATTCACGGTGTTTCAACTGATTGTGTTAGTTGATATCTGCGAGGTAGTGTAATGAGTCTATAATCGCATACCTTTAACGTCCTTGAAGCTATAAGATGAGATCTAATACGTGAACTTATGAAGATATGATTGAATCAACTGCCAACTGCTCCATCGGCTGACCTTCAGGTGACTTTATGGAGTTTCTTACACGGTAACATAGTGCTTCCAACAACCATATTTTCTCATGAAGGCTACCTTTTTTCTCGGTTAGTGTGCTACCTCTAGGCCTATCTGAGTGCTGAAACCTTCCAGAACTAAGTTTCGTTGAATGCTGATTTAAAAAAAAAATTGCTAATTTGGTAATAAAAATTTGGTTAGAAATCACTGAGGTACTACCAGTAGAGGATTATGAAATATCAAATGCAATTTGAACATTAAACTTTAAAATAATATTCTGGGCATTTTATTTTGTGTCGAGTATTGTATCGGTACAATTTAATATTCAGAAGATTGGAGATTCCAGACAATTGAGAATTTGGTCTATCAGTCTTAAAGCCAAAGATTAGAAGAATTATATCGTCTCCTATGAGGAGCAAAATCATAAAACTAGGTTTACTCATTTTCTGATCAACATTTACAATACAATTAAACAAACAGCGTTTTGCAGTTTTTTCTTTTACAACTATAACGCTAGAATTGCATTCGCTCTCAATAGATAATACCGATGCTCTAAATACGAAGATCACGTTCAAGTCATTGATCTTGATACAAACGGAGCCTTTGACAATGCGCGGTGTTCTGCTATATTACCTGTACCAATAGTACATGAAAGGTCTTGGGTTCAGTAAGTGGTAGGGACTGTACTATTTCTAGGACGATTGTGCAGGGAGTTGATTAGTCCGAGATAACGCTCAACCGCGATATTGAGATGAATACCCCTATTTTGAGAATCCACATTATAGAGGCTGGGTGAACCCCGGAAGGATCTGGTGACCCCACATGATTCATCTTAGGCTATTAACAAATTAAATAAATTATCTGTCACAGTCGGAATTGAACCTGGATCCTTGGGCACGACAACAGAATGCTCCACCATTGAGGCATCCTCTTCATACCTCCATTGATAGACGAATTATCATTTAAATTAAGGGCGATTTTAACTTTCCCCTCTTATAACCGAAACGCTACAAACACTGCATTCCCTGTCAATGGATAACGCTAAATACAAAAGATTGCATTGAAGTCACCGATCTAACCGAGAGCGGAACCTTTGGAAATGCATGATGCCCATGTGTTTTGCACACCTGGAATATCGAATATATAAATAATGGCCCGAACTGAAGGATTAGAAATGTGGATACACAGGCGAATGCTTATAATACCTTGAACAGCACAAGAAACTAACAAAGAATTGCTGAGAAGAGCCAACAAGGATCAGGAATTGCTAAAATAATGTTAAATACTATAAAATGCCATATCTGGGCTATGCATTGGGATGGAGTCTTTATCGGATTTCGCAGCTGATCATCAAAGGAAAAATAAAGAGGAAGAAAACAAGTTTCTTGTTTTAAAAAATTCCTGACGAGACCGCTCCATCATGTACCTGCAGTCCTAAGAAGGAGTTCTTTGAAAAGAAAACTGACAATGCTCAAGAAGGAGAAGAACTTTATTGATCTTCCTGGATTAGAAGAATGGAAGGAGTCCAGCTTCCAATGCAGAACCATTGTTTCTCATTTATTTGATGATCGCTCGCATTTCACCGTAAGGATCCTTGTTTCGTTTCCGTACAATGCCTAGGGATTATCTTGTACAAAGGAGTAAAAACTTGGGGAAAGATTAGAACTGGAACGTAGATAATTAAAAAGTTAGTTTGGCTTCCTTAAAAATTCACTAAGTTATCTTATTATATAAACTGATGACACTGTACTCTCATAGATAGTCTCCAAATACAACATAAGTAAATTATACAAGGATATGCTTAGGTTCTTTTCTCGCCAAAAGAATGTTATCGAAAGAAACAGTCATTTTGAAATTACTTCATGGAATTATGAAGCAAACATGGCGAAGAATTCTCAAATGAAGTCATGAAACACAATGAGGAAAGAATGTATTGTTTCCAAATGATAATTGCAATGGAATTTTACGAAGTAACATTACAAAGGGAATAGGATGAATTTTCTGGAAATTGGATCACTGCAATTGTTGCATTGATAAATCATTCATATAAAGCCACATCTTGGGCGAACTATGGAGCTACTTTATTGTGAGTAATCATAAATACCCCCCACCCCCCACATCATCCCCCCACTCTGAAACAAAGCACGGAACGCCATCAGACGCTTCGTGGCCGTTTAGAGTGTTCTTCGCGCAATCTGAGGGAGGTTAGTGGTTCCTAGCGTTTGATTGGTGGCTGTCCTCAACTCGAGGTATTTAAAATTTTATCTTATAATAAAAATATAACAAACAAACAAGAGGCTGTCAATTTTTTAGATATGAACAATATGATATAATTCTAATCTGAATAAATTTTAAACCTCAAATCACAGTCTCGAAAATTAGTGTTTCATATTTTTTTTAATCGTTTTAAATAATCTATACAATAATTATTTGAATTTCGATTGATCTATATAAGATGTAAATGATTGCTTTTAAGTTCTAATAATTTACTGAACTGAAATTTATGTTTGTTTATTTTTCATGCCAACTGTTTGTACATGTTTATTATTTTTTGTTTAAGGTAACTAATTGAACCATTTGTATTATTTATTTAAAACTTTTAATTAGCTTTGGCTAGCATTATTTTTCACATACAATTTAATTTTGTATAAATATTATGTTCCAGATAGATATATTTTTTTTATCCTATTCAACATGATAACATTTGTGTACTGTACTTTAATGCTTTTCCATATTTTATCTTTTATTACTACTTTCATATAGTTATTTAGTAATATCATCCATTTAAAATATGTAATCAAAGGATGTGAGCATCTTCTTTATTCCTTAATGGTTTTAATGAAATATAGAACATTATTACAGAACTTATCGAGGTTTTATCACATCTTTGGGATATGAGATATATAAAATATATTATAGGAGTCATTATATTATAAAGAACAAGAAAAACTATTACATCTTTTATGATTCTATATACTCGTATATAGTTTTTTTCGAGATTTAGTCTATAAATAAAATATTATCGATTGGCCTATATACGTTATATATCTGTCCTTCTGTATTAGAAAAATCACCATTAGACTATTAAAATATAACCAAATGTTCTTTCAGATATCGTCTCTACCAAGTACATGAGCAAAAATATCATTTTTAAATCATTACTTTGAAAAAACTTTAGACGAGGCAAAATATCACATAAGCAACCTGTAAGGCTGCGTTCACACTGAGATGTCATACTCGTAAGATAAGCGATATACAATAGGCGACAAGCTCAGGCAGCTCCATCGAATCTAATGGGAGGCGACAAGATAGATTCTGACTCTCGCGATTGCGCAAAATATCGCAAGTGATATATCTCTCCAACCACTTGTTGGTCTCCTCAGCGATCAAGATAGTCCGATATTTCGAGCTTGAAGTGAAATTGTTTACCCAAAAAATTTTTTTCGGGCATGGCTCCTATTATTACAATATATTCCATACCATATATCGCTAATCTTATATCGCCTCAGGGTGAAGGCGACTTAAAATATTCAATAGTCAACCCTATGAGGTTAATAATTCAAGCCACAATAGTTCCTCTTGTGGCTTGTATAACTTTTTTCGAAAAGGTAGTAAGAAAATGATATATTGGTACATTGGACATTAGGGACGATATGATAATAACTTAAAAAAAAAATCCTCGTGTTAGCACTCCAAAATTACAATACAGTTATTAGCTTTATTTTATTTATATATCTTATCTAATGTTTTACCGGTGTCTTTGAGAATATCTTTCTCGAAGTAATGCTTTTCGTAATCCATCATCTTCAGGAGCTTTACTTGCACTGAGAACGACTGTAATTCCGATTGCCTGTTCAAAATAATTTAATAAATAAAAAACGTTTTTCTTTTAAATTTAAGAATCGTCACAATAAAACGACTAATCTTATACTAGGAGCTAAGTTCTCACGTGCTAGATGATTTTCCAGTTTTCTTCTTGATAAGCATCGGTGCCTTGTTGAGATGTTCCATTTGTATCACACTTGGGTTCAATTTGCAAGCTTCGCCATCGACTTGCATCGGAATCGTTTTGGTTGTGATTACCGTAGCGGTCTTGCACTGGCATATTCTGTCTCCGTGACACCCTGCCTGAAGGAGAGGCTGAAAGAGAATTACTTAAATTTATATTTGTGATACGATCAAGTTTTGTTTATCATGTCAAAGTATTTCATATTTCCCATATTAAGTCCCAAAACAGCCCTGCGAACATAAATTGAGGTTAGATTTCAGGAATTCCGTCGCCTTAATTCGTCTCCCTTATCAAGCATGGTTTTCTATGACGGTTCCCTAAGAACTCTTGAAATAAACAATATTCACAGCAATACAGTATTGTTAAATTTACCATCGTTAATATGCAAATAAACAAGAGTCAAGTAGCCTAAGTTGACTGTTGCTAGTAATAATAGTTAAGATTTGTAACTTGTCTCTGTATTTTTCAACAACAGTACAAGCAGTACCTTGTAGTTTTCGATCAACTATAGAACTTTATTTTTAACTTAATTTATTCATACACTTAACGTTGTAATATTCCGGGCATTATAAGTTTCAAGTTATGCCACTAACTCAGAATCTGAGAAATTTATTTATGATTATTGTTGATTCTTGTTGTTTATGACCTTGTATATATAAGTGAACGAAAATGGTCCGGGTGGAGGTCAATAAATTTCTTAAATTCAAGAGTCAACGTTTCGACCCACTTTGCAGGTCTTCTTCAGGGCTATCAAGAGGGAGGGCGGGAGGGCCGGTTTAAGTCTGTCGGCCAAAATCAGAGAAATTTATATGTGATATTAAATTTTTGGATAATGAGTCAAATTTATAAATAAAATAATGAACGTTTTAACTATCTTAGAGTAAATAAATTTCCTTATTAGGAGTTATTTGTCTGAATTTAAATTTCTATAACGAAATTAGATTCCATCTTTTTTAAAAGCCTTACACTTATATCGGTAGTGTAATTATTTAGTCTAATTTTCTTATAACTTTAAATTTTTTCTTTACATTATTAAATTATGTAAAGAAAGTTATTAAATGTTTTTATTCGCTATTAATTATTTATTCTCTTTAGTTGTTTAGTAGTTTGTCACTTTATATACTTTTTTACTTACTTTTTTGGCACTAAAAATATATTATAATTTATATTATGCAGCCTTCGGATCAGATGTATTTTACGTTAAGGGGCCTAATTCCAGTATAAAGTAACTTTTTATTCTCTTCTATTCTAAGGAACGATACCAAATTTATTTCTACTACTTTTTTAGTGTACCTATAGAAATGCTTGTCAATATTTTTTTTTTACCTCCTTTTTTGGTGGAAGCTACGAAGCTTTATTTAATGCTCGAAATATCGATTTTTACTTAGGAGGAGACTAGATTTCTTGAATAGAAATGTGCAAGTTCAATCCTATATGGATTATGATAAGAAATCCTAGTAGTATTCTAGACTTGAGAGTCCTACTGGCTGTTGGAGCATTATTGTATAACTATTATATTATTAATCTACAACTTAAAACCTGTACCACTTCAACCCATGGAGGGTCTCAGTACATGGTAGAGACTGTACTGTTTCATGGACAACGGTTCTGCAGGGATGTAATTTGTCCTAGATCACGCTCAACCACCAGATCCCCCCTTATTTTGGGTACCCATTTTATAGAGGCTGGGTGAGCCCCAGGAAGGTCCTAGATCCCATATAATCCATCTCCGACTGCTAACAGACTAAATAAAAGTTTTGCCAGCAGCAGGATTTGAACCAGGATTTTCGGCATGGCAACTCAGTGCTCTACCACTGAGCCACTCAGCTCCCATTGCTTCTAGAAAAAGAAATTGCGAAATGATCACTTAACTTATTAACTACTTTTAAAAATAATATCACGAAAATTGTTACTAACCAACTGGAATGTTGTGAGCCCAACGACTTCAATCATGCCATCTTCTGTAGAAGGCTCAGTTCCGCTTCCTCTAGGCCAAGGGTGAGTACCTCCTCCGTAGCTATAGTTAAAAAAACAAGCAATTAAATTTTATAACAATAAGTATTTTTTTTTTTTTAAATACTGAATATTAAAGTTCACAACTCCGATAAAGTATACAAACTACTCATAATAACCAATTTTTGAAACGAGAGATTAAATAAATAACTATACATGTTTGTATCCTTTGTTAGCCAAACGGCGGACCAACCCTCATTTTAGTAGAGGTACATCTTTATTATTTTGTATATTGAAGTTATGTTTAATACTTATTTTGTACCCAACTAGTGAGTCGATTAAAATATGCGTACCCACAAGGTACAATTTTGTAATATTGATTAATTTATTTTATTTTAGGTTTGTTGTATAGATAAAAAAAAATATATCTATGTGTAAAATGTCTCAATCTTATTTCACAGCATTCTCTGTATTGAAGCATTCTATGTATGTCCTAAATACCTAAATATAGGAATGAGATGTAGTTTTTTTTAAAATCGTATGTATTCCATGTTTTATATTTTAATTCAACAACCCTGCTATATTATTTATAACGGCTTAAAGAATTCAATAACAGTGGCTTTCTGACATGGCAATTTAAAAAAATATATTTATACATAAACTGATCGAGAATTAGGAAAGCCTAAACAAAAGTTATTCCTTGATCCCTAGCTAGTCAACGGCGATAAAATATTGCATCAATAAAAATTTCTTGTATATATATATATATATATATATATATATATATATATATATATATATATATATATATATATAAAGACCGTGAAAAAATTCCAACGAAAAGCCTTTAAGTCTCCAAACTAAAACAGATATTGAAAATATATATTTCGAATTTTTCCACGGTCTTAACATTTATGTAAGGTCTCTTTTTACCTTTCCCTTTTCAATATTAATATATATATATATATATATATAATATACATAATATAATATATATAATATATTAATATAATATATATAATATACATCTATACGTGTTTTGTTGTATTGACAAAGCCTTTCACTTTCTAGCGTCGATTCGTAGCTGGTTTAGCGATAACGTAATTTGAATTATCAATAGATGACCGTTATGTTATTCGAAACCATTCCATGAGACATACTTGATAGGTGCAAGTAACATTCCCTAAATAATCAAAAACAGATTGAATTTCACCTAATGATTAAAAGCCATTGTTCAGAACGGATGATATCGCGGTGCTTTTTATTATAGATTTTTATTACACGTTAGATTTTTTCCATATTTGTCGGTTTTATAGTTTTATAGTATTGCTCCGTATTTATCCACTACCCACTGATAGTATTATAATTTACTGGGATCTACGTTTATTTTGTCTACTCCTTTTACTATAGGTCTCTTCTGTGGTGACTAATACCTTATATAGATTGTTTTCTACTTATCTTGACTATAACGGAAATATATTGTGTTTTAGTTATCGAGTTTCAGTCTTTCTTGAACTTCTCAAGTTCTCAAGACTGAAACTCGAGAACTAAAACACAATATATTTCAAGGAAGAAATAGTTGGGGGTGCAGTCAAAGAAAACACCAAAATAAGCATAACTTATTTATTATGTGCCGACGTTTCGGCCTACAATGTAGGCCATCTTCAGGGCTAAGAGAGAGAAACAAACAAAAATATATAAAAACGTAGCAGTAACAAGAATATATAAAGTGGTACAGGAGTGAAAATAAAAATAGTGACTAGATATGATGAAATAGTGAATAGATAAAATAGTGAATAGATAAAAATAGTGACTAGATATGATGAAATAGTGAATATATATGTGATAAATAAGAAAGAATATAAGACTGGTTACAGAATATAATAAACTTAAAAAAGTGATAGATAAAAATAAATATATAAGTGTTGGGAGGCAGACTGCTTTGTATATGTGGAGCTTCGTCCCTTTCCCTGCGTTTCGGTGTCTATACTGTTGTGGATCTGGTAATATATTGCTTTTGTTTTGCTAATTCTATTTTCGATTCCTTCATCTACTTAATCAGACCTACTGATGATGCTTCCTAGGTAGGGTAAGTGGTGCACATGCTTCAAGGGTCTCCCCATCGGCACAATTTCAATGCCTGGATACAATGAATACTTTACTTTTGGAGATGTTCATTGTCATTCTCTTACGTTTTAGCTCCTCTTTCCATTTTACAAGTGCTCGCTGCATCTTTTTCCTGGAATCTACCAACAGGACAATGTCATCGGCATAGAGAAGGCTCTGTACTACGACAGGATGCATATTGCATCTTCCAATTATTGTTGGTAAGGTTCTCCTCCTGGATATGTTATGGGTCTCATCCATGAAACATATAAATAGTAAAGGGCTATCACTTGGCCTGACTCCTTTATCCTTCTGAAATGCATTTGACTCTCACTTTAATCCGCACTACTCCTTTTCCATTTTTATAAATCGATTATATTGTATTTATTAGATCTCCTGGGATGTTTTTATTTTCTAGAGGATTCCATATCTTCTAGTGTGGCACTGAGTCAAAAGCAGCCTTCAAGTCTAGAAAGGCAAGGAAAATGGACAAAGAGTTTTTCAAAGTAGGTTTTCCATTTATTCAGGATCTCTTCAGTCTGAGATTACGTTACCATTCTGGTTCTTGATGTTTCTTGCAGTTTTGTTATTATTTCCGTTCAGTAGTTTTACTGTTTCCAGAACCAATTTATATTATCCAGATGATCATTCTGCAGACTTATACCGTAATGCTCCAATGTCCTCTTTTTGGCTTCTAGAAGGTTTTTATAAACGTATATGTAAATTTCCGCTCATTTTTACCGCCAATCTATAAAATTATTCTTATTTTTGTTTGCATATCCACCGTTTTAAGGTATCATTTCAGCTTACTTCGACGCTATAATAATTTTGGAACATACTACAAAACAACTGTTGAACAACAAAATCCATTCTTCTGAAATTTTTATACTAGTTTTTTTTGTTTTGTTTTTTAACTACCCATCAATGGTCTCAATTGTAAACCACCCATTTGTGACATGTGAAGTTTAAAGCGAATGATAATTTGGCCTTTTATTTTTATTAATTAATTATAAAAATTCAATTCGACGATTTTATTTGACCAAATCAAATTATGAAATGAGGATAACGGATTTTAATTTATTCGTTATTTCGAATAGCAATTAATAAAAAATATATTATGTATTGTTAACTTATTTAACGTAACTTTATACTGTTATGGTTAATCGGACGATGCTTCATTATAATGATAATGATAATTCATTATACTAATTAGGATAGGGATCTTTAATGAGCAACTGACACCACAAGCTAAGGACCACCATTATGTATATTATTTGTTTGTAAACCAATAAATTAACTGAATAAAGTTGAATATTAACTTTATTTATTTTTATTTCTTATCACGGTTCCCATGTTATACAATTTTCTTACTTTAGTGTAAGGTGGTTAATCAATTTTGTTAAACAATTTATATATCTATTGTAATAACTAAGTTTTTGTTTAGAAACTTGTTTAGAGAAGGTATTTTCCTTCTCTTATTTAGTACTTTCAGTGATTCTATTATAATGTTTCACATTTTTATTATTACTTCTTTCCTGGTATGATACACATGTATGATACATTATTCCTACATGATACATAGACCCTCCTGGGGCTCACCCAGCTGCTAGTAATTAGGTACTCGTAGTTAGGGTTGACGCCTGGAGGGCTGAGCGTGATCTCATAAGTCACTTCCCTGCAAAACCGTTGTCCTAGAAACAGTACAGTCTCCACCATATACTTAACCCAAGGCCCTTCATGCGTTGTATAGGAATACATTCTGGTTGACGGAATCGAACTGAAATGTGTATTGAGTTATTATGTTTTTGTGAGTAAAATCTGATAAAGAAAAGCTCTAATAGGCTAGCAAGACTGATAGTAAAAGTAAGAGCTTCTTTTAAACAAGCTGTTTTTATTGGAGGAGAGGGGATAATGGTTTGTCATTGCTAGTTTCCTGCTCGCTCCGCGGTCACTTTTCATAATCGACAAGATATTTGTTCAATGCAAATCAGTTTCCCAACCGGTGTTTGCTTCGAGATCAGCTGACATCTGTTTTGTTCAGAGACGCTTTCTATTTTTAATTTACGGTATTACGGAGAGTTTAAACATTTACGGTATTAATAATAGCATGATAAGACTGTTATTACTACAATTTCACTGATCTCATAAGGTATGTACAGATTCAATCATGGCTTTTTTAATTAAATTTTTTGGCTTGAATAAATTTCGAAGATGAACCTGGGTGATATTAATATTTCAAAATACCAGAATACTCCGTACAATTATTTATTTGTTATTTGCTAATTCAACCTTCCTTGCCTTACGTCAGTAGGAGTTTTGACAACATTAATATATTACATAAATGCGTAATAATATTATCCTTAAGTTTCTTTTAGCCTTTTCCCTCTGGGTCGTTTTCTTCTGAGCATTTTACATTTTGTTGTGTGTCCATATGATTCCATGCAAAAGGTCCTGCATAATGTTCCTTATAGCCATTAAATAATAAATACAGCTACATAAACAATGTATGTTTTTTTTTATGATGGCCTCAGGAACTTAAATCTGTTATTGAAGTGCTACCAGTGCATAGTTTCTCTATATGCCATTTTGTCAAGCCATTATTTCATTCATGACATTTACTTGTTGTATTATTATAATAAAATTGTAAATTTGAATACTTTAAAAAAAAAATTTTACCTTATTAATTAATTATTACCAAATTAATCGTTTAGTTGATTTTTTACTGTCAGGACAAAAATTAAACCTTAATTCTTTACTATAAACCATTATTTTTAGTTTATAACTTAATCAACGCTACATCACTTACGCTTATATTATTAATAAAACCTTTTTAAATTGATGCCTTGTTCCTTATTTTTACTCAAAGGTTTTGTGCTGAATAAATATCAGGGATTAGCTTGGTTCTTAATAAATCATTTTTCAATTTAAAAATACCAGCATTGTTTTAGCCTATTTAAACACTTACTAGACAAATGCTCTAAGCTCCCAATTAATCGTAAAATACTCATATACATGGCTATTATAAGACCTATTTGGATTTAAGGAGTAGAGTTCCAGGGCTCCACTAAGCAATCGAATTCCTTTCGTATAAAATCCCTACAATCCAAAATCCTTCGTATGATTCTCAATGCTCTTTACTTAGTTACGAATAAAGTCATCCGTAATGACCTTAATGTCAACCTTAATTACAGAACTTTCCATGTGTTTTCGATTGAAATCCATTATGTAATATCCAAAACTGTAACTTAGATGCACTCTAATTTCTATCACTTTAATAATCCCTTATTATTATTATTATTATTTCATCCCCTATTTTAAACTTTTAGGAGTTGATTTTCGAAAATCTTGAATATAATTGTAATTATGTTTAATATTAAAGCCTGCTTACTTATTTTCACATTTCTAACTTAACATGTTTCGATTTCCAGTATTTTACAATTTTAGGGGTCGATTTAAAAAAAAAAAAAAAAACACACGTATTACTTTATTTTTAATGTATAAGCTAAATATAAAATTTCAGTGCTCGCTTTAAAAACGACGTTTTTTTATTACAAACGTTTGTCACCCTTTTAACTCTCTTAGGGGACGAATTTTCAAAAATCCTTTCTTAGTGCCTTATAAAATGTACCTACTGTCCAAATTTCAAGTCTGTAGCTTATGCCACTTTGGCTCTGCGATGGTCTTTTCAGTCAGGACGAACTCGTTTATACATATATTTTTAGTCTTTGAAACTTTTGTCTAAACTTAAAAAAAAAAACCTGTACCACTACAACCCGTGGAGGGTCTGGGGTTCAGTACAAGGTAGAGACTGTACTGTTTCATGGACAACGGTTCTGCAAGGAGGTGACTTGTCCTAGGTCACGCTCAACCGCCAGATTTTCCCCCCTTATTTTGGATACCCTATTCTTATAATATTTTATAGAGGCTGGGTAAGCCCCAGGAGGGTCCTAGATCCTATATGATCCATCGCCGGCTGCAAACAGACTAAATAAACGTACTGCCTTGCAGCGGGATTTGAACCAGTATTTCCAGCATGGCAACTCAGTGCTCTACCGCTCCCTTTTTGTCTAAACATACCTCTTATAAATGTTGAAATTATATTTTTTTTTATTTGGAATTAGTCCTTTTTAAAGTTTTGTTCATTGATTTATTTTTCAACTGTAAGCCACTTAATATACAATACACTTAATATTTTTTTTTAAATTGCTTTTAATAAGTCAATTAATTTATCAATTATTGTAATTTTGTTTTATAATATCGTCTTATTATGTACTTATTAAGGGTAAATATATACTTATTTATAGAAAGAATTTTTTATATATTTTTTTGTTCTGAGTATGTCTAGATTACTGTAATGTCTGTAAAATAAATATCGTGGTCGACTCCTCATTTCTAAAAATCTTAAAAAAATATTTTCAGTAGAAATTATTAAGTCTATTGCAGTTTCCAGTGTCTTTTTTAAGTAATTGTCACTTTCCAAGTAGTTTTCACTTTGTCTTAACGGTTCAAAATTTTGAAAATCAATTTGTTAGTAGTCATTTTCAAGACTTATTTGAGTTGTTTTATCGTAAAAAAAGATAAATAAAAAAATAATAATAAAGCAATAAGAACAAGTAGAAGGATCGGTGTAGCTCAGTTTGTAAAGTGATGAGTTACTGTCCTAAAGGTCCCGGGTTCAAATCCAGCTGTGGCAGATAATTTATGTAATCTATTAACGACTATGGATGGACCCTTTGGAACTTACAGATCCTCCAGGGGCTCAGCCAGACTCTATTATTGGGTTATCTCGAACAAATCAACTCCCTGCACAACCGTTGTTCTAGAAACAGTCTCAACCATATACTGAACCCAAGACCCTTCAAGGATTGTTGTGGCATAGGTTTTAATTACAAATAGAACTGCAATCCATGTACTTATACTAAATATTTATAAGCCACATTAAAATTTCATTCCAGAGAGATCCTGTGATTTCCATTTTTGAATTCAGTGAAATGAACTTAGTCATGTATGAGCAATCATGTTTATGCAAGTAAACATTTAAATTGCAGGCGTAATTTCGTCATTATTCTGAGAATTTCAGATGGATCTAGCTCATACTGTATATAGGCAATATGCGCAGGTGTTTTAACTAATTATAGTAAAGCTATAACCTATAAATAACCTGCCCTACCTAGATAGCCTGTGTAGAAGGTTATCTTATAAAAAGGAGTAATACTAACAATTTTGATTCATTTATTCCATTTATCTTTCTCCGTACCATTGATAACTCTTTTATAAAACTAAACTATGCCAAAATAAAAAAGACACTTTTTTATGAAAATATATATATATATATATATATACGGAGTTGTAAGTCTGTAATACCTATTGAGCAGCTGAAACAAGAATTTCATTCGGTTGGATAGCTAGTTTTTTCATAGATTAAGTCTATGGAATAGATTAGGCCTTTTTAGATTTATATTTTTTTAGCTACTTTTTTCTAACGTAGTGCGGAATCACAGAATATGTACACTTGACTAGAATTTAGTGGATAGTAACAAGAAGGTTGAGATGGGCTTATAATATCGTTTGGGTTAGTTGAGAATGAATTCCTATAATATCCCGATTGGTAAACGTCCGATGTGTAAACCGAGGCGTAGGTGGGAGTAGTGCATCATGGGTGGTGTCCATGGATGGAAATTTGAAGCAGCGATAGGTTTTATCGCCATTGATCCTTTCGGTCCCTTCTCTTTTTCTTCTTCTTTTCGATGTGTGAATAAAAACTTTTTTTTAGATTAATTTATTGATATTTACAACTGTAATAATATTACAAGTAAATCTGCTAATATGAACAAATGACATGAAAAAAAAAACACTTGCGGAGAAACTATCCATCGGTAGCACTCCAATAAAGTTGTATAGTAGAAGGTCTCGAGGCCATCTTCTTTTCAGACGCCTCGGAGGGTTATCAGGAATAGTATGGGAAGCAAGTTGAGTGACTAGCGTATTCAAATGTGTATGGAGCTTGTCATGGAAGGATAGGTATCTAGTTTGGGCCAAATCGGCAACATATGAGATATTAGTTAGTTAGTTAGTTTCATTTAACGTCACTTTATGCTGCTATGGCTAATCGGACGATGCTACAGTGGAAGCTCTAAATTTTGCCTATCCAGGTTGAATTAGGATAGGGACTGTTAACGAGTACCTGACATCGTACAGGCTCGGGACCCCCATTTAACTTCCCTTCCGAAGGACGGTGTAACTAAGGATTTTTACTCCCTTAAAAAAATCCTAGGGCCACCTGCGGGCTACGAACCCGCGATCTTGGGTTTAGTAGTTTGTTACGCTAACCACTAGACCATAGGTGACCTTAAATATGGGATATTAAGATCATGAAGTATGAGTTTGTTTGTGACATAATAAGGAGCATTGAGGATTTTACGAAGGATTTTGGATTGTAAGGATTGGATACGAGATGAATTGGAAGGTTAAGTAGAGCCCCAAAGCTCAACTCCGTATGTCCAAATAGGTCTGATAACTGTCATGTAAATGAGTCTTTTGTAATTAATTGGGAGCTTTGAACGTGTGTCCAGTAAATGTTGAAGTAGACGAAAACTTCGAGCAGTTTCTTGTCTTTCCAGTCTTGTATGAGGAGAATAAAAACTTAAGCTGAGTTTAAATGGAGAGTGACTCAACTAACTGCCTACATCAACTTAAATTAAAGTTATACTCCATATTATTAGTTGAGAAATAGTTGAGAACACAAACAGAACGAAGAACACAATTAGGACCACGAATCAATTTCAATATTTCCAGTCTGGTTATTTTATTATCCGTTGTTTTCAATATTCCTTCATACATTTGACTCTGCTGCCTCTTTCTATCCTCGGACCATTTCATCTCAGGTTTCTTTTTCGTTCTTCGTTGAAATCCCTCCATACTCTAGCTCCTTTTCGGCATAAAATAGTCAGAATATCTCAGTCCACAGCATCGTCTTCCCTTATATTATTTCTTTCTTTACTTTCCAAATGCAGCTACTTGTTTGGCCTTTACTCCGAAAGGTACTTGAATATTGTTTCGACTAATCAGGAATCATCTTAGAATATCAATTTTATTTTTCGTATTATTTCATATATTTCATGACTAGATCTCAATTTATATAATTTTTTTGTATTTACTGAGCCTAAGATTTTTAACATTATTTTTCTTTATAGTACCTCAAGTTTATTTTATCTATAGTTTAAATATAAATATTCTCACCCTCGTATAGACGTATAGAACTAGATATTCCAGTTTCATCACAGTAGTGAAGTGCTCCTTCAAGTTCTTTGACTATTATTATTAATAAGGAAAAACACGTTCCGTATTCCTTGATCCTAGTTTTGAGATTGGCTCTTACAGATAAATTCTGTATTGTGCTATGAGTTGTGGATTGACCCTGGAATAGGAATATCCTTCTGGTGTTTAATTCAATTCAAATATTGAAATTGAGCTTTAAATAACCTTCCTGAACAACCTTTGATTGGAGAAAATTGCGGTTTCTATTAAGTACTGTACTCGTCTGTATAACAAATTGTCGATTGTTACATACTCGGCTCGATGTCCTTGTCCAGCATATCTGGACACTTGTTCTTAACTTCATGAAATCAGGATTCACTTAGCTGACGAAGCCATCACAATTGAGTTAGGATGCAGAATCGCCGATCAGTGAAGCGGCTCGTTTATAGAATTGAAAAAAAAAATGTACGACTACAACCCATGTTGGGTCTCCCGGCACAACCGATTTGTTGTTTGTCCCAGATCACACTCAAGTGCCAGGTTTTCCCCTCAATAATCCGCTAATAATCCTCAATAATCCGGCTGGGTGAAACTCAGGAGGATGTGCAGGTCCCACAGAGTAAATCCGTGGCTGTTAACATATTAAATAGTTTATCTACCACAGTTGGATTCTAACCCGAAACCTTCAGCATAGATAGCAACTCAGCACTCTACACAACTGCGCTCCCTATATATATATATATATATATATATATATATATATATATATATATATATATATATATATATACTTAATGAAAACAAATAATTAATTAAACAGATATGTAATTAAGGCATACCTTGGTATATTTAAGAATACGATGGCATGAAATTTGTGCTCCTTTAGTACTGGCGTGTAGTCTTTGTCATCACATTTTAACTGCACAAAATCGGCCAGATCTTTCCACTTCTGTCGCAACAAATCTTTACCTCCGCGTTGGCCGTAAAACATTTTATTTCGCAGCCGGGAATTGAATCTTTCCGGGTGAGCTTCTAAAAATGAAATTATAACTATTAATAGGAATTCGTATAAAGAGGCTAACAAAAATTATAAACAAAGTACTCTTTTTTAACAAGTTTTACTTAAATAACACTCTGTTAAAATGATAACTTACAATTATTTATTTTTACTTCAATATTAATCATCTTTAATGAGCCTTGCTTTTTTTTTTTTTTTTATTTTAAAAAAGGATGTCCTTGTTTGCGCAAACAATGAATGAACTCATTGTCCTGCTTTGATTTGAATAGTTGATTTAAGTGAACAGCTTTCAAATTAAATATTTTATATAGCATGCTTTCAAATAAATAAACAAATGTTGCAATATTAAAATATTTTTATACAGAGGAGCATAAGCTCAAAAGATGGATAAAATACTGACAGGTATTTTTGTTATCTGTTTTTAGTTTGGGGACTTGGGACTTTGAGAAGTCTTCTTAGTTAGTATTTTACCACTATTGTCTTAACATTTTTTTTTCTTTCAAGGAACGGACTTAAATACTACGCGAATATCATTATTTTCACTTCTCTCCTTCCTTCTTTCTTCCCACCTTTTCCTCATTCTTTCCGATTGCTCTTTCCTTCTTTCTTCGATCCACGCTATTCCTTTTCTCGCATTTCTCTTTCCTACAAGAACCTTAATTTCTTTTAGTCTCTTCCCATAGTCATCCCTATCGAAACAGTCTTGGTCTGTCATTCTCGGTCTCTCAGTTTCTTCCTTCATCTGTTTGATCTACCCACCACCACTCTTGTATCCTCTCATTTTATAGAAGATTTCTCTATATAATCGCTTTGGGTGCATCCTCACCATATGCCCGTAGAACCTTAATCTTATTATTCTTATGTCCGTTTCCGAATCATTTACTTCTTTGTATATTTCGTTATTAGGTCTCAACCTCTAGCCTTCCTGTGTCTTCTTTGGGCCCTAAATTCTTCTTAGTCTTAAAATATTTTAGTGACTAAATTAAAAAAAAAATACATCAACAAAAAATACTTAAAATTACAACACATGTACAAATAATAATAAATAATTTCAACATTTTCCCAAAAATGTTTATCATCTTGCCAGTGCTTTTCTTTCACATGAGGAAGACTAGATGAGGTATTTTTGATACTTTAAAATATTAATAATAATTACAATCGTTATTTTTTGGAATTCCGCCCCAAAAATTTCGTTCGATCTGATGTCAAAAAATACTTGAAAACTTAAAAGTAGATCTTAGAATAAAACACACACCAATATTTTTGAAACCAATTTTAAAACGATCGATTGTCAATCTTTTAAAACTACACAGGCAATGTTGTAGACAATTATAATCAGAACACCTGCTCTACATATTTCCTCCATAATAGAAATCATTTCAATTCGTGAGGAGTGTTTCACTTAGGCTGTTTTTATTGTTCAGCATTATTATTTATAATTGTTTGTATTTACTTACTTTTACTTTTTAATTACTTTAATTGTTTGTAGATATTCATAAATTTTAGAAATAAATCTTAAAAACTGACAAGGGGATATACTGCGCAGTTACAGACCCGCGATACTGAACTGTTTTGAGAGTTTAGCGAATCGAAACGATATGGATGGATGCACCTATGTGTTTTATTACAAGTGGTCTATTATTAGATATATTTTCGTCATTCATTAAAGAAGGAACCAACGATATTACGGGCAAATAAAATGCCAAGAGAGCACATTTTGTTATATATTCGTATATTTTGTTACATTTTTATATAACCCAATATTTAAATATACTCCAAGTACCAAGCATATTGGCATTTAATTCGTAATTACGTTGAATTTTAAGATAACTTAGAAGCATACAGCAATGGTCAAAATTTATTTATAGCAGACGTACCCCTTGCTTGGTGAAACTCCAGTGCGATATGGGCATCGACTCCAAGACTGAAGTAGTTGTTGACAACGTTAAGTGGTAGGTTGTCCTTTCCTTTCTTCTCTTCGTTGCAATCATCGTTAGGATCGACTTTCAGCAACCACCTGTCCAGGTACGAGACGTCGCTGTTGCCGATGTTGTTGAGTATCTTGGATATAGGTTCGTCGGTATAGCCCTGAGGATTAATCAGAAAAATCAGTCCGAAACTGGTGAATAATCCACTTATCAATAAAAATGAGAAAGGAAACTTTAAAAAATTATATAAAGTATAAATTAGCATACAATAGGAAAAATACTGGTCTCTAAAATACTGGAAATTCAACACCGTTCCAACACGTTCCAAAAAAGACCTACACCAAAATAAAATCACATCAAAGAAGAAAGAGTGCAGCTCACATCAATAGTCGAAACAGACCCATCAAATAGAGACAGCTCCAAGACGTTCCACTAAAAACGTTGAATGGTTAGATTTTTCAGTATTTTAGGTAATAATGGCTTTGCTTTTTAAGATTTTCCCTATTGCTTTCTAATTAATCCTTTTATATTACTTATTGTTTAAGTATATAAACATATGTTAAAAATATACATATTTCAATACGTGTTATGCTATCCTTTATTTTTAAAATAAACAGAGTATAATAAGTGTTAATCCGATTTACAGAGTTTAAACGAAGTTAATATAATAATTTCTGTGTCCATCAAAGATGGCTGTTTCAACTTTAAATTATGGAATAAATTCTTGGGAGCCCTCAGGGTCTTCTTAATTGGCGTTAATCTAGGAATTCCTTCATCGAGGTGAACAAGTTCCTCCATGTTCGCATCACGGATGGTATCTCTTCCTTGTTTTTCCCGCAGTTCTTCGAAGAAATTTCTTCTTCGCTTCAAGAAATTGCAGCTCTACTATCCAGTCTGCTGGTTGGTATCCAACTTCTGCATATTACAGTATAGGTATGTATACTGTATTGAAGATGCAGAGTTTCACTTGTCCACTAATCTTTTGTTATAACAGATCAGGTAGTAGACCATGTTTGCTTTACCTATAGCACCAAAGTCTCTGAAAAAAACGCTCACAGTATCCTCCCGAAATTTGTTAGTTATCCCACCAGAAATGGTTGGAAGTGCGATTTTCAGAAAACTCTTCGGCGTGGTTTATAACGGCTCCGTTACAAGTTCTGTGTAGTTATTGTAAATATGTATGATTCTGTCGAAGTATTATATTTTGTATGCATATTTCTATTTAGTTAATTTCGTATACATACTTTTTCTTGATTCACCATCTGGTATATAAAAGTGGACTTCTCCTTAACCAGTAAGTGGGATATTGTAATATTTACAGATATTTAATTATGAAATATAATTATAAAATATAATACTTACCCCACCCCAACCCAAAGCCCTTGCTAAGTCATTTCCTGTACCAAGAGGAAGTACACCAACAGCCGGTGGAGGAGAGAATCCAAGCTTGTCGATGACGGAGAGTACCCAACCTACTGTACCATCTCCACCGCAAGCCAGTACTCGCAGTTGAGGAACCTTCTTGTATAATTCTAACCTGAAAAACATCGTTTATGAATATTTTGTCTAAAAAAATAAATATGTATATATTTTCTATAAAGATGCTCACCCCATGTTTGGTCCACCTTGTGTCAGATCGAAAACTTGCCTGGGATTCAGGTGCCACTGAAACTTCTGTAACAATTTCACTCCTTGATTTCCTCCTGATTTCGGATTGATAAAGACGATAAGTGGTTTAATACTTGTTGTGGGTTTAGCTTTTATGGTAAATGGTTTGGCTCCTTCCAGAACCTAAATAATCAAAGAAACTTATGTTTGACTAAACAAGATTTGTATTATATCTAATACTTTCATCAAGTACAAGGATTAATCGATTACTAAAAACAAAACATAACTTTATTAGCTTGGATAATACATTATATTAAATAATAAATATAAAGGGAAGCAATCCTAAAAACCAAACAATTGATTAATAGTCCTTTTGTACAGTATAATATTTCATACTGTCACTTGCAACGAATAACAAATGACAATCAGCCATATGTTTATAAACAAATGTGTTATATATGTTTCCTTATAAAATAAATATAGAAATAGTTAGAATTGAAATGGATGGACGAGAAAATATTCCGGGTGCAGGACGAAATAAATTCTTAAATAGTAAGAAAGTATTTATCAAAATCAATGATTCGACCCACATTTCAGGTCTTCTTGAAATTTCCGGACCATATTCTACTCCACCAAAAATTTATGCTTATGAATCATTTATTGCTTAGTAATAAATTATAAATAATTTCCTTTATAATTAAATAAATATGTTCAAAAATAAAGTGTTCAATAAGAAAAGGGATGAGACTGATGGAAAATTTAGGAGATTAAACAACGAGAAATTGCAGACGATATTAACATAATTGAAGTGATATCGTCGCGAAGTTGAGGAGGGCTTGTAAAGTTACTGGGCTTAGTAACGAATTTCTATGAAGTTCAATTGCTGAGCCGATTGGTAAACATCCGAGGGGTAGACAAAGGTTCGATGGGAGGATTTCGTTAAGACTAATCCAGCGGATTTTGGTTTGGGTGGTGGTTCGTGAACGGAAATTTATAAACATAGATGATGGTATCAACATCGAGCCTTATTCTTATTATTACTAAACTGCATTTTTCTATTTTTTAAAACATTAAGTTATACTTTTAAAATTGTTGTAAAAATGGAATTTCACGTATATAATAAATATCTTCCTATTTATCTTGATCAGATACTATTTTCGTTATAAAAGAAATGGTCTAGTATACGATAACTCTCAAAAATTGATCTTGATTACGCTAATCAAAATTCACTATCGTTTCTTATAATTACAAATCCTGTGTCATGCCCATCATCTCTATAGCCCATGGGGTTATTCTGTGGTTTTGGTATATATCTGGGGAGCGGTGTAGCTATGCGTGTAGAGCGCTGAGTTGCTGAGCCGAAGGTCCCGGGTTCAAATCCGCATGAGACTTACTCAGACCCTATGAAGTGGTTACACTTAATTAGGGAGAAACTGGTGGTTGAAAATTTCGGGCTAACTACCTCACTGCATAACAGTTATCCTATAACCTGTAAAGACTGAACCAAAGACCCTGCATGGGTAGTAGTGTTACAGGTTGTATAAATATGTATATATATTATTTATTTACACATTTATATATTATATAAACCAGTCCAGACATATATCTACCACAAATTCTTTTCTGTCAATTTGTTTATTTAAGGATACTAAGATATACTGGGTAATGTAACAGATTCCTTCAGAATTACGAAGACAGTTTAATAAATAATGGTTCATTTGGTTTAACAGTCTTATTTTACAACTGGAAAAAAAATATATTGTATACAATAGGTTAATGTGATAACTCAACTATAGAACATGGCAATGGCTTGTGAAGGAACTGATTGGTAGCACTATCAATAACTGAAATGTGGCATTTTTTGCAGACGCTTCTGCTTTTTATATGGTATGATGCGATGAAATATTACAAACTAGAAGGTTGAAGTGTCAAAGGAGTTAATGATTAATGGAGTATATCTACTTTATTATATTACATTAAGATTTAATTTTTTTTATGTGATAATTCGGAACATTAAAGATTTTGCGAATGATTTTGGATAACAATGGGTAGATAGGATAAGTATTTGAGAGTTTCACGGACCTCAAAAGCTGAAATCTGTATTTCCGAACAAACTTGACAATAGTAATTGAGATTTTTTTAAAAAGTTGAAAGTTTTGGGGGACTTTATCAAGTGGGGACTTTTAGGTTGGTGTAGTAAGAGTCTCAAGTTGGAAGGAATAGGATAGCTTAACCGTTTGGGAAGAAAGACTAAGTATTTCTTATCAAGAAGAGATAGCCTATGAACTTTGGATAAAAGGAGGCCTCAATGTCTTGATGACGTAGATGGAAACTTGAGCGGTAGGGGTGAAGATATAGAGACATGTAGTTGATAGGAAAGAGTGGACGAGTATACAAGTAATAATAATCTAGGTGCAGTTACTGAACCAGCACAACAATGTATGTCATTTTCTTATAATTGATTTCGAGTAAATTATGTGTTATCCAATGTCTGACTAAATTTCAAGATAAAAAAACTAAAGAAAACGCGTTTATAGTCAGTTGAACTATAAAGTAGAATATAAGTAATGATATAAAAACTAAAAAACAGGCTTTAATACAAAAAAATCTGACAAGTAGAAAATAGTTTCCAATAAGTTTAAAATAAGAACTGAGTGATGAATACAAAAATTAATTTTGTTATTTTACAGCGTGGGATGCTTTTTAATATGTTTTCATAATGATTCTATTTTTATATATATCATTCAATGAAATATTTTTCAACGATTAAAATCAAGTATCCTACGCTTTTGTGTGGTTCGCCCCATTTCAATGAAATTCCACAATCCCAAATTAATATTAATACTGTAAAAAACTGATTATTTAGAATATCATTGTCAAGTGTATCTAAAATTCAGAGATGGGAGGATATATTAATTATAATAATGATATTATTAATAAATATTAATTAAAGTGTTTGCAAAGCAATTTATGGTTGTGAGGTAGCTAGTAACTCACAATGAGTAACCCTGTACCGAGGGTCCTGGGGAAAAATCCGGCTGTGGCAGATAAATGATTCAATCTCTTAACAGCCACGGATGGCCCCTCTGCGATCTACAGAACCCCCTTGGGTTCACTCAGTCTCTTTGGGTCAAAACCTGGCGATTGAGCGTGATTCTAAATAAATTATCTCCCTTTAGAACTGTTTTCTTGAGAACAATACCGTCCCTATACCCATACACTGAACCCAAGATGGGTTGATGGGTTTTAGTTGTAAAAGTTTTTTTTTTAATTCAAATAAGGAAATCCGACGTCTTACCCGTTCTAATCCGAAAAATAACAATAGACAATAATAGAAAAAACAGATAATAATAGAAAAAATAATAGTAACAACAGTAAATTATAGAAATAAATAAATATTTTATAATTAAAACAGTACAGCCTTATGCCCTTCTTTGTAGTAAAGAAATGAAAATATTTTAGTAATACATCAGGATCTTACTGAGACCTTCAAAAGGTTATCTGAACTGAATTTGTTTGTTTCTGCATATGGTGACATTTTGCATGAAACGGTCACTGTCCAAAGTTTCTCAAGTAAAATGTCCTCGTTTCTTAAATAGATTTTCGGCGATTATTATGTTACTGGCCATTATTAAATTCATTATGCCATTAATTCTATATAATATTTGAATAACATTTAATCAAGCATAAAGTTCCATAAAACAATCTCAGACCTTTAAGCATTACTATTCATAAAAATGAAAATTTTATATATTCCGATTTGTCTGGAGCAAATTTCAGAAAAAAAAGTTGAAAATTAAAATTAATATTATTCAATGAATAATATCCGCCTACAAACGATGTACTCGTTCATTATAAACAATGATGTGCAACAATTTATTCTTTATCAACATACTTTTAAATTTAGAAAAATGCAGTCATGCAAGCAGGTTTGATAATTTAGACTAAAAATAATATGATAAAAAGAGATATTCTATTTATATCGAATCTAATTCTCCGCGGATAACCTCTGCATTGTTATTTTTATTTTTTATATAGTTTTTAGTATTATTTTTATTATTAACAGGCCAAATGGTAATAAAGGGCAGTGGCCCCCCTTCCAAGTAAAAAAAATCTTGAAATTATATATATATATATATATATATATATATATATATATATATATATATATATATATTTCGAATCACCCACTTTAGTGAACGATAAATCAATTTTGCTTCCTTGTGCTTTCTCAAATATTCCTTCATTCTATCTATTGTTGTCTTCCTCCTCTATTCCGAGATTGTTGTTTTTCTTCTGACCCTAGCTTCGTATTGGAATCTATTATTATCATCCTTTAACAAATTTCTTAAATGTACAGTATTTTTAATTACACCTAATTACCGCACAACTGTAGAAGAGGGGAAATTATGATGATCTACTTTTTGAAATATTATACTCATTAAAATCGAGTCGAACTTGTTTGAACCGATTACATTTTGTTTTCCTGTTTTTCTTCTTCATCTTCGTTTTCTTTCTCCCTATACCGCTCAGAAAGGAGGTTCATCCAGCCATCGTAACCAAGCATCCCGATCTCTCGCGAGTGCCCTCATTTGTCTTATCTCTTCCACTCGTGATTTTCTTAGCCTGGATAATGGTCTTTGTAACACAGTCGAGGTCTTCCTTTAGGTCTTTTACATATAGATCGGGCTACGCAGAAGCTTCTTGGGTTCTCTCCATCCTTCCATTCAGAAGACACGGTCATACCACTTAAACTGTCTTTTCTCGGGTATTAGTTCTAGTGGCTCGACGTTTAATTCTTATTGTTTCGTTCCTTATTCGGTCTCGTCTTATTTTTCTAGCCTCTCTTCGGAGATATCTCATTTTAGCTATGATTATTGTATATTTATGTCTTTCTAGAGTTACCTAGCTTTCACTACCATAGAGAAAAAGTTGGTAGGTAAACTTCTTTATATATTCTTAATATAACTTATATCCTAAATTTGTTGGTTGATATTATTGGCTTTCCGGATCTTGTTGTAGTCCATATCGTCTATTTTCCAATTTCTGATTAATATTACCCCATGGTATATCTTCTTCTTCTTCAATGGCTCTACAGCCCTTGTAGGGCCCTGGCCTCCACAACAACGCCTCTCCAGTCTTCCCTGTCAGCAGCTCGACCTCTCCATTGTCCGATTCCCATCCTCTGCAGATCGTCCTCCACATCACCCAGCCATCGCAACCAGGGCCTTCCTTTTCCTCTTCTGCCTCCTGGTTTGCCATATAATAGTTTCTTCGGGTACCTATCTTCTCCCATTCTCTCCACGTGCCCAAGCCATCTTATACGGGTTGATTTGACATAGGTGACTAGGTCTGGTTCATTGTACAGTTCCCGAAGCTCTTATTATTTCTTGACCTCCCTTGACCTTCGTTACATACTGGCCCAAATATCTGCCGAAGTACCTTCCTCTCCCAGATCTGCAGCATCTTCTCGCATTCCTGTGTCAGGACCCACGTTTCACCAGCGTACGTGACAATCGGTCTTAAGATTGTTTTATAGATCAACAATTTTGCTCTCCGTGACATGTTCCGAAATCTTAATACTTTTCGCAATGCAAAGAGACATCTGTTGCCTGCTGAAATTCTTGCTTTAATTTCTGCAGTGACGTCATTCCTTCGTGTCACTAAAGCCCCCAGGTACTTGAAGCTGTCCACTTTCTTAAATGTGTGGTGGAGCAGTTGCACATGACTCTGCTCTTCCTGCCCATCATTTTTTGTGTGGTATATGGTATATCAGCTTCATATAATCATCAGCTTGTTCAAGTGACTGGCCGTTACATATTATATTGATTGGCTGAGGTTCCCTTCCTAGATGTAAAAGTACTTTACTTTTGGTATTGATAAAGGGCCTTTTCTTCCTAACTCCTTTTGCCAATAAGCAAAGCTTGCTGTAGTTTCAGACTCTGGGGCTACATTATCTGCTTACAGTAGAACTTGGATTTAAACATGCCTCATCAAAATGATAAGTTACAAATATACCACAGAGATTGCCAAAACTTATTCAAATGAGGCCTTAGTAAATTATTTATTTTTAAAAAGTTTATAAACAAAAAAGGGGTGATTTAATCTAGTTTATATATTCCTATGATCACAATTACTTCTTCGAATAATTTGTTATTTTTGAGAAGATCATACCTTTTCTTCCGACGGCTTTATCTTAGATTTCAAACTTAATCTAAAGTCTTTTTTTGGAAGCTTGATAATCCAAGACGGTGGGACGACAATGCTAGCATGATTTCCTGTAAACATAATATTAAAAAATAATAAAATTCACAATGTTTTTCTTATTAATTTTTTTTTTTTTTTAAACGTAAATATTTAGAACAATAAAATATTCCTCAACTTCGCCTATTCAAGCATCATCAGGACATACACCAAAACAAAAATCACAACAAAGAATACAAATCTGCAGCACATCTGACATTAACAGTCCAAGCAGAGTTATTGTTCAACAAACAACGCTGAGCAATAATGCCACTATTTGATGAGTTAATTAGTTAGTTAGCTTGGACTGTTGACGTGAGATGTGCTGCACTTTGTCTTCCTTAATGTGATTTTTCTTTTGGTGTATGCCCTGATGAAGCCCAGATTGACGAAACGTCGACAGGTTAGTTTTTCCAATATTTTAGAGAATTAAGGCTTTGCTTTTTGGGATTTTTCATATCGCAAGTTATAGCATTTCAGATGTCTAATTTTATTACAAATATTAAGATAAAAGTGTTATATACCCTTACCTAAAGAACAAGGACCATTCATCACTTCGGAGTTGAAGCAACTTTCACGGTTGTGGAAAGATATCTTACACCAAGAGCACGTTGAAACTTGAAGATCTTTCGAACTGAAAAGCTTCTTTGGCTGCAAAGACTGAAAAAAAACATCGAGTAGACCCAAATAAATTTATTTGTATATCCAAAAGTTTTAAATATTCAAAATATATAAATATTAAAATCCTTCCTCAAATAAAATTATAAACAATTCACGAACATTGTTATATCTCTAGGGGGTGCTCAAGCTTTTCTACTGGGCGTTTATCAATATTCCTTAGTCGGTTAGGGGGTCTGGCAATATTATTTACTCCCCTGGTAAGTTGTTTAAATTATATGCTGTTTAAGTACGTTTTGAATCAAAAGATTAAACCGTTATAAAAATTTTAAGGCAAAAGGCATAAGACTAACTTATTAAGTTGGTATGCCTAAGCAGTGAAAATAGTAATGATTATTAAATTAACAATCATCACTTAATTTAAATTATTACCTTAACAATTGTTATTGTATTAAATATTAATAATAATAAATATTGTATTAATTTCCCTTTTTTGTACCAAAATCTACGTACAGAATTTTTAAAACTATTATTCTTCCAAATGTACCTGAGTGAAACGTGGCCCTTAACGCTGAAGGGATTCGAAAGCGTAGGTACCTTTGTTACGAAAAAAGATCATTGGAGAATTTAGGAGATTACACAAAGCAGAATTGCGGAGTATCCGGTCGATATAATTGAAGTGGTAGCATCGCGAAGATTAAAATGAGCTTGTAAACATATTGTTGGGCTGAGTTACGAATGAAATCCTAAAAAATTACTAAGCGTTGTGCCGAAAATTAAACGTCTGAAAGGTATACCGAGGCGTAGGTGGGAGGATTGCGTTTAGAGAGAGCTAAAATATTAGGGTTTGGGTAGTGGTCCGTCATTTGTTCGTGGAAGTTTGTATGCAGACATTAGAGATATCGAGACTTCGGGTTATGCCTCATAATTATTATTTTTAAATATAACATGGAAGAGAGAATGGCCCGAGCAGACATACAAAGGGGGATCCAGGGGGGCACGGGGCAAGTGCCCCCCCAGACGGTTTTTTTTGTACAGTGGAGAATCCATTATAGTACATAATTATATACAAATCACATGATCATAGTTGTTAAAATAACAGAAAGAACATGAATGAAACTATTGTTTTGATATTTAAATAAAGCTTTGAAATCTTTCTATAAATATTACAAGTTTATTTCTAAGTTATTGTTGATTTTTTTCCTGTCTGGCCGTAGCGCCCCCCAGAAAAAAATCCTGGATCCGCCATTGCAGACATACAAATAAATTCTTAAATAGTCAGCCGATTTTTTCCAACAAAGCAAAATACTTGGATCAGTTGCGGCTAAAAACATTTTAAGTAATGTATTTTGCATTTAGCGGCAAATTTTAATTTAAAAAAATACAATAAAATTAATATTAGCCACATAAGTCTTTGGCTTATATGTTATACAGTAATGCGAATCGTGATAACACTAGTTATTTGTGCCTATTATTTATTTTATTAGTAATATATTATTTTACTAATATAACATAAATAAAAATTGAAATGGTTTTAAAAAATAGTTGAATGGACTTAATACAGATTAATTGCACTGCGAACATGGTTTAAATTTTTCACAGCATACTATTATCTGTACCAATCCCCAGAACTATAATGTTTATAACTATAATGCACATATAGGTTTGAAGTAACAATAGTAGTTATAGACATTTCTAATAATCACTTAAAAATAAATATTTGTTTGAATAACTCTTTTATCTAATACTTGAATGTAATCAATATATTTTATTTTTCGATATATAAAAAATATTTACTTTTTAATATGTATCATAAATCTTCATACATATTCTAAATTCCCAAACAGATGTTCTATAATCAATAAATAATTTATATATATTCAACTTAATCGATTGATGAATTATAACTGATTGATGAACTGTAAATATTCCTCATTCATAATTACATCATTTTTTATATTATTAGATTATATTATTTATTCACTTATTTTTCTATAAGTCTATTTCTTTTTATTGTAAATTTGTCTGTTTTTTTTTTTTTATTGTTGTATTACATTTTCTAATTCGCTACCAAAACATACCTGTTAGTTATTTACTTTCAAGATATTATGTAAATATTTTTTTATTCTAATAATGTAGTCCTTTGGCCAGATATATATTTATTTAATTTTTTGCATATCTCTTATTCTTAAGGGACCCAGTTCCAGAATAAAATTATTTTTCTATTCTATCATTCCATAATTATCTCAGCATTTTATTTAATCAGAAATTTATTTTTGTTATGAGTCAATAAGTAAATATTTTTAGTCTCGATATTTAAAATTCAGGACAATGTTAAATGAGTCAAATCAATAATAACTGCCTGAATTTAAAAAATCATATCCATCTACAAAATTTATAAACTTTACTGTTTCATGAATCATCGAACCATTGATAATATTCAGAGTATTTAGAACCTCCTAATTGTTTATAAAAATAATAGAATCAATAAAAATGAGAAAAACTCAGAGAGGCATAAATTATAAATTACTAGCTTTTGCCCACGTCTTCGTTCACGTAGAATTTGATCTGCTACATAAAGTTTCGTGACAGATCATTTTAAATAAATAATTTAATTTTTTTTAACTATAAGTTACTCGTACATACAAAATTTCAGATGTCTAACTTCAAAACTGACGGATTCCACACAATCTTTGAACCCCTATTATATTAAGGGGGAAACCCTTGGGGGTGGAATTGTCCAAAATCCTTTTTTAGTGCTCATTTAATCTATACCAAGAACCTATCTGCAAATTTCAAGATGCTAAGTTCAGTGGTTTCTGCTATGGGTTGGCCAATGGGTGTGTTAGTCAATCAGGTTACAGTTTTATATAAACTTCGCCTGTGTGGTGTGTTAATAAAAAGTAGCCTATGTCCTTCCCCAGGCTTGAGATTATCCATATCAAATTTCATCACAAACGGATCAGCAACGTCGTGAAACATACATTGACCCTGATTAACAAACGGGGCGGACAGAAGTTACTTTCGTTTTCTGTTGTTCGTGTCAGTGAAGGATTAGTATGTAATGTCATTAAATTTATTGAAAAGGATTACTTAGTATAACGGTTTCACCTGTCGTACGGCAGCAGCGAGAAATTAAAACTGAAAGGATTAGAATAATGTACATATTTAGGTAATTTATCGATGTGTTTTTAGTTTTGGCGGTCCTACTTACCTACACTCCTGTAAACTATGTTACTTGATTTGTTTCGTTCAACGAAAAAATTTAGATTTTGCGAGTAAAAAACACATGAGTGAACTACTCAGGGGAGAGCCCTGTAGCGATGCTAACAATATTTAACAATTAAATAAAATAACCGCGATTACCTACTTACCATATGTTGGAGGTATTATTTGTAATGTGTCATATCCAAGTACTTTTTAATGATATTTATCGTTATATTATGACCAAATTACACGAAATCATTATACATTGTAGCCTACGTGTTATTCTGATGTATAACCTATATTACTGTAAAGTTTTATCGAAATCCGTTCAGTAGTTTTTGCGTGAAGGAGAGACAAACATACATACAGATTTTCGCATTTATAATATCAGTAGGATAAGGAATTATAAAAAAATCCCAAAAGCAAAGCCTTAAGTCTCGAAAATAATGGATAAGATAACCAGTCAACTTTTTTGTTGAACGTCTTAGAACAAAGTTGCTTTCTCTATTCGATTAGTCTCTTTGAGCTGTTGTGAGATGTGCTGCACTTAGTCTTCTTCGATGTCATGAATTCAATCGTTCTTCTTCTCCAATTCAAGCATCATAAGGACATCATACTAGTGTTGGGCGATAGGCGATTGTTACTATCGATATATCGATAGGTCATGCCTATCGATGGTCACTATCGATGGATCTTTTTTACCTTCAAGTTTTGAAACTCTCGGAATTATGCTGATCTGTCACTGTCCAGTGTCGAGTTATTTTGAAATTGAACTCGGAATTCCTAGAGCTCGAGGGTTCTCTTCTATATAACTTTGATGCCGCACCGGACGTGTCATTATTTAATTCTCCAAAATTACTAATTACATTATGTTGGGTAGTACACGTAGTCTCATACTTGTGCAAACAAACCAAATTCGCGGTATTGAGCATTGGCTCTTCTAGGTTTTCATAGCCTTAACTTCCTCTTTAATTGGGGATCCTTTTCTAAAATTCTTAGATGTTCAACTAGAAACGCTAGTTTTTCTTTAGGGAAATATGTGGCTCAAAGAGCACACGTGGCTCTTGAAATTAACTATTTCGTTATTTTTCTTTTCTGAAGATTCGATTTGTGCATTATTATTGTGAATATGTAAATTGTAAATACTTTTTTAAAACTCAAATAAATTAGATTTTTTTTCTCATCTTTATGACATAATCTAATGACATAATAAAGCCTACAAATTTCAAATAGTAGGTAGGTAACTGAATTTAATTAAACTAGTTGAAATTCTTTATTATTGAATAGGTTTGGAAAAAAAAGAAGCAGCTATTGAAAAACTATCGATAGCATAGTCGGCCTAGTGCTGACTATCGTCTATCGCCCAACCCTACATCACACCATTGAAGATTATATACAACACATCTCACTTCATAGAGGTTGTTGTATCTTTCGATGAGTCTTCTTGGACAATCGATGTGGGATGTGTTGCAATATGTCTTATTCAATATCTTGACGCATGTCCTGATGATGCCTGAATTGACGAAAAGTTGATTGGTTAGTTCTTTCCAGTATTTTAGAGACTGAAGGCTATCGGTTATTTTTCCTAAGGCAGTCAGACTAGAATGATTTATTTTAAATATCATTTACACAGATAGGTATCCAATAAAAAAATATCGCTCCTTCAAAAGCACAACGTCATAATTCAAAAAACATAATTTTTCAATAGAGGTATTTGAAAGTTCCATCTGAGTTAAAAAAATAAAAATTTGGCATTTTATTGTAATGATGGTAGACAAATTATTTTATTAACCATTAGAAAATGTTTAAAAGGTTTAAACTATTTTGATTTTAACTTATGTCATTATTCCCAAAAAACTTCAATTTAAAACAATAAACAACTCAAAATATGTCTTTGTTATAAAAAAATAAAATAAAAACATGACGGAAATGAAATATCAGATATGTCATCTCTGAATTAAAAACCTTCAACCAGTACAATCGCTACTGAAGGCTAAACTCAAAAATGCCAAATTTTTAGTAATGTTGCTGTTCTTTTGAAGGAACGATATATCATATCTCAAAGGAATATGATTATATTAAACTTAATTAGTACTACTTTAATTCAATTTTCGTCCCACAATTGAATGCACCTTAAATTCCTGCTTAAAACTTAATTTATTAGAACAGTGACTTAAGTTGTCTACTTTTTACCTTAGAGCAGTAATTGCATTTCCCTTTCTTCTCATATTTATGTTGGACCCAGTGGTGTTCGTTCTTGACGTCTTCCCCCCTATAGCTTCTGATGTCCGCATCCCGGAACGTTAATCGGCAGTGCCATTTCATCTGACTCGTAACCAAGGGAACGCAGTCCCCATGAGCTACGATGTTGCAGGCCGAACATTTCTGCTTTGGTCCGCGTTTCTAAATTAAAAAAAAAAGAACTTAGTTATCCTTTAAAAGGTCAACAGCTAGCTGGATTCAGGAAGTAAAGAAAGTTTTTTTTTTTTAGAATAATTTATTGATATTTACAACTGTAATTATATTACATCAAGTAAATCTGCTGTATGAACAAAGGACATGAAAAAAAAAACACTTGTGGAGAAACTACCCATTGATAGCACTCCAATAAAGTTCTATAGTAGAAGGTCTCGAGGCCATCTTCTTTTCAGACGTCTCGGAGGGTTATCAAGAATATTATGGGAAGCAAGTTGAGAGACTAGCGGATTCAAGTGTGTATGGAGCTTTTCACGGAAGGATAGGTTTTTTGCTAGTTAGGGCCAAATCAGCAACGTATGGGATATTAAGATCATGATGGATGAGTTTGTTTTTGACATAATAAGGAGCATTGAGGATTTTACGAAGGATTTTGGATTGTAATGATTGGATACGAGATGAATTGGATGGTTTAGTAGAGCCCCAAAGCTCAACTCCGTATGTCCAAATAGGTCTGATAACTGTCATTTTAATGAGTCTTTCGTAATTAATTGGGAGCTTTGAACGTTTGTCCAGTAAATGTTGAAGTAGGCGAAAACGTCGAGCAGTTTCTTGTCTTTTCAGTCTTGTATGAGGAAAAGAAAGGATAAGAATAAAATAATACAAGGGAAGACGACTATGTGGACAGAGAGACTTAGAGGAAGAGGATCTTGAGTGTGAAAAGGAAAAAGGAAACTTAGGGCGATGTGGTCCGATGACAGAAATAAACAGACCAGTGAAAGGGTTGAAGAATATTGGAAGGAACGGAAGAGAAATCAAAAGGAGGGGAAGAATTGAAATTGGCACGAGGTCCCTAGCAGGCTTCATTGTAAAGAAGAAGAAGAAATAATATTGAATGTAATTATGAAAGAAAACATTAAAATTAAATATATATATATATATATATATATATATATATATATATATATATATATATATATATATATATATATATATATATATATATATATATATATCAGCTTTCCATAAATTGAGACACTGAAATGCTTTACATCTCACTTCAGCGGCCAAAAAAGATCATCAATACAGTTTAAAATTTTTCATCAGTTCTGCTGCTATTATGTGACGTTTGTTTGTTCATTTAACTTCACTTTTTGCTGCTATGGTTAATCGGACGATGCTACATTGGGAGCTCTAAATTTCGCCTATCCAGGTTTAGTTATGATAGCGATTTTTAACGAGTACCGTACTCGGGACCCCCGTTTAACGTCCCTTTCGAAGGACGGCGTAACTAAGGATTTTTTACTCCCTTTAAAAAATCCTACGATACTACTCTACGAACCCGCGATCTTGGGCTTAGTAGTTTGTTACGCTAACCACTAGACCCCAGGCCGCCTCGATGTGACTTTCAATACTCGTATATTATCCGACTAGTAGCCGGGCTCTTGAACTGTAAGATATATTTTTGGGAGGTTTTAGGGAACCAAGGCTTTGTTTTAGGGTCTAGGTTGTACCAAAGATTTCATAGCTGAAGAATGCCACTCAAATTTCGTTCTATTTATTTTAACGATTATCGTAATTTCCGGTGGAAAATTTTTCAAAATTTCAAAAGTGTTGACTGTTCTCTACAGTATCAGGTTTCACATTGGAACCAGGACATAAGCTAAAATATAAATAAATAAATTTTAATTTGTTTTGCCTGGTGAAAACTTCAATGTACTTATTAATACTTATGTAGTGCTTATTCAACGCTTAGTTAACTTATGTAAGCCACGCTAAATAAAAATTTTGTAAAGTCGGAATATGAAGTCTTAATTGAAAAATGTAGTCAAATAATTGAGAACTGTTGGAAATTTACGTTTTATTTAATACGAAAAATCTTTATTTTATTATGTTAAAAAACATAAAGGAATCTTAATAGTAATAAACGATAACGAAAAATAATAATAATAAACAATAATGAATCCTCTCAGGGCATATATCTGCTAAAACATCATATCAATTAGATGGAATGACTGGAAGAATTCATTGGATATTTGTGCCTAGAGAATGAAGAAACGGCTGACCACATTCTGTATTAAAGACTTTCGCTTCAATATAGTTATTAATTAATTACTTATAGTTAATACTTAATTACTTAACAATAAATATAGATTTTTTATATCCTTTATTTTCCTAATCAGCTATTCCTAGCCTTACATGTTTTTTTTTTTAATAATGAATTTTAAACTTTAACAAAAGGTAAAAGTGTGGATCTCATGCAAGAGACCCTCCTTACTGTACATTATTTGCAAGAGAAGTTATAAATATATTATAGTTTTTTCATATAAAATAATTATAATGTAATAACAAACAGAACTATAGTACTATAAAACGGAAAACTAAAAGGAAATAGGAATACATTACAATTTGTTAAAACGATTGGTAATAGAGTTTACAGAATATCTTTCAAGAGTCTCGGTTTTAGTCTTGGGGATGAAATAGGTTCGCCTATGTTGAATGCTACAGCTCCTTTGACTGCTGGTAATCCGGTCTTAAATCTGGTGTAACGCTTTTTAATGAATTCTTCAATCGTCTCTAGTTTTAGCTCTCGGTGGAGTTGACTGTTTCGTACAAACCAAGGCGCGATAAATATAGCTAAAAATATTACAATATGTGTTCTTTAGGATATAATGAAATAGTTTATGAAACAAGGATACGATTCAAACGGGATCTCTAGACCACAAAATGGAGTTTCATAGTAATCTACACAGGTCGTGACGAGGAAAGGTATCCCAATTCTCAATACAATAATAATCATATTGTCACAATAATTATCTTTGTCATTACGTATCTTACAGGAATAGTCACCCTAGAGTTCTCAATTTAGGTAGTATTATACCTGACAAGTATAAGCAATCATATAATAATAATAATAACCTTTATTTGCTCATAAAATATAATAAACATATACAAAAACTTCCTTTTTTTTTTTTTCATACCTATTTACATATGAACAAAATAACATAACATACTTCATACTTACTCTAACATACTTCATGTATCACTCTTGCAACCACACTAAATAATATACCTGTCCCATCCGTTTCCACTCATTCCTATCCAATGCTACTCTCTTCCAGGCTGCCCCTCCGCAGCTCTTCTTCATCTCCTTGTCCCAGTCTGTCGGTGGGCGTCGCGTGTTCTCTTGGATACCAATCTATAAGCTGCCTGGTCCATCTTACAGCATTCCTTCTGATGACATGTCTGGTCCAGGTCCACTTCCTTAAATGGACTTTTTCCATAATATCTGGGAGGTCAGTTCTTGATCTAATCCACTTATTTGGTTTTCGATCTTGTCTAGATATTCCGAGGAGGCATCGCTCCATACCTCTGACTGTTACTCTCAACTTGTGGCCAGTCTTCTCGTCTATTATCCATGTTTCGCAACCGTAGGGCATGACAGGAAGTACAGTGCTCATCCAGAGTTTCCTCTTGACTTCCAAGCTCACAGAGGAACTATATATATCCTTAAACTTGAAGAGTGCGCGCCATCCTTGGGTGCATCGCCTGTTTATTTCTTCTAATTGCCCTTTAATAGAAATAAGATTCCCGAGGTATAGAAATGATTCTACTTTCTCTATAAGATGCTCTCCTATTATTAAATCTCCGTCAATCATTAAGAGAAGTAACTTTTTTTTGGGTCCTCAGCCACTCAGGAATTCTTGGAAATGAGAAAGCCGACAAAGCAGCATCAGAAGCCCATTCAATATAAGAAATAACGCTTTCTTATATCCCTCCTTCAGATTTATTCCAACAAATAAAAGCAAATATCCTAAGCGAATGGCAATGGACTTGGACATCACTAGAGAACAATAAACTGAAAATAATTAAACCGACTACCAGTAGCTGGGCTTCATCTTCCAGGCAGTGTAGAAAAGAAGAAGTAGTTATTACCCGCCTTAGGATTGGTCACTGTCGTTTGACCCACGAACACATGATAACAAAGAGAGACCCACCTCAATGTACACTGTGTAAGGTGACAGTTACAGTGCGCCATATCTTCGAGGAGTGTCCTAGGTACAGTAGTGTAATGGAAAGGTGTGGCGTGCCTCGGCAGATGCTTAAGGCGTTGGGCGATAACGAACAATGTGTAAATAATACTTTAGAATTTATTAAAAGCATCAATATATTCCAGTCAATTTGACATATACGTAAAGGTATATGTGTATGTGTGTATGTGGGTTTATATATATATATATATATATATATATATATATATATATATATTACACACACACATATATATATATATATATATGTGTGTGTGTGTAATGTAATGTCTGTAGTGTGTGTACAACGTTATAAACTATGTTTGAACTATTAATTTGTGCAATGTTTATATAAATATTATAAATTTTATATTGTATTATATTTTAAATTGTATATAGAAATATGTATAACGTTTTATTTTAGTATGAATTACTTTATATAAGTATTTATCTTTCTATTACCTGTTTAATACGTTAATATGTCTCTGCTATATGTAATATGTTTCTATTATTAATATCCATTGTTTCTATTATATGTTTAATATGTTAATATGCTTCTACTATATGTAATATGTTTCTATTATTATTATCTATTGTTTCTATTATATGTTTAATATGTTAATATGCTTCTACTGTATGTAATATGTTTCTTTTATTATTATCTATTGTTTCTATTATATTTTTAATATGTTTCTACTATATGTAATATGTTTCTATTATTATTATTATCTATTGTTTCTATTTCTATTATTATTATTATCTATTGTTTCTATTATATGTTTGATATGTTTCTACGATATGTAATATGTTTCTATTATTATTATCTATTGTTTCTATTAAGTAGTTGTAATTATCTAGATAATGTAAATATCTATATTTTCTAGTGGTGAGGGCAATAATAACCATTTGTAGTTGTTTGCCCTTAAAAATAAAACAAACAAATCTCCGTCAACCTTTACTGTTAAATATTTACACTTCTTATAGTTTATTTTGAGCTCTATGTTTTCTCCGGCTGTTATCAGTTGTTAAGCAATCATATACCTCTATTATATTCAAAAAATTTTATATAATTTATTCAGAGGGGTACCCCCTAGCAATTATATAAAATTAAGTATAAATTATTAGAAATAAAGCTTACAAGACAGTGTTCATCTGGTACATAACATTCGGTTGCATTGGAAGCTGTAGACCACAAATGTGCACCCGGTTCTGCATTTTCTGACCAATCAGGTGTCGCTCCTGTCCCCTTCTTTCTGAAATGAATTGATTAATTGACACAAAAATTTGACAGCTTTCTTATAGTCATTAGATTGTAAATATATTATTTTATTATATACGTTTTTGCTATAATTATTTCAAATGTTATCGTATTCCAATGTGTAATCCAGTGGTGTATTATATAGGCTTTTGCAAAAGTTTTCATGAAAAAGTACAAATCCTATAATTGCCAGCTATACTATTGCACATATCACTGGCGGATCTAGGAGAATCTTCAGGGGGTGGGCCGTGGGTCAATGTGAATTTGTTATCAATGTATCCGATTCATATATGAATGAAGATACATTAAATATCAATTTTTAATTTAAGACAACTGAGGCCAGAAAACAATAGCATGGATAAAATAAGCTCCTAGATCAAAGCGGTAGCTATCTATATGTGAATGAAAAACATAAAAGGGTTCAGAATCGCCGATTTTGGATGCACCCATTGAGAAAACATTCGATACTGAATAATTTTGGTGTGTAAACCGTGTTTATTTCTTGTTGAATACCAACTAAAATTCAGGTCCATATCAACTAATGAGAAATCTAGGGGGGCCATAGCCTCCATGCCCCCCCTCAATGGCACATATGAATTACTATGTGAGATGTTGACGAACGTAATATTTAAAACAATGGCATTTGATAATAGCAAATTAAAATAGAATATATGATTAAAATTTTTAGCTAGACTATTTAAAAAAAAAAACCCTATAACACCATAAAACGATAACTTTGTTATGAAAAATTGTCCAGTGCAATTATGTTATTCTTCCATCTTTAAACAAAAAATATTAAAAATAAATTTCTGGCAATATTATCCATATTTTGGGGTGTGTTCCATTCCTTTTGATTAAAATGACACGATTTTTTTCATGGTGATGGTCATTTAGCGTTGTTACATATTTTTTAATTCTTTATTTTGGGATCTAAATATTTTATTTAACCTCTCGGACATATACAATGAAGTCTGGGAGACGTCGTATATTTCATTAGCCATTGAAGATTTTGATGTCACCGAAATGTCAGGAATGTTTCCCTACGATATATTATTTAATTATTTCGTTCTAGTGTCGATTCTGTTTTGTTTAAAATATCCAAGATGTCCTCCCTTCTCTCCTCCTCAACAGTACCAATAACTAAAACCCATCGGCACTCCAGTAAATTAAAAAAAAAAAATCACTTAAAAAGCAGTATTCAGTACAGTAATTACCTTACTAGGCGAATGCCGAATAATACATTGGAATTTAGTCAAAATTAAAAAATAAGACTCATAACATGTTCGAGTTTAATCCTTTGTGTGAAAGCGAAGATAGTCTAAATGGCTATTCAAATGATGGATTGAAAAAGGACATAAAAATGTTTATATCGTCCATTAATTAAATGATAATAGTGGATTTTTATGGCATTTCTAATTCAGTTTTATTTGTGTGTTAAAGGGGTTAACGAAAACATAAAGAAAAGTGGGAAAGCAAAACTTTTGATTTATTTTTAAGGTTTACGAGTATTTTATTGATAATAAATAATAAAAAATAAAATAAATTTATAAAAGAACTATAAAAATTCACGGACATGTTTTTAAAAAATTAAAATTCCAGTATCTTCAATGAAATACAAAAGTAAATAAAATATTTTAAAAATTAAAATAATATCTAACAAGTTTTGATAAAATGAAATAAAAAATTAAAAAAACAAACAGTAAAATCTATAAAAAGTAATTTAACATTTTCAATCACAAATTTTAAATAGTTATTCGTTTGTCAACACTTTTGTCTACTCCAATTTTATATAACTCTTGAATGTTATAAAAACAATTACATTTCTTTCACCGGTATAAAATGGTGAGCGAGTGAGGTAGGTTAGTGTGTAGAGGGCTGTGTTACTAATCCCCGGTTTCATGACCGACTGAAAATTACTAATTTATTAAGAATTCAGCCATGAATCAACCCTCTGGTATCTGGGGACTCTACTTGGGCTCTCGCAGTCTGTATAAAATGGGAATCCTTTGATAAGATAAAAACCTGAATGTTATCATTATCTAGGCCAAATCACCTCGCTGCACAACCGTTGGGTTAGAAACAGTAAAGTATATACCACGTACTGTTGTGGTATATACTTTATCATCATCGATTGTTGTATAGGTTACATTTCCTTAGGGAAGAATGACAATGTCGAACTTCTTCACAGTTGACGGAATGCTGTCACTATTATGTATTCACGACTGACGAAAATCCAAATTAATTTTAACATTATATTAAATTTTGATAGCTAAAGTTGTTTTATCAATATTTTAGTCTTTAGCGTACTAAATAAGGATCTCAAATATCCGAAAGCTTACGATGCAATAGAAGTGCTGAAGCCTTTACAAACTACATCCGACTTTTTATCCGTTTCAAATTTACTTATAATATTATGTTATGTTTTATAATATTATATATATGTAGACAAATTTATTATTATTATTTTTTTTAACAGGAGCGGAAATTGTTCAAGCCCCATCCTTTTTTAAATGTAAAAATCTGATTAAATTATGTTTATGTTTATGAAAGTTATCCAAAGAAGAAACAAATTTTTTCAATATTTAAGGGTATCTAATTTTTTTATAGCTTTGTTTATCAATAAAATAGCTAAGCATTGAGTATACCGTCAAATAAGCTTTGTTTTTAAAATATATGTTCCTAAAATAAAAAATAAAAAAATTACATTTATCATTTCCTTACCCAGACCCATCCCTCCAACACCACATCTCATTTTATTTCTGCCACAATACTTTTACTGTAACCTTAAAAACGTCCTTAAGATCGGTTACGTATTTGGCATTAAGAAAACTTATTATTGAGATTAGAATCTATCAAAATTAAAAAAATATATACAGGTACTTATTTCGAATTTTTTGGTACACATTACTCAACAATATTTCGATATATCACTAACAAAACATGAGAAGAGACTTACTTTTGAGAATCAGACATGGTCACCTAGCAGTCTGCTGAAGCCTTACTGCCACATTCTCTTTATTAGATAACCAATATTAAATTAGAAAAGTATTTTAAAATCCCCTTAAGGCTTGCTAAGACGTATGCCATTTTTAAAGAAAAAAATATTAAAATAAGAAGACCAAGTTGTTCTCATAATCATTCCCAAACAGTGGAGAAAATACGCTTTTAATAATTTATATTAAATAACACACCAGTCTAAATAGTGTGATATTTAAAAACTGGGACTTTTACGATGTTAATTAATAAATGACACTTACGAACTGATGACAAAATGTCTACTACCACATCACTCAATCAAAATACCTGTTTAATATTACCATAAATAAATATTGTTCTAGACTAGTGGTTTTGAAATGTTTAAAGTTAAATTAGTTCTAATTCAGAAGGTGTGAATTAGGATCAGCAGATATTATTTGATATTCTGGACATTATTAATGATTTATCATTATTTTTAATTTCTTAATAAGCGTTTATTGAATTTGAATAAAACGAATTTAGACCGTGTACATCCGATTTTTTTTGTTTACAACGTGATCCTTATTATTCAAATTTAATTATCACTTATTAACAAAATGAAAATAATAATATACACAAATAGTTGAAATGACGTGGTCCTTAATAGGCCAATACGAACAAAAAAAAAATATATATAAATATATATATATATATATATATATATATATATATATATATATATATATATATATCTCACACTAATAAATCGATAATTATGATTAAACAATCAAATAAAAACTGTTTCACACCATCTGAAATAAAATAAATCCAACTTTTCAAATTTCAGCAATCACTAGTCTTAAACAATATAAGCATAATTCATGGCAATATTTGATTGGTTGATGTAATAATATTTTGTCGTCAATTTTTAATTACGATTTATGTTTAACATCGTACAAGTGTCAATTTTATAATCACACTAGTTTATTATTTAATATATATGTGTGTGCGTGTGTGTGTGTGTTTCAGAATCTTGAAATTTAGTAAATAATTTAAGTAAACTATCTTTTTTTTCGCGACGGTTTGAAATTATATCCTCATATTCATGCCCTAACAATGTAAATAGTATAATTTAAATATTCTATTTATTTTTATTGATTCTATTTATTTTTATTAATTCTATTTATTTATTATTCTATTTATTTTTATTATTCTATTTATTTTTATTTTTATTATTTTTATTTAGGCTTTATTTTATTATCATATTTGCTTTAATTTCCTTTTATTTTATATATGTTGCGTATGTATATATTTATTACATTCACTTATTTTATTTTGTTTATACCACTTTTTTGTTTTGTTATGGAATGATTGTAGCTACATAGCACCATTACTTATTGCCCACAGGTGACAGATTGTAATGTCTAAATACATTGTTTATAAAGTAAAAAAAAAAAAAAAAGTATAATATAAATATAAAATAGTGAATTACAGTAAATAATAACGGATATTAAAATCACACACTTGTCTGAATATAAACTTAACGCTTATGCGTAATATTTAGATAAAGATACGAATAAATCAGAACTAAAGCCAAATGTCATGAATGAAATTAAGAAAACTACGAATAGTGTCCTATCAAAAATATAGTTGATGCCAACATATTAGATCTAAAATCTCTCATACTAGAAATTTCAGAAAAACATGAAACACAATCGAATTTGATGCACCTAAAATATTGAAAGAAATAGTTTCAAACGCCATAAAACTTTTTTTTTTTTATTAATTGTTATTTTGATGGTAATTATTTTTAAATATTTTTGTCTTGAAGAGAAGAGATTTTTCCTGGCCGGGATTCGAACCCGGGTCGTAGGTATCTCCGTGGAAGTGCTCTAAACCACTGAGCTACCAGGGGTCGTATCCAAGTCAGACAAATCCGTTCTCTTCACAGTTCCTATATCCCCGTGTTCTCGCAATTTTAGCGATCTATACTCAGGGAATAATATTCATTGAACATTATTTTAATTAGGATCTTGTTGACTTATGTCAATATATTATTTCTAATTTATTTAACATTTAAAATTGCGAGAACACGGGGATATAGGATATAGGACCCAGGTTCGGGCAAGGCTAATCTTTTCTCTTCAAAACAAAAATATTTAAAAGAAATTATTGTTTTCTTAAAAAAAAAAAAAAAAAACGATGTAAAATACTGGACTATATATCTGCAATTTTTCATAAAAATGGCGAAAAAACTCACAGATCAATGTTTAATTCATTTTAATATTAACAATTGACCATGGGGGATAGCTGATCCCTAAGAAAATATATATATTAAAAAAAAATTTAGACATTAAAAATACATTTTATGAGGTATCTATGCTTGATTTTGCTGATTGTTGGGACAAATTTATTAAAATTATGTATTTTTCTCATTATAATTGTTATTTTTTACAGAATTGTGACTTATAACCTTTTTAAGTTCTATATGATTATTAATTGATGCAGAAAAATTATTAAAAAGATATGAAAATGACATAAATTTATCGAAACGTCATTTTAATAAAGTAAGAATAAATACAAACTGGATGTTTTTCCCCCCATTTTTATAAGAAATTATTGTTGTAAAAAATATAACATTCGCGTTATAAACCAAAAATTGGATGTACCAAATCTAAATTGATGTTATTTAAATTTAATAAATTCTTATTTGGATAAAAACAAATATATATAATAAAAACTACATACCTGTTGATCCTATTTCAATCCAGCTGGATAATCACAAGATATTATTTAAAAACTGTCAATTGCATAATAAAATATAAAATACACAATTCTAAAATTTTTCGCCCTCTTAAACGCTGTAGATACAAGATTGTTAGTTTTTTTTGTTGAAGTTTTGAAATATTCCGGAATGCGAAATGAAAGGCACTTTTGAAATAATTAGGAAAGGGACAATATTGGAAAGGAAAGTTATTTTTAATTATGTGCTATAGTTTGACCAAAATAACTAAACTTAAAATATAAAATATGTAATCTAATTTAAAAACGGTATAAATTAAACGAAAATAAATTAAAAAAAGTAAGCGAAAATTAAATTAATGTAAAGGAAAATACCCCAAAATACCAGAGGAAGAATTATTAGAGATTTTCTTTTTATGTGATACTCCTCTTTAACATCAGTGTAAATTCTTCTAATAAACTTAACGAATACAAAAATATATTTAAATAAAAAGCCTATGAAGGATATTGGTACGTATTGGAGGCTGTAATGTTTCTAAGCCAAAGGTTGGGAGGCGATTTGACCGAAAATACGCTCAACCGCCTGGTTTTTCCCCAATGAACGGTGATAGAGGGTTGATATATAGCCATAAAATGATTAAATAATTCGCATCAATATTACATTACATTTAATAATATTGATTGTCTTATATACATACATATATATATATATATATATATATATATATATATATATATATATATATATATATATTTGTATATCAAATATCTGATGTATAATAGATCTATAATACATCTGATGTCACAGGAAAGAAGACACTGATTCCAAAACACTTCGACAAGTGGAGTTATTTGTTCTTCCAGCCAATTCCCAACAGCTACCTAGAAGTTATCCCCTTGGAAACAAGGTAAAATTTTAAATACATTCACTATTATTGAAATGCTTATGGTTAAAACATTTTAATTAACGATGTGAATCTTATTTTCCTTTATTTTTCGCCACATGGAACACATCGCCACATCGTCAACATTTTACTCAGGTTGTATAAACCCTATATAAATTTCGTGATTGGTTTGGATTAGTATTTTAAACTGTGAGAGAGATAGAAATTCGCATCTTTTTTTAAAACGTATTTATTGAAATTCACAATTGTGCTATAAGTATTCAACAAGTAAATAGAATGAATGACAAATAATGACAAGAGATAAAGGCGGGTAGAGAAACTACCCCCTGGAAATACCCAACAACAAATTCAATTTAAAAGATCACTAGTCCATCTTTTTTTTTCAAAAACTTCGGAAGATTTTGGGGAATTGAAGAGGTAGCTTTGAAACTCGTGAAACTTAAAAGGTTTGAAACTCGTGGGTTTTAGTGGGAATGCTTTTCATGAATGGATTGATGTATTAAATCAGCAACAAATGGGATATTAAAGTCATTATGATATTATTCGTAACAAAGTAAGGGGTATAAAGGATTTTACGAAGGATTTTGGATTGTATGGATTTGATTGGAGTTAGGAGGAATTTGATGGCTTAGTGGAGCCCCAAAGCCCTACTCCGTATCTTTAAATCTTACTGTGGCAGATAATTTATTTAATCTGTTAACAGCTACCCCACGGTTGGTCCCTGCGGGACTGCCAGACCGTCCTGGAGCTCACCCGGATAAAGTGGGTGAAAAACCTGGCGGTTGAGGGTGAACTCCAACGAATTACCTCACAGCACAACTGTCGTCTTTGAAACAGTACAATCTCTACCACATAATGAATAAAAAACTTTTATCCCTTTGAAACCTTTTTCGAGTTGTAGTGGTATAGGTTTTTTAATAATGTTTTATAAAAAAAATAGGAAACTTACGTTCAGTTTTACGTAGATTCGCCTTTTTTCGATGTCACATTCGATGTCATTACGTAGATGTCACATTTTTCGTTTCTTTCGATGACCAAATTGGTCTTAATAGGGAATAATGAGTGTGCAGATACTTTTTGCCACCGCAGTTTAAGTAATTAAGGATTTCCTAAACCTTGGTTGGGATCTTTTATTTCTAAGATTGGACTAGTCGGTCATTCATAACATTTAAGATTAAGATTTGAAAAAACAAAACACAGATAAGGATTTAATGGAGTGCATTGGGAGAGTTATCACAGAAAATTGGGTGGAGGGGGGATAGGTCAAGGGCCCAACTGATACAACGACTAGATTTCAAAAAAGGACCTGATTTGACTTGAAATGGATTGCTTTATTGCAGGTTAGTAATAATTAAAATTATTTTATTACTGTAATCCTGTACTACCAAATAAATAAAATTATTTCTATTTAGAGGAAGATTCAGAACGAAAAATGTTCTGTAATAATTTTTTTTTTTTTAAATACATACTTTAGGGTATGTTAAATAAATTTTATATTACGATATGTACTTCCTTGCACTTTATCGAATATTCCTTCATTCTTTCCTAAGTTGCTTTATTCCTTCATTCTCTCCTCTCTTCCGAGATTACTATTTTTCTTTTAAATTCAGGTTTCTCTTCGAAACTTTTATTCTCATCCTTCAACAACTTTCTTAATTGCACATTATATTTAATGAAACTTTCTGAAATATTTAACTCATTTAAATCGAATTGAACATGTTTGAACCAATTTTATTTTCCTGTTTCTAAAAGAATCAATAACTGTTCTGTCATTCTATGCCTGTCTGGTTTTTATACTCATTTGCGATATTTAAAAACACGATAACAATGTAAAATTTTTAATTTAAATGGTGGGATAAGGACACAATTTCACCCTCAAAGACGTGTTCTTAAGATGACAGTTTGATTGGTAAAGAAATAAAGATTTAAATAAATTATTTGAAAGTTGAATCTTATAAGTCAGATTTTTAAAATATTTTTTTATTAGACATCATTAGGTGATACTTTTTTAACAATGATAGCAAGGACATAACTGTTTTAAATTATGTCAAATCTTAGTTTTAGTGCGAGATTCCATTTAAGGTTCTAATATTTTAATTGTAAAATAAGAGCAATGAAATGCTTTTTATTCAATTGGAGAATGATTTACTTGGACGTCAAACCACTCACATAATTAGTTTTTAGCATATTTTTTTAATTTATGGATTTTATGGTCCTTACATTCCATATTCGGATATTATTGTAAGCCCGTATATGAATTACAGTATGGTCAGTAAGGAAATAAAGATTTGGTATATGTTCCCCACGTTGTCGCTTTGGGTTAAGTTACAAGTTTTAACTGTTTATTCATTTCGTTTTTAATATTTTCCAAAAATACAAGTTATCGTGAGCGTTAGTCTGAAAAATAGAATGTAATTATGTATAATGAGTATAATTCGGTAATCATTTCATCAAGAAATACAAATTTCAACTAACATTTTGAAGTATAGATGATATATTATAATTTATATTATAGTTAGATGTTATATTTTTTTTAATATTTTTAAATATTTTATTTGAAAAGAAAATATATGACCAGGACCCGGGTTCGAGTCCGGGTCCTGGTCATATCTTCTCTTTTCAAATAAAATATTTAAAAATATAGATGATATATGTTTCCTGAAACGTAGATTTCTAAATGAAATTATTATCAAAATTCATTCTCATTATCTTTAACCAAAATTACATCATCATTTCCGTACAAGAGATCATGGTAACTTGCATTTTGGGAAAATATTAAAAATTAAACGAATAAACAGTTAAAGTGTTGTGACTCGATTCGAAGCGACAACCTGCGGAATAATTACCAAAGATTTAAATCAATTAGTTGGAAGTCAAATTTTTAAATACAGCATTTTTAATTATACACTCTAAAATACTTGGCTCGTTTGAACAAATTACGTTTTGTTTTCCTGTTTTTTAAAAGAATCAAATCATTCCTGTTTTGTCATTTTATCTTCAGACATTCTTAGTAAATGGTCATAAAACTAATTCTTCGTTTTTTTTTTCTGAAATTGGCTCACTATTCTGATAAAGGGTTTGATTTGAAACAAAATGCACCTCATTATTTTTAAATTTTAATCGCAATGTTTTCTTTAAATGTTTCTTTCTTTCTTTTTGTAATTCTTCCAGCAGTCCTGTATTTGTTGGAGCCAATGTTTCAACTACATCACGTTCTTCTAAATATTCTGTAATAGCTGAATTTTGAATTCCATGATAATTTAATAACTTTTATTAATTAAATTTCTAAATTATGTTTGAATTTTATTTTCATATCACAAAATCATGGATACTAAATTTTCTTTTCTTTATATAATATCATCTATTAGTGGATAAATAAAATAAATGAATATTCTGTAATTTTTACAATATTTACCCAATTTATCATATCAAGAGGATAACGAAGTAGTCCCCTAGCCTCTATGAAGTGGATACCCTTAATTGGGGAAAGCCTGGCGATTTTTGGTGATCTCGGACAAATCACCTCCCTGCACAACCCATGTTGTGCTAGAAACAGTGCAGACTCTATCATGTACTGAATCCAATATCATTCATGGGTTATAGTTGTACAGGATTTGGGACAATAAATAAATATCAGATAAATAAAATATATCATTTGCAAGAACCATGTTGATACAGTACAGCCATAGTGAGCGATGCAGTGAAACATTTGACATCAATTTGGAATGAATATGAGAACAATAAATTCTCGAACGCCATCAAAAGGTAGATTTATATTTATTGTCTGAACCTCAGGAACCTGAAAAAAAATTATATGTGTATATATATATATACATATTATAAAACTAATTCGTCGGCCGCGTCTGTCCCCAGTAAACTCAATAACTACTGCACGGATTTGCATGCGATTTTCACCAGTAGATAGAGCGATTCACGAGAAAGATTTAGGTATATAACTTGTCGAGGATTTATGTGAATGGGTTAGAATATAAAGATAATTGTAGGGAATTTAGGAAAAAGTATAGCCGCTTGGGAGGTTTCATCGAAGACGGTGACCAATCCCTTTGACATATAAGGAAACAATGCATGGCGGTGTATTCCTCTTTTATAGATCTGCAAAAAAAATCAGAGATAGTATAAATCTTTTAAGGATAGCTTACTATACCTATTTTGTATTCTAAAAAATTGAATTCGGTACTTGGAAAGCTGTTTAGAGGAGTAAAGTATTCATCCTTATCAACTTATAAACTTTAGTAACCTTAAGCATTCCATGCACATTATTAGAATATTTTATACCATATAATTTAAATGAGTATCTTATGGGTTATAACAAAAAATTAACACACATGAAAATAAATTTGTATATAGAGAGGCCCTCAATTTGATCCTGCAAGTAGTAATATGCTTGTTCCCAAGATTATGCCTTAGTGTACGCCGAAGTGCTTGGCACACGACACTACTGTGTCTTCGGATATAAAAAACTTAGACTTATTAAAGTACTGTATTGTAATCGGCCCTTGAGAAGTGCAAAATTTAAATTTAATTAAATCTATTTGAAGTGGCCGAAATTGGGGTACAAAGATTCCTTCACATGCAGGCGTACATACAAGCGAAAGTAATAAAAGCGTGTTAAGGGTTAATATTACCCTCATAACTAAAAAAATACAATTAACAATTTTATTTCATTTTTATAATATAGTTTATATTGTATTGGATATTTATATTATATTTTAGCGGAAAAAATATTTATATATAAAATTGATTTGTAAACCCTTTTTGACAATTGAGATAATTATTAGGAATAGCATTTTAATTTATCGAAAAAATTTAAATGATTTAGCGCATTATGATTTATAAACCATAAATTTTTTTGTTTTCGGCATTATCATAAGCTCAAATTATTCACACCTTTTCTTTTTCCAGATGGATAATGTGTGTTTTGAAGATGATTCTGTCATTGAAATGGAAAATGTCAGATTAGAAGAAAGGAATGGAAAGATTGCGGAAAACGAGAAAGTTGCTGTCAACTCTGAGAAAGTAACATACACTAAGGTGAATGACGAATCTAATTCTTTTACCTGCTTTAAATTAATTTAATCATGAATTCAGGAAAAGACTCATGACGGTTTTTTATCAAATTGGACTTTTTAGCTTAGTTTTTGTTTTACTCGTACGTTTTGGTACTTATTCCGCAGGTTGGTAGCTTGGTAGGATGGGATAGTTAAAATCCCCGTAAGTGACGCCACGTTACTTCATTTAACGTAACGATTTTTTCTGTACCTGCGGTATCCCCCGCCATTTCTTCCCAAATAAATAATTTTAAAAAAGGATATATTTACCAAGGATATTTAACCAAGCCCAAATCTGGCATAATTTCCTGCTCCTTTACATATAATGAAGGTTGTTTCAGGCTTCTTATATAAAAGGAAATTATGACAATTGAAATTAACCACCTTGAATTACCCATTGATCGCTATGTTAGTTGTTCTCAAATAAGCTGTCACTTTGTTATATTACCCCGGGTTGCTTTACAAACTCCGTAAATTCCTAGCTCCTACATACTTTCTCATTATCGAATCATATCTCTCCTACAGGTCATTCACAGTAAATCATAATACTGTCTACTTATCCCTCATTCCGCAATCTGCCGGTGTTCCTCAAGGCAGTAAGTATCATCGGCCCAATTCTCTGCACAGTTTATACAGCTGACGTCCCAACTCATCCTAATACTATCCTTGCCACGTATGTGGATGACATATGTCTATTATCTGTCAACGCTGATCCAGTTATAGCATCCCGTACTCTTCAACCTCATATCGCTGGTTTTGAAAATTAGTGTCCAAACTGGAGGATTAAAATAAATTCCCACAAATCTCATCAAATCACCTTTACCCTCCGTCGTAAACCAACGACTTCCTGCCCTCCTGTATCGTTTAATAACATCCCCTGATTTCTGTAGAACAGGTGCGGTACTTAGACTGCGTTTGACAAACGCTTAACTTGGAATCCTCATACTAGGCTGAAACGACAAGAAGCAGCTTGCCGTTTCAGGCTATTTCAACATTTGCTAGACAAACGCTCTAAGATCCCAATTAATTACAAAAGACTCATATACACGACAATCATTAGACCCATCTGGACTTACGAAATAGAGCTTTTGGTCTCCATTAAGCCATCGAATTCTTCTCGTATTTGTTACGAACAAAGTAATCCATAATGATCTTAATGTCCCGTTTATTGCTGAATTGGCCCGAATCCGATATCAATCTTTTCATGACAAACTTCATTTCAAACCTCGCAACCTCTTCAATTCCTGATAATCCTCCGAGGCATCTGAAAAGAAGATGGCCTCGTGACCTTCTAAGCTGAACTATTTATTTGAGTACTACCACTGGGTAGTTTCTCTACTTGCCTTTGTGTCTGGACATGATTTATCTTTCATTATGTTTACTTGATAAGTTGTAAATTTCAATAAAAATATATTAAAAAATAAAATAAAATAAAAACTTGGTTATATTGAAGTATATTTTCAAGCCATTATTTCCCCAAAAAATTCCAATATCGTGATGTCACTTGATGGGACTTTTACTACTTTTGCCACCAATCTGGCAACCTGCACTACAAAATATCCTTCCATTGTGCTTGCAGAATGCCCATAAGTATTCAATTAGTTGTCTCTATCCATTGCCACTTGTTAAAGAGATATACGCATTCCCAACATTATACCGACAAACAGTTCCAAACATGAATACGCACTATAGTGAGTAGGCATCGTATACTACATTCGTATAGTACGTAGCTTAGTGAAGCATTTAACTTAATCAGTCCGAAAATTGAAAAATATAATCAGAATAAAACAAAAATTGCAAAAATAATGATAGTTTCGATTATATATATTTTTACTAATGAAATAATAATATATATCTAATATAGAATAGAAACATAATTTTATTCTGGGACCAGGTCCCTTTAGAATAACAGAGATGAACAAATCAATAAAATAGAGCAAAAAACTCAAAAAGAAACACTATTATTTATTATAATGCAATTGGGAAAAACCACAATGCAAAGCCTTATGTTTCAAATCTAGTAATACACCCACTTACCAGTCGACGTTTCGCCTATTCAGACATTATCAAGACACAAAAACAAAAAAGGGATATGTGAGTTGTATGTTGAACATCTTGGTGGTTGGGTGCTGTCTCATGTTTGGAGCCTGTTTGGGCTGTTGATCGTTGGGATGTATTGCACCTTTTTCTTCGAGATGTGATTCACATAACCCTTTTTTGTTTTTGTGTCTTGATGATGCCTGAATAGGCGAAACGTCGACTGGTAAGTGGGTGTATTACTAGATTTGAAACATAAGGCTTTGCATTGTGGTTTTTCCCAATTGCATTATAATTAGAGATGAACAAATATAAATAAATATTTATCTGGTCAAAGGCCTACATCAAAATAAAACAATACTTACATTATAGGTATCTTGAAAGTAAATAACTAAACAGGTATGTTTTGGTAGAGAATCAGAAAATGTAATACAAAATTAAAATAAAAAACAGACAAATTTATAATAAAACGAAATAGGCTTATGGAAAAATAAGTGAATACATGAAAGCATCTAATAATAAAATAAAGTGATGTCATTATGAGTGAGGAATATTTACAGTAGTTCATCAATCGATCAAGTTGAATATATCTAGAAATTATTTACTGATTATAAAGCATCTGATTGGGAATTTAGAAGATGTAGGAAAAGTTTGGATTTAAATGAGGTTAAAGAAGACGCATGACGGATATCGAGTGGGAGTGAGTTCCAAAGAGAGATAGAACGTTCAAAAGTTTTGGTTCTATGGGATCGGATATAAAGATCGGAAGGGCGAGATCTTGTGCCCTGGGATAGAGGATTTGAATTGTAGGAGACTGTTCAGTCGTGTAACTGTCAAACAGTGTATATCCAATAATTTAGTCACTGCCGCCATGATCGGCTATAGCCATCTAAATAGAAAGAAATTTGCATATACACCATATGTTCTCCGAATAACTTCACTTGCTGCTCAACCGTGGACGAATCACCATCTTGCAAAATTAACGGCATCAGACTGAGGAGCCACCTTGAATCTCTGCAACCCCCTCTGCTATTACGTGGTCCAGAGAGGATGACAGTGATCATCTGAAGACGATTGCCAGGCATTTGGATGACTTGAAGACCAGGTGACTATCAACTAACGTTGTAAGTAACCTTTACTTGCATTAACAAGCCCCCCCCCCCTTTGCGGTTACAATTCTTTAAAGACTATTTGGCATCGCCATCCAATAAGGAGTCTACCGTCCCACGCCGAGTGGCCCCGTCGCCCCAGTTTGGTGTTTTGTTTATAAGAAAATTCATTTCGAGTTGAAATTTCATATTTAATAGTTTCGTTCATAGCATTATTCCAACTCAGTCTCTTCTGTAAATAAATACTAACCATTACTTTTCTAAACATCTATAAGCGATAATTTCTTAGTTGCTTTATTTGTAAAAATTGCCTAACCTTTTTTAATATATTTAGATTTAATAAAACCGTATGTTTCAGTATCTGACCTAATTTATTTCATTCACCGATTCTATTCAACTCATATTTAGAATATTTATTTATTTTTCTATTCAGTCTAATCACGCGATCAAACAGAGACTATAGATATAAGATGGATGTTGTGAGTTGATAGTTTGATATAAGTAAAAACCAAGGAAATAGAGTCTACGGATAGAAGGAAAAAGCCACTTTAACTCAACGTAACGGCTGGACACATAAGACCTTCTCGGGTCGTCGAAGACAAATCGAAGCGAACAGTTCATAATTTGCCTCAACCTCTCCTTGAGCCGGTTCGAAAGGCCACCATGTGCCACAAAAACATAGTCTAAGTGTGGAAAAGTAAAAGAAGTGATGAGGAGCTTACGGATAGATAGTGTTAGAAGATGCCTGGAACGGTGGAATAACTTTAGAGAGCTTATTGCTCGACGGGAAATTTAGGCAAAAGGGGTTTCCATGAGAGGGATTGGTCGAAAATGATTCCGAGGTTTCCAACAGAGGAAATGAAGGCAATAGGGTGATCATTTAGCGTTGGTTAATCGGGGAAGTGAGTTGATAGATTTAAGAAGGGTGTTGGAAACAATTTGGATGGCCTGAGTTTTCGCAGCATTCAACGACAGTTTATTCAAGTTTGCCCAGGCACTGTCTAGGTCCTCTTGAATATTGGCAAAGACAGCTATTATCTCAGATGGAGGAAAGGACAAATATATCTGGGAATCGTCGGCGTACAAATGGTGGGAACAGTGGAGGATTGATTTGGGAAGGTCATTAATGTAACAGTTGAAAAGGAGTGGGGAAATACTAGAACCCTGTGCCACTCCCATGTTCGGCGGAAGGAAAGAGGATAGGGGTTGATTAGGGATGGAGACTGCTTGAGTCCTATCCGAGAGGAAAGCTTGGACCCAGAGTATGGAACTGTTGGGAAAAGAAAAGAGATTTTAGTTTAGAGAAAAGGATGGAATGGTTCAGCGAATCGAAAGCTTTTGAAAAGTCGAGTAGAATTAGTACTGTTAGCTTTTTTTCGTCCACGGCAGTATGTATGTCAGTGGTGATTTTAACGAGGACAGATTGTGTGGAAAGGCCAGGACGGAAGCCTGATTGAAGTGGATCAAGGAGTTTGGACTGTTGTTTGGGATTTAACTATTCTTTCGAGGGTTTTGGAAAGGTTAAAAAGTATAGAAATAGGCCGGAAATCATTTGGGTTTGAGGGATTGGGTGATTTGTTAATAGGATGGACTATTACTTTTTTCCAGGAGGAAGGGAAAACTGCATGTTGTAGGGAAAAATTGTAAATGTAGAGAAGGGCAGGTAGAATTTCGGAGATGCGTATCTTTAACAATTTGACGAGAATGCCGTCAGAACCGATGGAATTAGAGTGGGATTTCAATAGGAAGGAGATAAGGTCAGTGGGTGAAATGTCGGAGAAATAAAAGAATCCTTCTCAGAGAAAGAAAGAAATAGTAGAGATATTCAGAAAGTAGGAGAGTTAGATCGTGAGTTAGTAGAGAAAGACAAAAATGGGTGTTTAATTCATCAGGTGAAACCGGAAAGATTACAGGGGAAGGGGATTTATATAGTGAGAGCTTCCGAAGGATTTGCCATTTGGATTTAGGATCAGGCGCGGAGGAAAGGGCTTCATGAAAGTATTTGGATTGCGCCTGCCTTATTGTGGATTGCGTTAAGTTGCGAAGAGTCCTTAACACCTGATAATCGTCGGTCCGTCTTGTCCGTCTGTAGCATCTGCGAGCTGCGCCGCGCTTCCCCTGCAGTTCATTTATGTTTTGACCCATCCAAGGAGCGGGTAATCGACGGAAGGTTGTAGTTTTGAGAGGAGCATGGGTGCCCAGGATACTAATAAGATAGGAAGTAAGTGTGTCATCCATGGAATCAATAGTTGGACAGGAATAGATTTCACTCAAATTCAGAGATTCAAGGGAAGGCAAGATGCTTTCACGAATGATCGCATCTAGGTTGCGAAAGGTAAAGGTTTTAGATAGTTTGTTTGGAGTTTGGATATAATATGTAATTTGGATTAGGTCGTAAGAAGAAAGAAACGGAACGGGCAATTGAGAAGAGGAGAATAGTTTCTGAGGAGAATCGATGACATACAGATCTAACCATGTGTCTGATCGGTGGGTATGATGGATAGAAGAAAATGGAACAATGGATAGATTTAGGAAGAAATTTTCCAGATATAGGGTGTCATTTGACTTCACAAGGAGATTGGTGTTGAAATCGCCAGAGATAATGATATGGTTGTAGAAAGGAATATAATTGTAAAGGATAGATTCAAGGGTAGAGTCAAAAGGCACTCACTAAAGGACGCCGGTATACAACTACGTACAGGAGCGGGTGTCCATTACAGGATATTTCGGTGAAAAGGAATTCAATATTGAAAAGGACTTCAGATGGAAGAGAGAATTCAAGGATTCGGGCTTTTAGTGTTTGATGGATGTAAAGACCTACTCCACCGGTCCGGTTAACTCGGTCATGGCGGAGAAACATATAGTCATGTAGGGTGTTATACACATGTAATTAAAAATATTCACAATACTCGTGTTCAGGTAAGAATTATTTCTCATTGTCAGTTGTCATGTAAGAAATCCAACTACTTTTAAATGTAATAACACATTATTTAAATACTTTAAAAAAAATTACCGGTCCAAAATGTTACCCATGAGGAAATATGAAAAAAACAAAAACAATAAAATTGTAAAAGGGTGTTATTTTCTTGAACATATATAGTTGTTAATGAAACTTTTTGTAGCTATTGAAAAAGATAATAAAGACCAGTTTCTGAATTCTCAACTCCTAAGATGTACTTCTTACAGGAATACTAATATTATTTTTGATAATTATATCCTCTATTCAATTTAAACTTATATTTATTCTGATGTTGTTATGTTTGAAGTATACTTTAGTGTACAAAGTGGACAAATAATGTCAATCAGGAGCAGAAGTAGCTTTCCTTCGGAAACTGATTTTAAAATGTATAAACTAAATTTTGATTCTCAAAAGTGGTGATTAGCCCTGAACTTGTTAAAACATTTTAGTGAGATTATATATCTTATATATATATATATATATATATATATATATATATATATATATATATATATATATATATATATATATATATAATCTCACAAAATGTGTAAGTGTTATACGCAAAGAAAAGATATTCGGTGAAGAAAGATGATGGATTTTATGTTTGAGTGGAAAATGGTTGACTGGATAATTCTAATGATGGATTGAAGCAGAATTGAAGTTCTGCTTATTTTTGTGTTATCATTGACTACAATACACTCCCAGACCAATTCAATCCATCATGATAGATTTTAGTACTACACCCTAATTATTTTTCTTTTTTCAATCTAGATAAGGAATAACTTTAATTAAATGTTCACAATACTTTCCATAACAGATATTTACAGTATAGATTAACTTTCTAATTAAAAAATGTAATTTGTTATAAAATAACATTTATTTTCATAGATTGATGTACCTGAAACTGGTGTAAACCAAAATGACAAACAACTTAAGGAAGCATGTCAACCGCAATTATGTCAAGAAGTGAACAAACGTTACCAGAAGACAATGGAAACGAACAAAAATTTCGATCCGATGTTGAAACTAAAAGCCATATTATTTTTCATAATGTGTTTAACACTGCTAATTTGGTGTTTAATACACTTTATAGCTATTAACTCTCATACTAAGTAAGGTTATGTGCATTCTTTTCTTTAGTTTCTATATTTGTGATATTTAGTTGATTTTTGAAGTTACTCAAATTATGATCAGATTAAATGGTTTTAATGAGTATTTTGTTTTAAAAATTACTCTAGACTTAAAATTAAAGATGTAACTTAACTAAAAAATAAACAGCAAAAGTTATGTCTCAAACTCTTAAAAGCTTTTTTTAAGATTTTGTATTTTATTACAAATAATTATTCTTTATTAAATTGTAATGATGAAAACTAGATTAGAAAGAAAAAGAAGCAATATAACACAATTTTAAAGCAAGCAAAAAATTATATAAATTTTACTCTTTATAGTAAACTATAGGAATTCTTAGTGTAGAATATGAATAAAAAGTGAAAATTTTTTGTACTTTCTAGTTAATTCATACTTGCTTTCTGTTTATGGATAAAATGTAATGTAATAATTGTAATATCATAATGGATATAATGATAGGGATAAAATATGTGATGGTTATAATGATTTTGTCCTTTAATAACTTAATTGCATAAATAACTAATTTTGATTTTCAGGTAATAGAGAATATATATCAGTGTAAAAATTATTTTTCATTCTTGTTAATTCCTGTGTTCTGATAAATAATATTTGTTAATTTATAGATATAATTCTGATATCATAACGAATATAATGATATGAATAAAATGTGGTCTATGTGATTGTTATAATGATGTTTTCCTATTACAACTTAATTGTATAAATAATTACTTTTGGTTTTTAACTTATAGAGTACATTTTCCATTATAAAAATTATTTTTCATTTTTTCAAAATATGATAGAAAAATGAGTTAGTAAATTATCTTGTATTTATTGAATAAAAAATTACTGTTTTTCTTATGTACCCTTCACATGAATGAATATATTTAAATATATGTTTAAAATTTAAACTTATGAATAGAAGTAAGTGATGTGAATGATAATATAGGGGTAGAATCAAATATTATAAAATATAACAAGATACAGAAGTGAATACATTGTTAGAAATAAAGTACTGAGTAAAAATAAGAGATAAAACTATCTTTTATAGGATAAAAAAGTTCACTAAATTATATACATTCACATCTTGCTTTCAAGGTCAAATCATTTCTGGAAAAGCCGAATCATACTCAAATATTTTGAAATTAATTCTTAAGGATTTCTCCAATTTCTTAAAATAAAGTAATATTGTCTGTAGCTAATGAAGTGTTTTATTTTCACGTAGAAAATAAAATTAATGGTACAGATTAAAATACTAAACAAATCATATGAAAATATACATATAACTAATAAAGTGAATTAAATTGTTTTAAAAATTGCTCTTTTCTCAGTATGAAAATAAGCATGATTCTGTCTATTATCACTTTCTGTTTTTATGGATTGAACAAAATTTAAAATATTCAACTAAAAAAGTTCATTATTTACTACCTTACTTTTTGTTTTAATAAAATGACTAATTTTACTCAAGACACTTAAAAGATTTTCATTTCCTACTCAGAACTAGAAAGCACATCTAAAACCTTGTTTGATGTTAGTTGTGAGGATTAATATTTCCAAATCTGATAATTAAAATAAATTAACCAGCTTCTTTGAAAAATTATCCAATAAGCAATTCTTTGCTGCTCTAGTTCTTAGCCTTAAATATTGTTTTAGTTCTGGTCAAAATTATTTTTTAAATCCAACCTTCAAATATAATTTTGTTTTTAGATTTCCAAATGATGGACAGTTGTTGTTTGTTTAGTTCTTTAAAACAGATTGGATTTAATATATTTAAATTAGTATACATATATGAACTATATACAGCTTAAAACTTCTTTTAGTGTTAACACAATAAATCAGGGTTGATCATTTAATATATTTGATACCTTAAGTGCTTTCTATTTGCATTTAAAAATGTAAGTTGTTTCAACCTTTCACTCCCAAGTCATATCTCGTCTAAATTGAAAAATAGTTTGTACCTACCTGTTTCATCTTTTCACAATCATAGGATATTCTTTAGCTGGGATACTATCGGCACTTCAATGGGTCTTTTACTTTTAATTATTGTCATAAGTTAAACAATTAAAATAAATGCAAATGGTGGCAATTTTTTAATTTTACACACCGACCACAGCTTCTTATAACTTTTTATTTTTTTAATATTCATTAGTACCCTTTCTTTAAATTTTCTATGGTAGTTTCAACCTTCTGCTGAATAGTCATTTGGCTCATCAAATAAGAACAATTTTTTCACCATTTTTAATACAAAGTAAAACTTAAAGTTTGATCTTAGATAACACACACAGTTTTTCGGAATCTATTTTTATTTCTATCACCATTAATCTCCAAAATCAGTGAATTGATCAAATGTGTAATGAAAACACAATCTTTTTAATCTATAAAAACCACATATGCTTACAATTCATCAAATACAACCAGAAAAAAAACCCGGAAAACTAACAAGAATAAACACTTCAATATACACTAAAGAAAAAAAAAAAAAAAGTAGAGCTCTAACAATGCTGTGTGTAGGTAGCCATGCGAAGTGAGGAAGAAATATAAACTAAAGAGAACAGCATTCACAGATTTTTTTAGGAATACAATAAATAGAAAACATTGTGGGTGGTACATTGATTAGGGCCATTGTAGCAAAATTAAAAAAAAAAAAAAACTGGGGGGGGGGTGCTTATAGATTGATGTATAGATGTATTTTTATATAGATAAAATGGTACTACAAACATAAAAAAGAAATCAAAGGAAAAAAAAGAAAGCTCTGAGATAAATAAAATTAAAACCATCAGTATTTGCATTGCAAAATGATTTACATATATTTTAATGAAATCATATAAAAAAACAAACATATATATTTTAGTTCAATAAACTTTTTTTTAAAATTTCCCCGTACAAAAATATAATTAGTTCTTGATAAATCTATAAAATGATGTTTTGAATAATTACATCTTTCTTAAACAACTGATTCTGGAAATAAACAAGATAACATTCTACAGCTTAATGATTTCCTCAACAGCTTTTACAATACTTCCAGCATCAATTTTATATTTTTCCAAAAGCTTTTGAGGGGGTCCAGATCTCGGGACTTCATTGACAGAAAGTAGTTTAATGCAAAATTTGGACAAAGCACAGGCGGAAGATACAGCCTCACCAATTCCTCCTAGAAATATCACAAATCCGTACATAAATAATCATAAATTTTACTAGAATTTCATTAACATTAAAATATACATAAATTGTTACAAAGTTAGTAATATGGAACCTAAGGTTTTTATTTTTAAGAAGTACATTAATTATAATTTCAACTTATTCGTTTTTTTCATTCTGAAAAAAATTGTTAAAATTTGGAGTTAATAATACAGCTTTGGGCAGTATGTTCAATAAAACTGAAAAATAACAATTGAGTGATGTAAATGTTTTTCTTCAACAGGGCTAAGGCCAAAATGTAAATTAGGTAGGTACAAAGAGACATAAATAGTTAGATAAATAAAAGTGGAAAAATAAATAAATAAAGCTTAAAGAAATAATAGGTTAGGTAAAAAGTAATTTCTGTGTTTCCTAAAAGATGGCTTTAACCCTTAAAAAGCAATGGACCCATGGACCCGGAGATATGTGTCCGGGTAAAGTAGTCCATGGGGACTACTATGAGTACATAAATGCGTCTGTTGAAAGTCACCAACAGGGGCTATGGACACACATAGCCGTTTTTCAATATTAATAATTAAATGTAATTATGATTAATATATTATGTATAACTTTATGTGAGAAAGAAACTCTTGAGCTACAGCATTAAAGAAATATAGATAATGAAATCAGGTTTACAGAACAAAAAAAACAAGACAGAATATTAAAGAGTTAAAATTAGCTGAATATCCTGATATTGGGAATTTTATGATAGGTGATATTGATAAATAATTTGTAATCGCCAAAGACCTTAAATAGCAGTGAAGGCACTCTAAATTTGTCTTCTTATTTTAATGTTGTAATAACATATATTACTCAATTTAATATGATACTTGAAATTAACGTTGTAATTAAACAATCAGGTGAAAAAGAAGTACTATAATAATTTACTAGTCGTGTCTCAAACTTTTAACCAACCAATAGACAATGGATCTTGCACAAGTGGAAATTATTCAGTTCATAGTGATGATAAACACTAATCACGCAGTCTCTCTGGACCACATTGGTCAAGTCACCCGCACTTTAAGGATTTAGTTAAAACCCCTTCTTCAAACAAATGGTCTAGAGATATAACAAAGGACAGAAAATAACAGAGAAAGGTGTTTTTCTATGAAAAAGGGGGGAAAATTAAATATATAGCAATACATAAATATTGTTTGGAGGTGGCAGCTTATTGGAGGTATATTACAGATATCAAAGACTTCAAAAGAATATTGCGAAATGGGAGAAATAACTATTACTGTTATAAAAACTAGACTTCATACCTTGAGGATAATGTTCTTCAACAACAACTATTTTTCCTTTACACTTTTCAGCATTGCTTCTAATGGAATCAATATCTATTGGTTTAATGGTAAACAAATCCATAACTCTAATTTTGATATTAGACTTCTCTAACAATTCAGCAGCTCTTAAAGCCTCGTGCAGAGTAACACCTGCACCAATAACTAATACTTGGTCTTCCTTACTTTCTTTGACAATTAAAGATTTGCCAATCTGTAAAACAGTGTAAACTTAATTATTATTGACAAGCGTTATTTAAATAAACTAAATAAGTGAAGTATAAACAGGTCAATAAATTATTTAATTATACATAAATCCCAGCAGTTAACTCCATTAAATTTTTACTGGGAGGAAATGTCAACAGTAAATTATGTAAAACTAAATAATATTTAAATAAACTAATATATATAAGAACAGATAAAATAACATAAAGCTTAAACCTTAAAGTCTTGATTTTTTTCGTAAATCACAGCAGTATTTGGTCTGGATGTTCTGATGTAGCATATCCCTTTGGTATTTGCTGCTAATTCAACAGCTCGAGCACAGCTTACGGCATCCGAGGGGTAAAAGACAGTGGACCCTTTAAAAAATAAAAAAAAATAATGCATGAACATATTTAAATCAAATAAAACCATCAATATCAAGCTTGTAAAAAATATTAGGAATAAAAAAAACAACTGATTTTTTGAAAAACTAGTCATTAGGGTTGAATGAATTGATTATTGGGGCACAACAAAATAAAATAAACAAAACAAATTGCTAAAAATTTTTTAATGAAGAATACCTAAATTACAGGTAATTTGATATGATTTATTTAAATTAAACGGCAATGGAACCAAGTTAAATTGGTTGTTTATATGTTTCATCAGCATTCTCTAAACGAAAGAATTGTCTCCATAATAACAAAATATCAACTTTCCAACATAATAATGAATCAAACCACAATATAATGTATAATATTATATACTATTTAAAATTAAGTACTTCAGTTTTTCAAATATAATATCTTCATAGATTAAAAGTGATTTGATGAATAGAGATCATTTGGGTTGGCCATTTAAATGTTTCATAATTCCACATGAAATTTCTTTCTATCTAAGAATTTACATTTCTTAATTCAGCAATATAAAGACAAAAAATCAATATTCATTAAAGAATAGAAATAAAAAAGAACAATAATTTTAAATATTTTTATTTGAAAAGAAAAGATTGGTCCAGGACCGGGACTCGAACCCATGTTTCCGTCATGGTACACTACCAACTGAGCCATCCTTGTTCGACTCTCGGTCAGACACATCTTTTCTCCTCACTGATCCCATATTCCCATGTTCTCGCAATTTGTGATGTATACAAGGGGATGATTGTTCATTGAACATTATTTTAATTAGGATCTTGTTCACTTACGTCATTATATATTATTATAATTTATTTATTTTATTTTTTTGTTAGTTGTTATAATTTTTAAATTCGATTAGGACCCTATTCCCTTGGGAGCTTCACTCTCTCGACTGGTCCGAGGAGACTTTGCCTTTACGTGGCGGACCAGCTTACTCGTACTGAGAATGTCTCAACCACTTTTCTTTAATTCTTTTCATTTCACATCTGTTTTATATATTGGTCATAGAGACTGTGACTGTTATCAGCGACTTTTGTTATGGTTTTGTCAGCAACTTTTGTTGGTAGAGAACCATAACAGAAACATGGGAGACCCAGGTTCGAGTCCTGGTTCTGGAATATCTTTTCTTTTGAAATAAAACTATTAAAAAATTATAACTAACAAAAAAATAAAATAAAACGATAAATTAGTTGATTTAAATATTATTAAATGTATCATTCTGTATATACAATAAAACACAATTTAATTTTTTATGAATGAATTTTTATTTGTCATAAAAATATCAAATGAACTGTTCATAATGGTATATACAATAAAACCAAAGAACATAGTTCAGTTGATGGACTATAGGTAAGGAGAGATCTTCCTTTATAAATAGAATGTACAATACTTTAATCAACAAAAATATGTTACCTGGGATAGATCGGAAAAGTGCTAGGTCTTCTAAACCCATTTGGCTAGGACCATCTTCACCAATACTCACACCACAGTGAGAGCCAACGAAATTGGCATTAGACATTGAAATAGCAGCAACTCGTATCTGAAAGTAACAATGATTTCATTTTATAAAAACCCAGAAGAATATAAATGATTAATGACATAAAAAGTACCAGAATCAGTAAACAAATGAATCAACAAATTAGTATGATTGACTAGGATGGTGGTTTACTAAGTAAGGCTAGGCATTAATAAGATTATTATTAATAGTTAATAAGTATATCTATATATTGAATGATAATAGTTGACCTTGATAATATATGCGGAAGAAAATGGTCCGGGTAGAGGTCAATAAATTTCTCTTAGAATTGGTGAAATGTTTATCAAGTAGCCAATGTTTCGACCTACTTTGTAGGTCTTCTTCAGGGCTATATGCAAAATACAGACAATTGAGTATTACAAATTTTCACTTATCCTATATTTCCGTGTGAAAAGAAAGGATATGTCTGACCGAGAAGCGAACCAGGATGGCCTCGGTGGCTAAGCACCACGACAGAAATGTGGGAGACCCGGGTTCGAGTCCCGGTCCTGTTCATATCTTTTCTTTTCAAATAAAATATTTAAAAAGTTATAAAATCTAAAAATATTTATTTTTAATTATATCTTTACTCAACCACAAATCATTGTCTTTTTACATGAATACTGGTCTAATATAGCCCATCTATTGTAACTTACTTATCACACTTGGTATACAACTTTTACATGTTTATTTCAATATCAACTATGTTCTCCTTTCTCACCATTTCTTACCACTTATTACACATTGTACTACATCCTTTATAATATTTCATGAACTTTTTGTATGCATCTTCGTCCCCATTGGCAGTTAACAGTATCCCTCACTTCTATTACTTATCTTCATTGTTTCTTATCAACATTTTCATTTTTATTACATTATGCCTAGTTATTTTATTGCCTATTTTTTATTTGTATTTTTATTAATTTACTTATTACATACTGTATGTTTTATAATTTTTCATTACTTACTGTATTATTTAATTTCATTACCTCTGAATTTTTATATTTATTTCTTACTGTATTTTTTATTATTTTCTACTTTTAATTTCATTTTACTACTGATACCTAAGATACCTGATACCTATGTATTTTAACTTTAACATTGACCCATTTTAATATTTTATTTTTATTTTTATCTTTATTACCTTATTCTTTAATTTATAACACTTTCTGTTTTATTTTTATTTTATTAATTATTATATATTTTACTACCTTCCTGGCACTTGGTTGTTAATACTATACACTCATACATTTTAACCTTCATATTTACCATGCTGTGCAATTTTTAGTATTTTTTAATTTTCAATTGCCTGTATTTACCATATTTTTATTATTTATATTAACCATGCTCAGAAAAAATTGTGTGTTCTATTTTTAATACTCAATTGTCTGTATTTTGCATATAGCCCTGAAGAAGACCTACAAAGTAGGTTGGCTACTTAATAAACATTTCTCCAATTCTAAGAGAAATTCATTGATCTCTACCCGGACCATTTTCTTCCACATATATCTATATAGTTTATGCAATAATCTAAATACAAACCTGATCAAAGGCACGAGTAAAAAAAGTTGCAAAAGTAGAGGCAAATGTAACACATCGGTCACGACAAGCAGCACCTATTGCTACTCCAACTAAATTTTGCTCTGCAATAAAGCATTCTATATGTTGCAGCGGATTAACCTGAAAAATTATTCACAATAATTAAAAAGACTATTAAAAGCCTTTGGGTAGGATAGGAAAGGAGAAGAAAAAGTAATAGGTTAAAAAAGTTCATAAAATGTAAATTTGTATTTAAGAGATAAAAATTAATTATGAATTTTTAAGATGAGAACTGACATAAAATGTTGCACCCATAAATTAAGTAATACAAGAAACTTTTATTTTTAAGTATTATTATTAATAGGGGCTCAAATTTTAAGTCAATAATATGTTTAAGTTTATAGATTCCATTTATGAAAAAACGATACATATATGATAATATGTTAAATGATGGCAAAACATGATATTGGATTTAAAAAAAATTATGTATGTTTAACCAACTCACACCCAAAACAAAATAATAAGTCAATTTCACAAAGATTTTTAACATAACATGATTCTAAAGTTATTTGTTAAGGTTCTAATTACCAGCTAAAAATAATATGGCCCAGACTAAAGTGATAAATCATATTCGTATTTTCATAATGAAATTAAATTTGTTAACATTGAAAATTTAATACCAACAGATATTCTGTCAGTGTTATTGTGAGCCATTGTAAGTAATTATACTTCTGTTACAATATGGATTCTGTGCATTCTCTTTAGCAATATAACTTGTTCATTACAGATTTCAATAAAAAGTAAATCAAGAATAGAGATTTTAATAAAGTTACTTAAATCATCACGTTCGCTTCTTTGACCACAGGACGTTACAGAAGTCTTTGATTGGCACAGAAGACCACTTACCAGACTAGCGCCTATTTTATCCTCTACCTTCCCCTATTTACAGCTCAATTGTTTTGATATTTTATAAGCTATTGGCAGCAGGTTATTAGTCAACAAGGGCAATGACAACAGTTTTACAGTCAATTGGTAGCCAATTGGCTAGTTAGTTTAAACCAAGAATTGAGTTGGTTTGGGGTCATTTCAAAAAAGACATTGGTTTTTTTTCTATCACGTTAGGCTTGCCTACAAAATAAAGTTGAAGTTTTTGTAAAAATTTTGGAAGTTTTGGATTTTTTTTCATTATTTTAAAATGAAGTAAAAGAAAAAAAAACCATACCTAGCTAAAATGAGCATAAAAGTGATGCACATGTGTAGTTAAGTTATTATAAGTCTTTGTAAAAACGTTTTCTTTTTCCATCAAAGCTTCTTTTGGTACTTTTTCGGCTGTGTTCTTGTGAGTTATCCCTTTATAACATCCAACAGCAGTCTGCCCATCATGTTGTTATCTGCGCTCCATTTCTTTAAAATCTTGATGGAAACGTTCTCCTTGTTCCTCACTTACAGCCCGAAGATTTTCTGGAAAGTAGTCCAGATGTGAGTGAAGGAAATGAACTTTGACACTCATGTTGCAGCCCAACATTTTGTGGTTTTGTAACAATTCAGCAACCAAAGTTTCATAGTTCGGGTCTTTTTTGTTTCCAAGAAAGCTTGTTACAACACGTTTAAATGAATTCCAGGCATTCTTTTCTTCCATTTCCACTTTAATGACAAAGCATTATCAACTTTCATCTTTTAAAAGTTTTCTGATGCCAGGCCCAACAAAGACTCCCTCTTACAGCTTAGCATCGGATATACTAGGAAACTGTTCAGAAAGATACTTGATACACTCTCCTTCTTTGGGTAATGCTTTCACAAACTGTTTCATTAGCCCCAGTTTGATATGAAGTGGTGGAAGTAAGATCTTTTTAGGATCCACTAAACTTTGTCTTACAACATTTTTAACTCCAGGAATAAGAGCCTTTCTGATTGGCCATGTCTGCTTGTCATAGTGTTGTTTCCTGTCACGGGTATCCCATTCACAGAGATAACATAGACACTTTGAGTAACTTCTTTGTTGACCTAGTAACATGGAAATAACTTTCAAATCCCCACGAACGGTCCAGTTATGATCAGAGTAGCCGAGCTTATTCAGAACAAACTCAAGATTTTCTTTCAAAAGGACTGAGTGTCCAACAGGCACAGAAGCATATCGGTTACCATTGTGAAGAAGTACAGCTTTCAAACTACTTTTTGATGAATCGATGAAAAAAATTTATGAATTATCTAGGGGTGATGGAATTTTTTCTGTAATCATCACAAAAAATACTGTTAAACCCACTAGTTAAATATGCTACAATTTTTTCATAGCAGACCTATGTTATTAGTGAAGTAATCCGCATGTCCGCAAGTAATAAGTAGGCTAATTTTCAATTCCATACAGTCTGTTATTTTTTTAATTTGGTAGTGAATATGATTATAATGAATGAGTTTATTAATAGCTAGTACACTCTCTGGCTAATAGATTGGAACTACCCTTATAATCAAATCTTTAAACTGTTGTTTGTGGAAGTATATTTTAGAAAAAAACTGATTAAGGTAATGGATGAGGTACAGTGAACCCCCATCAAGTTTCTCTAGGACCTAAAAATAAAGCAGAAAGCAAATGGAAAATGGATTTTCAAGTAAGAAGAAAAGAGAGCAAAGATCCATGATCAGACATCTCCTGGAGAGATTTCTAAATAGCCATTTATGTCAGAAAAATGCATTTTTTTGGGCAGATATTAATTTTAAACAAAAATGTAAGCAGAAAGACTGATTAGAATAAATCCTATTTTTTTTCTTTTATATAAACAATTATTTACATTTACAGTCATTTATTAATTACCACTAAACAATCACTTCTCCCTATCAACATTAACTCTTTGGAAAAGAAAATAGAGAAAAGATAAAAACCACTTTTCATTGATAAATTTATACATTATCATTATGAATGGCTATAAAGGAAATCAACTTCATGTTTATCTTAAAAAATTAATTGGATTAATGAACATTTATTTACCCTGAGATAATTAATTGGTTTAGCTAACACCAGGATAACATAGGTTTCAAACATTTAAATCACACTATAAATCTTTAAAACTCTATTACAAAGCAAAAACAGTCAATACAAAACTGAGTCAACTTGTTAAAAACTAAATTTTTTGTATAAACTTAAAGAAACATAAATCCATAATCTTACTACTTACTGATATGATCTTGTCAGAAAAAGTAGAATTTTTGGTGTCACCGTCGAGGGCAACAATTCTATTATTTGTTCTAGCGAGACTAGCTAGAGCTGTTCCATATGCCAGCCTTGTGGCAACCATATCACCCTTCTTATATTGTGGGGCTTCGTAAAGCTTAATATTATTTATGTCAACATCTGGCGCATCATCCCAAACAGGTGGAATATCCAGTTTATATGGGCCTTTATTCTGCATTTGGCTTAATAAGTTCTACAAAAACATAATTAAAATGCAACGGATAATAACAGCATAAAATTGTAACTAATACACAAATGAAGTTGTTTTTATTTTTAAGAATTAAGGGTTATTTAAAATACCACTTAAACTACAATTGAATTAATCTATCAACAAAACTCTCTTTCAACAAAACACATCTTGAAGTAGTTGGTATAATATTTTCTATTTACACGATGCTATATTCATAATGAGTATACTTCAAAACATTTCAACAAGCTGACTACTACAGTACTTTTCAAGAACCCGGAAATAAAAATATTCTTTTACTCTTGATATTATATAAAATTTGTAAGAATATATTTTAAGTTCATTTATTAAATTTTCTCTTAATGTAAGCCAAACTTGATTTTGTTTCTGTTCCTTGAGGCCATCTCTTCATATTTACTCTGATGTGCTATGAATTTAATAAAAGTCATATAAATATGGCAAGTAACAAAACTCATAGTTGGCCTAAAAGGGAATAATGCTAACTACGAGATGATTCGTAGGTGGCAGACAATGTGCCTATAGAACCATACATGCCAATTTTTTGGAGATATTTATATATATATATATAGCTTTGCAATGTAGACAGCCAAGTTGGGTTTCTCCCAGCAAAGCACATGTAGAGTTGGGACTTCCCAACTCCCTACTGTGTAAATGTTATTTTAAAATCAATTCAATCCTTCTGGTTCCTAAATTTAATGTTATTGTTTAGATAGGAAATTATTCACAATGACAATTAGTAATTACTATGTAGGAGTTTTTAATTAAAGTCATTCTATACCTGAGTGATTTTTTTGCTAGGTTAGAGCATTAAATATTTATAATGATGCCTGTGAATATATACAAAACAGGATGAATTATTTTTACAAAGAGATTTATTTTAATTATAGGTCAATTTTTTTATTTTTAAATATTTTTATTTTTTAAGAGAAAAGATAGGCCCTCGGCCGGGATTTGAACCCGGAACCTTTGTCTTTCCGTGACAGCGCTCTACCACTTGAACCACCAAGGCCACCCGCCAGCAGAGGACAAAATAAAAATTTAACTTAAAAATTAAAAAAAAAAATTTAAAAATAAAAAAATTGACCAATAATTATAAATAGTAATATGAAGTAAGTCAATAAGATCCTAAAATTAAATTAATGTTCAAAGAACTTCGTTCTGGTGTATTCATCGCAAAAATTGCGAGAACACAAGGACATGGGATCGGATAAGGGAAAAGATTTGTCCTCTGCCGGCAGGGGGCCTTGGTGGCTCAAATGGTAGAGCACGGTCACGGAAAGACAAAGGTTCCGGGTTCGAATCCCAGCCGAGGGCCTATCTTTTCTCTTTAAATATAAAAAGATTTATTTTAAAGTTCAAAATTCATGAATATGGCAGAAGTGAATACCACAATATTCACATTCACATCTTTATTAATTTTCACAAACGTAATTACAAATACCCATATTTTGTTGATTTTATAAAATAAAAATATTTTCATATCCTTATAAATGTAGGACTGTATCACTAGTAAATTTATATTCATACTTATGAATATAAGTGTGTACAAAACGATAGATGAATAAAGTTTAAAAAAAAAAGTTATTTTTGTCTTCTTCAAAGTACTTTATTTTTATGAAAATAAAGAAATGTTTTACCATTTGCCTGGAAATCAAGATAATAAAGATCTTTACATCATCATTTTTTTGGCCTTATTAATAGGTAATATTAATGACCGTTTCAATTGCTGCTTTATTATATATAATTCCAATTATGAAATTTGTACAATTTTAAAAGAAATTTTTAAAAACAGAATCTAAGTTATTCTATAGTCGTATTGCAATCTAAAAAAAAAAAATACTGTATACAAACATGAGGTAATGCTGCCCCAACTTACTTTTTGTGAAAAATTCTAGTACATGTTTACAGCCATTAAAAAAATTGATAACACCATGTAACATTAGAGCAATAAGTATTCAAATTTTGTTTTTTTCATATCTTTAGGGGTTGGCGAGAAAATTAAGATTGGATCTATTTAAAAGTGGGACACTATAAATAACTCTATATATTCAAATATATTCTTATCCATATTTTCTATATATTTGAGAATTGTATACTCTGATAGTGTATGTATGTATAATACCATCATAATTACAATACTATTTATTTAATAAGTCATATACCACATAACATTTAAATATGTAATTAATAGTTAATACATACATTGATAATATTACCGGCCTTATCTCCTATAGGTTTACCATGCCAGTTTTCCATGTCCTCAATTCCTACAAGTCCATGCCCTTTGAAAGTCTTAGCAATTATAGCAGTAGGTCTGCCTTTGGTTTTTTCGGCTTCACTGAATCCCTGTTACCAAAAATAATAACATTAAAATTTAAGCTATAAAGAAATAGATAAAAGTTTTGAATTAATAAATAGAAATGGAAAGAATATTTAAAAATTTTAATGGAGGATAAGGAAGTGAAATGAACCGAATAGACACATTTTAAAGTAAATTATGATATAACAGCTGAGAATTAATATAAATTCATATTTGAAAAGAAAAGTTCAAACAAATTAGTTGGTGAATAATTTGCTACATTTCAAATAAACAATGAAAAACTTCATGTTTTCAGGAAAAAGGAGAAAATATAATTTTATGCAAAACCTAATTTTGTAATGTTATACAATAAATGTGATTTAGCACAGGGCTAATATATACATTTACATTAATCATTTATCTAATTAAGGCATCCCATACAGAATGTAGAATGAACAACATCAATAGAAATTGATTAGCCTGAAAGAAACTACAAGGTACAACAAGGAATACAGGAAAAACTGAAGCTATCCTCATTAGTTCCAATCTCTTCATAATTCAAATTCTCTTCTTACATTTTCTTGTTAATTACCCTTTACTTTTTCTTCAACACATTCGTATTACATTCTATAGCTCTGTTAAAAACCTTAGAATCACCTTCGACCAACACCTTTTTTGGAGTAATCATTCATCTGAAATATCCCAAAAATCCAGTATTTTTCTTTATCAATACCATGGATTTAGTGAATCTTTACTTAAAAATCCCATCAGCTACTTCCCTACTCTATTGTCTACCCCCGCTTTGACTAGAATTGGCAAGTATATGAGGGGCCTTTCAACGAATTTGAATAGTTTCTTCCTTAACAAACTATGGCTATGAACCACCATGTCTGTCTGTCTGACACTTTATACTGAGTCAAGAACGAAGAAGGGGTGATAGAGAGAAGGAATCTACTAAATGGCAGGGAGATCTTTTGGCTCCTGATATTATTTAATATTTCACTCCAATTATTAAATAACTAGGAGCCGCACCTTGGCTTCTAACAATAAACCAGTATAGTAACCATCTTCATTAATAACAATGATTATAATGAGACTAAATTATATAATTATGTTAAAATAAATTAAAATTTACAATTACAATCAACCATAAATTCGCACTTAAACTAAAAACAACCAACCTTTGCTAATTCTTCTACGTCATGACCGTCGACAACAATGGCATTGACACCAAATGCTTCGAATCTGCTTCTATATACATTCATGTTGTGACCTAAGCTTGTAGGACCTGACTGTCCTAGTCTATTTACATCACAAATAATACACAAGTTATCCAACTTGTAAAAAGATGCAAAATTCAAAGCTTCCCATACTGAACCCTCTGCGCATTCTCCATCACCCAGCAATACAAAGGTTCTATAAAATAAATAATATAAAAAATTAATATTACTGTTAACTAGGCAAATAAAACAGCTAAGTTAGTAATTATAGATATTAAAGATTTAGAAGTAGTAGCTAGTGTTTAAAAATAACCTAACACAGAAAATATATCACAATGGCACTAAATTAAATGATACTGATAGTAATAAAAAATTAATTACAGCCTGTTGTGACGTAATTTAATGTGTGATATATATTCCATATGTTTAATATACAGTGTGCAATAAATGTTTTTGGCAAGTCATACTTTGCTCAAAAGTGCGTTATTACTGCCTTGTATTTAGACTCATATTAGTCATATAAAGGAGACATAAAAACTGGCGATGAGGATAAAAAAAAAAAATGGCAGACAAAACAATTTTACCGGCACCGATATTGTTCGACAACCAACAATGTTGGAAGTTCTTCTTAGGAAGGATGGTGAGTACATTTAATTACACATCTACAACCGATGAAGATACAAAGAAAAATTATTTATTAGCCTCATTAGGAGATGATGTAATGGGTTTATTACATTCCCTTTGCATTCCGGCTGAACCGGCAACTAAGATGTTTCAGGAACTTACCACTCTATTAACCAATCATTTTGCGCCCGTCAAATCAGTTTTTGCGGCGCGGAAAAAGTTTTATACAGCCCAACAAAAGATAACAAGACAGCGACTGAGTTTTCAGCTCGAATTCGTTCTCTTACAGCGCCCTGCAAATTCGGCACTGAATTAAATAAAGTGTTAAGGGACATTTATGTTTTGGGACTCTATAATGTAAAAATAAGGGAGAGACTTCAAGAAGAAGATTTGTCTGAACAGGTTGTACATTCACAAAAATGATTGACGCTTGCTGCATCAAAAGAAGCTTCGTTGAAGGCTACTTCCGAGGCAATCATAAAGAAAGAACCAACAGAATTTTTTCATACTAGACAGAAGGAACACAGGAATAGTTTGTGGAAGAAACAACCATGTGTCAGTTAAATGCAAATACAGAACATATGCCTGCCATTTGCCAACAAAATGCCAAGCAATAATGGATGCTCAGATAGTGGAAAGAAAACAGATACAGGAAGAATTAGAAGAAGAAGAGAAACGTCTTGATGAGATGATGGAACAAGAAAGATTAAAGAAATTGGCCAGAAAAAAAGGAAGAATTTGTTTTTCAACAGAAGAAAAAGGTAGAATATATTAATAGCCTTGGCGAACAAATGAAAAGAAATAACTTAGAAAGAGAGATGGAAGCAGAAAAACAACTAGGAGAAGCGATGATTTTAAACGAGGCAGTAATGCAATCTGAAATTGATCATTTGAGGCAAGAAGAGAAAAAAATGAGACAAGAGAAAATACGAAAGGAAATAAACAGAATGAACGAGCAAGTTCTAAATGACTTGGACAAAGAAAAAGGAAAGGCAAAATTGGCTGATTTGAAGATTCAAGAATTAATGAAGAAGAAAGCTGAGGAAGAGCAAAAAAGAGAAGAAGAACTTTTAAGAGTAAAAAGAGAAGAAGAAATGAAACTAGCAAAAATGAGAAAAGCTCAGCAACTACGCTCAGACGATGTAGAAAGGAGAGAAGCAGCCAGGGCTAAAATAATTCAAGAGCAATATGAAGAACAGTGGTGGAAAAAAGAAAGGAAAGAGTATGAAGATAAGGTCAAAGCAAATGAAAAATTAAAAGAAACCAGAAGATTACAAATTGAAGAAAAACAAAGAACTCAAGCTAAGGAAAGGGAAAAAAAATTAGAAGAAGTTGGCAGACTTCAAATGATAGAAGAAGCAATAAAACAAAAAGAAAAAGATCAAGAAGAGGAAAGAAAAAAGGAAAACGTGCAAGACTCACACCAACATATGTGCAAACATGGTGGCAATCACCAAGTGATTTTCAAGCCATGGGATTTAGTATGGGCTCGTGATTATCGAGCTGGTTCAGGGAAATGGGAGAAAGGAGTGGTTCAAGACCAACTGGGACTCCAGACATACTTAATAAGAATTGAAGAGGGTTTATTATAGAAGCGACACATAAATTGTGGCCTAGATTGGAATCAAAAGAGAAGGACTCAAGCAAGCCAGACAATGCACACTATAGCCCGTTGGTCTCAGAGGAGTAAGACAGGATTGCAGGAGACAATACACCAAGGAGGCCTCAGCGGGAAAGAAAAAAGCCTCTCTGCTTTCGGCAGGACTAGGTACATACCAGTGGATACCAGGAGAGATGTGATTGAACACAGTATGTGATTTGTGTTGTTTTTGTTGGGGGAAGAAGTGTTGTGAGGTAATTTAATGTGTGATATATATTCCATATTTTTAATATACAGTGTGCAATAAATGTTTTTGGCAAGTCACACTTCGCTCAAAAGTGCGTTATTACTGCTATTTAAACCTTGTCTTTGGACTCATATTAGTCGTGTAAAAGAGACATAAAACATGAGGAGTTTAGAGTTCAGTACTTAGTAAGAACTTAACTGTTAATAATTGTATATAAAATAGGTTTGAAATTTGAAAGAATTAGTTATACTAAATCAATATATAGATTAGAATAGAACAGAAAATTAATTTTATTCTGGAACCAGGTACCTTATGAATAACAAAAATGAACAAAATTTTATAAAAAATATATCTGGCCAAAGGGCTACATTATTAGAATAATACAATATTTAAATAATAACTAAAAGGTATGTTTTGATAGAGAATTAGAAAAGGTAATACAAAAAAAAAAATATATAGCATACAAATTTACAATAAAAAGAAATAGGCAAATAGAAAAATTAATAATAGCATCTAATAATATAAAAAAATAATATCATTATGAGTGAGGAATATTTACAGTATTTCATCAATCGATTATATTGAATATAGCTATTAATTTTTATTGATTAGAGAGCATCTGCTTGGGAATTTAGAAGATGTAGGAAAAGTTTGAATTTAAATATGGATAAAGAAGACGCATGATGGATATCGAGTGGGAGTGAGGTAGAACGGGCTAGAAAGGAACACTCAAAAGTTTTGGTTCTATGGTAACGGATATAAAGATTGGAAGGGCGAGATCCTGTGCCTTGGGATTGGATAGAGGATTTGAATTGTAGGAGACCTATATTGGATTTAGCAAGGAGGTTTGTATTGAAATCAGCAGAAATAATGATGTGGTTATAGAAAGGAATGTTTTTGTAAAGGATAGATTCAAAGATAGAGTCAAAAGGCACTAGAGGAGGGCGGTATACCACTACGTTAAGAACCGGGTGTCCATTATAGGATATTTCAGTGAAAAGGAATTCAATATGAGGGACATAGATGGGAGAGAAGATTTAACGATTCAGGGTTTTAGGGTTTGATGGACGTAAAGACCTACGCCTCCACCGGACTGGTTAACCCAGTCATGGCAGAGAAACATTTAGTCAGGCAGGGTGATGAACAGGAGGAGGAAGGAATATGTGGTTTAAGCCACATTTCAGAGGCTACAATAATATGGAAAAGGTTGTGGGTGAAATATTCTTGGAATTCATCAAAATGGACAGGTAAGGATTGGGAATTAACTTGACAGGAGATCAGGAGACTAGATAAATCAAATACAGTAAAACCTCTATTATCCATCACTCTATTTACCGTCACTCTCTGTTAACCGTCACCTCATTTTAATAAAAGAAAAAAAAAAAGACGTATATATATTTTTCGGTTGCTAAAGTCATAAATGCCAGCTAAGAATCAATCGTGTCTTGACAGCTTCGTTTCCTACAATCTGTTGTTTACCCAAAACCTAGGCTTCCTCGCACACATTTCTCAGAAATTAATTATCTCCTCATCTCTACCTAATATAGCTTCCGCAGTTGAACTACCTTCAATCTTCATTCTTTTCTTATGGGTACTTGTTTTCTTAAAAGTACGTAAAATATTGTCGGAAGAAAAGACAAAGGAAGATTTTAGATGTCGCTACTAACTTTGAAATTGTAAAACGTTTACGAAAAGGTGAAAGTGCTTCAATCATAGCAAAAATCTATGTTATTCCTCGGACGATAGTTAATGAAATAAAATGTGCGGGTGACCCCTACAGTATGTCCCCTCTATATAATCATTTAATGATTATTAAGAAGGGGCATACTACATTTGTGCACGAGGAAAGAGCTAAACTCCACCTTTAAATTAATATTAATTTCTCAAGAGGGAAAAATTGGACATACAATAATTGTGCTTCTAGTCATCGATGTACGTAATTATTATTTTTAAAAATATTTTTACTACATACCATACGTATAGCCTATCAGTTCGTAAATAAGTTATTAGTACATATATAATGTTGAATGATTTAAATATATTGTTCAATTTATGAGTATATATAAATATATATGACTCACTCCCATTTTCGTCTATTTCCCAAATCTGTCACCATCTTGGTCCCATACCCTGACGAATAATCGAGGTTCTACTGTAACTAGTTAATTCAAATTTAAAAACTAGAGAGAATAAATAAAACTAATTCACACCATTCATGGAAACTGCACTTACCTATATGCTGCATGGTCAAAATATTTTCCTACGTAAGCCATACCACAGGCTACAGAAAGACCTTGACCTAATGAACCAGTGGCCACGTCAATAAAATTTAGACGTGGTGTTGGGTGTCCTTCCAGGTCACTTGATAATTTACGTAAATTTAATAGATCTTCCACTGGGAAAAACCCGGCTTCAGCCACAGCTGAAATGTAATAACAAATTTAAAAGGATGTCCCTCTTTTCTTTCAAAAGCATGTTCTAAAATCATTAAAATATTACTTTACTTATCAATAAATGTATTTTAGGCACTATGGACAGCATAATAGGGCTTGTATGTGCCTTTTTTATACTCCCTTAACTTATTACAGATCTTTATAAAGAAAAGTGACTGTATAACAACTACATGTTAAACATCCTGTGAATAGCCCTTCCTTATAATAACAAATACAACACTATAAAAAGACTTGAATTTTCTAATTAATTATTTAATGGAGTGAGGACTAGAAATGAATTATTTTTACTTATGATATGAGATATATTAGGTATTAGGTGATAAGATTATTATATTTTCATTAGAATATTCCCATGCATTACAACCCCACACATCCCATTCCAAAGAGGTTCAACCATGTTCTGGGATATTTCTTCTAACATCAACATGAATATTTTTTTTAAATTAAAATCTTTTTATTAGATAACAACAACAGGTTGGGGGAAAATAAACCCATTATTTTCTCGGTAAATGGCTGTAGTGATCAATATCTCGCAAAGTATTGATCAAACAATTTCAAGTTTATGCTCGTTGTCAAGGTGACATTTCACACAAAAAAAATTCTTTGGCTGTTTATTGTTTGTTCCATTCAGTTATGAGTCACAGGGTGTTAACAATGGAAGTCAACAAAGAGAAAATTCGGTACATTTTACAGTTTTTCTTTGATAAAGGCGAAATGCAAGCCAAGCCACTGAAATTGTGAATGGTGATCATGGTGCTGATACTGTAACAGCTAAATATGAGCAATTATGGTTTTGTTGATTCCGTTCAGGCATATTTTATGTTAAAAATGCACCTCGCACAGGCAGGCCCGTTGTCCATAAAATCACAGAAATAATCGAAGTTGACCGGCATGTTAGTAGTCGTAGCCTCACCCAAGAGCTAAAGATTGACCATAAAACAGTTTTAAACCATTTTTCACAAAGCTGGATTCAAAAAGAAGCTCGATGTTTGGGTGCCACAGCAATTAACACCAAACAACATGATGGATCGAATTTCTAACTGTGAAGCCTTGGCCAAACGGAATGAAATCGACCCATTTCTTAAAAGGATGGTAAATTGGGTCATATACAACAATATTGTGCGAAAACGATTGTGGTCAAAATGTGGTGAAGCAGCTCAAATGATGGCCAAACCAGGACTGATGGCCAGGAAGGTGCTACTATGTATTTGGTGGGACTTGAAAGGAATCATTTATTATGAGTAGCTTCCGTATGGCCAAACACTAAGTTCAGATCTCTACTGTCAACAACTGGACTGTTTGAAGTTAGCAATTGACCAGAAACGGCCAGAATTGGCCAACATAAGAGGTGTTGTGTTCCATCAGGACAACGCAAGGCCACACACGTCTGTAGTGACTCGCCAGAAACTTTGGGAGCTTGGTTGGGAAGTTTTAATGCATCCACCATATAGTCCGGACAAGTTGCAATTACCACCTTTTTCTCCTATTACAAAACTTCCTGAGTGATAAGAAATTGGGATCAAGAGAAGATTGTGAAAATCGATTACTAGAGTTTTTCGCCAATAAGGACCAAGACTTCTATGAGAGTCTTAAATAAAGTTTTGAATTTCACCCAAAAATAATGTATTTCTTTTTCCCCAACCAATTATAATCTGCCACATTAAAAATAAAAGCCTTTAAAAACCATCTGATAACATTGTGAGCCATCTTATAACATTTGAGGTGCAGGTGGGAGGATTGTTTCAAGAGTGACTTAAACGAACTTGGGTTTGGGCGGTAATCGATGTCTTGTAAACAAGAATAAATGGTATTACGTTGAAACTTCATAATCACTAAAACCTTGAAGTAAATTTATGTAATATGAACCACTAATACAAACAAGCTTCAAGTTGAAATGTTAATTTTGTCCTTCAGTGTGGTTGAGTTAAAAAAAATAATGATAATTTTAATATTGAATGGCCTTCACAGAATATAAAGCATTATTATTCTTTAATATTATTTATTTCCTTATAATAAAATTATAATGCAGATCTTCAAAACTAGTGTTAAGCTAATATTTTAGATTAGATATGTGTTCAATTTAGTTTTTGTGTTCATTAATTTAATTAAAGATTCAAGAAAACAATCACTGTAAAATTTAAATCTTGAAATTGGCAAAATTTTGCGACATTACTGTAAAATTGACTGTAACACAACAGAGGTTGAAAACCCAGTTTCTACATGGGCCATGGATCGATGCCAAAAATTAAATTTAAATCAAGAAAAGAAAATTAAAAAAGGTAAATAACACGAGCTTTGTAAGTCTGTTTATGGCTGCCTCAATTATAAACGAGTGTCAAATTGATAACCAAATAATAGGTTCAAGTGTTAAAAAAGCATGGCTAATATTTTAAGAAGCTCAAGTAAGTAATTTATTCAACTTAGTAACTGTATATTAGTTTATTTAATATTAAATTATAAATAATGCTACAGGGCAATAGCTAGGAAAAGTTAAATAAACATACTGACTAATAGTGAGACAAAAAAAGGATAATAAAAATAAAAGAAATGAAAAAAATAAATAGTAATATTACAGGACAAAAAGGTTATTTTCAAGAGTAGATACATGGCTTTTCGACAAAAATATTAATATAGAAAAAATAATTCTAAAACAACATAAAATATTTGTTATTACATTAGTGGGAAAATTTTTAACAGAAGCTTTGAGTCTCTAAAACTTTCTGCCCTAATGATGACAAAATATCAGCAGTTATTTTAGAGACGGAATGTTTTTAATTAGGAATTTGAAAAAAAAAAACAGTTTACAACCAATGAATAATTAAAAATATCAAATTATCGGATTGTGTAAATTCATTAAATTTAACGTGAGAATTTGGGGGTGGGGAGATGGATAAAATAGTTAATTTTTAAGATAAATTTAATTAATTTTATTTTTACATTATAAATTTATTTAATTAATTAATTTTAAGATTTAAGTTGAGAATATACAAATTACCTTTTTTCTGAATAATATTATTTTTCTATTTCTAATGCCTATGTGAGGATTTGCAAAAAATAGCATCATTATTAATCATTAACACTAAACTACGAAGATTTACCATATACCTATTTCTACCAACCGGTCAAAATGACCGGTTTGTTTGTTTAATTAAACAAAATAGTAGAATTCAAGAAATAAAACTATATGTAGTATCAACATAGCATAAAGAGTAGTGTGTGATGCAACTTGCAACTATGCATGGAAAGCAAGAATAATAAATTGAAATTTTATATATTACATATACACAAATTTACGCATAATAAATTGAAAACATAGAATTTTTGAATTCCGGGAATATCCCAGAATAATAGATGTATAAAAATTCCGGAAATAAACAACTTGTATTCATGATATTTTCATGACAGGTTTGTATATTTAGGTATAACACATAGATATCTCTGAAAATTAGAAGCCTAAGAACGAAATAATTTATAATATTATTGTATACACAAATTTAATAAAAATCATGACATCATAAAATATTTAATAAGACTTAAAAAGGAAATGTTATAAATAAGTGATGCAACTGGTTATTTTGACCGGTTCGTAGTTGTAGGGTTAATGAATGAGATTTAACAACATAGGAGTTAAACATGACTATGAAAATTTTTGAACATAAAGTATTTGTTTGTTAGAGTTTAAAGGCGTAAAAACCTTAGGTCATCAAAGCCTATGGTTCACTTTACAAAATGTTTGTATTACTTGATTTGTTAATAATCAGGAATATGAACAATAATATATACAAACACTTTACAATAAATACAGAAATACCAGTGCTAACGGGCCTATACATAGAGCTCATTCCATAGGCCTATAAGACACTATGAAATTTATAAAATTAATAAGAAGATGGATCAAAAAACATCATCATTAATCATTAAGGAATGAGATTTAACAAGATAGGAGTTAAACATGACTCTGAAAAATGTTGAACATAAAAGTGTTTGTTTGTTGGTTTTTAAAGGTATAAAATCCTTAGCTCTTGAACAACTATGGTTCGATATATAAAATGTTTATATTATTTGTTTTGTTATTGATCAGAAATATAAAAAATAAAACCTAATATATACAAACATTTTATAAAGCGAGCCATAGACATTATTGACTTAAGGGTTTGAGGCCTTTAGACACCATAAACAAACACTTTTATGTTAAACATTTTTCATATTATGGTCTAACTAAAAAAGCAGTAAACATATGATGCCGCAATTGACAAAATATCGGTAGTTATTTTATTTACTGATATTTTAAAGACTTTATGTTTTTAGTTTGGAATTTGTAAAAAAGAAAAAAAACAGTTAAGAATCAATGAATAATTACAATTAGAATAAAATTTTAACAATACAGAATTATCAGATTGATTAAGTTAATTAAATTCAACATGAGAATCCGGGGGGGGGGGGGGGGGGGGGACGTATAAAATGGTTAATTTTTAAAACAGATAAGCAATTGAGATTATATAATATATCTTATTTTTTTCTATTGGCTATATGAAGGAGATTGGTAAAAAAGACCCAGGCAAAAATCTAGAGCCTCAATTATAGTAAATAAAGAAATACTAGTGCTAACAGACCTATTCACAGAGCTTATTCCATAGGCCTATAAGACACTATGAAGTTCATAAAGTCATAGAGTAGTTTACTCCAAAAATATCATCTTTATTAATCATTAATGAATGAGATTTAACAACATAGGAGTTAAACACGACTATGAAAATTATTGAACATAAAAGTGTTTGTTTGTTGGTGTTAAAAGGCGTAAAACCCATAGGCCATCAACGCCTATGGTTCACTTTAAAAAATGTTTGTATTATTTGATTTGTTATTAATCATAAATATAAACAATAATATATACAAACACTTTAGTTTGTTGTTTGTTCAATTAACATCACTTTATGCTGCTATAGCTAATCGGACGATAGCCTAAACACTTTAGGAAGCAACCATAGGCATTGATGACCTAAGGGTTTTACGCCTTTGGACACCAAAAACAAACTAACGCTTTCATGTTCAACATTTTTTATATTAGATTCTAACTAAAAAAGCAGTAAACATAATAGTGTATATCGCACCCCTACACACTTAACTCATATCATTGGAATATTTTAATTTTACTCGAACCTTCGAATATCTATAAACATTAATTTCCGATTTAGTAATAATTGAAACAAATTATTACACTTAATCAAAACTCTTACAAGTAATATTAATAGTTTATAATGTATCAACATACCAGAGTAAAGTATTGGAGCAGCATGGCCCTTGGACAAAACAAATCTATCATTGGATTTGTGCAATGGAGCTTCAACATCATATTTCATGACATGAAAAAATAAGACGGACATAATTTCTGCCATTGATGCACATGATGTTGGATGTCTGTAAAAGAATTTGAATTAATAATTGAGCCAAAAAAACAAATTTCTTATTACAAAATTTACTGTAACATTGTACACACCCTGAATTAGACGCATTTGTCGCATTGATGGAATCAATTCTTAATTTGTTAGCAATATCTTTGAGCTCCTGAAACTTCTTAGCTTTGTAGTCCGCCATGATAGATGTTATGCCCTCAAATGTAACAAATAAAGTGCCTTATCAAGTCGGCGTGATGTAACAATTCAAATCACACACAACAACGTGACTATCAAGAGCGCTTTCTTTGAAATATCACAATCGATAGTTATCTCATAAACAGGTATTAAAGCGATATATTTTTTTCTCGCAGATATAACGCTAATATTTCATAAGAGAAGCAATTAAAGCTTTAATTAGTAAAAAAAAAAAGTCACAAAAAGTTGAAGATTCCCAGTTAGTTCTATGGTGAGTTGAATAAGATAAAAACTTGCTTAGTAGGTTAGTCAACAAATTCCTGTCCGGTCTGGAAGGAAAGCGGAAATAGCAACTGTGAAGCGTTGTTTGGAGCACCTAGTGTCCTTGACCCTTGGATGGAAGAAGAGGGGGGGAAGGGGTTGAAACTCCCGTAATTTGTTTTTTCGCCACAATCTCAGAAGGGGTTTGTCCTACAAAAAATACATGCTCATACTTAACTAAAGCTGACAAAATTCTCTAAAATTTTGTTCCTATAGTTGTTTCGCTACATGTAACCATTAATGAGATATATGCTTTAGAAAATCTATTATTTTCTAAACAAACTTTCTACGCGACACACTTTTCGCAAATTTCAATCTTCAGCGCCTCACATCTACACCCCACAGAAAATTCGTTAAAGAGAAAGTTGTAGAAAATTAAGTTTACTTTAAAATGAGATTTCGGTTTATCATTCTATATGAATTTAATTGAATGTTTGAGTTTTTTATATTTTTATTTTACTGAAATGAGCGATTCCGCTAGGAACGAGCGCTTTGTAAAATTGTTTTTCTGTACACCTTCAACTCATTGTAGTATGACTGTTCTCTACATTCATGAACAGGAAGGTAGGGAATAGGGGTGAGGGGTAGGGATCGGGATTGACGGGGAGGAGGGGATAAAAAAAGTAACGGTGATTGTTTAATAAAAAATATTTCTAATTTCGAGCTGGATTTTATTTCTATTAGAATTTGTAAATTTTGTAATAAGTCACCGACGTTCGAGTTCACTAATGCGTCATTTGAGCGTGAGGGAACAGCTTCTGGATCTTCTTGGCATTCCAACAGGTTGGTGTAGTCCTCTTGGTCTTCTCAAGATCAAAGGTTTCATGAGTGCCTGTGACGGTTCCAGTTCACAGGTTCAGTTCCATGTAATCGATGGGTGAGGCCAAACAAAGGATTGGCTCCCAACCATTCAATATCCTTGTCAAGATGTACATTTTTTGCCGTTCCTCTCGTTCTGTTTACTAGTAAAATGTTAGCAGTCAAACAAAATGGAAGAGTACAACCATTGAAAGTTCTTCTCTGGGGAACACAAGTCTCTTCATGAGGCTTGCAATTAATGTCTGTGCACAATAGGGATTGAAAAGCATGAGGAGATTCTTAAAGTTCTCCTTTCAATGTAAATGGAAATAATTTATATAGTTTTTATTGACATTTAAGTCTAAAAGTCCCTTTTCTATTATATGTGCGTATACATATATAATTTGGAGGCATGAGCCATTTTTGAAGATTAAATAAACCCTGCATCCAGATCTGTAGATCTTTAATCCGTCTCAAGCTGGTTTTCAATCATTTTATGGTACTTATAGTCATGATACTTATTTATTTATGATTAAGCTTATTACCCGGCCAGGGTAAATCTGCTCTCTTCAAAATAAAAATACTTCATTCTGGTCAAGAATAGAGCTGGAGTAGAACTGTTCGAAAAGGCATTGAATGACTTTATTTGGCAATGAAAATAATATCAAATTTATTTATTTATTTAGGTCCAAGGAATCAAAAACTTTAGAGAAATCAAGTAGGATTCGCACAGTTCGATTTTTGTCGTCCACCGCGGTATTTATGTGGTTGGTGGTTTTAGTCAGGGCAGATTGTATGGAAAAACTGGGGCGTTCCCCTGTGCCCCTCTTAAATCCGCCCTACAAACCAGGGCAAGAGTTTTTGTTCGGATGGACACTGTTTTTTTCCAAGAAGAAAGGAAAGAAGGTAGAAAGATGGGATTAGTGAAAAGTCAGGAGAGGATTTTGGAGTATTAATATTAAATTTACTCCATAGAACGCCTTGATGACCTGTCCTCAGATCACAGTCCTTTGATCCTTACCCTTTCAATAGTCCCAATATCCAAACTTCCTCCACCATCATTTATTAGGGGACCAGTTGACTGGAACCTATTTCACCAGCTTATATCCGACACCATTGACCTCAGAGTTTCCCTAAAAACACCTCAGGAGTTGGATGACGCCGTCTATTCCTTTACCAATTTGATCCAGCAAGCAGTTTGGACTGCATCTTCACCCCGTCCTTCCTTCAAAATCCGTAAGAAAAATCCATAACCGCAAGATCTTAGAGATCTTATCCTTATCAAACGCCATTACCGATCCCTTTGGCAAAGAACCAGGCATCCTCACTATCGGAGACGGTATAACTACTTCACCAAATTAGTCAAAAAGAACCTGACAACCTATAGATCCGAATCCTACAAATGCTACCTTTCCACACTATCTGCTTCAGATAATTCCCTTTGGAATGCCACCAAAAAAATCCTCAAATATCACTCTATTTCCCACCTCTCCGACGTGAAGACGGCTCTTGGGCTGCATCAGATGAGGACAAAGCAGAAGAATTTGCCAAACACGTTTCAAATACATTTATCCCACATCCTGATATCCACTCTACGCACATTTCCAATATTAATGAATTCCTCTCTTCACCCATCCCTCTATCCTTACCTCCTAAAGCGGTAAATCCCTCTGAGGTCAAATTCCTCTTACAAATAAAAGTCCGCTAATCTCCTGGACATGACCTTCTAACCACCCAGATCCTTAAACATCTTCCTCAAAAAGGGATTATTTTCCTTACCTACCTATATAACTGTATCCTTCGTACAACTCACTTCCCTTTGCTGTGGAAACACTCCGTCATCATCCTATTCCCTAAACCTGGCAAGCCACCCAATGCCACATCATCATACCGACCCATCAGCCTGCTCCCTATTCTTTCCAAAATTTTCGAAAAAATCCTCCTGAAACGAATCCTACCCATAATTGAATCCAATGATATTCCTTCACACCAGTTTGGATTCCGTCCCAGGCACTCGACGGTCCAGCAGGGTCTCCGAGTTGTCGATCACATATCCTCTGCTCTTGAAAACAAACAATACTGCACAGGCGCATTTCTGGACGTAGCACAAGCTTTCGACCGGGTATGGCATGCCGGTTTGCTGTTCAAGCTCAAAACCCAGTTAACTCAATCCTTATTCCTAGTCCTTCGATCCTACCTCTCTGATCGTTACTTCCAAGTACGCTGTCGTAACGAATACTCCAATCTTTACCCAATTCAAGCTGGAGTCCCCCAGGGCAGCGTCTTGGGTCCTATCCTATACATATTGTACACCGCTGATATCCCAACTACTCCTGAAACCTTCCTTGCAACGTTCGCAGACGACACAGCCATCCTATCATCTCATCCAGATCCCGAAATGGCTTCCTCGAACCTCCAAAGGCACCTTTCACTCATTGAAATTTGGTGTAACCAATGGCGGATCAAAGTCAACGAGGAAAAATGCAAACACGTGACTTTTACACTTCGCCGGGGAGCATGTCCTTCTGTCCAATTCAATGAAACCGTCCTACCCATTTCCGACACAGTACGATACCTTGGCTTTCTCCTAGACAAAAGACTTACATGGTACCAGACTCAAAAGACAAGAACTTAACAGACGATTCAGCCAACTACAGATTACTATGTAGGACCTCCCATCTTTCAATAGACAATAAACTACTAATATACAAGACCATCATCAAACCTATTTGGACCTATGGACTGGAACTGTGGGGGACCGCGAAAAAATCGAATATCAGACGCATTCAATCCTTTCAATCCAAAGTCCTGAGAACTATTGTCAACGCTCCTTTTTATGTCTCCAACAAAACCCTCCATAATGATCTCAACATTCCTTTCGTCCTTGATCTCATCCCTACTAAATTTTCAAACTTTCACCAAAACCTTGCCTATCATCTCAACCCCCTGGCTCAGTCATTATACAGTTCCACACATCCATATAACCCACCCCGCCGCCTAAACCGGCAATGGCCTCGAGACCTGATATAATAATGTTATTTGGAGTACTGGCACTGGCCAGATTCTCCACTCACGACCTGTGTGTGTGTGAAGCGCCCTTAACCAGCTTCCATTGGCGTTTAATGCCAGTGACGCGGCTGGGAAAGGAGGCTGGGGCCTCCCGGACTCCTGCTTTGCCCTCATTCATGAGGAAGAAGCTCAGTTCGGAGACCCCAGGCAAATTGTAAATAGAGTATGAATGTGTACAGTATATTTCTTTTATGTTTTATTTATTATTATTATATTTTTTTATTATATATATATATTTTTTTTTACTTTATTTTTTCGCTTGTATATATTTATTTATGCATTTATTTCGTTTATATCATTGATTTTTTATGGAATGATTGCAAGCTACATAGCACCATTACTTATTGCCCACAACAGGCAGATTGTAATGCTTCAATAAAGTGTTTTCTTCTCTCTCAGTAAAAAAAAAATATTAAATTTAAAGTGAGGAGAGAGTTTGAAGTAATAATTGAGGTAGACAAAAAATCCAAATTTATTTAATCGGGAGAAGCTGGAAAGGCTGTAGAGGAGGACGAATTCCGGAGAGAAAGCATTCGAAGGAGTTACCATTTAGACTTAGGATCGGGAGCAGCGGAATGGGCCTCATAGAAGTAATTGGATTTTGGTATTTGAATTTGTAATTGGATAGAAGTATTTGGATTTGGCCGATTGTTGACTGTCAAATTGTGGAGAACCCTAAACGTTTGAAAGTGATCAGTTAGCCTTGTATGGCTAAAGCGTCTATGGGCAGCACCACGCTTCCTTTGAAGGTCTTTAATTTTTCGACACATCCAGGGAACGGGAAGGGGAACGGGAGGTTGAAGTTTTGAGTGGGGTATGAGTATTAAGGATACTTTTGAGATTGGAAATGAGTATGTCAACCATGGAATTGATTGACACTTAACAACACCACATCAAAAACGGTCAGCAACCCACACGAATTGAAAGGTGCAGCACTGGAAAAATTGCTGAACTATACAGTCGGGAAAGCTGGCTTCACATATGTACAGATGGTTCAGCGACAATGAACTGCACAGGGACTGGCTACATTAGCACAGCCTTCGAGGGCTCTGTACCTATGAGGTCCAATTAAGCAATTAAGCGACGGCGAAATAATAGCAATATACAGGGCAGTAGAAGAGCTCTCCAAAATCGAAACCGTTTACAGAAAAGCTGTTTTCCTAGTAGATTCGCAAACCGCCATAATAGCCCTCTCCGATAACTCTCCGACTGATTTTGAGACCACAAGATCCTGTCGGATAGCTATATCGAATATGATTGTTAAAGGCTGGGAGCTTACACTGCAGTAGATACCAAGTCACGTAGGGGTAATGGGAAACGAACCGGGCAGATCAACTTGCCAAGCAAGGTCAAGGTCTCAACCTGACAACCCCGCTTCGCTAACCTCAGCCAAGAATAAGATCGAAACAGCAACAATAAGCTGTACAATGAACCTACTCAATAACGCTAGCAGAGGGAAAAAATGAGCCTTCCGATCTTCCGAGAGGTGAAGCTGTTACGAGGTTCAGACTCATCACAGGCCATGATTACCTCCAGGCACATCTGCATAAAATGGGCATCAAAGAATCCGATAATTGCCCCAGTTGTCTTTCTGGTGTAATGGACGGTGCACACTTACGACATTGCAGTGGTCTTAAGGATATTCCACACATGATGACGATGCATGTCTTTATTGGGAGCCTCGGCGGCGTATGGCAGAGATGCCATGTGCTGGCATTGGATAAATAAATCTTTTAAAAATGGAATTGAAAGTGGCACAAGAAAAAATTCGCTCCAATTCAGGTTTTCGAATGGTTATGGTTTTAGGTAGTATCTCTGATGTTTGGATATCGTATGAAATTTGGATTAAGTCGTGAGAGGATAGAAATGGAACGGGTATTTGAGAGAAGGAAAGGAGTTTCTGCGGTGAATCAAGGACAGACAAGTCCAACCAGATGTCTGTTAGAAGTATGTGAAAGGTAAGGTTGGAGAAAATAGAATAATAGAGAAGTGTTGCAAGTAAAAGAGTTTTCAAGGCATTGTCTATCATTGGATTGGACAAGGAGATTAGTATGTATTAAAATCACCTGAGATTATGATGTGGTAATCATATCACCATGTATTTATATATACATATTGTTACGGGCGCCGGCAGGAAGGCGGAAGCGGGGGATTAGCGGCTTAACTCCGTCAGCGGGAGACGTTTAAATAGGATTAGGACGGTTCTAGATCGTCTTCTTTTGTCGGCAAAGGATTAAGAATATTCCAGAATTATCTGGCCCCTTCGAGTTCTAGAATGTTCGGCTTTGCCTATAAAAAGACTTCCGTCACCTCGAGTCAGTCAGTCTTAGCCTGAGAGTAGACCATGCAAGATCTGTGATAAGTGAGTGTTAGTGTGATAAACTAGTCAGTGTTGAACCGGCCCGTGTAATAAGTGTATCAGTGAACTGTAACAGTCTCGCGAGTGTAATAAACTGTTTCTGTTTGTTACTGTGTGTCAGTTTGTGATAATTGAAGAATCTTACGGTCGGTGGACTAGTGAACTGTAAGTGTTAATTAATAGTTATAAATTGTAGTGTAATTTTATAATATTCATAGAAACTATTGTAACTAGTTAAGCTATCTAGAATTAGTGATATCTTATATTATTGTAATAATTAAATAGGAGTTAGGCCTAGATTATAATATTTAGAATATTGTCATTATAAATTTATATTAGTTCAATAATTTAATTGTTAATAGTTTAATTGTATCCTTTTTATCATTTTTGTTAATAAATATTAGTATCTTTAATTAAGGAATTGTTTAATTCATTTTAATACCCAGTAGCCCGTAACAAATTGGTGTCAGAAGTGGGATTATTGTGTATTTGCTATTATTTTGCATTTTGTCTTGTATTTTGTAATTATTGGGCTACTCTATGAAGAATGGCTTCTAAAAGTGTTAAGTTAATTGATTTAAAAGTTGCGGATTTGAAACGTGAATTGGAGGAACGTGATCTTGATTGTTCCGGAATTAAAAGTGTACTGCAAGAGCGCTTGCGTCAATTTTTTGTAGATTTAGGGGAAAATCCAGATGACGTTCTGTTTGAAACTGATTTAAGCAAGTTGTCTGCAACTTTATGCAATGTAGATAATAAGCTAGGTAATTTACAAAATGAGTTAAGTAATGTAGAAAATAAGCTAGGTAATGAATTAAGCAATGTTAAAAATGAGCTAGGCAATGAATTAGGTACTGTAAAAAGTGATTTATTGGATACATTAGAGTCCAAGTTAGGCACATTAGAGACTAAGTTAATGGAAAATGTAGATAATAAGTTAGCCGATGTAAATAGTAAAGTAGCTAATGTAGATAATAAATTAGCCGATGTAAATGATAAGGTAGCTAATGTAGAATCTAGGTTAGGAAAAAAATTGAATTCTATTGAAAACGAACTTAGGCTAAGAGTAGAAGCTCTCGAGGGACGTATGAGCAACCCACCGACGAACGACACCGACCGTTCCTCCGAGGGCAGCCTTTATAGGACCATTATGCCCGCCAATGCTGAGACGCCACCAAATCACAACACTATTCCAGTGTTCGACGGAAAGACGCCGTGGGAGGACTACATGACTCTCTTCGAGACTGCGGCTTCGATCCACGGGTGGTCAAAAGAGACCCAAGCTTCAGCTTTGTGCCTGGCCTTGTGTGGAGACGCCTTGGGAGTACTGCAGGGGATGCCACTGTCAGAGCGGTCTAACTACGGGGAGCTGATTAGAAGACTGGAGATGCGTTTCGGCCACCGACACATGGACCAGCTTTATCGCTCACAGCTGAGAAACAGGATCCAGAAGACCAACGAGACGCTGCAGGAATTTGAAGCGGACATTGCACGGCTGGTGAGGAATGCTTACCCATCGGTCACCGATGATGTCTACGAGAGCCTGGCTGTCGACAAATTCCTGGATGGACTTCGGGACCCCGAGACGCAACAAGCAGTGAAGCTCGCCCGGCCAAAAACATTGGGAGACGCATTATCTCAGGCCATGGAGTTCGAGGCTGTCAGGCAGTCAGTACGGGGCCACGCACGTGTTCGAGCAGCAGAAGCGGAGCCTAATGTGGTCCCTAGCGTCGAAGACATAGTGAGAAAGGTTTTGGAGGCCCTCAGGACTCGTAAGAAGGAGATACGTTGTTGGAGCTGCGGCCAACTTGGACACCCTAGAAGCAAGTGTCCATCCAAGAAGCAAGAAAAGCCACAGGAAAACTAAGTAGGGTTGATGGGAAGGGGCAACTGTCAACCCGTAACATCAAAGGCCCTGGGAAGACCATAAGAGTTGCGTCATTAGGGAGCAGAACGAACAGCTTCTACGTTGATGGGATGGTGAACGGGCAACTGCGAAGTCTGTTACTGGATACCGGCGCAACCATGACAATCTTGAACTCAAGGACAGTTCCCGCTGAGAAGATCTTGCCAACGACTTGGACATTACGGACTGCCACAGGAGAGCCAGCCAAGGTCTACGGGGAGACAGTTGCCGACTTCATCATCGGGGATCAACATCTGAAGCACCGCGCTCTCGTGGCAGATATTGATGAAGATGTCATATTGGGCACGGACTTGATGATTGCATATGGGATCAAGCTGGATATGGCGAGAGGTGTTATGACGCTGGGAGATGAAGAAGTCATCTTTCGGCAAGGGAAGGACATCTATGCACGAGTGCGCTTACTGGAAGACACCACTTTACCTGCACGGAGCCAAATCATAACGCATGGGACGATCGAAGGACATCTACCTGAGGGTCAATGTATGCTACTTGAACCTGGAAGGCAAGAAGAACAGGAGATCGGACGTGGCGTAATGGTTGCAAGGTCCCTCATCAAGGTCGGACGTACCACTCCGATTCGGCTAATGAACCTGAACAGCTTCCCAGTAACGCTGAACAAAGGAACACCGGTAGGGGAATGTACAACCGCTACCTCAGTGGTACGTCAGCAGCAACCTCAACCCACCGAGCTGCGAAGATTGCCGGCAGAACTAACAGGATTTGTGGACGAATCATGCCGGGAACTCTCGCCTGAACAGAGCGAGGAAGTGAAGAAGATGATTACCCGATGGCAGGACGTTTTCGAGATCAGCCCAGGGCCACGGGGTAGAACGGATATCGTCCAGCACAGGATTGACACCGGGGATGCTAAGCCCATCCGACAGGTCCCGAGGAGGCTGCCGTTAGCCAAACGGGAGGACGCCGAGAAGATCATCAAGGAGATGGCGACTGATGGTGTCATTGAGCCTTCGAGTAGCCCCTGGATGTCTCCTGATGTATTGGTGAAGAAGAAGGACGGCACGACGAGATTCTGCGTAGACTACCGCCTTCTGAACAACGTCACCAAGAAAGACAGTTATCCGCTCCCCAGGATTGATGATACGCTGGACACCCTAGAGGGGTGTGAACTTTTCTCTACCTTGGATCTCCGCAGTGGATATTGGCAGGTTGGATTGAAACCTGAAGATAAAGAGAAGACAGCGTTCTCGATTGGGACTGGACTCTGGCAATTTACGGTAATGCCATTCGGGCTTTGCAATGCTCCTGCAACATTTGAGAGGCTGATGGAAAGCGTGTTAAGAGGTCTCTCTTGGGAAATTTGCCTGGTATACTTAGATGACATCATTGTGCTGGGAAAGTCCTTCGCTCACCATCTGAAGAATCTGGAGAAGGTCTTCGAACGACTGCGTGCAGCGAACCTTAAATTGAACCCGAAGAAGTGTCATCTCTTCCGAAGGCAAGTCAACTATCTGGGGCATGTTGTGTCGGACAACGGAGTTGCCGTTGACCCAGAGAAGATTGCAGCGATCACCGACTGGCCAGTACCTCGAGATAAGCACCAAGTAAGAAGTTTTCTCGGCCTCTGCACCTACTACAGGAGGTACGTCAAAGGATTTGCAAACATTGCAAAACCTCTTACCAGGCTCACCGAGGAAAAACGGACTTTCCTTTGGGATCACGAATGTCAGGCATCCTTTGAAGAGTTGAAGAAGAAGTTGAGTAGTGCTCCTATTCTGAGCTATCCACGTCCCGAGGGCAAGTTCATACTTGACACAGACGCTAGCAACACCGCTATTGGAAGCGTCCTCTCTCAGCTCCAAGATGGAGAAGAAAGGGTTATTGGATATTTCAGTAAAGCGCTCTCAGCTCCGGAACGCAACTACTGTGTCACAAGGAAGGAGCTTCTGGCAGTGGTGAAATCTATAGAACATTTCCACAAATATCTATACGGCAGAAGATTCCTCCTGAGAACGGACCATGCGGCTCTAATGTGGCTGCTACGATTCAAGTCACCAGAAGGACAAGTGGCGAGGTGGATAGAGCGCCTTCAAGAATATTACTTTGAATCTGCTCATCGTGCTGGAACGAGTCACAGAAATGCGGATGCGCTCTCTAGGAGACCTTGTGACGAAAAATGCGGGCATTGTTCTCGACAAGAAGAGAAGCAGGCAGCAGTGTTGAGGACAACGGTGGTCATGGACAGTTGGCAGGATGCAGAGGTGTCAAAGGAGCAGGGCAGGGACCCGGACTTGAAACAAATGAAGCAGTGGAAACTATCAGGGCAAGGAAGACCAACCTGGCAGGATGTTGCTCCAATGTCGAAGAATGTAAAGACTTACTGGGCCCAATGGGACTCCATTCTAGTGGACAACGGGCTGCTGAAACGGGCATTGGAGAACACGGAAGGAGATCAGCGCAGACTTCAGCTCATCGTTCCAAAGAGTAAAGTGCCCGAAGTACTCAGGGAACTTCATGACGGAGTATCTGGCGGCCACCTTGGAGTTCACCGTACATTGGAAAAGGTACGTGAACGCTTTTACTGGGCAAACCTTAAGGACGATGTGTTGGACTGGTGCAGGCGTTGTGCGACTTGTGCGGCTTCTAACGGACCCATAAGAAGAAAGAAGGCCCCAATGAGGAAGTACAACGTGGGAGCACCGTTTGAGAGAATAGCAATTGACATCGCTGGCCCTTTCCCTGTGACGGATGAAGGTAACCGGTATATTCTCGTGGCCATGGACTACTTTTCTAAGTGGGTGGAAGCTTACGCCCTTCCGAATCAGGAGGCAGTCACGGTTGCGGACGTACTGGTGAAGCAACTCGTCAGTAGGTTTGGGGTGCCCATGGAACTTCACTCTGACCAGGGACGAAACTTCGAGTCTGCAGTCTTCTCCGGGATGTGCGAAGCACTGGGAATACGGAAGACCAGGACGACATCTCTTCACCCTCAATCCGATGGTGGAGCGCATGAACAGGACTATGGGTCGATATTTGTCGAAAGTGGTCTCCGACCATCAGCGAGACTGGCACCAGTATCTTCACCTGTTCCTGCTGGCGTACCGCAGTTCAGTCAGTGAGGCAACGGGGCAGACTCCCGCAAATGTGGTATTCGGCAGAGAACTTCGGTTGCCTTGTGATCTGAAATTCGGTTTCAAGCCTGATGAGGAAATTGCCGGAGAGGAGTACGTCTCGGATCTACGGAAGCGAATGGATAATATCCACGAGAAGGTTCGCACAAACATCCAGGGAGCCAGTGACAGAATGAAGGAGCGTTATGACATCAGGGCTGAGAAGGGTGGCTACCAACCTGGAGACTTGGTCTGGCTACATGATCCTCGAAGAAGGCGAGGCTACTCACCTAAACTTCAGAACTCCTGGGACGGCCCGTATGAGATCGTCAAGAGGATCAATGACGTCATATATAGGATCAGGAAGCAGCCGAAAGGAAAACCCAAGGTAGTCCATTTCAATAGACTGGCCCCGTACAAAGGAGACCACGGCCCGATAGAAGTCCAGCAGGTCAGGTACCTAAACAACGTCAAGACAAATAACTCAGTTGCTCATACTAAAGTACCAGGGACCCGTGGAGTAACTCAGGTAATCTACAGAGATATCTTCTCGTTACCAGTGGAGTATTCTCTGGCCCATTGCGTTGCCGAAGATCTGAGGACTTCTCGAGGGATTGCAACGGTCTTCAGGAAGAAGTTCGGCGGAACTGAGGAGCTGGAACGCCAAGGACCAAGTGTCGGGAAGGCACTCCACCAGCCGCACGAAGGACAACACCTGTTTTACTTGGTTACCAAGCGTGCCTCTGATCAGAAGCCGACATATGACGCACTGCGGCGAAGCCTCGATGACCTTCGGAGTAAGCTTCTGAGACTGCGTGTCACTAAGCTCGCTATTCCGAAGTTGGGCTGTGGATACGACGGCTTGGAGTGGAAGATTGTCAGGGACATGACCGAACAGACATTCGCCAACTCTGGAATTGCCATATTGGTGTGCACGTTCAACCCCTGGAATGAAGGTGCGTCTCCATCAGTAGAAGCTCATAAATGCCCGATTTCTCCGGACTTGCTCTGGGGCAGAGCACTTTTAAGGAGGTGGCAGTGTTACGGGCGCCGGCAGGAAGGCGGAAGCGGGGGATTAGCGGCTTAACTCCGTCAGCGGGAGACGTTTAAATAGGATTAGGACGGTTCTAGATCGTCTTCTTTTGTCGGCAAAGGATTAAGAATATTCCAGAATTATCTGGCCCCTTCGAGTTCTAGAATGTTCGGCTTTGCCTATAAAAAGACTTCCGTCACCTCGAGTCAGTCAGTCTTAGCCTGAGAGTAGACCATGCAAGATCTGTGATAAGTGAGTGTTAGTGTGATAAACTAGTCAGTGTTGAACCGGCCCGTGTAATAAGTGTATCAGTGAACTGTAACAGTCTCGCGAGTGTAATAAACTGTTTCTGTTTGTTACTGTGTGTCAGTTTGTGATAATTGAAGAATCTTACGGTCGGTGGACTAGTGAACTGTAAGTGTTAATTAATAGTTATAAATTGTAGTGTAATTTTATAATATTCATAGAAACTATTGTAACTAGTTAAGCTATCTAGAATTAGTGATATCTTATATTATTGTAATAATTAAATAGGAGTTAGGCCTAGATTATAATATTTAGAATATTGTCATTATAAATTTATATTAGTTCAATAATTTAATTGTTAATAGTTTAATTGTATCCTTTTTATCATTTTTGTTAATAAATATTAGTATCTTTAATTAAGGAATTGTTTAATTCATTTTAATACCCAGTAGCCCGTAACAATATTAATGTTGGCATACATATACATATAAATGAACATTTATAGTACGTATGAATATTTACACATACATATAAATGTTTATCTAAGTTCCACAAATGTTGTTTTAACCTTTAAATTAAGTTTCGATCGGTTCTACTCTTACTTCACTTATTGCAACCTATCCACCTCCTAGAGATTTTATATTTTATGGCCTTCATACCAACTGGCCTTTAATATTTAATTTAATATTATTAAATGCTTCTTCTTCTCCTTCCTCCTGGTGCCTTTTAGCGTGGAGGTTATTATTGAATGCAATTAAATAAAATAAATTTTTTAAAAATATTAATTTTCATTTATTTTAACCCTCATAGTCCCCCATGTATGAGTTAATATCTAACAATTTCAGCACCTTTTACTATAAAATTTACCGCAGAAATATAGTAGATATTTGATATCATTAATGAAGTAATTGAACATTGTTAAAACTGCTGGAAAAGCATAAAATAAAATAAACTTTAAATACTTAATGAGTTAACGTACTATGTACAGTTAAAAAAAAAAACTTTCCCTTGTATTAATAGAGTTCAGATATCATTCATATAATGGTATAGAAATGTGTCTAGTTTGATAAATAATCATGATGTGTCAAGGGCATTCAGATAAAAATAGGAAATCGATAAGAAGAATCACGACCTTCCTTTAAAGTTAGTGGATGTTACAAAGCGGGTTTATGACGCATCAAATTCGTATTGAATAAGTAAAAAATTATTTCTAATAAAAATGAACAGAAACTCCAAATTACACTTAAACCATTAAGTAAAATGCAATGGGAGAAATCAGAGCGTTAAGTCTCTAAAATACTGTAAAAAAATAATTAATTTATTGGGGCATATTAAAAGACTGGTTAATTTTGTCCAGTATTTTAGATCCTTAATACTTTACTTTTGAGGAATTTTCCTATCGAATTCTGATTAATTTTTATTAAAACAATTTGTAATTTCTGAATAAAATCAGAATTACAGCCATACAATTATAATTGTATTATTTACCTCCATATGTCTAAGAAACATGTCAGGAACTGGTAAATAAAAAAAAAATGTAAATACATATAAAACATTTTAGAAGCAGTTGAACAAAAAATATATATATATACATACATTATAATATATAATACATTATATATTATAAGGGCACGTGCCTTATGGTTTTTTGTGTACTGTGGAGAATCTATTATAGTACATACTTGTAGGCAAATCATGTGATGAAACTATTGTTTAGATATTTTAAGACTCATACAAGACTGAAAAGGCAAGAAACTGCTCGACGTTTTCGCCTACTTCAACATTTACTGGACAAACGTTCAAAGCTCCCAATTAATTACAAAAGACTCATTTACATGACAGTTATCAGACCTATTTGTACATACGGAGTTGAGCTTTGAGGCTCTACTAAACCATCCAATTCATCTCGTATCCAATCCTTACAATCCAAAATCCTTCGTAAAATCCTCAATGCTCCTTATTATGTCACAAATAAACTCATCCATCATGGTCTTAATATCCCATATGTTGCTGATTTGGCCCAAACTAGATACCTATCCCTCCATGAAAAGCTCCATACACACTTGAATCCGCTAGTCCCTCAACTTGCTTCCCATAATATTCCTGATAACCGTCTGAAAAGAAGATGGCCTCGAGACCTTCTACTATAGAACTTTATTGGAGTGCTATCAATGGTTAGATTCTCCACAAGTGTATTTTTTCCATGTCCTTTGTTCATACAACAGATTTAATTCATGTAAAATAATTACAGTTGTAAATATCAATAAATTATTCTAAAAAAAAGAAAAAGAAAAAAAATATATTTAAAGAAACCTTCCTATAAATACTACAATTTTCTTTTCTAAGTTATTGTTGATTTTTTTCCCCCCTCCCTCCAGAAAACAATCCTGGTTCCACCCTTGACCGGATGGAATAAAACCGAATATCAAAGTTGATAATAGAAAAGGAGGCAAAATGTAAAAGTGAGAAATGTCTTAAATACATAATAATTTGTAAATATTTTAATTTTGAAGAGAAAAGATTTGTCCAGGGCCCTAATAAAAATAAAATAAAATATAAAATAAAATAAATCTTACTAATATTATAAATGTGAAAGTTTGTCTCTCTTTCACGCAAAAACTACTGGACGGATTTGGACGAAACTTTACAGTAATATAGGTTATACGTCAGAATAGCACATAGGCCATAGCAAGCGCGGATTTAAGCGGGTTGAGTGCACGGGGGCACTTGTCCCCCCGACAGTTTTTTAGATACTGTGGAGAATCCATTGATATGTAGTTCATCGGTGGAATTAGTGCCTGGCTTAGAAACTTTCCTATCCACTTTGAAAACATGTTCAGTAATATACATTATTCATAACATTAAATCGTTAAGTTAAAAAAAATATCTCTAATGATCTAAATTTTTTATCTGACAAGAATATGAAGAACTGTCAATGCATTCATTTTTAAACTGATAGAAATGTATGTACTTAAAATGTTGATTTACAATTATTATCATCGCATTGCTCTTATTTTTAAAAAGAGTTTAAAATAGCCTCCAATTTTGTTCAAGGTCTATTTTAATATGAAAATCTTACTAATAGTATAAATGTGAAAGTTTGTATGTTTGTCTCTCTTTCACGCAAAAACTACTGGACGGATTTGAATGAAACTTTACAGTTATATAGGTTACACATCAGAATAACACATAGGCTATAGCAAGCGCGGATTTAAGGGGGGGAGTGCACGGGGGCACGTGGTTACAGTTCTTTAGGTACTGTGGAGAATCCATGATTGCATAGGCTACAGCAAGGGCAGATTCATGTGGGGGCATGTGCCCCCCCCCCGTTATAGTACATAATTAAAGGCAAATCAGGAAGTAGTCAGGTTCTTTGTATAGTTTAAGAAAGAAATGTGGATAATTCCACCCCAAGGGTTTCCGCTTTAATATAATAGGGGTTCAAAGGTTGTATAGAATCCGTCAGTTTTGAAGTTAGACATCTGATATTTTCGATGTATGAGTAACTTATATTTTAAAAAAATAATTATTTATTTAAAATGATAAACTTTATGTGGCAGACCAAATTCCATGCGAGCGAAGCCGCGGGCATAAGCTAGTTATAAATAATATAATGACGTAAGTCAACAAGATCCTAATTAAAGTAATGTTCAATGAACATTCTTCCACTTTATACATCGCAAAATTGCGAGAACACGGGGATATGGGATCGGTGAAGAGAATGGATTTGTTTGACCGTGGTACGAGCCAGGCTAGCTCAGTTGGTAAGAGCACCACGACGGATACGTGGGAAACCCGATTTCGAATTCCGGCCCTGGACAAATCTTTTCCCTTCAAAATAAAAATATTTAAAAATTATAACAATTAATAAAAAATAAAATAAAATACATAATGATTTGGTTTGACGATTATTTGCCTACATTTTAATAATCATTGGGTTGATATTTAATTGTATAACATTTTGTAAAATTGATTTTTACTTGGTTTCAATTCGAGTGAATAACTATAGATGTAGCAGAAGTCAACAATAAGTAGAACATACATATGCATGTATATATATATATATATATATATATATATATATATATATATATATATATATATATATATATATATATATATATTTATATATCAGTAATTCTATAAATAATTAATCCTCCTTAGATAGTATCAGAATGTTATTTGAATCTTAAGATATTTTCTAATACTATCCAGGTCCTTATAAATACGCAAATACATACGAGTATACGTGTATATATATATATATATATATATATATATATATATATATATATATACACACACTTGTATATATAGTATATGAGTATATATATATATATATATATATACACATTTGTAATACTACCGAAGTTTGGCTACCCAAGTATCCAAATATTTATAAACTTTTTGTACAGTTCAATTGAATAGGTTGGTAAAAATCATGTAGATGATTAAAGAAAGATTAATTTTTGGTTTTAAATCAATGTAAACTAAAATGGATAGGCAGGATCATTAATCATCTAAATTATTTGTATGCATCTTAATTACTACTTTTTATTATATATTGTAAACTGGATGGAGAAAATTAGTTGGCATCATAGTTTGACACGAAGGTTATTTAGAATTCAAGGACCGGAATATCCTCAACAAATAATCAACGAACTGTGATAAGAGTAAGATATCAAGTGAAAATCGCCCCCTTTGGCCTTTTCGTAATTATTAAAGTATGGAAAAATCCCACAAAACCTTTTATATTATTTACTAAAATCTTGTGTTTGTTCGTTTCTTTCCTCGGAGTGAAAAATATATTATATGTACATTGGTTGTATGTTTGGGTATGTGTGTTCCCTGAATGGCCATTATTTGCTCGCGAGTCGAAAGTATATTGTAACTTCTATTTGCAAATGAATTAAGCAATAGTTACAATTAATGAACGTAAGTCATATCTCTTTAATCTTTAATTGTTAGGAAAAGCTCTCTCTCTCTCTATATATATATATATATATATATATATATATATATATATATATATATATATATACATGTACACACACACACATATACATAGTATTCCAGAAGTTACGCAAATGCAATTCATTGCTACCAACCAAACCATCTTATTTCAAATTGTTTTCAATATATGATTTTTTAAATGGTTTTCATTGAACATCACTTTTTTATTTTTTCAAATAAAATTCATCTAATTCAACTAAAATTTCACTTTAATAACATAACATTTTTCGGGGTCAGTTCCGCAGGTTGTCGCTTTGAGTTAAGTTACAAGAAATTGTAACCTTTCCTTCGTTTCCATTTCAATATTCTCGAAGATAAAAATAATTTTATTACTAATTGTATATAGTAACTATTATTGACTGTATATAGATTAAAGAACCGACTTACGTACATACGCTGTAAGGTTACACCATAACCTATACTTTGAAATTCTTGTTAAAGCACTCATTTATTGATGAAATGATTAGCGAAATAAACACATTTCCCATAATTAGACTATTTTTTTCACACTAAAACTCGCGATTATATTTATTTTCGAGAATATTAAAAAGGAAACTAATGAAAAGTTAAAACTTGTGAATAAAACCTGTGGAACTGATACCCATTTTACAAGTTGTCTTAACATTGTTAGTATCAGATTTAAAGTTGAAAAATATTACTTCGTTAGGCGATCAAGACAACCTAAGTGAGCAAATAAAAAATCATAAGTTGCAGAAGTACAATCTCACGCAATGAATTCTAAAACTATGATTTTAGGGAATTGACAAATATCCCCATTTAATCAGCTGTCCGATGGTACACCTAATTTTCCCAAGTTAGTCTAATTTTGGACAGATAAAAGTTGGAATGCCGACCAATTATTGATTCTTGCAACTAAACAACCTTGATCTGAAATTGAGGAACCCACTTTCACTTTCTTCATTCATTCTGCAAACAAAATATGACAGGTGTCAGAATTACCTTCTCAAAATACAAAAACAGCTCAATTAAGCTTTAAAGCAATGACATTGCATGAATTTAATTGCAGGAAACTTAAAATGTTTATAAATAAAAGTAATTGGTTTATGAAAAAGAAATGACATACATCGTTTGCCAATGCCAGACCGTAGAAATATATTGTCAAATTAAAAAATTGCAATTTCAGGGGATAAAACTCATCAGGTTTAGGATGTTTGAAACATTACTGTTTAATTAAAAGTGAATTCCGGAATTGCTAAAACGTTTATAGAACAGGTAGACTGAGTTTCAAGTTGAGAAGCTGAAAGAAATTTTTTTTTTTTACGTCCTTCTGTACTCTTATCAAGGCAAACAAAACGGGAAAAGTAATATAAATGCAAATAGCTGACGAACTATCTCATGCATTATGTATTTTTTTGTTCTTTTTTGTATGGTTTATGCTTGACCAGTATTACCGAGACCCAAAGCTTTGATTTGGATACATCCAGAAATAACCATGTTAAATTACCAATAAAGTAAACATCTTTCTTTTAACTATTCATTACAAGATAGTGGCTAGCTATTTTTTAAAAACGTTACTTTTCTAAAAATGTAAGTCTTAGCACAGTTAATAGACAAAAAAATTGTCTCTGTAATGATAACTTATTTTTTACTTGAAATAGTTACTGTATAGTAAATATATATATGCAATTATATCTGATGATAAAGTTACTAGAGAGATGTACTGTTAGTAGCCAAAATAATAATAAAATCTCAGAAAACCCGGTTTTTCATAGATAATATTTCCACTGGGACCAAGTAATGAGGTTGCCCACCAGTAACTTTAAGTATACTGGTAGACCAGTTTATCTATCATTTTTGACTAACATACTTAAAGCTAAGGACTGAATATCTTTCTTTAGTGGGTATCCATTCTGTAATGAAGTATACAGCCTAAACATCTGCTGGTAGCATGTAACCTTTGATACTTCAACCACTCCTCAGCATTTTTATATGCCTCCATCTACTCTTAATTCAAACTTCAATATACATAATACTACTATGTAACCCTAACCTCAACAAACTGTGAGGTAAAATCAAAATATCTTAAGTCAAACAATAGTCAATAATCTATCCTGTGTAACCATTTATATCCATAACTTAAGATACCTTTTGTTTAAGACCTTATTTCACTTTTCTCATCTAACAACTCTATCTATCTCCAGAATCCAGAAATGACAGTAATCTAGAGAACTTTTTCAATATTTATATAGGGTACTAGCAACTTCTGAGTCTACTGCTATAGTACCCTTGCTCAGCCTCCATTGACTTTCATATCAAGGGTAAGAGGTATTTGAGTGATATAGGGGCAATCCTGGCTTGGGATTCCCCACGTAGCACTTGATTGCTATGATGAATTTATTTTGTTTAAGGTAATTAATTTTTTTAATTTAATTATTTTCAATAATTATTCTATTTCCATTTTACTCTTTCTTTTTTAAGTTAATTTTCTGTAAATGTTGTGAGAAAGACATGTAATATTACTAAAAATGTATAGTGAATAGGAGCTTCAAATCTTCAGGAATAACTCTCTAAATCTTCTTTATAAGATTATATTGGAATAGAAACAGATAGTTCTGAAGGTCAGATGGTGTTAGGTGTCACAAACAAAGCTCAAACTGGTCTTTAGTGGATACTAAGACTGAAATGGTTAAGTGGATAAAACATATATAACACATTGACTACAACAGTACTTCTCAGAATTCCTGGGTAAAATCCTGTTTAATTTACTTTAGAATATAATACAATTAAATTTATGAATTTAAGAACTTTATTATTTGCACAGAATTCCACGTAGTTGGAAAATAGCATCCAACAGTAATGTCAAATTTTCACCAAAGCAAAAATTTAACCAACTTATTCCTACATCAGTTGGCAGTCAATGTGTTGAATCAACTTAAATTGGAATAAGCCACTGACACATAATTACTTATTAGTATAAGAAGGGCATGCATGTATATCTTGTGTAATGCTTAGTTGAAACTAATATAATTCATGAAATATAATATATGATAAATAATAAATACCTAGGCTCATATTAGCAAAGGATATTTAATCATTTTATTTAAAAATTAGTTAGTTCTACATTTCAAATTTACCTCATTAAATATGAGTTAAATCTATTGTCAGTATTCATCAGGTTACCATCTGATAATTTAATTTACAAAAATACATAAAGAATTAACATTACAAAACATAATAGAAATGCACATTAACTCATTTATTTTACCAAAAATGTACAAAAAGTGGAGCCTAGTCATGATATTCCGGTCAATCGAAAATATAATGGTTCTTTTAAAATAAATAAAAATACTTCATATATACCATAACATAAGCTTACAAAGAGGTTTTATTTTTGGACTAGCAGTTATCTGTTTTTTCACGACTTCTATCACTTAACTAATTTTCTTTTAATCACAAGCTTGAAACATTTGGTAAGAGGTTACAAAACACATAAAAAGCACGGAGGTAAAATAAACACAACAGAAGAAAATAATATTGATCACATGATTTATTATTGTGAATTAAATTTTATCTAAACTAAGGTTGTATTTTTTTATTAACATAAGTAACTGGCCTTCAAAACATTAAAAAAAAATGAAGTGAATAAATACAAATAAAAAGGAAAAGGAATCTTAAGTATAAAATACTATACCCCTTATTAATCGACTTTACATGTACAACAAACACTAAACATGTATTACTGAAAATGACAACTCTTATTTTTAAAATACTGCCAAGTCATTCCAAATAAGATAACTATTTAAAAATAAATTAATACTTTCCTTAAACTTGTACTCTTGATGACTTAAGAAGTTTCTAGGAACACTTTATATACAATTAATAATATAATAAATAAAGTTTTAAACTTAAAAAAAAAACTTCAGTAATAATGCTTATAAAAATATGGCAGGAGAAATATACAGCAACATGATGTTAAAATTTTTAGTTATTTATCTTTTGAAAGAAATTTGAACAATAATAAATCAAAATAAATAATAAAACGTTTTCTCTCTCAATTTCTTTAGCTTATTTACAAACAAATGTCGATAATAATAAATCTTTACCGTTACTAAATATAGTTAAGTTGGACAGAAGTAATAATTTTAACCATTATGTATGTGGTTAATGTATTATATACAGACATACGAACTTAAATTGCACATTTTCATTGTTTTATTCTGTCTTTCATCAACAAGGATTATCACAATTAATTAGGGACAAAATTATATTGACAATGATACACCTATGAAGTTAAATATGTATACAAAAGTTTCAAGTTTAAACTTAAAAGAAACAATCGAAAATATCACGTATAATTTATAATAACATTGAGATTCCTTTTGAACCCTAAGCTATATTACACCTATTACGACTTAAAAACAAATCATCACAAAAATAAGATATATTTATAATTCAACTTTATACAGGTGTATAATTTCCTCGAGGAGTGTAAAACAATTGTCCTTTCATTAACCTTCTACGGAGTTCGGCAAGAAGAAGCCGTTTTTCTTTTTGTATTTTCAGTAATATTCCTTTATTTTCATGAGCTCTTCTTGAAAGATATGGCAACACTTCATTGACAGGACCATAAGGTATATATTTGTATGCAGAATAACCTGCTTGCCCTAATAATAAGAAATATTATTAAAAAACATGCGATAAAATTAACATAAATGAGATCTTTGCCAAAACTGAATTTTATAATATAGTTTGTGTGTGTGTGCACATGCAGATTAGTTAGTATTTCAAATAAACAATGTTAAAAATCTAGTAATATTTCTAAAAGATAATATTGGAATTCTAGATAACATATATTTAAAATTTATCTCAAGTGATTGAACCTTAAATACAAATAAAACTAATTGATTATATTATGACTAAAAACAACTTATGGTTTAAGTAGTGAAAATATTATGATTGAAAAATTAAAAATGAGCATTAACAACATTTAATGATGAAAACAAAATTTCATGTAACTTACCAAGTGGAAATGTAATATAATCGCACATTCCAAGTAACTGGCCAAAGCAGATTACTTTGTCTTCAGGAGCAATTCCTAATTCATTCATTCTAAAACAATAAAAATGTGCTTCAATACCTTATGGGTTCATTAATGTCAATTTAATCAAATATGTGGAGTAAATTGATGATTTTTATTCTTTATGAAGTGATTTTCTAGACTTTATGAAATTAATTAATGTATGAGTTGATCTATTAATCTAATAATTTTAAGAGTATAAAAAAAAAAAACAACCATAATAACAGACAGCAAAAGGGGAGAGAGAAAGGAAGGTAGATTATTAAATTAATAATCAATGGCAAATTTAATTTTAAAAATTTAAAAGAAATATAAGAAGAGCAGTCGTCGCTAATGTCGAAGCGACGTTAAAGATAACAAATTAAAAAAATAAATGAAAAATATACGTACTTTTCTATCGCAAATCGTACAGTATCTTCATTATGAGAGGCAACCATAATTCCAATACGGTTTGCCTGTCCTTTCTTTTTGAAGTCCTTAATTCTTCTTAAGCATTCAGTGAGAGTTTGATGGTACATTTCAGAAGTAGCTTCATAATTTGGATTAATAGGATCAGTGTAGCCTAATGCTGCAGCTCTTGCTCGTTCCTAAGAAAATAAAGGAATAAAAAATTAACTTTAATTACCTAATAATTATAAACCATTAACACCGAGTCTTACAGCCTAACAGGAGAGAAGTAAATAGAAATATATAGCTTATTCTTGGAGTGTTATTCTCCAGATTCTAGCACAATTTACTCTCTAATAAACATGGAGATATGTACATTTACTAGAATTATATAACAATTAATTACATTCTATCAGTAGTTCTCTAACACTTACTTGTTCCATATAAGCGCCTCGTACCAATTTACAACCAAAATAAAAATTTTGCCTCTTGGCTTGTTCCAGGTCAGTAGAAACTTCCTTTAACGCATCTTTTAGATAGCATTGGTAGGTATTAAAAACAATTGCCTAAAAACAAAAAATAAAGGAATACTATAGTCTTACAAATAATAGAATAAAAAAGAATAGTTATAATGAAATTAAAATCATTCATTGACGTGAGTAAAACCTTTTTCCAGTTAAAATTTTTTCTTTATTATAAAAACGTTTCGACTTTACTAAGCCATTTTCAATTTTCTTTTCATTAACACATTCTCACTACTATTGATAGACTTATATAGTAGTGAGAATGTGTTAATGAAAAGAAAATTGAAAATGGCTTAGTAAAGTCAAAAACGTTTTTAAAATAAAGAAAAAATTTTAACTGGAAAAAGGTTTTACTCGCGTCAATGAATGATTTAAAGATGTACTCCAGTAACATCCACATAAAAGTTAGAATTTAAAAATAACATAAATTAACTTATATACATTGAGAAACAATAATAAAACCAATTACTTTATCAGTATTGTATTTCCTCATCATTTCAAGAGTTATCCTTGAAATAGCAGGTTGAAAATAGGTTTGTTCAGCATCGATCATGACACGTACATCTAGATCTTTGGCAGCCTGAAATAATAATAAACAATCATTTATTGAAGATTGCACTTAACTTAAATACACATACAATCAAGTAAAAATTACACATCTAATTTTAATTTAAAAAATAACTCTATAAAAGATAATAAACCTTTGGCCACAATCATAATAAATTGTACATAAAATACTGAAAATTTATGAGCTTTAATAAATATCTGGACAAATTTTTAAAATCTGGCAAACCTTGATTAAGGTATTAACACGTCTTATCATGTTACGGAACATTTCTTCTTCCTTAGATGACAATTGAGATATCAGTCGAACCATTTTTCCTTCCTTTAAACTTGGAACACGGAAAGTATCATTCAACCCAAAGTTTTCATCAACTATACCACTCCAGGGGAATAAGTGTATAACACTAGAACAAAGGTAATTTTCATCAGTAAGTAACTATGAACTAGAGATTCAAAACTTTACATCACAGAATATAATGTACTATTCATAAAAAATAAACATAACTAATAATCAAAATGAGGCCCATATGCTTATATGCCCTTTTTTCAAATCTAACTGTAATTCCTGCAAGTTTTGTAAATTTTTGGCAGTGCTGCTTCATTTTTATTGAAAAACTGATGTAATCACATAAAACCTCATTTATTATTTTGTTTTATTAACTAATAACTAATAACTTGGGGCTTTTACCATTTATTTCTTCTTTTTTATTTTAATTCTGAGTATTCTCCTTTATGGTGGATTCAGATGAAGATTTCATTAAAAGAAACATAATAGTTGAAAAACCGGTAGAATTAAGAAACAAATCCGAAAAATTATAAAGGAAACAGGAAAAATAAACATTGCCTTTTCAGGAAAAGAATTTATTAAAAAGCTCTTACAGGCTGATCACTCATATAGCCACTACTAATGTTTTTAGAGTGTCAACTAAATTTTTCAGAAATAAATGTTTGACAGGTTTCATGTGCAACTGTAATCCCAGGATGCTAACATTACAAGGTATGAAAAAACTGGAGAACTGAAGGTAGCACAATAATACAAAAAAAAAAATATTAAATTAAATAAAACTATTTAAAACATTAAACAAAGCAATAGAGATTTATTAGACAAGTAATAGCAATATGCTATACTAAACAAATAATTTAATATTTGTTTTCTGAATTTCAGAAAGGGTATAAAAGAAAAAGAGGGATATTAAAAGTTGTAATGCCTTCTTAAGTAAAAAAAAAAAAAAAAATTAAATCTTGTCATTAGCGCCTACATTATCTTCTAATATTCTGTTTTTCTTTTTGTTAATATTCCTTTATTATTAATTGTATTATTATTTTGGCTCTAAGGTCCAATAATAATAATATGCTATACTAAACAAATAATTTAATATTTGTTTTCTGAATTTCAGAAAGGGTATAAAAGAAAAAGAGGGATATTAAAAGTTGTAATGCCTTCTTAAGTAAAAAAAAAAAAATAATTAAATCTTGTCATTAGCGCCTACATTATCTTCTAACATTCTGTTTTTCTTTTTGTTAATATTCCTTTATTATTAATTGTATTATTATTTTGGCTCTAAGGTCCTGTCATTAATTGTATAATGGTACTAAAATCCTAATTGTATTTAATTTAGTAATAATAATTTTAAACATGTACAGTTCTAATTATCATCTAGGGGAGTATCCTAAGGATAGGGATAGTCAGTAGAATTGCTTTGGAAGCTCCTTCCAGGTAATCCGAAATGGACTTGTTAACCAACAATGAGGGTAGCCTCCAGGTTTACTGGAGGATGTGACATAGGTTTGAAATCCTACTCACATATTTGTAATTCACAAAATACCACCAATAATGGATATTCTGAGTTAGATCATTATGCTGAGTCAAAATAATATTCTTGAGTTCGATCTCAAGGACTCCCTGTAACATAATCTCTGTGAGGCCTACAGGACATTCACGACACAATACTTTGTTTGATAAGCATTGCATTAGTATTAATAATTTCAAATAAAATTGCAGTTAACTGCTTAATAAGAAATTTTAATAATAAAATTTTAGAGGCAATAGAAGATTGTGATAATGGAATCAAATTCAAGTTTCTTACCAATAGAATGAATTTGGAAGAACAATAAAAAGAAGGCTGTCAGCAATAAAGCTAATATTTTTAGTCACATAAATGCATAGTATACTGTTACTGAGTGTAACATACAAACTTTACTTAAATCTACAGGAATTACTTTAGATCGAGAATACATACCCTTCACTGTCTTTAACAACTTTTTCAAGAAACTTTTTAGTATCCTTAATGCCAGCTTGTTCTAACCGTTTCTCCAAATCATCAGCTGTTATTTTTTGCCCAATTACATTTCCTTGGCCACCGATAACTTCACTAACAAATTTACGAGCTCGCATAATAACTTCAGAAAGTTGCAACTAAAAAAATAAAAATAATAAATTACGGTCAACATATCGTTATAACTGATATACACATTTCACAACATATGCACAAGAAACAGTTATGTTTTTTACACATTGAACTGTTTATGAGTGATATACCATCTCAAACAAACATTAAGGTTTGTTTTCTGGTGTTCAATTCATGATCAAGCCTAAATCGACAAAACATTGACTACACATTGACAGTTAAAATAGTAAAATAAATAAATACTTTTTATAGGAGAGGGTTGCTGCTCCCATTATTTATAAAAATATGGGAATATGTTTATATGAGATGGTGAAAATGAAAGAGGTATAAGGGTAACCTTGCACAATCATTTTTTTCATACCAAAACGCTTGATTTTATTTTTAGAAATTTCATCATAGGTCAATAGCAACTATTATCAGTTGTTAACCTGTATACACATTCATACCCTACAACAGATAGAAAGAAACACTGTGGATATCCACACTTATTTTTTAAAAGGCCTCTTGCTGTTAAATATTTGTCAAGCTCATTCTTAAAATGGTCAAATACCTTTCGTCGAGTTGAATTTAATACTCCCAGAAATGCTGAAATGAACTTAAATCACTCAATATAAGATCTAGATGAATTATTTGTCAGGGTAATATAATTATCATTGATATAAAAAATAGATAAAGAAACCAATGCAATAAGCAAACAATTATGCAATATAAACTAAACACAAAACTTTCAAATTATGTTAAGTCAAAAATTTATTGTATTTACGTTAAAATTATAAATAACATTTAAATATTTTATTTAGTTATTTTTATTAATTTTCGTAGAAAGAAAAGTTGTATGTACCTAATTTAATTATTTATGACCTATCAAAACAAAAGTCTGTGTATAAATATATATATATATATATATATATATATATATATATATACACACACATACATACATAAATATATATGTAATTAATGGAAACAGAAAAGAAACCTTACCAACAGTTGTGGCCTTCCAAGAGCTGTCAGCTTAATAGCAGTTATTCCAGTGCCATAAGTTGCTCCTATAAAAAAATATATTTTAAAAATAAAAAAACAAAAAAAAGCTAACCAACTAAAAAATAACAAAAATAGAAAAATTAACAGGTATAAGAAAACAAGTTAAGGAAGAAACTTCTTTGTGGACTGAATTTAGACAGGGAGGTAATGCTGAAAGAGATAAAAAAAAAGAAAAGAAATTTTTCTGATGCAATCAAATACTTAATTAATTGTGAAAAAATTAAAATATAATTATTTCATTCATCAAGTTAAATTTAAACTTTAAATTTATATATTTAAAACTGAAATTAAAATTTTCCTATAACGGATAATACAATGGTTTTATACAGTAAGAAAAATAAGTTGCATACTAATTTATATCCATACTTTACTACAATATGTTACATTTCGAAAAAAATTTACCTGCAACAGCATTGAGACATTCTAAAAATGTTTCTACATTTCGTTCGCAAGTAGCTTCATTTAAATAGAAATATGTACGGGCACTTTGTACTTTATACCTCCTATCCGCAAAGCTTTTGGTAACATTATATTGAGGCATTTCCCCACCAACTGATGAAGCTACATCAAAAATAATAAATAAATAAAACACATAAGTTCATAATACATTTGTGAAAACACACTGTTTAAATTAACATAAAAGATAAGAATAACTATAATATATATAATGAAAAAATATCAATACATTCAACAAATTACCTTCTGGCCTAGCAGCTGCATTGAAACAATAAAATAATTATTAGTTTTCAGATTCTGATGAAAATAATAATTAATTTCATATATTAATGGCCAATAATGTTTACAAAAAGAAATGCTTAAATTTACTTTTTGGAAAATAAGTGAGAACGAAACCTCATAAAATGAGATAATTCAAGGAAAATTCTCAAGATACAAGAAGAGTGTGAAGACCTGGAATTATTAACAAACCAGAGGTAGGGAAACTAAGAAATTCTGGACCAGAATAAAGATGAATTAAAGCCACATAAACATTCTATGCAGTAGAGGATGTTAAAATATTTAATTTAGAGTAAACGAAAATGGCTAGGCTCGTGGATTCTACCAGTAAAAAATAGCATAAAATCTATCCAGGAAGAATTATGGTCATCCGACAAGGAGTAATATCTTTAATGAACTGAAACTCCAACATGATGTACATCATGGAAAACAGTGAAGTTTGTAACAAATTTTTCTCGCTTCCATTATTAACGTAGTATATCAGTTCACTGTTATTAGTCATAATTTGTATTCACATTCACCTATAATACTTTTTATAGATAAATATGAATATTTAATTCAGGAAAATACAAAGAGAATGAAAAACATTTATGATTTATTAAGTTGAATTTTACTAATATATTATCAACAATTCCATGATGATGAATTTAAAATGAAACCACAAATAACAGTAACCCTGATGGAAGACCGCATATTTCTCTAAAAAAACAATAAAAGAAATAAAATAATGACATCAAATTATAAAAGCACAATAAGCAACTAGATCTCAAAAGGAACTTGGGATCTAACTCAGGCATTGAGTAAAACTATCAGCAAGTAAAGAGAATATATTAAATGAGAAAACATAGTAAACAAAGAGAGAAAACATTTCCTAAGGAAGAGTACTAAACAAATCAGAACAAGGAGTAAAAAATAAATAAGGTTCCTTTTTATACAAACTTATAGTTAAACTTATTTCCCCTATCAGATCTTGTGGGCTAATTACAGAGTAAAAGGCATAAGATAGATACATGTGATCCTCTCATTAATCATGCTATATTGTACTATTCATCGAGGTTTCAGCAATAGCAAACAGCAGAAATAAGTTTAATAGCATGTTCAGTGCAGCAGACTGATGCTATACCTATATCGCCTTCTTATGTTTTGATAATTTGTAGGTTTCAAAAAGAGTTGTGTTTATTTATTTAAAATAAGTTAAAAAGTGTCATTCAATGAAAAACCAAATTATAATTAGAAATAAGGGTACAACATTCCATAACTGCCCTATGCTATAAACTCATTCTTAGTTTAACATTCAAATATAAAAGTTATAGGAAACAGACATATGCCAAAGTTTCAGTCACCATGATTTCCCTTTGATCATAGGCCTTTAGAGTACAAAAAAAATGAAACAAAAATTAAGATCCACTTGAATAAATAAATTATAAGAAAACTGACAACAAGTTCAGGTTTAATACAAAAACATCAGTAAAGTAAAACCATCTTACCACAGACAGCGCCACTATATTAGCAAGATACAATAGTACTTTTGCTGGGCTGCTCATAATTCTAAATTTAGCGTTGTAGCAATAGAGCATGCCAAATAAGATTGTGAATACCCCTAAGCTATTTATGAAAAATTGAGGTACTATACCATGTGCTATACAATGAAGAAAACATTAATCCCATTTGAGGTGGTCCTGCTAGTACAGGAAATAATGTTTAGTTGAGAAGGAACTTATTGAGATAAAAATATTGAAATAAAAAAAATAATAAGACATCAAAGCCATGCAATAACACAGATGACATGGATTTCATGATAAAAAAAAAGTAACATGCTTTACCATATTATAATATGATTAGTGAAAAAAATATGCAAGGAAAAACATAAGGAAAACTCGCTTGCTCATCTATAACTAATGTGCATGCTCTCATCAATGAGGGCAATAAATCAATAGTATACCTGCAAAACTAAATAAGTCCCAATTATTTTTTAAATCAATTATGAGGTTTTGCAGATATACTGTTAAAATATAACAGAGGTGGCAAGAACTTCTACAGAACCACTGAAGAAGTACTTGGCAGTCTGCTGAGACAAAAATATGATCTTAGTAATTGTAAAAATTGGACTGTAAGAGTATTCTGACCCAAACAAAAATAAATAAATTAAAACCAGTACCGAATATCTCATAATGGTCATACAACTTAATGTATAGCCAAAATTATATATGAAAACAGCAAATGGAAACAATCAGAAGGAAGGGAATGTTGAACCAATTGTCAAACCTGATGTGAATACATTGTTAATTTTAGAGGAAAATATGGAAGAGTATAAAATATATTAAACAGATATATACAGGCTATAGATCCATCTTTAACACTAAGGAATGAATAGAAAAGTAAAAAGTATTTAGGAAAACAATGAAATAAGTTAGTAAGCTAAAGAATGGGATAGTCAAACCATCTGAACATATTCCATAATTTCTTTAGGCCATAAGGCTGAAATTGCATATATGAAATTAAAAAAACTTTTGAACAATGTATTTTCATTGCATTAAGTCATTAATTCAACTAAATTACTGTCTCTAGCTTTCAGACCCTGTTCTGTCCAAGTTTAAATTCATAAATGGTAGTCTTCCTAATATTCATAAATTATTTCTGAGTTTTTTATCCTATTGTTGATCTATGAAGTTGATATAACACTATTGACAACAGATAAATAAACTATAACTTGAACTTTATTTTTTCAAATACTATTAAACAGTTATAACATTACATGTCACTTCTCCTTATCTAATGTTAACAACTGGAAACTACAAAACAACACAATTATTATTCACTCATTTCTGATTTCAACTCCTGATCTCTCCATTCCCCACACGCATTATCAGTGGTAACATGGTAAAAATAAAATTTATTGGTACAAATAAGTGATCAAATAAAAATATTTTTTTTTACTGTTTGCTTTTATCACTGACCAATAAAAAAATTATTAAATAATGTAACGTAATAAAGAATTAATAATAAACAAGTAAAAAGTTTGAATTCATTTGAAAGAGGGTTGATTTGGGGTACTACCCTAGATACATATAAATAGATCATTAAACATAAGAAGAGTTAAGGATCAAGCAATGGAAGAATTTAAATACATTATTTTACAGACTACCCCCTGAAAAGGACATTCTGTATCTAAAAAATATAGTGCAGCCAATGATTTAATTAAAAAAAAAAAATTATCTGGAATTAAGGAGTAAAAATTTCTTTAGTTGAAAAAAAAATCTAATCTTAAAAATGAAAATAAATTTGTAGTTATTTATCAAGATAATAATCAATTACTTAAGTTTAAAACAAAATGTTACATGAGTACATTGAAGAATTGAAGGGAACTGATATAATCAATATGTACTCAATGAAATATATGAATTCTAATATTATAATTTATGCTTACATAATCCTTCATTGTTTCTAATTTAATTTTGGCATTCTCTTAAATGTAAAGAAATCTACATATTCAACCCTGAAAATCAATTTTGAGTTTTCACCAGATCAAAGGACACTGAGATCCCTGAAACCAAAATTTATTACAGAATAAAACCGATATATATCCATAAAACAAAAAAAAAAATAAAAAAAATACAAAGTTTTCTGCTTTAATTTAATCACAAAGTAAAGAGGAAAGATTAACAAATGTCACATGAAATAGAAGCAGTAAATATCTAGTATAACTTTACAACTCATTTTTATGAACTATAACTGCAGCATTATTATACAAAATGCTTAGATAATGGGTATACTCATTAAAAACCTGGATTATTAAGTTTTAAAAATATGTTTGTCAGAGGTTACTAGAAGTAATTAAAGAAGAAAGGAAGGAAGTGAAAAAACACTTGAAAGAAATTAAGAAAAAATGCCAAAATTGGTTTGGACAATAAAAAAGAATCCCAGTTGGAACATTGCCAAGGTAGTGAACTGATACAAAACATAAGATATATATATATATTTCTTATTATGTTCCTTTTCAACTAGTATCACTACTTTGGCAATACTCCAAGGTTTGTGTGGGATTATATATATATATATATATATATATATATATATATATATATATATATATATATATATATATATATAATTTAACAGAAAGACATTAAACATTAATATGTGGGAAGTATGAACCACTGATTTTGAAATAAAAAATGCAAACTATTATACAAACACATGCACACACAGATATATATATATATATATATCTCTCAGATATATATATATATATATATATATATATATATATATATATATATATATCTCTGTGTATGTGTTTGTATAATAGTTTGCATTTTTTATTTCAAAATCAGTGGTTCATACTTCCCACATATTAATGTTTAATGTCTTTCTGTTAAATTAGTCTGAGAATGATGATGCTTTTTTATAACAACCAAAAGCATTAACTACCTCATATGAGGCAGTCCCTAGCAATTCTGCTGTAGTAATATTCATTTCAGAAGATAAAATCAGCATTTAAACTTTTACTTATGAGATACTTATTTCCCATCTATACATATTGTGAGGTATTCATTTTAAACAACTTACATCTATACTAAATTATTAATTTATTTATTTATTTTATTATTTATTTGTATTACAAATATAAATCACATGTCACAACCATTTGATTAGAAGTATCCAACAATAATTTTGGTTTACAATACCAATGAAAACTTACATCATCATTAAATCATATCAAATATGCCAGAAAATGCAGTGATTTTGATGGGGTTTAAGAAATTAGTATGCATTATCTGATGTTTCTCATTAACCAAGTTCATGATAGTGAAAGATTTCTATAATAAACATGTTGTAAACAAAAAAAAAGTAGAACATTGTGAATTTAGGTGAATTAGACAAAGTAGACTTTTTTTTTTTCTCACTCCTTTCGATGGCATTGGACAGCATACAGCCAGAACAAAGTATACTACATTAACAAAAACACTACCTAAAGCCATTAAGACTTTTAAGAGTCAAATATGACTTTCATATAAGAAATTGTGCCTAACCTACATAGTATACTTAAATTTCATAAAATATTAACAACGACAGTTCCTATTTTTTATTGATGAAATTTTTATTCAAACAGTATATTCAATTACTGACATCAGTTTATTTTGAATTAACAATGAATGGTAATCTCAATATTGGTGGACAAAAGAATTCATACTGCCAATTAAAATGTTTGTCCCCTTTGATCAGTCATTTGAAAAAAATTAAATATGAGAATTTAATTTTTTCCACTCCTACTGCTAAAACAAATTCCGAAATAAGAAAAGAAATATTGAGTTTTTAATATTCTAAAGATACAAACTATAAAAAATCATCAACTTAAATAATAAAATAAAAAAGAATTAAAAAAAAATTAAAGTACCTATTGTTCCTCTGTGGCTGCTTGCTTGACACAGGCCTCATAATGTTATTAATGATTTGTTTTTTTAACATAGAGGATGTTGTTAAAGCACCCCCCGTGGGGTGATATGCTGAAGTTGGGAACCACTCCTCTAAACTAATAATGAGAATTTAATAATATTTGATGATAAGGAAAACAGTAAAAATATTTTTGAAACTTCATAAGCACTAAAGTTTTAAAATTAATTATTGAACTTTTCTTTTATTTTAAACTTTCTATTATTACAATAAAACAATAAATAAATAAAAGAATAAAATTAAAAATAACAACTGATAGAATGAACACATATGAACAAGGCTATTCTCAACAATTTTACACAGGATTTGGTGCAATGACTTGAAAACAAGGAAATATGACAAGATCTTAACAAAGACAGAACAAAAAACAAATTCTATATATAAATGTAATTTAAAAAATTAGGAAATCACTAGAATAATCTAAATAAGCTTTAATAAACAAGAAATTCAAAATAATAACTTCTAAAAGGAAAATAAAAACCCGAAGAGGCCTGTATTTATTAGATCTTGATTATGATTAAAATCTTAACTTCAATTTTCTTGAAAATTGGCACCATAAAATGTTGAATTCCTATACAATTTACATAACCTAAATCAATACCCCACCCCACCTGGTTTATAGAAGTTTTACCAAACAAAAGTTCGGCACTTAAGAAACTTTTGTTTTCATACCTGCCCTTCCCCTTCTCACTATATATAAAATATATTGCCCCTTCTCACTATATAAAATATTCATATAATTTATTGTGATGGACACAAAACTATTCTGTTTAAGATAAATAATAACTACAAACAAATGCTTCTTTTTTTAAAATATTATCTATGAATTCTTCATTAATACTATAAAACCTTAATAGAGCGAGTTGTTTGTTTGCTAAACCAAGGAATAAAAACTACTAAATGCATTACAGCATCACACCAAAACATTAAGGAATTAGCCAGAAAATAACACTTGATTTGTCCTAACATTTGGTTAACTAATATATTTTCATAAATTGTGAATATCTTTAATCTTGTTAATGCTCCATTGAAATTTAGTTTAGATTCACTATTAAAATAGACATCTCACATCATATTTAATAGGGTGTATCATAAAAAATATCAAATTCCAGAGTTCAAAATTCTGTAAATATTTTAATGCTATTCATTATTTACCAACACTTAATAATCCCTTTAGAACATTCTCTAAGCTTGTTTACTAACACTGGACTTCTTCAAAAAAAGCCTCAGTTTAGTTATTTATTTCAAAGAAGAAACATTCTCGTAATTTTAAGACATTACTGGAAAAAAATTTCACAGCCGCTGAAGCAATTCGTGAAATTATTAAATATGAAGGGGAAGGTGTCCTTCACTAGCGCACTGCGCGGCTTTGGTTTGAAAAATTTAGCAGTGGAGATACGAAGTTGGAAAGGAAAAAGGGCTCCTGGCAACCATTAATGGATGTTGCTGAGGTTCTGACGGAAGCTGTTGATTCCAATCCGTCCACAAGTACTCACGAACTTGCCAGGGAGTGTAGTGTGTCGAAAAAAACTGTATTTTATGTCAAAGAAATAATAATACAAATATTTGGTTAAAACGAATCTTTACAAAACTTTTCCAACAAAATTGTCTGTTAAAGAATTTGAAGTGTGAATATAAAAAATTAATTTTCAAAAGTAGATAGATTTTTGCCAAATGCAGGAAACTTATCTTCAATACATTACCAATATCTTCCAACTTTTCAAAGCCAACAAACATTTTTTAAATCTAAACAACAGCGAAAAATTTACAAGTATGTTTAAATAAAAAAATAATTAATTATAAATAAAATAAACTACCATTACATTTAAACCTCCAAAACAAAACTGGGTAAAAATCAAAACTGTTGTCTGGTACTATAATAAAATGATAGTCAATATACTTTTTAGCTTGACTGGGGGTGGATCAGTGATGAAGCAAACAGCGAGGATGATGTAGAAGTAAACACTTATATAAGTTGTAATCATTATTGAAATTATAGTTGCAATAAATGATAATACACCTTTCTTTAGAAGTAATTCTCTCTTAAAGTGATTCCTATCTCAATAATCAATACCTCATAAATATATATTCATATAATTAAACAATAAAACAACAAAAATCCCTCTTATGTATTATAAGCTTTTGGAGTAAAAATACTTTAAAATACCATTGTCAAGAATCTAAATCTAATAAGTAATAATAATCTAAATCTCAAAAGTAAAATTCTCATTGCCTGGAAAGTCCCTCATTTGGCATTCCAGACAGGTGGGAATTTTTAAATATATTCATTGAAATTTACAACTGTAATAAAACAAGTAAATATAATGAATGATACATAGTGACATGGATAAAGGCAAGTATAGAAACTACCCAGAGGTAGCGCGCACACAAAAGGGAATTCAAAGTTAGTAGGAGAATGTACGTTGGACGTAGGTAATCTGTAGGACAGCCCATCCTTTTTGGCTTAATTAGTTAAAACATTAAACCAAACAATGAAATGGTTAAAATAAGATAGTTAAAAGATTAGAGAAGGAAGTTATTTAGAGATTTAATAACAAGAACATGGAACATTCAAGACTAAATAACAGGTAGGTTAGAATTCGTAAAAATTAAGTTAAGATATACAATTTAGATACAGTGACTTCTGAACCAAAAACTGATCAGACTGTTGGCACAATTAACTTTATTAATGCTTTGTATAAATTTAAACAATCAAGAAATGGAAGATAAAACCTAACCATGTAAATAAAAATTTATAGTTATGCATTCTTTCGAAGCTTTATCAAAAGAACAAACCTAAAAGGACTTTTTTTTTTTTAAGATTAATTTATTTATATTTACAACTATAATAATATTACAAGTAAATCTGCTAATATGAACAACTGTAACATTGACATGAAAAAAAAAAACACTTGTGGAGAAACTACCTATCGGCAGCACTCCAATAAAGTTCTATAGTAGAAGGTCTCGAGGCCATCTTCTTTTCAGACGTTTGAGGGTTATCAGGAATATTATGGGAAGCAAGTTGAGGGACTAGCGGATTCAAGTGTGTATGGAGTTTTTCATGGAAGGATAGGTATCTAGTTTGGCCCAAATCGGCAACATATGGGATATTAAGATCATGATGGATCAGTTTGTTTGTGACATAATAAGGAGCATTGAGGATTTTACAAAGGATTTTGGATTGTAAGGATTGGATACAAGATGAATTGGATGGTTTAGTAGAGCTCCAAAGCTCAACTCCTTAAGTCCAAACAGGTCTGATAACTGTCATGTAAATGAGTCTTTTGTAATTAATGGGGAGCTTAGAGAGTTTGTCCAGTAAATGTTGAGGTAGGCAAAAACGTCGAGCAGTTTCTTGTCTTTTCATTCTTGTATAAGGATTCTAAGTGAGACGTTTGTCCAGATGGAGTCCTAGGTAACGTATCTGTTCAACAGGGATCAGTGGAATATTATTAAAGGATACAGTAGGGCAGGAATTTGTAGGTTTACGACAAACGGTGAAGGGAATTTGATGGGATTTGTTAGAATTTATTTTAATTCTCCAATCTTGACACCAATCTTGAAGATTTGAGATATGGGATTGAAGAGATTGGGATGCAACAAATGGATCCTTATTTACTGATAACGTGTCATCAACGTACGTAGTGAGGAAAGTGCTTGGAAGCGTTGGGATGTCAGCTGTATATATCGTGTATAGGATGGGATCCAGGATACTACCTTGAGGAACACCGCCAGATTGGGTAAAGAGGGGGAAAGAGTAGAAAAAATTATGGTTTACTTAAAAGGTTCTATTACTGAGGTAGGAACTGATAATAAGGAACTAAGTAGAAGCTAAAAGAACTTATGCGTAAAAAATAGCAATGAAAATCCAAATATACATGCAAAAATAAAAATTCTTTAGTCGATTTTTACACCATAACCTGTTTCTTTCCGAGGACATAAAAAATCATCAAACTTTGTTGATCCTTTAGTCTAAGAAATTTCGAAAAGTAAGAGACCAGTGTAGAAAAATCCACAAGCCAACTACAATTATGAATACTCATTTTAGCATTCAAAACATAGATATCATTCTCTATCTCAACTACCAGCTTCGAAAGACTTTGTTTGTCACAACTAGTTATTCAAAATGCACTCTACTAACGATTCTTTAAAAAAATAATGACATCATTAAAAATATTTTAAACTCATGAGGATTTCACATTATTCTTGAATTAATTTGTATCAGCTCATTTGGAAACCTCACAATAAACAAATCTATCAAACAATGTCTGTTGCTGTATTATTAAAACTATTATAACTGTATTTTCTTTATCACTAGTAAATTCATGGATACGATGCACACAACAGGGTGTAGGCATTTAGATATAGGCATATTCATTGAGAACCTAACTGTGTTAAAATTGAGAATATTGTAGACAACAATTTTCCATCAAAACTAACTAATAAAGTAAATAGGAATATTGATTTATTTCTAAAGTAATGAGTGTGTCTTAGAGACCACAGTTTTAGAATCAGATACAGATTTATTTGAACTGCTATTCACAGATTTAGAAATCCTTTTAAGAAAAAAAAAGATGAGCAATGATTTAAATGTGTACCTTGAATGAAAGGATAAAATTACAAAAGAGATATAAGGTATATATTACAAATGATAATCAAGCCATTGAAATCATAGTGAAATTGAAAAAATAAATCACGATGATGTATATATTATTTTAGTTTTATTATTTATAACTCAGTGGAGAGAGCTAAGCTTATTAAATTATTAAATATTAAATCCCAGCCAGTAATTAATAATTTTGAATACAAATCATTTTTAATTATTATTACTAAGTCAATATCCTGCTGTTTCATTAAAAAATAAACAAAATAATAACTTCTATGATTTTAGTCAAAGAAAAGTATGTTCTTTTTTTTTCAGAGCTGTAGCAAACCATACTTTGTTAATATATGGAGTATATATAAAGGGTATGTATGTATATGAACAAACAAATATTTTAAACAGATGATCTAAACAGAGAAGTATTATTAATATAGAATTAATAAGTACCTTAAAGTCTGAATGAATGGAAAATATGAGATACATATAATAATGAATACTCCCATAAATGGAAAAATAATGAGTTTCCATCGATGAGGGCTGGATGTTAACAAATCCCTGGATGAATAGTACTAAGTAGAAAACAATTGTTGGATGCTACTAATTAAAGAATACCAGGACACACAACCAACTACTAATAAACTTAGTTAATCTACTCCAACTTTAAAATACTTTCTTAAACAGCAAAATTTGCTAATTCCATGATCTTTACCTAAAGATTTTTTTTTTTTTGGTTTATTTTCACCTTTAGGAACTGAATTCGCTATTACTAGTTGAAACTACAAGAAAGAAACACTTAGTAGAGATATTAGAAAGGAAATTGTGACAAAGCTATGTGATTAAAGTGCATGCCAAATAAGTTCTAAAGCAGCAAACAACTACAGCCTAAAAAGTAAAGCTAAAAATAAAATTTAAGAAACCACAATATTATGCAAGTCATAGGCAGTATTTCAAAATGTTTACAGAAATACAATGAGCATGAAGAAACAAAGACCCAATTAAGTGATAATATAATTAGAATAACAATAACAAATAAATAAATCTACTCTGAGCAAGTATATTTTAAAAAAAAAATATATATTTTTTTTTTTGTACATACTAAACAACTGATCTCGAAAGGTAGCCATTCACTTTCACACGGATATGATCATTCCAAGATGAAAAGTGGTTCTTTATACTGTTTGAGGTTCAACGGTTTGCACTCATATGAGTAGAACATGTTCATACATAATATTAAATGCTCACTTAATAACTTAATCATGCTATGGGTAACAGACAGAAGTTCAAAGATAAAATTTTAACATCACAAATGGAATAAGAAAAACAATATGGTAACACAATTTTTAGAGATGTCGTACCTAATGAATTAGTATTTCATACTGAAAGTCTAATTATAGATTATAGAAAAATTAACACATTATTAATAACAATTATAAATTGGTAAAAACTATACCTGTAAGTAATAGTATAGCTCATGAAACTTGTAATAATCATGTCATAAACTTACAAAGTGTACAGACATTCATATGTATATGAATGTGCATATAAGAAAATAGAAAAAAAAAATAAGCAACTACAAAAGAATTTGTCATTATCCTATTTCTACTTTTATATTAACACTAATATAATATAATATTATAATATCCATTGCCCAATGGGTTTAATCTAGCAAATAGCAACAGCAAAGCAAATAGCTATCTTTTAAACAAATAAAAAACTTGGAAAAAGAAAACTTAACAATGAACACATACCTTCTGAGGCAGCTTCAGGTGATTTTATCTCAGAAACACTAGACCTTTAAATTTAAAAAATAAGCATAAATATAGCAAGTAAATAAACATAAAACAGTAAAATTTAGAATGAAATAAAATGAAGTGAGAATATGTTTAATAAACTGTAATTACTTAACATGACATCAGGAGCATTTTAACTTACTCGACTTCTCTTTTTTCTGCTTCTTCTTGGCTAAGATCTTCTTCGACTGAATAATCCAAAATGGGTTTCACACCAAAACTTCTAAGTCTAGTAAGAGTTGGAACTATTCTGTTTTGATCTTCTCCAGCCACGAAATGGCCGTAAAATGAGGATTTCATTAATCGTATAAACAGTCTTTCGCCAAGGATTGTCTTGCAGAATTTCATTAGCTACATATACCATGGGGAAAAAATAACAATATATTAATATAAGTATAGAATCAAATATCAATCAGTTGAAGATTAATTGATACTTCTTTGACAATACACTATAGTTATTTTAAGTCAAATTTTAAATGGCTATTAGCCAAAAATGAATAGGCCTGCTAATAATGTACATTATGCATTTTTTTAATATATAAATAAATATATATAGGCTTACACCTTTGTAACCAATGAGACTCCTAATCAACATAATTAATTTTAATTATGCAAATATGCCCTGAAAAATTAGAAAATCTGAATACGATTTGCCCATAGACAATACTCAAAATAAAACATAAAATAAAGTTAACAGATATGATGTAAAAAGACAGATCATTGGTTAATAATATTTAGTAAATAGTTCTTCGCATAAAATTGAAACCAAATAATCTACACAAGACAACTATCCCCAAGATAAAAAAAAACATATAATACGGAACCATGAAGATTGATATGAAAGGCAGCAAAGAAACTACCAAGGAATAGCATTATAGACCCTGCCATTATAAACAGAAGAATGGGGTACCTATTTTAGTCCTATCCTGACTAACTACTAATACAACTGATAACTATTTTTCAATACAGAATTAATACTTCATATAATTACCTCCATGTTATGCTCAACTAGGTAACTTGATGAACATAGTGTATACACTATGTATGCTCTCAAGATTTCCCATGTTGTTTTGCTTTTAAAAGCAGCTTCTGGGTCATTAAAAGAAGTATCTAAGGGGTCCCTCCTGGGTGGGGAATCTCGTACATCACATAATTCTGCTGCAGTAGAACTTCGGCACCGATTTTGGTTTTCGTTATCAACGGCAGGTACCGAATTCCTCGTTGATAGTATGCTACTAGTCTGAGAGTTCAAACGGAATTTTTTGGCCACACTACACTTATTAATTATTGATCTCAGAAACGCCATTCTAAAAATATAAATGAAAACTTATGATTTCATACACCTCTAGTAATTGAAATAACAATAATAACTTTAAAATATATACTATTTCGGGATGACCACGTGCAATATTAGGCTACACTCAACGAGAAACTCAGCAACCCACTAACTAACAAGATTTTACTCCCCTAAGTGGAAAAAGGCCACGGTTCAGGTGATAGTGGAACAGTCAATCAGTGAAAGAAAAATCTGCAAGAAATGATTATGCTTATTTTTGGACATAAAAAGTTACTAAAATTTAAAAAAATATATTTATTTATGTATACACTTAAAACAATTAAGTATTATATGGATTTATCAGATAAATCAAATTTAAATACAAATAATTGATCTACGACGTAGAATACAAAGAAGAAAAAATTCTAGGAAGAAGTACTTAGGGCAATAAGAAATATTTTTATTTTATTCGTTTTATCGTTTATTTGTCGATTTGATAGTTTTAACGTTATACTAACTAGCTGTTCAACGATGCTTCCTTTGAAATTTAAAAAGGTTACTATATTAGAAAGATTAGAATGAAAAAAAAAAGAGTGTAATTATGGAAAATATGTATATTTCGTTAATCATTTCAACAATAAACAAACGTTTAAACAAACATTTCGAAGTATAGATAATGATATAACCTAAAAGTATGTGTAAATATGTTCTTTAATCAACATACATTCAGTAGTAGTTACTGTATACAGTCAATAATAGTTGCTATATACAGTCAATAATAGTTACTATATAAAGACGATGATAAAATTATGTATATTTTCGAAACGAACGAAAAGTTGTGACGTGACTGATGCAACAAGCTGCGGAACTGATACTAAATCTGTACCGCTACAATCAATGAAGAATCTTAGGTTCAGGACTAGGTAAGCAGTGTATTTTTCCTCGTGCGGGGACGTAATTTGGCTGAGATCACGCTCAACTGCCAGGTCTTTCTTAAATTATGGATATCCACTTCATCGAGAACAGATCAGGCCCAGCCCCTCCAGGAGAAGCTTATCCAGATACCATAGTGTTTATAAACGGCAGAATAAATTATTAATCTCACACAAACAGTCTCAAACCTGGACCTTAAAATTACTTGACAGTATCTTAACACACCGAGCTACCACTTCATTTCCCCACAGTCAAATGTCTCTATTAAATGTGTCCAGTTGTGAATAACCTGAGGCTTTAATTTTATTTTCTTAGATAAGTCTGAATATTGGGCCAGGAGCGGGACTAAAGATAGTTTTATTTAAATAAACAACATAACCAGTATTAATCGAATAATAAACTATCAGTCGAAATTCGTTTTCCTTTAAATTCTAACCCCTTTGTACCCCTCCTTGTTTCGGCCCTAAATCAGAATAACTGAAGAATTGGAATCATTCAAAGATAAATCATCCAATGATATGTAAGACCAGAGGAGGTAGGGCAATCTCAACAACGCAGGTCTTGTTTCTGGCGCTGCAACTCATGGAGAGTCAGGGCCTCCTGGTCTCCAGGCTTAGCGAGAGGAAGCCTGAACTAACAGGCTTGCAGTCAGAAGGTTTTAGCGCTCACAATAAATTTAATGTTTATAATTTGTTTTTTGTTTACTTAAACAGCAACTTGAATATTGGCTTTTCTTTCTTATTTAAATAATTTAATTAGGTAATAGTGTTAAGAACTAAGAAGAAAAAAATTATTATTTGTTACAAAATGTGAATGTTTAAAGATTAGACTTAAAATTGCATTAACGGTAAACTAGAACAATTCGCCATGCGAGCTTTGTTTACTTCAGGAGGATTAACTTTGACTCTTATCTAACTAACATCAGTTGTATGTTTGATGCGGCCATGAATAGACTGATAAAACTTAATTCGTGCGTTATTTTTTTAATGAAAAGTAATTTTGTTTAAATTGAATCTCTCTCGACCTGGACATTTATGGGACACTTCAAAGACTCACGCTCAACGGCAACCTTCTATGATGTAGTCTGTCATGAAGCTGACGTCAAGTAATGCCATTCTCCAGGTCCATATCGGCCCAACACGTACTGCAACTCTACAGTCATCAGGTCGTACGCCTTTTATTACTATTTGGTGTTGAGTTATTCTTTACTCTCACAAATAACATTTCGATTAAAAAATACCTGGCCGGATAAAGTTATACTTGAATTTATTTATGAAAAATCTACCTTTTTTTTTGTTGAATTATTTTGTAAAAATAGAAGAATTGTTTTATTTTTTTATTTTATAATTTAATCATGCAAAGCTGAAGAATTGTTTTATTTTATTTTATAATTTAATAATGTAAAGATAGTGTGACAAATAAATCTGCGAATTATTTTGGTTTATTATTCTTTGCTTTCCTCATTGAGGGTTTACCCATTAATCTACTACAGACATTAAGGGGAAGAACCAGAAATTAATTTATTAAGGTGGGTAGATTTGCGGATTGCAACAATTTGCCGCTACCGCCGAAACAGAAGGGTTTTCGCCTCTCAACTTAATCTACGACAGATAACTGGTTAACAGGTATTGAATATAGACGTTAAAATTTTGAATGTTCAATCAACAATTAGTTTATAAATTACCTGAGTGTAATATCACATAATTCATTGCAGCTTCACTATGAGAAATTCTTATTTTTACGTCTCTTGTAAGATATGAACAAGACTTGATGAAAGAAACATGACCCTTAGGAATCTGGCTGCTCTACTGTTACATAGTGGATTAGCCGAACTCAAGGCCTACATGCTTTTGTCGCGTAGATTCTGAGCAATGCCATCCCTTGTATCAATTATTGTTTTGAATATAGTTTTCTCGCTTGAAATGAAATTAATTACCATGAACATAGAATATCTTCAACTTCAGTGACTCTTAAAAGAGCAGAAGAAAGGATAAGGAGTCGTGTAAATCGTATAGGCCCATTTGTCTCACTAATGTTTAGATGCTGGAAAGCTTCATCGCAGCATAAATAATTTCGGATTCTCAAAACTTCAGTCTTCATTGCTAATGACTATCAAGAATTACCTTTTTTCCTCTGGCTTTTAGTTGTGCTCCTACTTGTCCTCAAGAAAGAAAAAAAAGACAACCTGCCAGTAAAGTATGTTCTAAAAGTGTTTCAAAAGTCCTGGTTGTTATGTTTGTACTCCGGTAGCCCTTCAAGAAATAAAAGAAACGCGATTGACAAAGGCTTTATAATATGTATTCTCACACTAACAACAATTACTTTACAAACCATGATTCACATTATTCTACAAATTGACCACACTGGGAGGTTACACCAAGACCTCCCAACCATTTCAATATTATGACGTATCATACATAACAACCCTCCGCACATATTTTTAACTTAAACACTATGAAGAACTCAACACAACTGCACACACTTTGAACCATCACTCACAACCACTAACTGAATGTTGGCGAGAATTTTTTTTTTGTTTCCTGGTGCGCTGTGGATACCGTCTGGAATCCTCCGGGGTAGTTGGCTTTAATGCTGATGGACCTGGCGTAGATGGGGGAGTGTGCTGGGTAACATGTTCCCTGTTGCCTGGTTCCGGACTAGTTTGGGTTGAGCTTTCTTTTGAGTTGGTTTATTCCGTATCAAGAGGAGAGAAATATGCAGAATCGTTGAGATAAGGCATGGTTGAAGGAGAAAGATTGTGATTCTCAGATGTGTGAATCCCTCTTTTGTCATCTGAGTCTGACAGACAAAGATCGCTTATTGGCTCGCTGGAGGTATCCATAGATCTTGGTAGGATTTAGTCAATGTGCCGCTTGAAGTAGTTTCCATTGAAGTCTGTTTCATAATGAAGGTCTCCCATTCCGGTATCCATTTGTCATTTGCGTTGTTGTAATAGCGGAACATGACTAGGTCTCATTTTGAAAAGGTACGTAATTTCGATGAATTACTAGTTGCCTTTCCGTCATCCTGCTCTTTAGATCTGGCTTTACAAGATCCATTCTGGATCGAACAACTCTTCTCAGAAAGGGATGGCAGTTGTCCCGTTGTTTGGTGAGGAGACTTGTGGTATTGAAGAATAAACCTGTTAATATGGTGCTGGATGCCGTTTCTTGTAGCTCCTAAGGTGTGCAGCATTCTCTTCAAGGTCTGAACACCACGTTGTGCCTTGCCAATAGTCGATGGATGGTAAACTGCTGTGGTGTGATGAAACCGAGCACCTTGTTTCTTTAGAAAATCCTAAAAATATTCTGAGCAGAATTGTGGCCTGTTGTCAGAAACGATTACTTTGGGAATACCGAACTGAGCAAAGGCATTTTCAAGGATATTGGCTGTGGTTTGCGAAGTAGTTGAGTTTGTGATAGCACTGTCATCCATCCACTTAGAGTATGGATCGACGATAATCAGCAGGTTCTTCCTAAGTACCGAGCAATAGTCTATGTGAATTCTTTCCCAGGGAGCGTTTGGGTATTCCCAGTGATGGGAACGAAGCTGAGGGAGCATTTTAGAATTCTTTAGGCTGGCAGAGCATGACCTAGCCATGGTTTCAATGTCTTGATCAATTGCCGGCCAATAAATGAGAGCGAGTTTTCATTTTAACCACATTTGAGCAAGATGGAGTTCCTCTAAGAGCATTCGACGAAACCCTGGTGGAACAACAACTCTGTGGCCAAGACATCCATCGGTGGTGGTGTATTCTGTTTCTCTTCCCTTGCACCCAAGCGACTTGAGATTTTTCCCTTCAAGTATCGCAACAGCAATGCGGACATGGATGTGGATCACGGTGAGTTTCTGTAGTAATCTCTTCAGAAGTAAGGGGAATATTGCGATGCTGATGCTACACAAATTTGTTGAAGTCGTCAACAAGGTCCTAGAATTCAAGCCGATTGACTTCAAAAGAAAAGTCTTTATTGCCAGTCAATCTCACAGCTCTAGAAAGAAAGTCAGCGTTGTAATTCTGATTACTGGCCTTATGCTTAATATCGTAATTGAAATTAGCCAGGTAACTCGCATAATTGTTGCATCGAGAGAGGGAGAACTGGGGCAGCTGAACGTTTTTTTTTTTTGGCAGTGCAGTCCTGCTGCATCTATAGTATGTCATAAGAACTCTCACTTGGATCTACGAAGTTTTAAACCAGAATTCCTAAGAGCCGTAAATGTTAATTCAAGTGCTCGAATCATTCCCTCATCAGATGTTGAATAAACAATTATATCGTCATAAAAATTACTGGCGCAGTCGACATTGTCCTGAACTGTTCTGATGTATCGTTGCCAGATAGCGGGGATACTAGCAACACCATACTGTGCCGTGTTGGTCTGATGAGCCCATGAGTTGGTGTATTCAAGGTCATGGCTTCACAAGATTTTTCGCCACAAGGCAAGCTCATGAAAGCATCTGTAATATCTAGCCTTGAGAATTTAGTTCCACCCTTTAGTTTTTGAAATAAATCCTCAATACAAGAAATTAGATATTCATCAACGACCAGTTGTGGATTGAGTGTAGCTTTGTAGTCACCTGCTATCCTCATTTTGCTGCCTTTCATGACTACATGTTTAGAGGACGCCCATTGGGAAGTTTGAACTTGTTGAAAGAACCCAGCTTCAATTTTCTTGTTGATCTCGTCAGCATAAGCGTCTCTTAGTTAGCTGAATTTTAGCAAAAACTCATCTAGGCGTTTTTCAACATTGATAGGAACCGCAGAAGAAAGTTTAAGAAAAGTTGGGAAAAATTCTTGAATTGTGAGCAAATCAGCGTAGCTATCGATCCACTCATGGCCGAAAATGCTATCTTTCTTCATTGATGTTACATATAAATTTAGAGAGCACGTGCGCCCTCTGAAATTGACTTTGACTTGGAGATAACCCATGCAGCGGAATCGGGTTGTAGTATAGCTCAGAAAAGTTTGAGTGAATAGTAGAAGTTTCTCAACCGAAAAAATTTTATGAAAAGTTGTGCTACTGATCATGGCACAAGCACCACGCGTGTCTATTTCCATATCAATTGTATTATCATTAATGATGACAGATACAATGAGAGATGGGGGCGCATGCGATGGTTCTATACCAATCCTGATCATAGGTTACCATCTTGAAATTAAGTGACTTTTGACGGAGCGTTGAAACAAGTAGGTGTTTCGATACAAGTTTGTTTTTCAATCTGTTCATCTTCATGGACTTGGTGTATTTTAGCAATCGGTTTTAATGAATTAGAACTGCGGCAGACTGCAGCAATGTGCCCTTTTTTTATGACATTTCTTGCAGATAGCATTGCGAAAAGGGCAGCGTTTCCACCAATGACGACCACCACATCGCCAACAGTTGGATGGTTCAGTCTGAGGGTCATTTTTATGGGTGTGGAGATCACTCATATTGCTGTTTTGAGGTTTATTGGTTGAATGCGTCGATGTTGTAGAGCTAGAATAAGGGCGGCTAGCATGTGCAAATTTATGCGGTTTTTCATCAGCCTCAAACTTTATTTCTGAAGAAACAGCCCTTGTAGACTTCAAATTTTGAGCAATTTCAAGGGCATCAGAAAATTTGGATAGCTTTTTTATGATATTACTATCTCGAGCTTCATCGTCGAGACGCCATGAATGAACTGGACGATGAGAGTGTAGTCCAGGAAATCGTTAAATTCGCATTATCTAGCCACGGCCTTTAAACGCATTGCGTAATCTACAACAGTTTCATTTGGTTGGTGGACTATTTTTCGGCACTTTGTTTCCTCACTGTACTTATTTTTGGATTCCAGAAAATGAAAAAAACTTTGACAATTTCTTTGAAATTTTTATTGTTTGGTAAAGATGGATAAAGTAAATCACGTAATATATTGTTTAGTTCAGAACCCATATGTACTTGTAAACAATCGGCCTATTGCGCACTAGCAACGCCGCAAAGTGATAATTGTTTTTGGAATCGGTCGAAATAGGAATAGGAATAGGAATAGGAATGGGCAGAATCATTATTCGCAGAATAGTTTGGTTCGAACACGTTAGCAGCTAGTTGATTTGCTTGAGTGGTAGCCAGTTGTTGAACTAAATTAGTTAATTGTGCAAGTTGGGAAGCCAAATCATCTAGTTGTGGAGTAGTCACTATTGCAACTTCACTTCAACACTTTAAATTTAACTGTCAGTACCATCCTCGTCGCCAATTGTTATGTTTGTACTCAGGTAGTCCTTCAAGAAATAAACACGAATAACAAAAGCTTTATAATATATATTGTCACGTTAACAACCAATACTTTACAAAACATGGTTCACATCAAATATTCTTTTAGGCTTCCACGACCACTATTTATCTGCACGGCCTAAACCAGAAGAAATAAACAAAGTATTTTGTAATGGTTCACGTTGTTCTGCAAATCGACCACACTGGGAGGTTACAGCTGGGGTTACTCCCAGATCTCCAATGCGGTCTCAACCATTTCAATATTATGACGTATCATACATAACATTGGAAATGAATGTATCAGGATGAATCGGTACGGATCCACAAAGATAATAAACTTATTTACCCTACCTGTAGGACACTGCACCGCTAAACACATTTTTGCATTCTGTACCGTTTTAGAAACTCCAAGATTGGAGTTTTCGATGGAAATTGGGGCTGACCCAGCCGAAAGTGAGTACCCTTAATTGGGGGAAAATCTGTAGGTTGAGCATGATAATGTTTTGAATTATTTTACCGTATATGTAGTGTATCATCGACAATGACGCGAAAAACATTTTTCACCTTAGCCTATTTAATAGTTTTCCGTTTGAAGTTGTTTTCCTATTAACAGAAACGATTGAAGAATTTTTCATTGCAATAAGAGGAAGCTACATTGAATATTTCACGAATTTTGGTAGGTGTGTCAACTGGGGGATTCACAGGATGGTGTGGGATGAAGTATAGCTCATATGGGTTGTAAGCCGAACGTAGTTCTGGCGTCCGAGGTGTTGTTCGAGGCTAAAGTGTGAATGGGCGAGTCACCCCATTAACCGACACTGAGATGTGGAAGGCAATTCACGATATGCCGCCCGGTTAGGGTGCGATTAACATTAGACTTCTATTTTAATTGATACTAAATTTCAGGGTTTTTTTTAAAAAAAAGAGCATCAAGAATTTTATGCTAGGTTCATCGATAGGTCTATTGAGTTTAGAGGGCTTGGCCCGTCCATTGAAGAGCGTACGACGTAACTTAGTGTCAGAGACTATGGATGATCCACGGTCAGAATGAGCCATAGGGGTTGGAGATTGGGCTCCAAGTAAAGATGAACATGAAGAAAAGTGAGATACTTGATCCTGTGTTATATAATTTGTCAACGTCTGTACGACGGTTTCCGAGCTTTCCGCTCGGAATGTTTTTCTCTGTCTGAAGTCTGAGCAGATGCGACTGTAGGGAGTTGATATCAAAATATTATTAATGGTATAAATTGGGATGAGGAGAAGACTCCCGAAAGGGATGAAATGAGCTACAGGTCTTGATGCTATTCAGAGATGACCAATGAGTTGTTCATTCTCGTTGAAAAATGGCGATATGTTACTGAATTCCAAACTTGCGGAGTGCTGCAAGAGAGGAAAAATCCTCAGAGGTTAATTGTTACATTGAAGTTGTCAAAGAAAAACATTAAATCTACCAAATAGGCAATATGAAAATCTTAGGGCGCGTGAATAGCGTTTTGATGAAGGATATTAGCAAGACTGTTGAGTTGATTCCATTACGTGGTAGAGTGGTAGAAGAGAATCTGAGTATTCTTCATGTACGTTTAGGCTAGACGCCGGTGTTTTGTTACCAGGCTAACAAGGCCATGTAAGAGATAATATAGTTCTCTGTAGTTAATCCGAAGCTATATTTTACTGCTCTAGCTTCACCCGAAATGGAGGATGGCAAAATAAAAAAAAATAAGATTCTTTAACGCGCTATAACGTCGAATAATGCGATTACTTCTGACGTTGTTCAATTTATCCAACATAAATAGACAAAGTTGTTTCAGCAAATGTTACTTCACTCTTTATAACGGAGGATGAGAACTTCATAATTGCTAGTTGAGATGCCTTAATTTGTTGGGTTTATTTGGTTTCAGTTTTCAAATGTTAAAAAATTTAAAAAGTATTTTGAGGGGGATTTATCCCATAGGTCTTCTATAAGTTGATTACTAAGTAGTACGATTAACTTGTAGACTTTATCATACTGTATTTTAAGCTCGTATTACTGCTAGAACATAATATTTAGTAATGCGCATTCATTCGTAAAGCGAAAGTCATAATAGCAAACAACTATTCCCGTTCTGTCTGAGCCCCAAACCTTGTTTATCTTGTTTAATTGTTTAATTAATTTGCAGAAGCGACTAATAATAAAGAAAATGATGATGATTTAGGCGAATTATACTTGAAAACGAAATTAAACGCGAAAAGATAGGAAGACAAAGTTGAAGGATGTACGCCCCTTTACTCTGTTTCATACCTTTTTTGGCAACAAGATTAATATTGAATTACTTATTATTAATGCATTAGCAAAGTCGTTTTTATAGCCTCATTAATAGGTGTATTAAATTACATTAGGATATTTTATTACCTACCGGTAGAATATAAAATAATGGAGTGGATAGATCATTAGTGGAACCTTTGAATCCATTTTCACTCCAAGTACTCCAACTGTTCCACTTTAACTGAGGTTTGTATGCGACCGTAAGCCGCCCCCCTAGGTGATTTTTTTTCTCCCCCGATATTCTCAAATGAAGTGAGAAAGAGACAGTTGTAAATCAATGATATCAATTATAATCGTAATTTAACATAATTCCAAATCATGATTCATTATCTTATTATACAAAACTTGAAAATGTCATGCGGCTCGCAGCTTTAAGTTTGACATGCCTGGACTCCAGTATTCAATTTTGAGTGACCATCAGTAACCGTCTTAATTTTTTTTTTAAATTGAAGCTGTTTTGAGTGAGCCTCGGTGGATTTGTCTGCTTTTTTAACCTAGAGCTTGTTTCATTCTTGGGAATAAAAATAATCGTTACCTAACAAAACATTGACTGGCCAAAAACCATCATTCTGAATCGGTCAATTATATTCATTATTGAATGTAAAACTGAAAAAAATAATAATACAAAATTGATTAATATATTTTTAATAATTATTTATAACTTTTTAAATCACCGAAAAAAAAAAATACTACCAGACATTGTTGAGATTGCTATATATAGTAAAACAACTGAAAATATTTACGGCCTATTTTCTCTATATGTATTAATTTTTATTTAATGTTAATAATTTATTGATTGATAAAAAATATATAAATTATAATCTATGTTGAAAAGTACTGCAAGTGCTTTGAAGTATATGCGGATGAATACATACTATTGAATTATCCAGTCACTATTGGTGTCTCTCAGATTTTCGTAGAGTAACTGATTTGTTCAGTCTTTAACGTGTTTAATACTTTTCCGTGGGATAAAATACTTAGTAGATAGTTTTTTCACCATATAAAAGAAGACAAAAATTATAAAGGATGTCGGAGAGAGAAGATAACGTTTACAAAGCTAAATTGGCAGAACAAGCAGAAAGATACGATGGTAAATATATTTTTATAAGTTTTCATTCGATCTCTTGATATTATAGTTTAGTAGGATTGACTGATAAGTTAGCTGTTTCATGGAATTTGAACGCTTATTCATTTTAATAGTATTCTTTTAACCATGTGGTTTCTTGAAAAACTTTTTTGTGAGTAATTGTTGATCTATGTGTATAGGTTACTTTGGTTAAGAAAAAAGTCTAAGTAATAAGTTACTGTATTTAATTTAAGTAGGGTTTGCAGCCAAATAATTCCTTAACTTTATTTAATCATAATGTTGTTAGATTATGTGATGGAAATGATATTACAGCATTTGGAAGGGTTTTGTTGATGTAATAATATTCTTACACAGGTACTCGAAAAATGTTCAAATGTGTCATAACTCATGTCTTGAATAGTTTTATTTATCAGTTGATAATAAGAACACGTATATTGACATTATTTAGGTCTTACGATGGTACTTGTTAAAATATGTACAAAGGTTAAAATACAATGGTGTTCTCTGTTATCATTTTCAATTTAATTTAGCTGCTTAAAAAGTCTTACAGAATTCTAATTCAGTCGTTTTTTATTTTATCTTGTTGAGTTTAGCATTATAAAGTTAAACTTCTAGTTAAGCCAGCATTGTATCTAGTATGAGTCATGAAAATGTTCATGATGTCTGTTTAAAACCTTATTAAGCAAAGATGGTCGATTTGTATTTGTCTCTTCTTAGTTTTTTTTCTTTTTTCTATTTAATGGTTTAAACTCATGATATTTTAATTGAGACAATGCATTAATTATTAGATGTCATTAAGTTATAATTATTTTATACCAGCATATAATGAATTGAATGTTTAGTGTTTGAAGTATGCTATATGTTTGAATGATATCCTCTGATTTCTATTATGAAACACTTTTATTATTATTATGCCTTTATTGGAATATTAATGCAATGTACTTGTCTTAATATTAACCAATACTGTCAGTACTTCTAAATGATCTTTATTTCACTTACATTTCTGTAATAAGGAATAAACTATTTTGGTTATAACTCATTTAGTGCAATATGATTAGTGGAATTTCTGGTGTATTCAATTGGGATACAATCAAAGTGTATCAAAACCTAATTAGGTCCATGGAAGTTTCTCATCTACAATTAAATATAAATTAATTTAATTTCTTATAAAGTTATTGAACTTGAATGTATTAAAAGCTATGGGGGAAAGATATACTTAACCGAGTAGTATTTAAATTGTAGTTGTATTATTTTTGAGCTATTGTTTAATTAAACTAAAAAATTAAAATGCCCATTGTTAAGTATAAATAAACTTTTCTTTTATCATTAATATGCCTTATGATTAGTTTCAAGATTAATAGTTAAGTAGAATCAGAGGGAAGAAAATTTATTTGTTTGAAAATGAGTTTTGAACTTACCTGAAGTAAATTTATTCAGAAACAATTTTAATTACTAGTATACATCGATTATATTACCTTTTAACACGAGTGGTGTTAATGAAAATAATTGGAAAGCATGTTGGCATTATAAATACGCTACAACAATTATTTTATTTTTTTTGTTTCACTCGTGTTTTTTATAGTACACTGTGTTTATCACTGAACTTTCATTGTTTAAATCCAGTTAATAGTCTATATTATACATAATGTCAGTGAGATATTGAATGCTAGGTTTCTGTTTAGTAATACATACAAATATTAGCAAAATGAACCATCTTTGAACTTATATGTTCATCATGTTTTATTGAAGTTTCTTTTAAAAGATAAATCATTACTGTAACAAAGTAAAGATTAGGAAATATTGATTATAACCTATTAATTATTTTATATTTGTTTGTTTAAAGTAATAGATTAGGTATACAGTCTCAACAGATGATATTTTCAAAATTTTTAGAAAACAAGTGGCCAAATAATCATTTTGGTCTTAATTACAAATTGTTATATTGGCAGAAAGCATTTAATGGTTAAAGATTTACTTCATAATCAAACGAAAACAAAACATAATATTAACCTTATTTATGTATAAATGGAAACTCAAAGTATTAATCAAAGTTTGTACTAAATTTATTTTCATATTTATGAAAGAAGGTCTAATTACTTCTCTTTTTTTCATTAAATAGAGAGTTTGTGTATTTATCAATGGTTTGAAATTTGGTTTTCAAAACTCATATAAAATGAAATCGAGCAATAACAGTCCACTTCAATTGAGGGAGAAGAGCACTTAAAAAGCAAAGACAATGTATATGTTACCGTTCCTGTTGTGTAGTTGAAAACATTTTATACTCAGGTGTAGAAAATCAGGGTAAAATGAAAGAACTGGAAGGCTTTTCTCTGGTCACTGTTAAGAGGGAATTCTTTAAAATGGTGCTTGCTCTGCACAGATTGTGTGGTGATTCAACCTTGGGAGTGTTGCTGGTGTAAGTCAGAATTAGTCCTTGAAGGTTGTGAATGAAGTTTCTTGACCTGCAGATTTCTTATTTAATGTCTTATGGTTGGCTAGTTGTAGCTATCCATTTTACTGCTATGTCAATATTACTTTATGCCACATGTATAAAATCTTTGTTTTTTTCGAAAATCTGTTTCCATAGAAATATTTACTATAGAAATCTCTGATCTTACTAACACTTTAAATAAATAGAAAGTTTAATTAAAAAAAAAATTGATTGTAGATATAATTTAAGTTTAGTAATGTACATTTAACATGTTAAATTGATGTGGAAATGGTTGACTGATTAATATAGAAAATTATTGAGGATAGGGTCGACAAAAGTATTCATGCTATTATTATTATTATTATTTATGTGTGACCCTTATTACTATGCACTTCGGCCTAAAAAGGCCCATTGTGCTTGAGTCCTAAAAATCCCTAACATAGGTCTAGACTTCTGAGAAATTTTAAATAGTCTTGAAACCTCAGTTCTTGAAGTTCCTTGTATCCACCGGGGCCAAGGTCAAATGTCCTCTTTCGACTTAGTGCTATACATTCATTCAAAGAGGACGTGCTAAGTATTCATGCTAACAAGAATAACTTATTACAGATTGTGTGCTGTTCTGGCCTATTTTTTTAGCTATTTCCTGGGCTGATATAAAAAGAAACAATAAAAATAGTGCAAGTTCTGAGGCTAATAAAATATTTATATGAAGGGAAATGGCTGGAATTATGAAATAAAATAAACAAAGGGTTATATTAATAAATAATTTAAAAATAATAAAAATGGAAGGACGATAAAATCCATTATGTTAATAATATATGGAATCAAAAATAACATGAGAAATTAATTTGACAAAGAAAATGTTGATTCGTAACATACTTAGTAAATTATGAGGGGAAAAGTGATTATAATAATCATTAAATTTTATTAGAAATATATGGCATGTAGCTGGTAAGAGCAATGTTAAAATCAATTTTAATTAATTTGAAAAAGTTATGAATTGTTGTAAGTTGTGATAAAATTTAAGTGAACATATTTTTTATGTAGTAATTTAACAGAATTTAAAGAAGGTAGGGTCAGTTTAAATATATATCAACTGTAAGCAGTATTTTGATATCATGTGTGGGGGGGGGTATAGAAATGAGAGGGGAAGATGAATAAGAAAATATGTAAAAAAGATACTAGAGTTATGCAGGGTCTAGATGCAACAAATAAATATTGAACCAAGGGAATTAGTCTGCATAATTTTTATCAAATAGCCATATGACCTTTTAAATTATTAGAACTATGGCCATATTATGTCAAAACTGAGGTCACTAAATTTTTTTATTGGAGTCCACTACATACCCGCATACAAGCATCTAGTTTGAGGACTTGGCCTCCATCACACAGTAAAAATTTTTGCTGAAACATAGCAAAATGTTTCCCAGTATAAGCCTTAAGGTACAAAGAAATGATGTCCCATTGTGTATTAAGAAAAATTCAAAGCAAATTCAGGGCTCTTTAATTTAGCTTCTCATATTCTGTTTCTGTAGATCAATATTTAATGATGATTAATTAAAAAAAAAATTTATTTACATTCCTTTCTAATAATTTTCTTCTAATACTAAGCAAATATTTTTTTTCCATCCAATACAGAAACAATTAGAATTTCTGAATGTACAATATGCTGATTTTAAAATCCAGGTTATGCTAGTATATCTTTTCTTTAATATGCTTGTGGTATAATTTTCGATGCTGAAATAGAGCAAACATTGATTATATATTTTTTGCTAATTACTAATTATTTCTCCTAAAGAAATTCATGTTCATCTATTAGAAGTTGAACTCTTTCATTCGTCTGGGGCATATATAGAATACCATTAAAAGCTTTATTTATTTTCATTTAAAACTTGAGAAAATGAGAATCTTATATAAAATGATAATATTATCTTTTATTTATAGATATTTTTGGAGTTTTAACATATAAATGTTATTCTTTTTTACTTCTTAATTTGATTGAGACTCATTTTCATATTGATTTTGTGAATATTTTAATCTATCTTGCTCCTGTTTGGTAAATTTGTAAATCTTAAATCTGCTTCAACACTTTTAAAAAATTATTGTTGGGAGAAAATCTACTTCTTCCTCCCCACTTTCCTATTACCAATAATGACGTTGCTGGGACAGTAATTTATTTGTGTATACACTGTTACTTTGCAACCAGTGTATCTGTATTTAATTCTATTCTTCATTTTAGATTCTTTCAATTTATTGTATTAAGTCTACCTTATAAATTTTCGTAGTATGGTTAAACATGGCCTCAATTAAAGTCATATATATATGAATACTCTGTACCAAATCATGAGAACTCCCCTTGTATTAAACCAATCATTTTTGATTAGGTTGGCTTAGTCAGTTCTTCATTGCAGCTTATATTCTAGATTCATCTTCTCTGGTACTCAAGATAAGGATGATAGATGTATATTTTTTAGGACATTACAGTTGGGGTTGTGGTTGGAAATTAAAACAAATTAAATTATTATCATCATATTCCAGTCATCTCTACCAATATAGTGTGATGTTATTTTGTTCGACTTTCCCATCTACACTTATTATCTCCCAGGGAATTTTTTTTTCTTTGGCCATTCCTTTTATTGCCTTGATTCCTGTGGATTAGCATCTCTATGTGAGTTGACTAGGTTTTGTACTTTCTTGCCCTTAGTTGCCATGTTGTGAAAATGTAATGTGCTGTAGTGGTTTAATGTGTGTCAAAATCTACTAAAACATCTCAAAATCTAAAACAAAAAAAATCCATTAAGATAGGCCATCATCTTTAAGAATACTTGTGTGCTGATCATAGGTCATCAGTATTCAAGGAGTGGAAAACCTCTTCATAACTTTAACATAAACGTAGATCTTAATTTATTTTGATCTTAACAAAGCCTTTTATAAAATAATTATTATTGTTTCAATAACAAGCAAATAAATAAACAATGCAATACTTTATTAGCTTGTAAGTACAATGTTGAATTTCAGGGCCAAAGTGAAAATGTGAAGTGGAATCTTAGTAGCCGTAGATATCTGTTCCGAAGAAGCCAGTTATGGCAGTCATTTTTTTTTTTTTTTTTTTTTTTTTTAATGAATAAGTTAAATAAAGTTTTTTTTGTTTGCAGAAATGGTAGAAGCCATGAAATTAGTTGCTTCTTTAGACTTAGAATTGACTGTTGAGGAAAGGAATCTATTATCAGTTGCTTATAAAAATGTAATCGGAGCCAGAAGGGCTAGCTGGCGGATTATAAGCAGCATTGAGCAAAAAGAAGAAAATAAAGGAGCAGATGAAAAACTGGCAATGATAAGACAATATCGTGCACAGGTGAATTATTTTAGTCTTTGTCCATTTGAAATAGTAGTAATTAAAGGTTAAGGTGTTAGTCTCTATACATACATGTGTGTATGTAATAAATATATTTATTTATGTATACACATTTTTTTTTTCTAAACAAACTGTTGCTCAATTCATTATAGATAAGCTGTCAATAACAAAATTAATCATCATCGAGATGAATGGCATGTATTTATCTAGTGAGAACCAAACACATTTTTTACCTTCTAATGTCTTTCTTTCACCGTATTTTATATATTATGACGAACATTTAAACATTTATATTATTGTTTAAAATAAACAATATTTTTATAACAATAAGTTTATTAAATAATGTTTCTTTAGAATCAAATTATTTAAAAATCTCAATATGACGACTTTTGAAGCATTAAATAATGAGGGAAAAGTACTTTTGTTAGTCAGTTTTGACGTTTGATCTGTTTACTTAACACAATATTGGGTAACTCTTTGTGTTCATAAATAGAACTTTTTCAAAATGTGTCAGCAAACTCACTACCTTCCCCAAAACAAAAAAAAATCAAGTGACCTAGTGATACTAATGATGATTAGCTCAGCTTCAATTGTCTGTACTCCAAATTTACCAGGAATTCCTTTACCACATTTAATTTTTTTGAGGTGGTGGTAATATTTTTTTAGGCGGAATTGAGATTCCTTTGCTGTAATTAAGAACATACTTTTAAATTCTTTATTAAAGAATTGTTCCCAACTTAAAACATCGTACAAGTTGGTAACTTGAAATAATGCAAATTTTTAAAAATTGAAATTAATTTTAACACTAACAAAACTAAGGATTACAGAATAGAGTCTAGAAATGTAACATGAATTGATTGTATGTATCTTAGGTTAAATTTATACTGCCTCAAAATGAAAATTTGGTGATAGTAAAAAGTAAAAAGGGGTAATGATAATTTTAACTTGAGAGTGTTCCCAATTAAAATTATTTAAGTTATATCCAAAACCAAAATGTGTCTTGTTAGCAATTTCAAAAAGGAAAAGTGTAAAAATTAAGAAATATGGAACCATTTCTTTATAGTAGACACATTAAAAAGTTGCAATCATTAGAATAAAAATACTCACCAAACATATTTAAATTTTTTTGTGCCTGCTTTGGCTAACATAAAGGTTGAGAGAGCATTGGGCAAGGGTGGTGTTAAGGGTGGAGGGCTGCTGCATGCTGTCCACGGAAAAAAAAAATCAGTTATTATACTTCTGTAAAAAAATGTAATAGTAAGATGTTGATAAGCACAAGAAACAAAGCTTAGATTATTCTACAATCAACCAAATTAAAAAATAACTCAAGACTTCAGTCTTGAACAGTAAATAACAGTTGGTGAAACTCATGTGCTAATGTTTGTTAAGTGCACACTACATTTTATATAGCTTGACTTTTTTTTTTCTCTTTATTAATTTATTATTTTTTAAACATTTCTTGGACGTTTTTGTTCAAATATTACATTCAATCACCTCGATTTTGATGAGATTGATTAGTTAATAAAAAAGTATGTAATATTTACTTGCTCCTGCTTTAAAGTCAGTTTCCGTTCAAAGTATCTAGAATACCCTTTGTTATCAAATAGTAATGATTTTATGGCCAGACATATTTTTTTTTTAATTTAAATTTTGTCTGTGATTATTTTAAACCTGCAGTGGGATTAATGAAAATTGAATGAAAAACTTAATTAAATAAATGTATAAAGAAAAACTTTATTTCAATAATCTTAGTAGTCCTAAAACTACTATTCCGCACTAAGTCTAATCCCTACTATAACTATCATCACCTGAAAACTGAAAATGCACTTGCCTTACATTACTGTACATTTAATTTTGTAGTACATTAGAAGAAAAAAAAATGTGTCTGGGACACTTTGTGATAGTGTAAATTTAGATTTTAGATTAAAAAAAAAGTTGATAACATATTAATGTTGAAATCATCATGATTGTGGTGGTCATTGGGTCAGAATGTGAAGTGGAATTAATTGGTAGAAAAAAAATCGTTTGGTTCTCATTACCTGATTGTGTATATTGGGGGACACAGCTTTGTACTTTTTTTTTTTTAGAATTACCCATAGATAGTTTAATGTTTCCCAATTTTTTTAACTGTGCGATTTCAGAATGATAATCCCTTTCAAACTCCTCATCCTTAATTTAATTCATTAGACATTTTGTGATACCTTTCTTAAATTTTAAGTATTAACATTCCTTCAGTTAACCGCCATATACAATAAATTTTTTCCAATCAATTCAAGGATTATTGTTGCATGTGTAATGTGCATTATTATTATTGTTGTGCATTTAAGTGTAAAATATGTAATAAAAATTACACTTTATGTTACATATTTCAGAAGAAACCATGGAAAGACTACCTGAGGGTATACAGACAATAACTTTGTCAAAATACAGGCTATAGAACAAGGTTTTCGCTGTGAAAACTTTATAAGACAGCCATTTCAGGAATAATTTATCAGTAACAATATGAATGTTTTGCAGTTAACTAAAGAAAAATAAGACTTGAAAATCCACAAGCGTTTTCAAAATATTGTTTAATGAGTTAAATTTAGGATAAAGAGTTAACAGCGCTTTTTTCCCTTGAATTAATGAATAAAAATGATATTTATGATGATAAAAATTTATTTAATTTCAAAGGTGGAGAAAGAACTTCGGGAGATCTGTTCAGACATCCTGGGTGTCCTTGATAAACACCTCATACCTTGTGCATCCACTGGTGAATCCAAGGTGTTTTATTATAAAATGTAAGTAAAAATTAATTTTTCATAACTAACACATATTTTTAAATTTCATTTGACAAATGAATGACTAGCTTTTAATTATAGATTTGTTAGGTTAATTTTAATAACCTAGTTACTAATATGCTGCCAGTAGACTCAGCTTTGTAAAGTTTCTTATGATTTATAAAATACTTATATTTTAACAGAGTAATTATTTTCTGAAAATTTAACTCGTTGCGTGAAAATATTGAATGAACTAAAGTTTCAAGTAGCCTAGGTGTTGAATTAACTTTAAATCAACAATAACTACAGGGAAATGCACAAGTTTTAAATATTTTTATTTACATTTCGAGGTAATCTACAACATTTTTTGGATTCGGTCTGCAACTATTGGGCTTACTTGTGTTGGTAATTTTACACCACATCCTTCAGTTTGTCTGAGGATCCATTTTATTATTGTTCACGGAGTACATTGAATCAAGAGAAAATTTAAAAATGTTTCACAAGCCTATGGGATTTTCCTGAATGGATTAAAGCGTGTAAGGTTGAATTATAAACTACATCAAATTTAAGAATTGTGTAATATAATATTTCAATTTTATTTTTTCATGTTTCTCTCTCTATCTCCTACCTGGTATCACAATATTTTTATAGGCTTAAACTATTTTGTTTTTTCTTTCAGGAAAGGTGATTATCACCGTTATTTGGCAGAATTCGCAACTGGAAATGATCGTAAAGAAGCTGCTGAAAATTCTCTTGTTGCTTATAAAGCTGCAAGTGATATAGCTATGACTGAATTACCTCCAACACATCCTATACGGTATTTTTTCTTTTTTTATATACATATCATGAATTCATGTTTTGTGCACTAATGATAACTTGTAGAACCCATTCAGAATCACTATTATTAGTTTTGGTTAGAATGAGAATATATTGAGTTCACACTAGGTTAAGGAGTTAAAAGTTATTTAACTTAATACACATTCTAACCATTTTAATTAAACACCTACCGTAAACACTCTGCCATCCAAAAACGAAAATATCAGAAACTATCAATGAAGAATACGAGCTGCACCGACTACAAGAACGCACTAAAGAAGACTGTTATAAATCTCACCAACGAAGAATTCCCACAAGAAACCATAAGCGTCCTCCAGAAAGGATTCAACTTCGCCATCGCACCTAGACATGTACCTACAGAGAAGATTATAACCAACATAGAAGCATGTATTAAGAATATAGACCAAAACGCCGCCGAAACCATCCGGCAAGACATTAGTCACATTTTACGTAAAGCCAAGCCACCAAGACCTAACCTCTCTAAGACGCAATACAAATCACTCACTACACTAAAGAAACGAGACGACCTTCTTGTAATCCCTGCTGACAAAGGAAACGCCACCGTCATTATGAAGGCAGACCAATATCTAAACAAAATGACAGAAATCCTCAAAGATGGAACATACAAGAAACTGGGCAAAGACCCCACTAATGACATTAACAAGAAAATCCAGACCATCATCAACACTAGCCAGACCCTGAAAACCAAACGCCTCATAATATCTGACCCAATCCCACTAAGACTATACGGACAACCCAAAATACACAAAGAAGGTATCCCTATGAGACCCATAGTCAGTACCATTGGCTCACCTACATACCACCTATCCAAATACATCTCTGACATAATTAAAACCCACACTGGCAAAACACAACACAACATCCGCAACTCCAAACAATTCGTAGACATAATCAAAACCATTTATATAAATGAAGAAGACATCCTAGTGTATTGGCCCTTCTCCCTGGTTATATAAAATGGGCTCAAAATAGGCTCGTGGACCGACAGTAGGAGAAACAAGCCAGTACAAAAATAAGGGACCCAATGTAAAATATATTTTCATAAATAATATACATATATACACATGCAAACAATAGTTTCATAAATCAAAGTACAATAATATATGATTTCTTATACAGGCCTGAATAAAGTAGAGAGAGAGAGAGAGAGAGAGAGAGATCTACACTATCTGAAGTCTGGAACAAAAGTGGCAAGCTTAAAGCTCAGTATGTCTCATCCAAAACTCTCTACTTTCCCCCTCTCCTTGACATCGTCCAATTATATGCCTTTATTTCGTACACATAAGTAGATCTAACCTTAACAACATCGCAGGTCAATGTTTAACTCTAATAATTCTTAGAAGGTACAAGTTAAGAATAAATCTCTAACGATTCAATAAATAAATCCTACAGATCACCACATTACCCCCCCCCCTCTTGAGAAAAAAAAATTGATGACTTCAATTTTTGATAGAACATATGCGATGAAAACAAAGATAACTTGGGCAGCTACCAAAACTCGATGTGCAAATTGCCCTGTCTATATGCTAGAAGTGCTATATCTATGGTAGACACACACACCAAAAATATGTATATATATATCATCCCAACATAAAATCTTTATCAAGTCGCCCATGTGTGTCAATGTCGAGGGTGGAGAAAGGGTGGAGTCGTGTCGCCCGCCTACCCCAGGAAGGGTATGGAAAATGGCCACCCGATCCATAGACCAGGACCATCTTCCGACAGGATCAGGCCAACAGGATTAACCTCATGAATGGGTCTGCCATTCATGCAGTTAGCCCGTGCCATTTATAGGAAGGACACAAATACTCCACATATCCTTTCCACGCTACAGAAGGGACCCAAGGTCATATTAATCATCAAAATTCAGGAAGAAGCACATCGGAGTAAAATGTGGGACCCTTAATTTATGGAAACTAACCATCAAAATTTCTGCCCATAAAATAGAAAGTGTGGGGTGTAATATGTGGTGATTTATAATTATTATTTGATTTATATATACATATCACCCAATACAAACACAAATTATTCTAAATTAATAATACTAAAATTATCTTAAATCTAGAGACCATTTGCACATTTTAACACGAAGACGCATATGAATCAATTACTGAATTAAAATCCATCATCAAAATTTTTCTTTACAATTCAAGATCTCTCTGTAATATATACTTAATATACCAATACTCAAATCATTTCAAATTCAAAATATTCATAATATTCAATTCAATGTTCCAGAAAAAAAAAATTTCAAAATTTTTCAACTCAACAAAATAAAGTATCCAATTACTAAAATTTAACAATATTCTTAGACAATTCAATTCATTCTAAATTCCAAATATCCATAAATTCAATTCAATTATACACAATTCAAAACTTCAATTTATTATATAATTCAGTGCCTTTTATTCTTTATTAATTAATGTTTTATTTTATTATAATTTTTCTTTCTTTTTTAATTACTGAAACAAAAAAACATCTATATAAGTTGATCTTGCTTTTGGCAAAGCCGAAAATCAACTTAAATACATGTGAAAAAAACTTCAGTTTTATTTACGTTCTCTTTCTTTTTTTTGTTTTTAATGATTCTCATATTAATTTTCACTCAACATCTTAAAAAAAATTATTTACAATTTTCTACATTTATCAATTAGTAAAAATAAAACTTATTTAACTTTCCCCATATTAATTATTGAATTTATACAAAAACTAAATAATTTACAAATACTTGTGTCTTCTTGATGTGAAGTGTTGGTCCCTGAAGTCCAGTCTCGACGTTTTCTGGCTCGTAGTTTTCTTTTCTTGAGACGTTCCTGCAAGATCTTTGGATTCTCCCTGGATCGATGATGGAAGATCGAGAATCAAAATGTAGTTTACCGTGATTCCGCACGATCAACAATGTTGTCTATTTGTAAATTAAACTTGGATAATTTCTGTCATTTGACAACATAAGATGCCTGCCAACATCTTTAATTACATTGTACATAATCATCATAATTATAATATTAATAAATTAATTTGTACATAATCATAATATCATTCAATTAATTAAACCTTTTCCTATACCAAACATAATCATAATTCATAAGTTCATACTAATAATATCAGATATAACATATCCATAAAATAATCAAATATAATATTTCGAAGAAACTTGGCCATTATTATTTTTGTTTTCTTCGTTGCCCATAACAAATTTACAACATTTTACAAACATAAATCACAAATTCCTTTCATTCAACATATACATACAAGATAACATATTATATCTTTCAATCAATTATATATATAGATAATCAATAAAATAAATCAAGTTTACAAAAATAAAAATCTATAAAATACTTCTCTGAAATCAAACCAAAATTAAGTATCTCTCATCTTGTATCATTATCTTCTTACAATATCATATATATCAATATATATATTAAAAAATCTGAAACTTAAAAAAAAGAATCAATTTCAAATTCAAGATATAAACTCTATTACAATATTTATTTTGTATGATACAAAACAACAATAGTTAGTTGTAGTGGGCCAAGTTCGAGATTATCTCTTATCTCTCTCTAGAGATAGCAATCACTTTCACTAGTATAAATATTCTTCATCTTACAACAATATACTTGCTCTCTCAGTGCTACATTAGGATACACAAAGGCAACAGGCTTGTATGAGACTCTTTCAGTTATTTACTCTAAATTTACTTATTTAAATTTATAATTTATTTCCTTAATTTTTTTTCAAAATTTTTTTTTTACTCTCAACTCAAAAAAAAATTATATGTATATATATATATATATATATATATATATATATATATATATATATCTCCTATACTAATCTTTAATTTTCTATAATTGGGACACCATGGGCAAATTTAACGTTACTCAAATTGGGACCTAAGTTTTGGGACCTACGGGCAATTTCAATATAACACTCAAATTTGGGACCTTATTCGGGACCGAAATTGGGACTCAAATCGGGACACATACACGTTAATACTAAATTCATCTGACTCAATGGTCAATATTCACCCAAGGGACGTCGGTGATCAATCTTGGGACTCAAATGGGGACCGAATATTTATAAGATAATTCATAACACAATAATATTATTATTAACTCGAAGCAATACAACAATTCTCATAAATTTATTCTTCACTAATATTTAACGACGACACAATTTTTCATTATCAACATATAACGACGACACTTCATATTTTTTTTATTATTAATATTAATATAGTCCCATTTAAATATTAATTAATTTTCAAAATTTTTCTCAATAGCTAAACAACGACAAAATTTTTTATATTTCTATTATTAATATTAGTCCCATATAAATCTTAATTATTATTCATAATAATTCATAATTCACGATGACAAAAAATGTTTTTTTATTAATATAGTCCCTTATAAATCTTAGTTATATTTCAAAATCTTTATCGATAATTACACGACGTATTTTATTTTTCATTATTATTATAGTCCCTTTTAAATATTAATTATTTTTTTAAAATCTTTATCAATAATTCAATAATTACACGACGATAATTTATTTTTTTATTATTAATAGAGTCCCATATAAATCTTAATTATTATCAATACTTAACGACAACATTATTTTTAATTATTATTATTAATAATTTTATAGTCCCTTTTAACATTAATTATATTTTTCATAAACGACGATAATTTTTCTTATTCTTTCTTATTTTTATATAGTCCCTTTAAATCTTTAATTAAATTCTTTTATAATCGACGACAAAAAATTTTCTTATTATTAATAATTTTATAGTTCCTTTTAAACATTAATTTATATTTTTCTAACTTAAACATTAATTAGGCCCGGTTCATTCTCTTTTTTATTTTATTTTATAGACGTAGATTAATTATTTAAAGCCGTATTCGCCGCAGGGATCGCCGTGATTAGTTTATCGGGCATCTTTAATTTTAGTTGAGAGGGGGCGCCGCTTTAGACTTTTTGTCAGCCCAGAATTTATGAATTTTCTCCTTCAAAGGGTTCCTATTATGGTTATAATTATTTTTAAGACGTCCCTTCTTATAATATTGATTATTATTACGCCCCATATTATAATTGTGATTATTATTTATATTACGCCCGAAGTTATAGTTTTTATAATTACGCCCTTTAATATAATTTTTATTATTATGCCCCATGTTAGATTTGTGACTATTAATCGTAGTTAGCCCGAATCGATGATTATCATTATTATTATAATTTCTTTTAATTTTATAATATTTATAATTATTATTATAATTTTTTCCATAAATGCTGCTTCTTTTAGTTCTATTAAAGTTATTTTTATGTCGTCGACGGGGCTCATAAAGCTTAGGCTTGTTATTCTTTAACGCATTTAGCTGATACTTAGGAAGGAAATGCCGTTTGGAATTATCTTTAGGATTAAGCGGGCTAAGTTTATCTTTATCATTTAACCTAATATTTGTCAAGCAATTCTCTACGTGAAATTTAACTTTATTTAAATTATTGGGCAATTTTAAAGTGGTGTCTATTAGGCTTGTATCGTTTTCTTTTAATTCATTATTTTTATTATTATCCTCTCTCTCAGTTATCTTAATATTTATTTCGCCCGAGTCACAAGATTCATTACCGACGATTTGGGGTTCAACAGGTTTACTTAATTGTTCCGACATATTCTTCAATTTGGTGTACGGGAGGGAGGGAGGGAGGGAGGGAGGGAGGGAGAGAGGGAGGGAGAGAGGGAGAGAGGGAGAAGGAGAGGGAGAAGGAGAGGGAGAAGGAGAGGGAGAGAGAGAGAGAGAGAGAGAGAGAGAGAGAGAGAGAGAGAGAGAGAGAGAGAGAGAGAGAGAGAGAGAGAGAGAGAGAGAGAGAGAGAGAGAGGGGGGGGGGGAGGGAGGGAGGGAGGGAGGGAGGGAGGGAGGGAGGGAGGGAGGGAGAGAGAGAGAGAGAGAGAGAGAGAGAGAGAGAGAGAGAGAGAGAGAGAGAGAGAGAGAGATCTACACTATCTGAAGTCTGGAACAAAAGTGGCAAGCTTAAAGCTCAGTATGTCTCATCCAAAACTCTCTACTTTCCCCCTCTCCTTGACATCGTCCAATTATATGCCTTTATTTCGTACACATAAGTAGATCTAACCTTAACAACATCGCAGGTCAATGTTTAACTCTCTAATAATTCTTAGAAGGTACAAGTTAAGAATAAATCTCTAACGATTCAATAAATAAATCCTACAGATCACCACACTAGTAAGCTTCGACGTCAAGTCGCTCTTCACCAAGGTCCCTGCCGATGAAGCTTTGAACCTTATGAAAAATCTTCTGAGCGAAGAAGAGTACCGACTGACGGAGATATGCATGAAGGAAACATATTTCCTGTTCAATGGACAGTACTATAAACAAATGGAAGGCACAGCCATGGGATCTTCATTGAGCTCACCGGCAGTGGAACTGTGCATGGAACACTTCGAACAGAAGGCACTCTCCACCGCAACCCAAAAACCTGAATATTGGTTCAGATATGTGGACAACACCTTCGCCATCTGGAAGCACGGAAAAGATGCACTGGACAGATTCTTACTCCACCTAAACAGCATCCACCCTAACATACAATTCACCATGGAGCTGGAGAAGGATGGGAAACTTCCCTTCCTGGATGTCCTGGTCGAGAAGAAAGGAAGCCATCTTGGACACACCTTCTACCGTAAACCTACAGAGCTGAAATGATAGCTGAACCGTCACAGCTCCCTAAAGAGAAGAGGCACTTGAGAACAGCCTTCCTGAAAAACGGATACGACAAAGAAACTATTAAACGGGTAGAACGCAAGAGAAAACTCAAAAAACAAGACAATAAAGAAACCGACAACGAACCCAAAACCCAGACAACCATTCCTTACATCAAAGGTACCTCAGAAAAGATTGCCAGGATTCTAAACAACCATGACATCAAGACCACATTTTCCACAGACAAAACAATAGCTCACATCCTACCGAAACCCAAAGACAAATTAGGACTACGTACCCCAGGCATCTATAGCATACCCTGTTCCTGTGGCAAGGTCTACATTGGACAAACCGGTAGGACCACGAAAGACGGTTAAAAGAACACATAGCTAGTTTCAAAAACTTCAAGACGGAAAAATCAGCTGTAGCAGAACACTTCTACAACACCAACCACCACATACCTTTCGAAAACACAACCACACTGGTCAAAGAAAATAATTATCTCCTCCGCACTATAAGAGAGGCCATTGAAATTATTAAAGAACCCAATAATTTCAATAAGGAAGACGGTTACAAACTTAGCAAAAACTGGTATCCTGCCATAAAACAAAAGACCAACACATCAACCTATCATCCAAACACATACGACAATACCGAACACACACGAACCCACCCGAACACAACACAGCCCACAGACTCGACACAAGCGAGCCAATGGGAAGGCAGACTTCGACCGAGACCACCCCCCACCCCTAAGGTATATACACCCTGACTCTACCATCCGCTCTTCATTTACTGACTAGCCCTGAGGAAGCTCACAACACGATGAGCGAAAGCTTGGCAAACAAAACCAACATCACACGGTCCATCCCGGAAAAAGACCATATGGACATTTTAATTAACTTTTTAGAGAGAGAAAAATTCCAAGTTTCTATGACTCTCATCATATTTGGACTTTCTTTTTTTTTTTTTTATTGAAAAGTAATAAATTGACTCCCTATAAGGATTTAAAAAAAAATTAAATTTCAACAGTCAATAAAATAATCTTGCAACGTAAAAACTATGACTTATAATTACTGAAAACTGATATGTAATTCGGAGGATGAGGATTGTAATATCTGGTATATTTTTTGACAGTTCTAAAATTTGAATGCAGAGAATCTTGAACAGTTTTGATCGAATTAATAGAATTACTTTCATAGTCCCTTCTAATGATTGTCTTGTAATTATTTTCTTCTGTATCCAATAATAATCTATATATTTTGGAAGACACGCCCGTATAAATCTAAAAACGCTTATAATAAAATAAATTATGTCCTTATGTTAAAATTTTTTATATAAATTAGAAAGTGGATTTTTGATTGAATAAAATTACTACACATTTCATAGGTGGAAAATGAAAATATTTTGTAAATAGTTGGTATGGAAAAGCCCTTAAGATGGACTCAAGAATGACAACTCATTAGTCCTTTTTTAAATATTTTAATTCTTAATTGATTTTTGTTTCTTTTTTCAGTCTTGGGTTGGCCTTGAACTTCTCTGTGTTTTATTATGAAATATTGAACTCACCAGACCGAGCTTGTAGGCTAGCAAAAGCAGCCTTTGATGATGCAATAGCTGAATTGGATACACTTTCCGAAGAGAGTTACAAAGATTCCACTTTGATTATGCAACTCTTAAGAGATAATCTGACATTGTGGACCTCAGACATGCAAGGAGATGGTAAAATATAAATTTAAGCTTCATAGTTTTAGCTTTGTTTTTCGTATGAACCTTTTTTTATCTTATGGTTTTACAGTTTACCAGAATTCAGCACCTTTATGTCATTTGACAAAGGAAGATAATGATTTATCTTACTTATTCCTGGTTTAAATTCCAGATCCTTTTGATATCAAAGTAATTTTTAGTAGACTCCAGTGATGGTTTATACTTCATTTATATTTTTGTTTATATCATTAAATATTTGATTTTGTTTTATCTGTCTTCCATTTAAATCATTTATTCAACTAGACAGCGATTTAACGATTATTCATTTTATACTTTTAGCATATTATCTTAATTTGTTTTTAAACTATATTTTACTATTTATCTAAGTTATATTACATTTTACCCTTCAATCTGAACAATGAAACTGTTGTTAGGAATATTTCCTTATATAAGCTCATCCAACTAACAGTTCATCCCAATTAACATTAGCCATTCATGGAGTTATAGAAAAGTTTAAATTTGAATACGGTTTAAATGTGTAAAAGTTAATTCGGAAAGTTTGTAGATAAGTTAAAATTATAAAACAGTTTAAATGAGTTTTAAGTTAATTTGGAATAATTGTAGCCAGTAAATAAGTCACTATTTTGATTTCATTGAAAAACAAAAAGCATAACACTTGCATCCACAAATTACCAAACAAAAAAATTTGTTATTTGGGAAAAGTTAACATGTTGAAAGAATTAAAATGAGTTTAATTTGGAAACAACGTAACGAGTAAATGAGTTGTTTTGATTTTGTAGAAAATCACAATAAATGTCTTATTGAACACTTCTGTCCACGGATTACTGCCCAATCCAAATATGGAAATTCCATAATATCACCCTTAATGCACTCCCACCGTCTATGCTTTGATCTTAACGGTACATACAGTTCTTCATTTGAATAAGTGAAGAAGAATCTATAAAGATTATTTATAGCATTGTTAAGTTTTGCATCTATAAAAAACAACAACCCATACTATATGTATGAGTTATCTGTTCTTACGATTCATATATTTATGGATACGTCTTAAATATTAATTATCATTACACATTATTTTGGTTATATATTATTCCTGTAATGTTATTCTAAAGGGACTTGTTCAAGTGTTTGTTATTATTATTATATCTGCGTTCAACATCCTTATATAAAGTGTTAATTATAAATTACAAGATGTTGGTCGGCCAAAGATGAAAATCTTGTTATTGCATGAAAACATTAATGTGCAAGGTACAGATCTCATTTTGGGACATTTCTTTTTTAGTCTCCCTAGTGTGGCTTATCTAAAATGAGTAGCGGAGAAATTTAAGTGGTTTGGTAATTTAAATTATGCATTTTGAATGAGAGGTTGCAGGATGAGGACAATAGATCATTAAATTAATATTTTTTCTCTTACCATGTTTCAATTGTTAACAGTTATTTGGTGATTTACTGATTCTTAAATTATAAAGATGTATATATATATAATTATTTTTTTAGAGGGGAGAGGGGCAACAACTAAACTCTTAATATGCTCTTCCACTAGTACTTTATGGCCGTAAGACCACATCACACAACTAAAGAACCAAATATATATATATATATATATATATATATATATATATATATATATATATATATTGCTGATTATTTAGGGCTATTTTTTATAATTATAATTGTTTATCATTAACTTCTTTATACATTACTTATTCATTTCATGAACGAATTTTACTGATTATAGGTAACAGTGAACAAAAAGAACAGCTTCAAGATGTTGAAGATCAGGATGTCTCATAACTTTGTGAATTAATGAGTATGTTCCAATTTTTCATTTTATTAAGAAGAACAGAAAGTGTTGTGTGGGTGTACATGATAATGATTGAAATGACTTTCCATTGTGAGGCGGTCGGACTGAGTTTTTTTGGTTAATAATATAAACCAGACTTGTAAATTTACATCCGCTTCATTTTTGTAGTATTGTTGTATATCTGGTTAAATTATTTAAAACTGTTTTGTTGCATCTATCTTTTACTTAATCAAAATATGCCCTTAGTTGTCCCAGAATCACCATGCTGTTATGATATGGAAGTGTACTAAGATTACTAATATATTTGTTGTAGTTGATTGTTTGAAATCCTGTCTTTAAAATTCTTTCTTTAATTGTATATTACAAAGTTTGTGATGCTTCATTCTATCATTTTTTATAATTAACATTAAATTTTGTATGCACAAATTCTGAAATAGCCATGAAAATATGCCTATGGGGGCAAACTAATAAACCATATATTATTAGAACATCTGTAGAAAATCTTCAACAGTTTTAATTGATAGATGGGTGAAAATATTAGTATAGATTTTGTGTAGTAATATTTTGTCGCAAGGGTAAAGCTGCAGGGTTTTATTCAAGATCAATTTGTTATTTTTAAAATGTCATTTTTTCCATTTTTATTTTTATTTTTATTATTATTATTAAAGGAAAATGATTTTCTTCCTTCTTATTTTGAAGATGGTTAGAATACCATATAATCAAGTCAATATTTACATGTATGTATATGTATATTTATGCAGATATATGTATATGTTTATATATGTATATATATAATGTACTTAAGTCTATATATACATATACACATTTTAATTTGTTTCTGAATTACTTGTAGCTTTACCTTATTCTTTTTCTGACAGTTAGATTGAATTAAGTGTTTTGTATTTGTTATATTCCTTGCACTACATACTAAATTAGCTTTAAACTGCTTTTAAGGTGTAAGATAAATTTTGTAATAAGTTACGGCAACAGCAGTACTTAACATAATTAATTTTCTTTGTTGTATTATTTATTTGTAAAATATAAATTGTTGTCAATAATTTAATATAGTTAAATAAAAAGTTGAACTTTGTAATACATATTTGAAAATAAGTTTAATTAAATACTATCTTTAATTAACATGTTTTGTAAATTAATTTTAACCTTGTCTTAATTGTTTGTTCTGGAAGCTAAGCATATGGTTCGTGTCATGTGTAATTGCACATTAAATGAAAGTGATGTGTCAGACTACCAGGCCTATCACACATACCACACAATACACGCATATGTGCAAATGCACCCTAGAAGAATTTGTTATGACCATTCGATCCATTCTGCTTAGTTTAGCAATATTAAGTACTTATGAACCGCTCTTTATATAACCATAAGAAATTATATGTTCTGTATAACTACAGAAAAATAAAAATTATAAAAAAAAAAAAAAAAAATCAGAAGATTAATCTATTTTCAAAAAATTGATCTATAATTTCTGATATTTGATGTTTCACAAAATATGTAAAGATGTAGATTGATTACATTATATTATATTCAGATGTGTGTGCATGTGTGTGAAGAATAAAAAACTGAATGTATTGTGTATTTGGTGGTGTGAAAGTGTTGCTTCTGGCCATTTGCTTGAAATTACAATAAATCACTCCTCTGCCATGTATCTGGGCTTATACTTTTTACAATGATATTTACATTTTCTTACATGCATGTACACACAATTAAAAATATTTATTATGCATTCCAACTACTTAGTTTAAGGATGAAAAGTTATTTCAAGTGAACTGTTGTTGATAAAATTAAGTTTGAATTGTATCAGTCCATGTACTTATGTTCCGTGTTCATACAAATAAAATTATGTTTCGTCTTTTTTCCTTTATTATATATTTTTTTCTCCTGAATCATTCATTTCACTATACTAATGTATAATTAGGAATAATGCTTAATTTCATAATCTAGGACCCATACTATTATGCTCATGTTTATAAATGTAAAGAAATCGTACAGTGGACATCTCCTAGCAAGCAAGTACCTTCTCATAGACAATTGTCAAATTTATCGTTCTCGAGTTTTAGGCTTGGAACAAATAAATATATATATATATCTGATTAGATAGCTACTGAATGTCAGAAATGGGTATCCTTATGAAAAAAATCTAATAGAGCTCCTGAATGATTTCTGTTGTACTTAAATAGAGACTCAAAATACAGGCACTGGAAAAATGATAGTACTATGGACACAACGTTCTTTAAGCAGGGAAATACAAATAAAATAAGGTTTTCCTTCATAAGATTTCTCATGATTTGAAAGGTAGCATCTTGGAATCACTTATCTTGAATTTAATATTTCTATTCGACTTCAATAAATATTATCAACACTAAAAGCGTGTCTTATCGAATCGATTTTTGTTTGATTTGTAAAAAGAATAAATAAATAAAGATGTATTAGACTACTGAGAAATTAATCCCATTTCACAATAACCAAGGTTACCTAATTTTCCTATTTTAACATTTATTATTTCATATTTGAGATGAAAATAGTTGACTGGATGATCTAATGTAAAGGAGATAGTTGGGGGGTGCAGTCAAAAAAACACTGAATAAGTAATAAACTTATAATTATGTGCCGACGTTTCGACCTACACTGTATAATTATAAGTTTATTACTTATTCAGTGTTTTTTTTACTGCACCCCCCAACTATCTCCTTTACATTATTTCATATAGATGTTTTTTTTTTGCAACAAAAAATAATATTGATAGGTGAATCTGCTTGAAAAAAAAAGAATGGTCACAGTTAAATTAGATCATATGCTATAGAGCCTGATAATAATTTTTAGTCATTTAATAAAAACTCTACATATCTTATGTCAATTTTCTTTATTTGTTGCTACTAATAAGATATTTCTTTTCTTATTCAGTCATCTTTTCTACCTTGCAGTGTAGAGATTTTTGCATAAGGAGCGCAATCTTTCTCTGTAAAGGGATGTTCTCCTGGCTTCCGCCCATCCAATAAAAACACATCCATTCCACCCAACAAGATTTTTGCAAAACTAAATAAAAAATAATTAGTAAAAATTGAAAGTTTTGGGTTGGGAAAAAAAAAAATGTTATTCTAGAAGACTTCTACATTAATCCATCACAGAAATGCCCAATATTGTATTTTATGCATACTATTTGCATAAATAAGGTGCATTACTGAAAATTTAGGAAGTTGTGATTTCTTTATTGATTGTATAAAAAAATTATTATTATTAGTGGTGCAACAACCCTGTCAGTGAGTCAGGGCCTCCTACAGCAGTTTTCACCATCCCTCTCTATCTTGAGCATCCATGATCTGATTCTGCTTGCCAAGTAGATTTCTAGTATCAATCACAACTCCTCTCCACAGGAACATTTTGTTCTATCATCCTGGCAACATAACCAGCCCATCTAAACTTCTCCATTGTGATGAGTCCCATAATGCCCAGTTCTCTTGTCAGTGTATAGAGTTCCAGGTTACACTTTGGTGTCCAGTATCCGCCTATTTTTACTGGACCATAGATTGGGCATATAATTTTCCTCTAAAACACACAAAACCTTCTCAAGCTCAAGCTCATCAAACTTTGAGATGGTCCAAGTCTCCTAGCCTACTAGACAGAGCATGTCAGGTTCTTTTATAATCTCAAGTTTGTAATTCAAGTTAGATAATGGCTTATGAAGAGGTGTACCAATTTGAAGAAGCTTCTGTTCAAAAGCATTATTGTCCATTTTATCTCAGCTACTCCATCGTTATTCAAGTTATCCTGTGAGCCGAGATAGACAAATTCTTAGATTTTTTCAAAACAGTAAGTTCCAATAGTGATTCTTTCCCTCGTGTTGATCTTCAGACCTTATATGACTTTGTTTTATGCTCATTAATTTCCAGGGCTAGTATCCTTTCTGGGAGCTCTAGAACCATGAATGAATACTTGATGTGGATGTCATTGACCAGGATCCGGATAATCCTGTTGAAAATAGAGCCAGACGTCTGAATGCCAGGTTTCCTTGCCACTTCTTCCAGTGTAAGAGTAATATATATATATGGCAAGGCATCACCCTGCCACACTACTCTTCTGGGATCAAAGCAATTCCTGGATACCCACCGTGCATTCTTGTCATCGTCAGTTGTGGTAAGACGGAAAGGTAATTCTTCTATGGCCTTGTATAAACCTGGTATATTGAGTCTATCGTAAGCCGCTTTGGAGTCTACAAACTGATGGCATTATTGTAACTGATATTTGTTTGTTTGTTTTCTTGGGTTTAGGGGCGTAAAACATCTAGGTCATCAACGCCCGTTGGTTATTAAGTTATGGTAACCCACCTATCTGGGCCCGAGAAAGAACGAAGCGAGAGGCACGCCCGACCCGAGGGGGCAGGCCGAAGTCCAGAAGGCGCCCAAGTCCCACAAGTCAAGTGGTGGTTATATTGTTATTTATGACACGAAGATTGGTCAGAGGATGTGGATAAAAACCATGTTAACCACCCAGCCGCACTAAGGACATTAGTACAATCCACTAATGTTTACAATGGACCATTCATGGAAAAGTCCAAATCCTCTCAGATCTTCAGAGCTAACATGCTCTGCGGGACAAGTGGCGCCCCCATAGCCCCCAGCACCAGCCCCCCGGAGCCCAGGCCACTCCTCCCCCCAGCCCACGCGGGCCCGCACCAGTGAGCTTCGTTTTAGTTTATGTATAGGTTATATATCTACTTTGCTGTAATAGATAATGGATGATAATAACAACACTTGGTTATTTATCGAAAAATTAGCTTGGAACAAGGTGTGTAATACATATACACACTCACACATTCATATACATATAAACATAAACACTTATATATACACATACATACACATATATATTTCACATCAAATGGTGGTCATCAGTTTACACTTGGTAATGAATTTAATGACCGCATCTATTGTGGATTCGTTATCTCTCAGAACCATTGAGATATTAAATGGTAACCCGAGTTGGTGTAGCACAGATCGATAGTAATGGCATTCTTCGAATATGTGTCTGATGGTCAAGATGCCATTGCATTTTGGACATTTCGGAGGTGCTTCTCTTGTCATTAGGTAAACATGGGTTAGTCGACTATGGCCTATTCTGAGGCGGGTGATTACCACTTCTTCACGGCGTTTGCTACGGTTGGAGGTAGTCCATGGATTTACGCATTTCTTAATACGTTTTAATTTATTGGATGGGCTTTCGTTCCACATTGATTGCCATCTATTTTTTACACACTCCTTTAGAGGGCGTGCAAGCTCTGGGCCAGTTAAGATAGCTGTGCCTCTACCCGGGAGGGATAGTGCTTCTCTTGCAGCTTTGTCGGCCATCTCATTTCCTATGATGCCTACATGGCCGTAACTGATATTTTCTGCCTTTCTTGTAAATTAGTCTTTTAGAGAATATTTGATCGGAGGTAGATTTTCGTCCCCGAAAGCTGCACTGGTAAGACCCTTGCTCTCGTTATTATACTCTCTCCTCTCTCACTCTGTGTGTGTGTGTGTATATATATATATATATATATATATATATATATATATATATATTATACGGCTGTGAGAAGTGGGCTCTCAATGGCACCCTGGAAAGCAGAATAGAGAGATGCGAAAGGAAAATCCTTCGCACGATAACCGGAGCGGTATGGGATGAGAGTCTGCACTCTTGGAGGAGAAGGACCAATAAGAAATTGCTCACAGAAACTGGTCAGGCGATATCTCAGGATATGAAATCAAGAAGGTTAAGATGGGCGGGGCATGTAGCTCGAAGCAATCCGTCAGGACGCCTCTACGCAACAATGAATGTCACAATTGTTGGCAAGAGACCACGTAGGAGGCCAAAGACCAGATGGATAGACAGGGTCAACAAAGATGCTGAGGAGCTGCTAGTAGCAGATTGGAGATCAGCGGCCCAGGATAGACAGAGGTGGAGAAGGCTGGTAAAGGCGGCCAAAGATCTACAAGGTCTATAGAGCCAACAGAAAAAAAAAAAAATAAAAAAAATAAATATATATCCATTTTTTAAGTTGCACAATGGTTAAAGCGTGGTCCGAGTCCACATTAGCCCCCCTATGGAATATGAAGTCCACTAGATTAGATCTGTTCCTACAGCTCATCAGAATTTGGTCAATCTGATTTCCCGTTATTCCATCCGGTGATCTCTAAGTACCCTTGTTAATATTTCATAAGGGTATATAGTGCTCCCAATAATGAAGTCATGTACTATCATTGGCCTGTTCAGTTTATAAGCCTGTGTTTGATTAAAGGTTTTCAAAGCTGGTCAAAGTATTCTTCACTATCAGCTTCACCAGCCATCTCTGTCAGCACAAGGATATTCTACAGGTTGTAATTTTTGAATTTTGTAATTTGTGGATTTTTAATAGTATAATAGACTGTAATAACTTAGATTTTCCCTTGATGCGTAATGCACATACTCTGAGGTTGACTGGTTTAAAACTCACCTCCAACTGTTAGAATTTTTTACCAATGAACCCTGTACCAAAAAGATGACTTTTATTATGACAGCTGTAGTAAAAAGCAAAAGCGGATCCAGGGGGACGGGGACGGGGTCACGTGCTTGCACCCAGACGGTATTTTGTGTACTGTGGAGACTCCATTACAGTACATACTTATAGACAAATCATGTGATGATAGTTGTTAAAATAACAGAGATAACATGAGTGAAACTATTGTTTAGATACTTTAATAAACCTTTCTATAAATACTACAAGTGTATTTCTAAGTTATTGTTGATTTTTTTGCCCGTCTGCCCGTTGTGCCATCCCAGAAAAAAATTCTGGATCCGCCCTTGGTAGAAAGTATGTTTTTTTTTTAGTGAGCCTTGGCTAGTCCACCGTACTTGTATTGCAGCAATATCAACTTTATACTGATACTGATCAATTGGCCTAAGAATTCTTGCATAGCTCAAGCTCTAAAAGTTGTTAGGTTCCAAAACCCGATTGAGAAATCCATAAGAAGGTCCTTGTGTTTTACCTTTTTGTAGATATCCGGCTAGTTTCGGTTAAGTTAGTTATTGGTCCTCTGAGACAGAATATAACCCCTCCGCACGGTCTTCTTAGTCATTTAATTCTTATAATTATGGTTATTAGAAAAGTTGACCGCAAGGAATCCCAGTAGATCCACACCTTGATACCACTACCCTCCTATTCACTGTAGTTTGTTATTTATTGGGTGGTTGATTCGCCCATCACCGTTTGTATTTGCCTCTGTGTGTTCGTGACTATTCACTGCTTCGAATTTTTCGATTTCAAAAAAAGAAGAGAAATAACTAAGCCAATAGTTGTAATCATAATTGGTCTATCGTCATTGCTTTCTATTAGGCTATTTTTAAGGTATCATACAATTTCGCGTAAAATAGCTTAGATCGTCTGTAAAATGACGCCGGGGGGAGAGCAGCGAGATGAAGTTATTTTTCTGGAGCTAAAACCCATACTGAACATTTTTAAATATGTTTATGACAGCTAGAATAACAGTAAAGCAATAACAAGGGAAATAATAGTATTTAATTTATAGCACGGGGTCTAAGGGGTAGCACAGGTATGAAAAATTGGTTTATTTGACACTCCCCAATGAACACTCATACAAATTTTCCTGTTCTTTAAAAACTATTAACTTAAAATTGTATGTTCATCTGCAGTGGCTTGAGAAATAAACAGGCGGGATGTCGAGAAGGGAAACCATTAGAATATTCACTCTTTGCATTTGACCTCTTTGCTCTGCTCATACGACAGGCGGTTTTCATTTTGAAAAGATTTTTTTGTGTTAAAGCAAAGAAAATTACTTATTTGAAATGAATTCTTACAAAAAGTACATAGCTGCCATTGATGTTGGAACTTCCAATGTTAGATGTCTAATTTACGAACGGAATGGACAAATTAAGGGTCATAGCAAGTCTTTTGTGAGTTTTAAAACTAAGCTTAGCTAGCCTGATTAAATTATTATTGTTCATCTTGAATTACACTTATTTACTCAGTTTTTATATGATCTTCCAAATCTTGTTGAATAATTACCATGTTTTTCACCATTGTTGTATATTGTATTAAAAGAGTGCTTTAGTTCCGCTGATGGCTAGAGAAGTTTACTTACTGTCCTGTCATTTAATTTACTCACAAAAGTTGGAGTATTTCAATTCTTAATATTACATAAGGATGGTAGATACATATATAAAACATTTTTCCTATACTAATAGTTTTCAACAATTTCTTTCTAATTACTAAGTAATTAAATGTTTTAATGTATTTCGAATTTTTTAATGGTATTTCTCATTAATGTTTACATTATGTTTCCCTTTATTACAAGTTTTGGTATATATTCTGGTAATCATTTCATTGAGAACCAATGTTTCAACAAATATTTCGAAGTATAGATAATGAAATAAGTTAAACAGTATATGTAAGTTGGTTCTTTAATCTACAAACAGTCAGTAGAAATTTATTTTGGGGAATATTATTAAAAAGTAAAAGAATAAAAAGTTGAAACTTGTAAGTTAACTCAAAGCAATAACCTGCGGAACTGATACCAATACATCTGCTTATATCTGTGTACTCCTTTTTTATGAAGCTGAGAGCTGGTTTCTAATTGAATAACTGCAAAGCTGGATCACAGCAAACAAAATGAAGTTTCTTGAAGGGTTATAGGAAAAACAAAAAAAAGTTTTATCAGAAAAGAGTTATAGATAAGCCCTATCCAGTAAACTAATAACATTGGGCAGGAGGCTCAGAGGTAGACCCAGGAATTCCTACTTTGGGCCGCATTAAAACGATTAGAAGAAGATGCCAAATAACTGTTGAGGAAATTATGAACATTGTGAGAACCTGAGATACTTGGCTTAGCTAAAGGGCTAAGGGATAGAAAAGAAAGGTGAAGAAGAAGAAATGAGAGAACAATTTAAAATTTCGTTTCTTGTTTTCTAAGACTTTACGGCATTTTCTAACTTTTCCGATCATTGGGCACACCTTTACCAGATCTTATGACATTAGTATAGATTCATATTCATAAATAAGTACAAATTGATAGAAATAAGTTTATTTAATGAAAAAAATAATGTAAATTACCACCAATTTGTTTAAAAAATAAGAAATTAAAAATAAATTATGAGGAAAAGCATCTATATTTTTCAGTTGGAAGCATACTGTTTACTTTTAATCAGAACATCAATGTTGTCAGTCTTAATGGAGCTCAACTGGATTCTATGACCCTTCAACATTGATCACTACAACACATCTGAATTTTGCTAACAAATTTTAATTCCTTCCAAAAACATTTTATTTCATATTAAAAACTGCTTCTTAAAAAATATCGATTGCTGTTTTTAAAATGGCATTACCCTCCCATCTTTTGTTTAATATAATTTTTTTTTTTAACCTGGTCATCTTCATCACAATAACCAGGTTGTTTATTCATTTAACATCATTTTTTGCCTCTAGCAGACAATGGTACAGTGGAAGTCCTAAATTTTGCCTCTCCAGATACGATTTGGATAAGGATCTTTAACGATTACCCGACATCATTCTGGCTCGGAACTCTCATTTTATGCCCCTTCCAAAGCATGACATGAGCGAGGATTTTCACTCCCTTTTAAAAATTTTTAGGGCCACCTGCTGAGCTGTGAATCCACAATCTTGGGGCTAGTAGTTATGCTAACCATAACACCACAGGTCACCCTAAACAATGGTCGATTTTTTTTCCCTCATGAAGGTTATGTGTATTGCATTCTTGTAGTGTTTTAATAACAATCAGTACAAGTGATATGCCTCTTTTCAGGATTCCAACGTCACTCAAGAGAGGATCTTGGTTCTGGAGTTCTCCGTCTGAATAATATGGATGTGTTCTTTTAATTAAAATTTAATTTATTTTTTAAATTATTTTTCTTTCCTAGTGATTACTTTCATTTTGTTTTAAATTGATTTGTCGTCTGTTTATACTGAATGTTAATTTATCGTATGTTATTAATTTCTTGTTATTGTGTATATTATAAATTTTTTTGCAGGTCAAGCTTCAAATTCCCCAGCCAGGCTTTGTTGAAATTGATCCAGAAGATTTATGGGAGACTGTGCTAGGTGTTATTTACAGAGTGGTCAAAGGTAAGCTAGTGGTAAAATAATTTTTGATATTATGCATTACTTTACTTGAGCCTAACCTATGTTATTGGTAAAAGCTTGGGTCATTTCATATGAAATATCCATTTTAGTTGCTTCTAAAATTCAAAATGGAATTAGTAGATTTCTGTTGTTTATAAATTGTAATGAAATGTTTTTAATCCTCTCTTTTTTTTTTTTATTAATATTTAATCCATTAACAAAAATAAACAAAGAATGTTTTAAATACCTTTTATCATGGGATTGTTGATATTTGTTATTTATTATTACTTCAGAAAATTTCATAAATTACTACATATTACATAATAAAAATGTGTCTTCCTGCAATATTTACATGGTATAATTATAAAATTGTAGTACTTACAAAATAAATTATAGACATCTTTATATATACATATGAGGGGAAAACCAAAAAAACAATACAGGAATTTCATTATTAGTTCCTTATTTCTCAACGGCAAATTTTGATGTAATCTTTTAACCATTCTCCATTGACCACAACACACTTTTTCAAGTGATTCTTCTATTGTTCAAATGAGTTTCTAAATTCACTTATCTGCATGTCCTTTAGGCCTTCTGACAATTTTTGTTTTACCTCCTCTACCGTGGCAAAACGCTTTCCTTTGATGCCCCTTTTGAGTCTTGAAACCAAAAATAAGTCACATGGGGATTGATCCAGTGAGTAAGAGGGTGTCAAATTGGTGTCATACTGTTTTTGGTCAAAAATTGCTTCAAGGAGAGGGCAGTGTGTGTAAAAAGATCTCTTCCTACAAATTAAAAAACAAAATGGAAGGAATGGGAAATTTTCATCTCTCACCAACACTCACTTGAATAGAGAATGGATAATTTTTGCTACCTGAGATTTCTTTTTTCTACGAATCTTGGAAAATCACAAAATAACACAAGAACCTTGCAAGAGCACAGAGTTCGTGAGATGTGATTCCTTTCAAGAGTGAAACGTAGGATCAGACGAAATTGAATACTTAATACAAAGAAATTCATTTAATCTCAAAGTAAAGCCTTCTGAGACTCATTGAGTAAAACCAATTGCAATGGTATGGTATAATCACAATGTATGAAAGTAAATTAGCCAGAGCAACCTATGAGAGTTGGATTGGAGAAGTATAAGAAAATTTATAGGAGAGAGAGATGTTTGGCCCAGGCTTTGCAAATGCACTCTCACAGTGCTGAAGCGATAAGCAGGGGTATGACAAAGAAGAGCTTCGAAGAAAAAACTGTATAAATTAACTGTCACTGTCTGAATTATTTGAAACTTGTACACAAACTTCTTTAGTATATATGATGAAGCTACTAAAAGTTTGTAATTTACTTTTATATGGCCATTAGCATAGACGAAAATCATTAGAGAAACATTCTCAGTAGAACAAGGTTTCTGGAAAGTTTTATGAGCTTTAGAATCAGTGAGTGAGACAGATTTATACACCCTTATTACTGGCTATTTTGTTCAGTAAATCGATTATTTGTTGGCTTTAGATATAGTGAACTTACATGTGTTTAAAGTTGTATACGTGTAAGATTTTATTCTATTCTTACTAAACTTGAATTGGATTTATTTTTTTTTTACTTACTATTAAATGTTTATTTTCATCTTTATTCGTTTGTAAGTTGTTTTGGCTTTCTTCATCAGGGTTTAAACATGTTGATCAAACCGTACTTTAGTTTACTTTTTTTTTTTTTTTTTTTACAATGTAAAAGGAAGTTGAATTTTTTTTGTTTGTAAGACTATAAACTTAAGTGCTTTCTTTTTTATTTTTTGAAAAAATTATTATTATAGATGCTACCTAACTTGGCTGATATTTTTTTGTTACCTTTAATGATGCCTTATTTTATTCTTTTTTAGATTCTAATATTACATTTCAGGACATTTATTGTCTTGCAATATCTAGCCAGAGAAATTCATTTATGTTGTGGAATAAAGTGACGGGCGAGGCCTATCACAACTTCATTACATGGAATGATATCAGGGGGGAAGATATAGTTAATAAAGAAAATAGTTCAATTAAAATGAAGGTATTAATTTTTTTTATTGATATTAAAAATTTAAATTATTGTGTGTGTATGCACTTTTTATAGTTCTGTAATTTCTAATAGACTCTTATTGAATACATTTTTTGTTATTGTAATGTTTTTTAGTATTGTAATTTTTATTATTTTAATACAATTTATTGTGATTGTCCATGATTGGCCCAATGCCTGATGGCCAACTAGCTTATTACTAAAGAAAGACTTATTATTTGCATATAATTCTTTGTATATACAAATTTTGTGGTTTATATATTTTTAATGTAAAGATTAATATATGTTATACTGATACATTTTATATCAAGAGGTGACCCGATCTAGTCTAAAGAAATCTTTTGAAACCTATCTTGCGCATGGCTGCAGTAACTAGGAGTTCCTTTGGTCCACAGATCAAAATTACTTCTGATAATAATACCTTTGCTTGTTTTATTTTCTTAACCAGGGCTTCTTTGTTTCTTGTTTTTTTTTAATATTTCCTTAGACTCATGAACAAGGTTGATCACAGGCATGTTAATCCTTCTGCTCTTTACTTTAGCTTTATATGGTCTGGGTGCTGATTCCTGATCCCTTGATGATTAATTAAATAATAATTAATTGATGATTATAGATGTGGAAAAATGAAGTAAGAGATGAGGTTTTAAAGGACTTCACAGAGTTCTGTGTGATAGTTATACAGATATTCAGATAATTGACAGAGGAACAAGGAGTGAAAAATTTAGGATATACAGAGGTATTCTATGCATACAGAGGCTTTATATACACCAATGCCAGTAAATTAAAATCCCCCAGCTTATATGCAGCATTCCATATATTTGGTGGTCTTGATTAGGGTGCTGAATATATTGTTTTATTAATAAACTAACAAATATAACTATCCGTCCTAATTCTTCTTCTTCTTCTTTGACTTCCTCTTATGCTTTTTCTAGCGTCGAGGAGCCTCTACCTAATGCAGCCATGCCTCTCCGTCCCTTCTCAGCTGCCTCATTTCCTGGAGGGTCTTGCCTCTCTTCCCTCTGATGCGCTGAATGTATTCTAGATAGGAAACTCTGGGATGACCTCTCGGCTTCCTCATAATAGGTCTAGCTACTATGACCTTCCTTGGCCAAACCACATTAGCTGTCCATTTTTTTATGGAATCTCTTAGCAGTTTTAGTTCTTCTCTAATCCTCTCATTCCTGATGCGGTCCCTCCTAGTCTTTCCAATGACTCTCCACAGGAATTTCATCTCCGCAACTGTCACACGGCTAGGTTGCTTGTCCAGCATAACCCAGCTTTCACTTCCATAAGTGAGAGTTAGGAGGTAAACTGATTTGATAATAAGCATTTTTCTATCCTTACCAACCTACCTATGCCAATCTATACTGTTACAGATAGGGTAGTAAATCTGGTTGGCTTTGGATATTCTGTTTGCTACCTCTGGGTCAATTTTTCTCCTGCTGTTGATGATTGTCCCCAAGTAGGTGTATTCTTCCACAACTTCAAGTACCTTCCCATTATAGATCAGCTGGAAGTCTTCTTGTTCCTCTCTTGATACCACCAAGCCTTTGATTTTCTTGCTATTTATTGACATTCCTTTGCGGATGAGTTCTTCCTCCCATTCTACCAGGGCTTGCTGCAGCTTGTCTTTCATGTTCACAATTAATACTATGTCATCGGCATCCAATAGGCTTTGAAACATAACATTTCTCAAGTTCCATTTGCTGATGACTTCAGGCAGTACGGCGCTTACAGATTTTATGGATTTCATACATAAACAATATACATAGAAGAGGACTTAAGCTGTCGCCCTGCCTCACACCTCTCTCTATGGGAAAAGACCTAGATTCCCTTCCGTTGATCCCTACTACTCCTTACATCTGAAGATCCAAAAGATTAATCTAATGAAACAGTCAATTTGTCTGTTAAAGTATCTTCTCATGCATACCAAACAAGAAGGAGAGGGATCACTTTAAAACACAAGGATAGGTTATTGAGTTAGAAAGGAGAATCTAATGATTAGTTCAGTTGGAACCTTTAGAAAACAGGAAATATTACAGGATGACATAGTTGAACTATTTTTGTAGGAATTTGATCATGGCCAAAGTAATTATTTCTGGACTTACGAACAGAGATATACCTCAGAGTTGAGAAAGCCTCAAGGAAATTATTTGTGAAGTAAAAATTGTCGAGGTAAAAAGATATTTGTGAAATGCAGTATTGGGAACAGCGTAATACAGAAAGTTTGGAAAATAGGAACTTGGTTTAGGATCAATCTGGTAATAATTAGAGTTAGACATTACTGACATTTTTTGTGGAATTTTCCATTTAGATTTAGGATCGAAGGCTTGTGATAAGGAACTATAAACAAATTCTGCCTCGGCACACTATAAGGATGATTAGGTGATGTTTTTTAGGAACTTGAAAGCAGAATAATCAACAGATGTTTAAGTACTTCTGAAGCATGTTCTTGAAATGATTCCTTTCACAATCAACTCTCCAATTTCTCAATTTATCTTTGGAGCAGAGGGACATCTGAAAGTGAAAGTTTTAAGAGGTATTTGGCGATTTAGGAATTCAGAAAGGTTAGATGAAAGGCATTCCAATCCATACCATTTTGTAAATGGAAGAAAAGGAAAAGATAGGTTCTAAGGATTGGGATAGTGAGTTATGAAAAGATTTTCAAGGTTCATGACAAGATCTACAATCTATATTATTAGAGCCATAATAATAATAATCTATATATGGATAAGAACAAGAATATCCATAGTAAGAAACGGGAGAAAAATGCAGGGAGCCAAGTTAACACTCAAAAACTAAAGGATCCAGAGGTAAAAGAAAAATACTCAACACTCCTAAATGAGAAAATCAGACCCTTGGAAAGTGGGAGAAGCATCAACGGCAGATGGAGTGAATGTAGAAAGGTTATTAAGGATGTATCAAGCAATGTTTTGGGAAAGGCACCGTCTAAAAGAAAAACCCCATGGTTTGATACCGACTGCCAGAAATTAACAGAAGAAAAAAATGTAGCATATCGGCTCATGGTCCAAAGAAGATTCACCAGAAACTCAGTCCAGGAATACAGAAAAAAAAGAAAAGAAGAGAAGCGACTGCACAAGAGGAAAAAAAGGAAATGGGAAAAAGACCAGATGGAAGAGTTGGAACACCTACGGAATCAAAATGAAGCGAGAAAATTCTATGAACGTGTGAGCAATGCCCGAAAACCTCTCAAACCCCATGTTAATGCGTGTAATTATACAGCTGGCAACCTAGTGACGGACCAGAAAAGATTAGAGCAATGGAATGACTATTTCAGGAACCTTCTGAATGGTGAAGAGACCTTTGAGGATGGGTTAGTGACAGAAATTCCCATCGGGGAACTTGAACCGCCTGACCTGGAAGAGGTACAGGATGCTATCTGGCACCTAAAGAATAACAAGACACCGGGAGCAGATGAACTACCTTCTGAATTGCTAAAATATGGAGGAGAAGAGGTAGCCAGTGTACTCCAAGAAATAAATATGGACGTGTGGCAAATGGTACAAATGCCTGAAGAATGGAATCAGACAATTATATGTCCTATACACAAGAAAGGCGATGTTTTGGATTGTCAAAACTATTGAGGCATATCCTTGCTACCTAGTGCATATAAAATGTTATCAAGGATTATCTTCCTAAGACTTCTTCCTTGTGTAGATAAGTGAATTGTAATGCCAGAGTACAAGGCGGCCTCTCAGAAGGTTTCAATACACATAAAGGCCTCAGACAAGGTGACTGCCTGGCATGTCTTTTGTTCAATTTAGCCTTGGAGGGTGCAATCAGAATAAAAATCGGAGGCACTATATTTAATAACACTTTGCAAATTCTTGGATTTGCTGATGTATAGACATCATAGGAAGAAGTTTCAATGCTGTGAGAGATGGATTCCTGGCTCTAACTAATTCAGCCGCTAAAATAGGACTCGTCAACGAATCCAAAACAAAATACATGGTTGCGAGGCAAAGAAATGAGCAAGAGCACATCAAAGTAGGAAACTACACCTTCCAAAACATGATCGAATTTGTATATTTAGGTATCCAGATAAATGCCAACAATGAAATGCAACCGGAAATCCAATGAAGAATAATGGTGCCAAATAGATGCTTTTTTGGGTTGCAAAAGCACCTCCGAAATAAAGCCCTATCCTGGACCACAAAGATAAGAATATATAAAACTCTGATAAGGCCTGTCCTGACATATGCTTCAGAGTGTTGGACTCTCACAAAGGCACAAGAGCTCGCTATGATGAGGTTTGAGCGAAAAATATTATGGAGAATCTATGGAGCAGTGTTTCATAATAACACGTGGAGGCAACGGTCGAACTTGGAAATAGCTGGACTATACAAAGATGCCGTTATTATCAGGTTTATAAAGGTGAACACGCTACGATGGGCAGGACACATCACACGTCTGGGAACAGATGAAGTCCCTAAAAAATTACTTGAAGAAAAAGTGCATGGAACAAGAAGGAAGGGTTGGAAGACCGATGCTGCGATGGGCTGTGTGGCTGCGGACGCTTGGACCATCTTAAGCTTCCTTAACTGGAGAGCAGGTGCTATGAACAGAGATAACTAGCGGTTGATGTTGCGGGTGGCCTTGTCCCCACGTGGGATGTAGAGCCATCTATGTATGTATGTATTATTATGGCTCTCATTTTAAGTTGTGTTCTTCCCTGATGACTGTTGTTTTCCAGATCAGGTACTGAGCCATAGCAAAGTACTGCTGGTGAATGAGATAAGACTGTAGTGGGAAGCAGCACCAAGAGTGGAACTAATAACAATCTTTATCTTCAGATTTTTACCAACTCTCATGCTTATACGCCGGCCTGTGTTCACTAGCTATTAATTATTTGTTCTGTTTAAATGACATAGTACCACAGAAATATCTATTGATTTAAACTATCCACAGAAGGTGAGTTGATAATAAATAGCTGGCTTGAAGAGAGAAAAAAAAAGTTTTAATTGAGAATATAACAGAAAATGTGATTAAAAGTTTATATGTTATTCACGTAGGCTTCCACAGTCTGCGGTATTGTCCATATGTTCTTTTTCCGGGATGGACCGTGTGGTGTTGGTTTTGTTTGCCAAGCTTTCGCTCATCGTGTTGTGAGCTTCCTCAGGGCTAGTCAGTAAATGAAGAGCGGATGGTGGAGTCAGGGTATATGTACCTTAGGGGCGTGGTCTCGGTCAAAGTCTGCCTTCCCATTGGCTCGCTTGTGCTGAGTCCGTAGGTCATGTTGTGTTCAGGTGGGTTCGTGTGTGTTCGGTATTGTAGTATGTGTGTGGATGGTAGGTTGATGTGTTAGTCTTTTGTTTTATGGCAGGATACCAGTTTTTACTAAGTTTGTAACCGTCTTCCTTGTTTTATGGCAGGATACCAGTTTTTACTAAGTTTGTAATTGTCTTCCTTATTGAAATTATTGGATTCTTTGATAATTTCAATGGCCTCTCTTATGGTGTGGAGGTGATAATTATTTTCTTTAACCAGTATAGCTGTGTTTTCGAAGGGTATGTGGTGGTTGGTGTTGTAGAAGTGTTCTGCTACAGCCAATTTTTCCACCTTGAAGTTGTTGACACTAGATATGTGTTCCTTTATCCTTCTTTCGATGGTCCTTCCGGTTTGTCCAATGTAGACCTTGCCACAGTAACAGGGTATGCTATAGATGTCTGGGGTACATGGTCCTAACTTGTCTTTGGGTTTCGGTAGAATGTAAGCTATTGTTTTGTCAGTGGAGAATGTGGTCTTGATGTCGTGGTTCTTTTGAATATAAAAGTTTATAGCTGAAGGTGGAAGTTTACAAGCTTATTTTTTCCCTTCCTGTCTGCTTTATTTTTTTATTTTATTTTCCAGTTAAAGCATTTAAGATAAACTTTGTTGTAACTAATTTTTTTATTTTATTTATTTTTTTCATTTTAGTTGTTCAGGTTCTTTTCAAAAGGACTATACTTAATTACCAGACGTCCACAATTTTTACTTGGTAGTATGTACAGATTGACGAATGCCCAGGTATCAGCTATTTCATTTTACATGAATTTTTGTTATATTATCTCTTGTTTAAATATTTAAAACCCATTAAATTTTCAGATAGCACCAAGATTACTATGGGTTTTGAACAACAATACCAAAGTTAACAAAGATTTGCTCAAAAACGATGTTGCTTTTGGAACCATTGATACGTGGTTGCTTTATAAATTTTCTGGGAAAGCCCTACATGTTACTGATGTATCCAATGCTAGCGCAACAGGTCTTTTTGATCCATTTTTATTAACATGGTCACCCTGGCCTTTCAGGCTTTTTGAAATTCCTAAGGATATTTTACCAAAAATAGTAGACAGTGTTGGCTGTCATTTTGGTTCAACCGATGTGACTGTGTTTGGGGTATCTATACCAATTTATAGTAGTGTAAGTTTTACTCAATTCAGTTCAGTTATTCAATTTAAGCTTTTAGGTTATTTTTATTTATTCTGTATGTCTTTTAATAATTACATTATGTTATTAGTTAGGATTGGACAAAAAATGAATAACAATAAATTTCTTTTAAACTAATCATCATTGAAGTGATGGGTAAACATTTGACCAACATATCGGCCTCATGGCTGTTTATTTCTTTCTGTTTTAGTTTCTAGTAAATTATTATTAGTGTAATATGGTTCAATTAATCAGTAAACTATTATTCTCATAAAATATTATTATTAGCATCTATTAAACTATTCCATTAAATCGTGCAAGTCCCAGCACGATTAGGAAGTATATTCATTTTTAAAATAAATCCTCAATGAATTTTCAGCAAGATAAATAGGAGAAAATCATTTTTAAAAAATTGTCTATGTTTTAAAAATATCATGATGTAGCTTCATAAATTTTCTGGATTTTTTTTTTTACACCTGAAATATGGACGTTTTTGTTACAGAAAAAAAAATTGTAACATGTTAACAAAAACATGGATGAAAAAAAAAAAATGAATTTGAGTTAATTTAAATCAGTCGACAACTTTTCTTATGAAGAAATTAAAACACAAAATATAAAAATATAATTACAGAGCTTGTAATTGTCATAGGAATTTGTTGCAGAGAGGGGAGAGCTTAAATTGTGGCTATAAGTTGTGCCTATGTTTAACATAAGGTTCAAACAAAAATAACTGTTCATGCAATGTTAAAACTGGTGTTCTCAAAAAATGGTGAGTGATGGAATGCCAGTAAATTAAAATCCCTCAGCTTATCTGTAGCATGCCATATATTTGGTGGTCTTGATTAGGCTGTTGAATATGTTGTTTTATTAATAAACTAACATAAATATAACTATCCGTCCCAATTCTTCTTCTTCTTTGACTTCCTCTTATCGCCATTGCTAGCGTCGAGGAGCCTCCACCTAATGCAGCCATGCCTCGTAGTCCCTACTCAGCCGCTTCATCTCCTGGAGGGTCTTGCCTCTCTCCACTCTGATACACTGTATATACCTGATAGGAAACTCTGGGACGGCTTCTCGGCCTCCTCTCAGTGGGTCTAGCTTCAATGGCCTATAGACGTGGCCTAACCACTTTAGCTGTCGGTTTTTTATGGAATCTTTTAGCTCGATCACTTCTCTAATTCTTTCATTCCTGATGCGGTCCCTCCTGGTCTTTCCAACGACTATCCAGAGGAATTTCATCTCCGCCGCTGTCACTCGGCTAGCTTGTTTGTCCTATGCTATAGTTATGCTACGCAGCTTTCACTTCCATAAGTGAGGGTTGGGAGATAATCTGATTTGTAAATGTGCATTTTGGTTTCCTTTCCAACCTGCCCAACTATACTCTCACAAATAGGGTACTTCAAGTACCTCTCCGTTACAGATCAACTGGACTTCCTCTTGTTCCTCTCTTGATACCACTAGGACTTTGCTTTTATTGCTATTTATTGTCATTCCTTTGCTGATGAGTTCTTCCTCCCATTCCACCAGGGCTTGCTGCTGCCTTTCTTTTGTGTCCGCAATCATTACTATATCATCGGCATACTACAGGCTTTGAAACATAACATTTCTTAATTTCCATTTGCCGATAACTGTCCAGGCAAATCTGTTGCTTACAGATTTTATGGATTTCATCCATAAATAATATAAATAGAAGAGGAATTAAGTTGTTGCCCTGCCTCACACCTCTTTCTATGGGAAAAGGCTTGGACTCCCTTCCGTTGATCCTCACTACTCCTTTCGCTGCCTCATATGCTGATTTAATTGCAGTGATAAGATCTGGCAAATTTTTAGCTGCCAAAGCATCCCATATTTCTTGTCGAATGCTGCTTTTAGTTCAAGGAAAGCCATGTATACAATCTTATTTCTGTCCCATGCTTTTTCTGCGATGCTTCGTAATACGAAAATGTGATCTTGAGTCTGTCTCCCTGGGCGAAATCCCGCTTGTTCTCTCTCTATTTGGTTCTCAGCTGCGTCTTAGTTTCCTTTCTAGGATTGAGGTGTATAGCTTGTATGCCACCGAAAGCAAGCTTATTGTTCTATAGTTTTTGTATTCAGTGGAGCTACCTTTTTTGTGAATTGGGATAATAATGCTGAACTCCTAATCTTTTGGGACTTTATCTATATTCCATATTTATTGGAGGAATTGCTGCAGAAATTTTATAACCTCTTGATCTCCAAATTTCAGTAGTTCTGGAGCTACGCCGTCCCTTCATGCTGCTTTGCCTGTTTTAATTTTTCCAATGGCGTATTCAACCTCCTCGATGACTTCTAGACTCTCAAGGATATTCTTTCCTATCAGATGTTCTCCTATTTTAATAGCTTCTCTGTCAGAAAAGTGTATCTGATAGAACTGTCTCCATCGTTCCAATATTTTCTCCTCTTCAGTAATAATCTTGCCGCTTGGGTCTTTGATATTTCTCACTGGCCTTTTCTTTTCCCTCTCAATGTCTTCACTGTACGCCAGAAATTCTTAATGCTTTCAAGGTGGTCTTTGTCGAGGCTTTTTCCAAACCTCTCCCATGCCACTTTTTTTGCTTGATGAACCACTCCTTTACAATTGTTTCTGGCTAGGCGGTATTGACTCAAGTTTTCTGGAGTTTTATCCTGAAGACATGCTTTCTTCTTGTTAAGTTATTTATTGAAAAAAAAATAATTCAAAAATAAGGAAGGAAATTGAAAGAGAAGGAAAATTGTCGTTAAAATAAAATAAAAACTTATTAACAATGGATGTATTTTACACACAAAAAAAATTCGAACTGTAATTGTGTTGGTAGTTTTAACACTTGAAATTACTTATTACTAATTAATAAATTCCAATACATCTTATAAAAGAGTAGCTACTCACAGATTTTAAACAAACAAATGGCATCTAAGGCAAGTAGATATGATAGATATGATATGATCTGATGTGGTACCACTCACTGTGACAATGCTACTGAAACTAACATTCTTAGTTAAGAGGTGGGGACACAAAGGTCGGATTCCCAGCTTGGGATCTATCAAATTTTGTTTATCATTTCTTTTCATTTGTTATTTGTTATTTGTTTAATTTTAATTTTATTTTTAATTAATTATTTAACATAAACCGCCCACCAAAATTTGGAGGATTCCAAGCTCGGGATTACATGTACGCGATGATATGATGAGTCGCTAGTTGTCTTCAGAAAGGTGTGGTAGTGGTAGCAGCTTGACAACTGGACGTTTGCAAATGCCTTGAGCTGTTTTCAGATTGACTACTCTAATAACTTTATCTGCACCAGGATATACCTCAAGAACTCTTGCTAGAGGCCATTGCATAGGTGGTGTTCTGGTTTGCTTAAGTATCACCAAATCTCCTTTCTTGACGTTGGGAGTGTCGGCACGCCATTTGTAGCGTTGTTGCAAGGTTTGGATGTACTGAGTGCGCCAACGATACCAAAAGTTCTGAATGCGCTCTCGGATACGTTGTCAGCGATTTAGGCGATTAATTGGTAGTTCTGTAACGTCTGCTTCTGGTAAGGCTGTAAGTGGTCCTCCAATTAAAAAATGCCCAGGAGTGAGTGGCTGCAGATCTTCCGGATCAGATGATAATGGTTGCAGTGGTCTCGAATTTAGTATGGCTTCCACTTTGGTGAACAGCGTAGCTAGTTCCTCTGGTGTAAAGGGATTGCTCCCAATGATTTTTCGAAGTAAGGTCTTGACTGACTTCACTCCTGCTTCCCATATGCCTCCAAAGTGGGGAGCATAGGGAGGGTTGAAATCCCATTCGATATGTTGATGACTCGCATGCTCAGTTAGGTGTTTTCTTGTTTCTGGCGAGTCATGCCATGACTCAAGATCAGCGAGATAATTCGCAGCTCCAACAAAATTTCTTCCGCAGTCAGACATGATCTTGCAAGGTTTGCCTCTACGGGCGATGAAACGATCCAGAGCGTCAATGAAGGCCTCTGTGGATAGTGCTGATACTAGTTCGAGGTTTACTGCCTTGGTTGAGAGGCATACAAAAAGACATAAGTAGGCTTTCCTTTCAGGAGCTTTGCGTCGTGAAGATTCTTTGCACAGAAATGGTCCGGCAAAGTCCACACCAATGTGGTAAAACGCTCTGACTGTTGTAAATCGATCTGGAGGAAGATCTCCCATACGAGGTATGAATTGTTTTTTCGTCGCTCTGAAGCAGACAAGGCATTTGAATTTTCTCTGTTTAACCAAACTTCGTCCTGAAGGAATCCAGTATTGTTGTTGAATGGCGGCGAGTGTAGTTGCTGGTCCGGAGTGTGCGTGCTGTAAATGGAAATAATCTACCAAGATGTTAGTAAAATGGGAGCGTTTAGGTAATAGGATAGGATGTTTAGATTCATCAGGAAGGTCGAAATGTCGCAAACGACCGCCCACCCTAAGAACTCCCACTCGGTCTAAGAAAACATTAAGACTCAATAAAAGTTGTGATGGTTTAGAATTATTAAAGGCTTCCGGATAATAATATCTTTGCAATAGTTTAATACATTGTATATTAGAGGCTTCAAATTCCTTAGAAGTTAAAGGACCACTAGGTCTTCTGTTGTTAGGGAATTTAGAAGAAGGTTGAAATCGACGAACATAAGCTAAGGTATGGATCAAACGCCGGTATTTTGAAAAACGTTCAGTCCATTGGACAAATTCTGATAATTCAGATGATATAACAGGTTCTGCTTCTGTAGTTGCTAGCGTAATACAATTACTCTTTACTTCTGGTCGTTCTGTTGAAGGTATTAAAATACTACTAGTCAGCCAGCGTTCTTCATCCGTAGAAATCCACGGTGGTCCTGACCACCATAGGTCATGTTCAATTAGTTGTGATGGAAGTAGTCCTCTTGATCCACAATCTGCCGGGTTATCTGATGATTTAATATGACGCCAAGAAGAGGTTCCAATGATTTCGATAATGCTAATGACACGATGAGCGACGAATGTCTTCAAGGTATGTGCTGGAGTATGAAGCCAAGATAAAACTGTTGATGAATCGGTGAAGAAACGTATTGATTGAATGTTCAAGCGTTCAATAAAGTTCGCAATTGATTTATATAATCGTGCTAAGAGTAGAGCGGCGCAGAGCTCTAATCTCGGGATGGTCATAGGTTTGATAGGGGCTAATTTAGTTTTAGATTTTAGAAGGAAAACTTGTTTAGATTTGTTGTGATTAGTAGCTAAATACAAAACTGCGCAATAGCCACGTTGGGAGGCGTCACAAAATCCAAAAATAGAATCTTCATGAGACGTATCATCTAATAGCATATATCGGGGTATGATAACTTGATTTAAATTGGCTATGTCTGACAAATAATCTTGCCATAATTTTGTATTTCTGGAGTAACGATGTCGTCCCAGTCTAGACCAGACTTCCATATTTCTTGAAGCAGGATTTTTACGTAAAATACAGTAGGAGATAGGTAACCAAGAGGATCGTAAATTCTTGCTATAGTAGACAATATTGATCTTTTGGTTGGAGGTAGGTTAGGTAGCTTAATGGAATAAGAGAACACATCTTTAGCAGGATCCCACTGTAGACCAAGTATTTTGACTCCCAAGTCATCAGTTTCGTTAAAAGAGTGTGGTTGTAAAGAGGATTCATCCTCTACAGAATGAATTATAATAGGACAATTACTGGCCCATTTGCTCAATTTAAAACACCCTTTTGATAATAATTCAATAAGTTGTTCCTTTAACTCTAACGCTTGTGTCATGCTTGGGGCACCAGAGACAATATCATCTACATAGATATCATGGGTAAGACTATGGGCTGCCAAGGGAAATTCATCACCTTCATCTATCACCAACTGCTGAATAACTCTCAGGGCCATGAAAGGAGACGGTTTTAGTCCATATGTAATAGTGGTTAATTCGAATTCATTTACTTCTTGATCTTCATTAAATCGCCATAGTATATGTTGATACGATCGATCTTCTTCAGTGACTAAAACCTGGCGGTACATCTTAACGATGTCCGCAGTTATGACAAATTTATGACGTCGAAAATTTAACAAGATATCGCTAATATCTTTTTGTAGTTTAGGACCAGAAAGTAGATGTTCGTTAAGTGAACCATTAGATGTTTTAGCCGAAGCGTCGAATACAACTCTTAATTTCGGTACATCAGCAACTTTCATAAGAACAGATCCATAAGGACACCGTGGTGAGGTATGATGTAGTTAGCAGATTTATTAGTTTGGACCATGTGCCCTAATTCAAGATATTTTTCATGAATGTGTGATATTCTTTGCTGAGTAATAGATCATGACTGAGTTTAGTTTCTAAATTATTTAATCTTTTCAGTGCTTGTGGACGAGAGAGCCCTAATTGGATAGGTGGATTTTTAAAAGGCAAAGCCACTACATAACGCCCTTCAGGAGTTCTGGTATGAGTATTTTGGAAGTGTTCTTCGCAATAGTAATCTTCAGCAGACATCTTTGGGAGGTCCTCTCTAATCTCTTCCACTTCCCAAAATCGATGCATTATTGTATTAATATTCTGATCTTCGGTGAGAAATAGTGACGTAGCTGTAGAACTAAGCCCTTCATCGCATTTGCCAATAATCACTTCCCCAAAAATAGTATTCAATGTTTTAGGAGTTTGCAATTCATTATGTTGTTCATTGTTAGGATTAGTGTTCATTAAAATATTTAAGAAAAGGTCTGCACCTAGTAAGAAATCTATAGGCCCTGGCCGGCAAAAATTAGGATCAGCAAGGTTGCAATGTTTAAAGTTATTATAAAGATCTGAGGACAATTTTCTTTGAGGTATTTGAGGTGCAATGGTAGGAACCACAATAGCTTCAGTGTTAAGTTCAGGTGATATACCATTTAGGGGTCGTAATTTACTAGTGACTTTCTTATCTGGATAACATAAAGTGGACTGATTTATTCCTGAGATTGACTTACTAAAAGATAAAAGTTCTAATTATAATTTAGAGGCGCATGATTCAGTAATAAAAGAATATTGGCTTCCGCTATCAATGACCAATCTTATTTCATGATAAAACCCTTTTCTATCACAAATCAGTGCAACAGCAGTACCTAAAAGAACTTCCGAAGATATATTGGATGAAACATCAGCAAAAGCATTGAAGGAAGTTTCTTTAGATTCCTCTTTTTTCGAAGAATTTGAAGGTGTTTGGGTATTAGATGGTTGAGACGCGGAAGGTTTCACAAAGTGTAAGGTGGTATGATGTTTGCCGCCACATGTATGACATCTCCAAGATGAACCACATTCTTTCGTTTGATGCCCAGGGTATAAACAATTTTTACAAATAGCCCAATTCTGTAATTTATTAAAACGTTCTTCAGGTGAAGTTTTTTCATAAATTGGACAATCAGTGAGTTTATGGCGTTGTTTACAAAGAAAACATGTGGGAGGGCCGGTAGGTGTGTTAGATGAATTATTCATTTTTGTAGAAAAACCTTTTCCAATTTTAGCAGGAGTGTTATTAGAAGAAGTAGCTTTAGTAAAAAATGTGGTTGTAGATTTGCTAGCAGATTTAGAATTTCTAATATTATATTGTTGTGGCGAAACAGGTTTTTCAACAGCTAGGGACTTTTCAGGGACCCCTTTTTCTCCTTCTGTTAACTCTAATGCTTTGACTTTTTTACGTACAAACTCAGTTAAAATATCACAGGTGGGAAATTCAATATCAGTTTGTTTTGTTTCAAATGCTTCTCTCGTTGTACTATCTAATCCACGGACAGCTAATTCAAAAAGAATATACTTGGAAGCATTGGGAACATTCATTTTCTCGAAGGCTGTAGCACTTTCAGAAACTACTTGAAGAAAATTATTAAGTGATGATGAAGTAGGTTTACCAACCAAAGGTTTGAAATTCAAAATATTATCGATATAAGTAGCTGCAAGTCGGCGTTTGCTATCATAATGTTTTAATAATGCATCCCAGGCTTGTTGATAACCTGCGTCAGTTATAGGGATATGTTTAATAATAGATAACGCTCGACCTTGTAAATTAGTTTATAAGACACGATATCTTTCAATATTGGTTAGCGAAGGTTCGTCGTGAATTATCGACAAAAATGTATCTTTGAATAAAGGCCATTCTCTAAGTTGACCAGAAAATTTAGGAATATGTATAGGTGGAAGTCGCATTCGAGGAGATAAACTTTGATTTAATATGTTCAAATCAAGATTAGGGCCAGCTGTGGAAGCAGTCACTTCTCTAGGGGTTTGACAAAGAGCCTCAAAAGTTCCCCCAACTTCATAATAATAACGTTTAACAGTTTTAAAAGATTCAGTATCTCTCTGGGATGGAAATTCTGCTTCTTTATCCGCTATTACATACAAAATTTCTAAAGTCTTCCACTCATCCATAAATTTATTATAAATAGTACCTATAGATCTAAACATTCCTCGAAATGCGTTTATTAAAGTTGGATCAGCGGCCGCAGCGTTACCTTTATCTCGAATTAATTTTATTTCATCAGCTGCTGCTTGCAATCGTTTTTTAGCAAGTTTAATTTTTTGTTCTACGGTTAACTCCGCGTCCCCCATAATGACTGGATAGGTAGGAATTTGTTAATTAGGAGGTTAAAATTAAGCAGAGAAAATATCGAGACAGATATACAAACTTGCACTAAAATATAAACAAATAACGTTGAGAAAAAATATCAAACTCTGATCCACATAGAAAATGAAATAACATACAAACCAACTGGTAAATTATATACACTATTTACAAAGAAAAGAAAAATAATCAGCGAACATACGCAATAAAAGTAAAAAATCAAATGAAAAATAAATCGAGAGAAAATTTCTCAACAAAGAAAAAATAAATGATGTGAAAAGAATGATAAAAAAATATTTAAATAATCACTAATAATAATTAATAATTAAAATTAATGATAATAAAAAAAAAAAGATTTACTAATAGATAAAGTTAAATCAAAATAAATTTATAGGTTCGTTATTAATAGAATAAAACTCTATGAAGTTACGCTAGACTGCACTGACTGTACCTACAGACATACAGACAAACGTTCGACAAAAAGATACCAATGTACGTTAAAGGTAAAATAAAGTAAAACGTTAAAATGAAATAAATTTAAAATGGTTAACGTATGAGAAATGTATTTATATAAATTGTAAATATCAATATTTGTTTTTGTTTTTTTATTATTTATATCAATAGATTCAATTAATGAATTGCTTATAAATCAGTTGAAACAAAATAAATGATAAAAGCTCGTATATAATAATGGCTACGTGTTGTAAAGATTATGCGGGAGGTAAACAAATACGCTGTAGGTATTAAAGACCGATAATACAGGAACCTTGTAACATAACTTGATGAAATAATCAATACTTTGAAGTAAATTTGAAATAAAAATAAAATAACCAAAATTATATACAGTTCTATTAAAAATAAAATTAAATTACCTTCTAATAAATTACAAATTAAGTAAGAAAGTTAATAAAAAAATAAAATGAACCCTTTATAGATCGAAAAAATGAAACAAACTGAACAACAAAACAAAAGTTCTCTCTTTTTTTTTAATAAATATTCTTTCACTATGAAAGTAATTTCAAATTGAACATAATAGATATTGAAATTAAAGACTTATTTTAAGATGTGATAATTAATAAAAAATGATAATGATATGGTATTCTTTATTTTAACGACAGTAGTTATGATATGGTATGATAAAGATATTTATAATAATGTGGCCCGGAATTGACCAACACAAAATTTATGTTAAGTTATTTATCGAAAAAAAAAAAAAATTCAAAAATAAGGAAGGAAATTGAAAGAGAAGGAAAATTGTCGTTAAAATAAAAAAAAAATAAAATAAAAACTTATTAACAATGGATGTATTTTACACACAAAAAAAATTCGAACTGTAATTGTGTTGGTAGTTTTAACACTTGAAATTACTTATTACTAATTAATAAATTCCAATACATCTTATAAAAGAGTAGCTACTCACAGATTTTAAACAAACAAATGGCATCTAAGGCAAGTAGATATGATAGATATAATATGATCTGATGTGGTACCACTCACTGTGACAATGCTACTGAAACTAACATTCTTAGTTAAGAGGTGGGGACACAAAGGTCGGATTCCCAGCTTGGGATCTATCAAATTTTGTTTATCATTTCTTTTCATTTGTTATTTGTTTAATTTTAATTTTATTTTTAATTAATTATTTAACACTTCTTTATTTGAACAGCATGGCACACTTCATCATTCCACTATTCTGTGCGCTTTTGTCCACCTGATATTTTGTGCAAGCCACAAACTTATCTTGCTGTTTCGAGGAGACGTGATTTCAAGCGACACCATTGTTGCTCTACATACACCATCTTGACTCATATGGCTTAATTTTTCTGCAATTTTATTTGCATAGGAGGTTCTCTTTTCTGGATCATCTAGAACTCTTATGTTCAACGCTTGATAGCTCTTTTGCTCTCTTTGCCGCTTTTGTGGGATTTTTGTATTGGCTATTAGTAGCTGATGATCACTACCAATTTTTGCTCCTCTTATAACTTTGATGTCAGCAAAGTATTGCCTAACACCCCTAAGTCATATATAAAATAGTCTATGTTGCTGTTTCTTTCCAGGCTCGAGAAAGTTATCTTGTGTATCCTTTTGTGGGGAAAGAAGGAATTGCCCAAGAGCATATCATTATCCACACAGAAATCGATGAGACATTGTCCGTTTCCATTCCTTACACTCTCCCCCCCATGCAGTCCAAGGGCACCACAAGCAGCAGAGGGATCACAATCTGTTCTAGCATTGAATTCTCCACTCAGTATTGCAAAACTTCCTAATTCATATGATCATATTTATATTTATATTTGTATGCACATATATCTCTGTTGTTGTCTAACTTCAACGTTACCTTCTACATTCCTTTTATATTATGTTTTACTATATTTAAAGTAAATAAATCTACATGATTATCTCTGTTTTGATTGCATTTATCAAAAAAAATAATAAATATCTTCCTGTTTTTTTCTAACCTTTTTGACTTCTATTTCCTGTTGATCATCCTTTTATACACCCTCTAACCTGAATCTTAGCTTTATTATAGACATTTTTTTTTTTTTTAAATTTATTTATTGATATTTACAACTGTATTACAATAATACAACAAGTAAATAGGATAAGTGATACAGAATGACATGAGGATGACAATTAGAGATACTACCCACTGGTAGTACTCAAATCAAAGTTCAACTAAGAAGGTCATGTGGCCATCTGCTCATAGACTATATCATATAATCATAGATTATTTAATGAGGTGTTACTTGTATAATTAATGCACAGTAAGTATGCATACTATTAGGCTTATTAGTACCTATTTATTAAACAAGCAGTAACAAATTAAAATGTATACATATAGTTAATACAATATAATGTGTATAAATATACATTGCACTGTAATCAGGATATAGTATCTACTCTATCCTCATAATAACAAAACCCATACACCATCTAAACTGTATGCATGGAAGGAAGAATTTAACATATAAGTGACATGAGGTTACATATAAGTTTTTTTCCTTTTAATAGGTTGCCGACCAATCAGCATCCCTGTTTGGCTCTGGTTGTTTCCAAAGGGGAGACACCAAGCTTACCCTGGGCACAGGGTCATTTCTTAATGTGAATACTGGTGATAAACCTCACAGATCATTTAAAGGTATTACCAATTAATTTATTTTAAACAGAAATCTTGACAAATCTAGTTTAAATTCCATATTTCTTAGCCTTTACGTTTCAAAGAATGATGGTTTTGATTTAATAATTAATTGTCTAAAAAAATTATTATCATTCTTATTATTGTTGTGAAAAAAAATTGTTATCATTCTTATTGTTGACAAGTAATAAAAATGAGTGGGATTATATATCCTAACTGAGATATTGCTCATGGTTTCTGTTGATGTGCCTATTTGCAACAGAGTCCAAGAGGCCTTTGTGTTTTGCTTGTTACCAGAGCTTTTTGACTTGATTTTTGGTTGCTTATCGATGTTACATCAAATAAAAACTGTTTGACATATTTGTAATCAGAAAAATGAAAAATGTTAGTAATTTATAAAAATGTAGTATCTATTAATCTCATTTCGTTCTGTAGCAGTAATCAATAATTATAGTAAACAATAAATGGAAAGTTTTAATGTATATAGATATAAAATTTAGGAGTGTCAAAGGTAATAATATCTAGTAAGCTTAATGATTTAAAAAGATTTACTTACAAGTCAAAAAGACTTTACTTATAAGTAGGGTTCGGATTCATATGTGTTAACATATTTTTAGTTAAGTTAGATATCATAATTAACAACAGTTTAAAATATGTTTTAAGACATTCTTCTGATTCATCTGAGCCCATTTTTACTTCACATATATTTACATATTTCACTATAAATGCATGTTGTACACTTTTCTTACATATTTCGTAACAATCACGAATTTGTGGATAGATAGTTATTAAGTTCCAAGACGTGCAGAATGACAAGTAAGCCAGACAGTCGATGTTTCCTAGTATTCTGCGACGTGCTAGTAACTGTTGACCCCTCAAAACAGAACTGCCTGATTTACTTGAAATTACTGTATAATAGGTACCCACAATAAAATGATCGGAATTGTTTACTGGCCTAATTTCTTGGAATCTCTCACTCCTTGTCCCCTGAGTCCTTCCTATTTTACCTCAATCTCAGCCACTCTCGCTCAGTATTACCGTAACCACTGAGAAAAACCCAACATAAAAAAAGGCCAAAAGTACCTTCAAAAACAAGAGACCTAGTTTCCAAATACCTCAGAGAGGTTTCCGATGAGACATTTAAAAGTGATTTTGCCATATTGTTCGTATTGCGATATAGCAGTGTCAACTTCACATCATTCTCTGGTTACACAACATATCGAAACAGCTAAACATAAGAGGAACAAAGAGAGGAGTTCAAATCTGCAACAGACATTCATAACAGCTTCTCCTGCTGGTTCATTATGTGAGTCAACTTTTAATACAGATTTATGTCGCGCATTAATCAGAGCTGACATTCCCTTTTACAAAATCAATAATCCTTATTTTAAGAATTTCTTCAAGTGACATACTTACAAAAAAAACCCTATGAAAGCACATTAAGGAAAAATTATTGGGAAGGTAATTATATGGAAACTCTTGCTAAAATTCGAGATCACGTCAAAAATGGTCCTATTTGGGTTTCCGTGGACGAAACCACTGATGTTGAAGGGAGATATATAGTAATTCGTAGATTATATCCCGATTCAACCGCACCATAGTTTCCCTTAAATTGTGAACTTTTAGAAAAAGGCAACTACGCTACTATTGTACGTTTTTTTAACGACTCGATGGGTCTTCTTTGGCCAAGTGGTGTTTTACACAAAAACGTTCTGCTATTTTTATCAGGCACTGCTTCATATATGGTGAAAGTGGGAGCTGCTTTGAAGGTGCTTTATCCGAATATGATAATCACATCTCACATGCCTCGCACATGCATTTCACCAAGTTGCAGAAATTTTTAGACTTAACTTTTTGTTATTGACCTTTTAATATCAAATGTTAAATTTTTTTTTTTAAAAGCCCAAAGTCAAAATTTTCAAGGAGCTTTTTTCAGACTTATCTTTGCCTCCTTGGCCAGTAATTACAAGATGAGGCACTTGGTTAGAGGCAGCCGAATATTACTGCAAGAACTTTGATAAAATTTAAGACATTCTGATCAAAATAAATTCGGACTCGTCTGCATCAATAGAAAAATACTTGATAGAGAAACCCAGCTCGAAACTCAAAGCATTGACATCAGTGGATGTAGAGTGATCCTTCAGTCGTTAAAAAGTGATTTGTCTTTTTTATTTGAAAATCAAAAGTTTACGTTGTTTACAACAATTTCTAACAATAAAATTTTGTGTCCATAATAATTCAATTTTTAATAAATATATATACTTCTGAAACAATTTATAAATAATAAATAAAGCATTTTATGCTGATTTTGGTTTTACATATTCTTCCCTTATACTTACATATTAAAAAAATAACCATATATATATATATGTGTGTACATTTTTCACAATTTTTATTACATATAAATCCTACTTATAAGTCAAAATAAAACAAAATATATCACTTAAGTGTAATTCAGTTATGATTATGATCTGTAGTGTAACATAAAAAAAAAAATAAATAAACATCCAGTGATTTTTTAATACTTTCAGTGGTCATTTTGAATTATAGTCAATATTTTTGTTGTTATAAATTTTAAAGCTAATTGAATTTTAACTTCCTACTGTGTTGTACATTTAATGAATTACACAGGCCAACGATGAAAAACCTTTTGTACTAAAAATATCTTATTTCTATAGTTTGGGTGCTGAATCCAAATATGATATTAAAAAAGCTGAATCACCCACAATTTCTTCACATTTTATAGTTAAATTTATTAAATTAAGCGATTTTTAAAGAATTGAACAGCTTTAATATTTAAAATAAATAATTGGAAAACAAGGTCTATTGGTGTGGATGAAGTTGCAAGCATTGCTGAAACACATTTGCTGGTGAAAAAAGGTTGATTCTTTCTTCTGTTAACAGCTGATGTTTTGTTTACTGTCAAACTAACCTCACTTTCACGTTTCCTGTACATGTGCTCAGTACAATGCCTAATCGCGGTTGTAAAAAGCCTGCCAACAGTTTTTGTTATAATTGTGGTGAGCTTGTGATTAAAAAACACCAAAGAAACATTGCAGACTTTGTCAATCAGGTTTATCTATCATACTTTGGAACTAAACTTAGTGATCAGGATAAATCTTGGGCCCCGCATAAGGTATGTTATGTATGTGTCGAAGATCTTAGTCGAATGACGTTTAAGTGGTGGAAAAACGCTTCCAGGGCCGCTGAAACACCAACATGATGGGGAACTACTTTTGATCACTTCACTGAGAAGTTCAACAAGCGACTCATCGTAGAAAAAGCTACACAAGAAGCTTTAAAGAAAAAAGAGAAAGAAAGTATAGACCAATTCCAGTTGACATATGAAACCTGTATTAGCACATTATATCACTATTTTAAGTAGCCACTGTAAAATAGTCAGTCTTAGAGTATCCCTCGTTGAGTGCAGTGCTTCTAGTGTTTCCTCTATAATTTTTCGTCTCAATTTCCTTTTATAAACTTATTAGTGAAAAAGTATCAATCCGTAGTTAATTTATTAATAGCAAGTAACGTGTTAAAGAATTATTAGTGACATTAAATTTCATAAACAATTAAGGAATTCAACAACATTGAAGTAGTGAGAGTTGTTACGGGTGCTAATCCTACTAGTCTCCCAGTAAGTAAACAATCAGATTGGAATTATTCCCAGCCTTTTAAATTTACTTGATTATATATATTTTTTTTTCTTCATCTCTTCGTTTTTTAAGATGGTTACTTGCAAAATTTGTAACAAATCAGCAGGCCGTGATGAGAAGGCAAGAGTAGCTTGCGTTACGTGCCTTCAGTCGTATCATATCAAGTGTGCGAAAATTGATTCTATGGACTCAGAAATTGCTAAATTATGGAAGTGCCCTGAGTGTTTATTAGCGACCAATACAATGCCGGTATCCGAACCTAATCTAATGTTGAATTTGCTAAGATCACTCACAGAGGAGTTCAAAGAGATGAAAGCTAAAATGAAATCCTTAGAAGAGCTGAAAGAGATAAAAGAAACAATTCAAAAACAGTCTGAGCTATCTTTTGAAAATAGTGACAGACTTCATAAAATTGAAAACCTGCTTGAAGAGCAGAACAAACAACTGGAAAGAGTAATGCTAGAGAACAAATTTTTGAAAGAAAAAGTATCAGTACTAGAGGGTCGCCTTAACCACGCCGAGCAGTACCAATTAAAAAACACTATTGAAATTAGGGGCATCCCTGAAAAGCAAGGAGAGACCACTGAAGGTCTAATACTAAGCGTCGGAGCAGCCCTGGGCGTTAAACTGTGCCCCGAAGATCTGGACCACGCCGTACGGCTCAGGGCAAGACAAGAAGGAACTCCTGGCCCCATCATCGCCAGATTCGTGCGACAAGCCCTAAGGGACGAATTGGTTCGTCAGAGGAAAATAAAAAGGGACTTTTCCACTCGACACCTAGGCTGGGGAGATAATGAGGCGCACCGCGTCTACGTCAGTGAAGCAATGACTCCTACCAACAAGCATCTTTACTGGCTAGCCAGGCAGAAGCAGCTATCTGCAAAAATTAAGTATGTCTGGTTCAGTGGAGGCCGAGTCAGATGTAGACAGTCGGACGGTTACCCAGCAGTGACAATTAGCAAGCCTAGTGATCTGGACGTTTTCAGCTGAGTGTCGTCCAATAGTCACCTTAACTTTTCACTTTTATTTTTTTATATAGATTTGTACTCTTTTATAGTTATTTTTCATTTCCTTTTTTATTCAGGTAGAGAAGAAGTGCTTCTATATTTGAAACTTATTTTTTATTTAAGCAGTTTCCTTTTTTTTTACAACAGTTATTTATTTTTACTAATTTCTTTATTTTCATTTTTCTCAGAAAAGACAATTTTCATATCACTCAAAACTATCTTCGCATCATTCACTCATTATGATCATCGTTTAATTTATTCTGTGCCCGAAAAGTTTTCATTTTCTATCCCTCAATCCGTATTCCGTTTACCTGTCATTTCTCTCTCTCGTCCTCAGTTATGACTAATTTACTGAACTGTTGTCACATTAACGCACAATCCCTTATTGCACATATTGATGAGTTTCAGAAATATTTCCAAGATAACTTTTACCATGTCATAGCGGTCTCCGAAACTTGGCTCAAACCTATCATTCTTTCCTCTCAATTGTCCCTTCCTAACTATTCTCTCATACGTCATGACAGATCTGACCGCAGGGGAGGTGGAGTTGGTATATATATCCATGAAAGCCTTAAAGCTAAAATCCTTCTTCAATCTCCCGCCTCAACCTTTCCTCACCTAGAATATATATTTGTTGAAATCTCAACTTCCTCCTCTCCTCTTCTATATGCCGTAGTATACCGACCTCCTCATGTTCCATTCGACAACCACTTCGAATCCTCTCTTCTTCAACTAGTCTCTACCTACACCAATATAATTATATGTGGTGACTTCAATATTAATATGCTTTCGAATTCCAGCAATCAATCCTTTTTCTCAAATCTAATATTCTCTCTCAATCTTTACCTAGTTCCCTACTCTCCAACCCATCACACCCAATTTTCGGATACTTGGTTGGACCTGTTTATCTCTGATTCACCTCTTAAAATTCTTTCCTCGTCCCAACATCCTGTTCCGTTTCTTTCATCACACGATCTCATTCAAATTTCATATGACCTACCAGTCAAATCCTTTACTCCCAGAACGGTGTCCTATCGCAATTTGGATCTCCTTTCCTTCGAATCACTTCAATCAGATTTAAGTTCCATCAACTGGGACGTCATTTACTCCTATAGTTCCATCGATCAGATGGTTTCCACCTTGACTTCCAATCTGCAATCCATATTAGACATCCACGCTCCTTTAAAAACCCTTACCTTACGCCGTCCATCGGCACCTTGGCTAACCCCAGAAATAAAAGAAATGATGAAGAAAAGAGAAGCAGCAAGGAGAAAATTTCGTCGCACACGTCTATCAGTAGACTATGCAGGTTTCAAACTACTTCGCAATGAAACACAATCTGCAATACGTCGTGCAAAATCAAACTACATCCAATTCATTCTCACCAATGCAACCGATCCCAAATCCAAATGGAAAATACTCCGACAATTATCGCCAACAGTATCCGGTAAACTCTGTTCCTCTTCAATTACGCCAGACAATCTCAATAACCACTTCGTACCCATCACATCTCCTAAATCCTCATCCGCTACCGACATTGATCATATAAACTTTAACCCTGATAACTTCTTTTTCTCCCATGTATCATATGACGAACTATTAAACGCCATTCTGAAATCGCGCACCAGTGACTATGGCCCCGACAATATTCCTTTAAAGCTACTAAAATCCTGCCTTCCTGTCTTAATGCCCGTATTACATCATATTTATAATTTCTCGTTACAAAACTCCATATTTCCCACGCCTTGGAAAACCGCGTTAGTGCGCCCGCTAAATAAAGTTGAAAATCCCTCCTCTCCAAATGACTTCCGCCCTATCTCCCTTCTCTCTAACCTCTCAAAACCATTAGAACGCCTAGCCCAAAACCAAATTTCAAATTTTCTAGAAGAACGTTCCCTCATTAACCCTCTCCAATCCGGCTTTCGTCCAGGCTATTCAACTCAATCCGCTCTCCTCAAAATCACCCATGATCTCCATACTGCAATTGAACAGCAAAAATTAACCATTCTGATCCTTTTAGATTTTTCCAAAGCTTTCGACTCAGTAGACCACAATATCCTTCTCGCCAAGCTACGAAACTTACCTATATCCAACAGTGCTCTAGGATGGTTCAAGTCTTTCCTCTCAGATCGCTCCCAATATGTTATGGTCCCCGGTCAACCTCCCTCCATAACCCTTCCGCTATCCTGTGGTGTCCCACAGGGTTCATCACTATCCCCCACCCTATTTGCCATTTACATAAACGACCTTCCACTTCTTATCCGACATTCCCAGTATCATCTCTATGCCGATGACTTTCAGGTGTACCTATCCTTTTCCCCTTCCGATCTAATATTAGCCACCGAAAAACTCCAAGATGACCTGAATCGAATAAATCGATGGGCAATGGATAACAAGCTAAAGTTGAACGTGGACAAAACCAAGGCAATAATAATAGGGTCAAACTACTTCCTTAAAACTATTCCACATAATCCAATCCTCCTTCTAAACAATAATCCTATCAAATTCTACCCAACTGTCAAAAACCTTGGAATTACTTTTGATCAGACCCTTTCCTGGAAAAACCATATCTCTGAAATTTCTCGTCGTACCTTCTCCACCTTAAAGCGTCTCAATTACCTTCGTCACCTGTTCCCTTTTGAAATCCGTAAACTCCTAGTTTCTTCCTTAATTTTCCCCCATTTTGACTATTGTTGTTCGGTGTATGGGGGTATCTCTGGGGATCTCGAAGCAAAATTAAAGCGGTTGCTTAATTGCTTCGTTCGATTCATCTTTGGGATCCCTAGAGATGCCTCGGTGACCCGATATTACGAATAATTGAAATGGCTCTACCCTTCCTACCGCCGTAAGTACATCCTAGCATCTTTCCTTTACCAAGTTATCCAATCCCGTCGACCATCTTACATTTTCGATCTCCTTCAATTCAAAACCACAGTCCTCTCCCGCAACACCCGTTCTCGGCTCTCTGATCTATATACAGCATCCCACCGAACTGCAGCTTTTGACAGAGCTTTCCTGATCCGATCCTCCTCCCTTTGGAACTCTATACCTTCTTCCATTCGTCGTTCCAATAATCTTCCAACCTTCAAATCCCGTATATTCCAGCACCTATTATCCCTACAATTCCCAAAAAATCGAAAACAGTAGGGGATCAGTATTGACTTAATGCTCTCTTTATTCGATGAATGAATGATGTTTTTAGATGTACATTTGTGTGTGTTATTTTGTATTCATATATTTGAGTGTGTGGAATTTAAACCACGTACATATGTATTATTAATGTCATATAGATAGATATTAAAAAGGACAAAAAGGGATGAAAGGTAAATCTCGGATAATCTTGTTTAATCTTTCTTTTTTGTTTTTTTTCTTGGCATAAATTTGATATATGTGACCATAAATTTGTTTCTCTAATATAATTATTGTAAACTTATTTTAATTTTTTTTCTTTCTTTTCTTCTAATATGTTTTTGAAATTCTGTTATTGTAGGTAATTCACATTTTTTATTTGTTCATTTTTTTTATTCGTTCTCACTAATTAAATTAATTGTAATAATTAATTAAAAGTAATTATTTAACACTCTAAGATTTAATAGCTTACAATGCCTGTATTGTTATTCTATAGGGACTCGTCCCAGAATAAATAAAGACATTATTATTATTATTATTATTATTAAATACAAACCAAGCTTATGATGTAACATAGTGTTTCATTAATTCCCCCGTATACCGTATAGGGGTTTATACTATATAATACAAAGCATATTGCTGGGAAACTATGGGTGATACAAAAAAACAGGCCAGATTTAGATTCAGCACATAAAAATCTATAAAGATCAACTATTACAGTTAAAAAAGGTTTTCAAAAAAATTTTTTTTGTTGGCCTGTGCTATCTAATGTTTGTAATATTTAGGAAACAATGCATACTTAGTCATAGATAAAATATGCATAGTTTCCTTTATAATATAAATATTATGGTTGGATTCAGTGAAAATCAATTCTGTAAAACAGTTAACCCTTTAGCGACCGTGAACTACTATAATAGTCCGAGCGCGCCGTGCCTTGGGGACCGTGGACTATTATAATAGTCCTGTGTCAGGTGGGCTCCACAGACCATGGACTATTATAATAGTTTTGCTTCTCCGGCGTTTCTAGACCGTGAGCTACAATAGTAGTTCAGTTCCTAGAGCCATCTAGGTATCCGCATGACAAGCTGAAATACTTTTTCTTGACAACAGATGTTGTACAAATTCACTTTTGGCTATATTATTTTTCGTAAAGTGTGTCTCGTGTTTCGGCATTTATCACACTCAAAAGAATTTTTAATTGTATAAATTTGTATATAGACATTTCAAAAAAATAAAGTATATGTATAAATTTGTATATAGACATTTCAAAAAAATAAAGTATATAATTGTATAATTTTTTAAATAATTAAAATTAATTTACAGTAATTAAATTTTTTTTTTTTTTAAATATGTTTTTAAATTCACCAGTGCCAGTCCATTCACCAGTGCCAGTCCATTCACCATTCCAAGTCCGGATCAAAAAGGATGATGTGAAACTGAATGAATGAATAAAGCCTTTATTATAAAGAGAATTACAAAACAAGATGGTTTACAATAAACTACTAATATTTACAAAAACATATACATACATAATAACTCTTTATGGGCCTTCCCTTATGGTAGTATGGTTTAACTTCCCGGAGTGACCAGCTCTATTGGGAAGTGGAGTTCGACATTAATTTCTGCCACTTAACTTTATTTTGAGCAATTCTTGTCTTATTATATCTTCTTCTACCGAATCAGTAGTTGGCGTATGGACTTCAACAAAAAATCAACAAATCCCACAAATTATCAGCTCCCTAATAAGCTTATAAATATTAATTATAATATATTATAATTATTATAATATATTAAATAATATATTAAATATTAATAAAATTTAAATAAAAGTCTTTTCACCTTTTAACTCACCATTCACTTCTCCTTAAATCTATCTATTAAATACAATAATTTTAAACAAAAATTTCTTCTTTTTTTCCGGATATATACAAAATAGAACTAATAGATAATCCTCAATATTTATACTAAAAAGAAATTTATAAAAAATACCTCTAATGTTTTAGTTTACTTAAAGGTAAGAATTAATACGGTATAAATAAAATATAATAATCCATTATTATCATCTACTAATCCGGACTGGACAAAGTACCAGCTCCACTCATTTAGTATAGCAACTGACTATGGGTTACAACACACCCAGCTAATCTTTAAATATGCAACCTATTAATCTACAGAAAAGGTATCTCTTATGTACTACTGTAAGAACAATAACGATGTAGAAATTATAAGAATTGTGGAATACATATTAACGATACTATGTATAGTTATGTAACTAATTTAAAGCGATAAGAAAAATTGTTGTTTTATATATATATATATATATATATATATATATATATATATATATATATATATATATATATATATAAAAAATGTTTTATAATGATGGGAAACTATAAGGAATTAAATAAAAAAACATGATTTCAGAGTCAAAAAAGTAATCGGTTCAGCGGGCATGGTTGACTTTTCTACCACTCAGTCCAGCCGGGCTGCTCTGACCCAGCCGTATTCGGTTGCTAAAGGGTTAATAATACTTATTCTTATCTGGCATCACGATCCACATGATGAGTCAAAGCCTGCTCCATCAAGAATTGCCAGTCCCCTCTATTGCGCGCAACTGCCTTCCAATTGTTAATAATAACCTATGTTTTATCAAGTGAAAGCTATTATTTCATTTGTTATTTTGGTCTCATTTTTTACTATACTTTTTAATTTATATATTTATTATTTTATTTTTTTAGCTTTGTACCCTCTTGTTGCTTGGAAGTTTGATGAAGATGTAGTTTTCATGGCTGAAGGCGCTTCTAATGATACTGGAGTTGTTCTTCAATGGGCCAAACAATTGGGTATTTAATTTGTTTATACTGTTTAACAGTTCTTAGTAGAAGTATTACAATAAATCTACAATACGTTTATAAAATCCATTCATCACGTGTTTCTTTTGGTTTCGACATTTCGCTGGCCATACTGCAAGCTTCCTCAGGGCTTAATCTGAGACTGAAAATGTTTTTCTCTACTTCAGTATTTATAGCTTCTGGTTGGCTGGGTTCCGACCGTTTGGTTCTGATTGGGTGGCCTCGACTGGCTAACTTCTGATTGATGCATAAAAATGCAGAAGAAGACAGTAGATTGGCCAGGCCCAACCTGATACTACCTAGAATCTACAGACCCCAAAATCCACAAGGAAAGAATACCTCTTCGCTCAATAGTAATTCCATTGGTTCAGCCACATATGAAGCAGCAAAAAACATGGGCAAGAAATTTAAACAGCATGTGAGGAAGACTGTAAGCCACATCAAAGATTCCAGTGAATTTGTGAAGAAAATCTCTGCCATAAAAATCAAAACACAAGATATAATAGTCAGTTTCAATGTAAAATTTTTATTCAGTAAATACCATTTAAAGACATGATTCCCATAATAAAAAAAGATACTCTACAAAGAAGACTCAAAATTGGCAGAACTATGCCTTAAATCAGCATATTTCCTGTCCAACGGAAAATATTACCAACAAATTGAAGGTGCTAGCATGCATGGGATCACCGTTAAGTCCACTCGCTGCTGAATTCTTCATTGAGAATTTCAGATAGAAAGCTTTGGAAACATTAAAAAAGCTATCTACTTCCGCTACATAAAGCTGTCTGGTTCTGCTAGATAGATGACACATTTGTTATTTGGCCATATGTTATGGAGACTTCTTTCTTTTTTCTTTCTTCAAAAGATTTCTTCAACCACGTAAATACCATCCACAAGAATATTAAGTCCACCATGGAAGTTGAATCTGAAGGAACTGTTGTTGGGCGTAAGAGTAGAGAAGAAAGAAGATCAGTTGGATTACTCAGTATATAGAAATCCAACCCATATAGACCGATATTTGAATGCCTCCACACATCACCATCCTGCACAAAACCACGAAGTAATAAGAAGATTAATGAAAAGAGCCATGAAGATTTTTGAACCGGTTCATTTGAAAAAATAAGAAAGCTATTTAAAGAAAGCAATATCGAAAAATGGTTTCTAGGAAGAAACTATAAAAATAGAATACAGAAGAGATAGGGAAGAAAAAAGACAGCGGTGATTTTATATGTTAAGGGCATTATGGAGAAAATAGCAGAATACAGCATTCCATGTTACTGTTGGAAGAAGTCGAGGCCTACCCAATCAGAGACCGCACGGTCGGAACCCAGCCAATCAGATTATTATAGGTACAGGCTCCACCCATGAATCATGAAGCTATAAATACCGAAGTAGAGAAGAACATTTTCAGTCTCAGATTAATCCCTGAGGAAGCTTGCAGTATGGCCAGTGAAACATCGGCAAAGAACTCGACTACACGATCGAAACCCGAAGAAACACGTGATGAATAGATTAAAAATATTGGCTGTGGCAATTTAAGAAAATATTTAATAAGTTTAGGGGGAGCGGAATGGCTCAGTGGTAGAGATGCCATGCTGGAAATACTGGTTCAAATCCCGCTGCAGGCCATGACTTTTATTTAGTCTGTTTGCGGCGGGAGATGGATCATATAGGATCTAGGACCCTCCTGGGGCCCACCCAGCCTCTATAAAATATTATAAAAATAGGGTACCCAAAATAAGGGGGAAATCTGGCGGTTGAGCGTGACCTAGGACAAGTCACCTCCTTGCAGAACCGTTGTCCATGAAACAGTACAGTCTCTACCATGTACTGAACCCCAGACCCTTCATAGGTTGTAGTGGTACAGTTTTTTTTTTTTTTTTTTTGGCTGAAGATGAAACCTATGGGATTAAGGACCCTCCTGTGGCTCACTCAACCTCTATAAAGTGGCTACCCAAAATAAGGGGGAAAAATTTGGTGGTTGAGTGTGATATAGGACAAATCATTGTACTGAACCCCTGACCTTTCACAGGTTGTAGTGGTACAGTAAGAAAGAAGAATTTAATTAGTTTATATACTTATACTGTTATCATATCTTCTCGTGATATTTTTTTTTTAAGTGTAAGTTAATTTTTAGTGTTAGTCCAATTGTTTTTAGATTAGTGATTATTTTGACCTAGTTTAACTAACTTTCTTGTATTAAACCTTGCTATTTTTTCCAAATTGGTAATTTTTTGTAGTTTTAAGAGGAGGGATTGATGACCTATAGGGGATTTTAAATATTTACCTATTTCTGGTTACAAGTTTTTGTTTGTTGTTTTTTACAGGAAACAATAAGTTTTATTAATCTTCTTTTAGTTTTACTTGGAAATGGTAAAATAAGTTATTTAAACTGTAATAGAATAGCATCTGCAAATACAATGAACTCTTCTTCTTGTTCATCGGTGCTACAACTCATCACTGAGTCCTGGCCTCCTCAATTAGTTTTGCCCTTTGGTCCCTCTCTGTTGGAACGGTTCTCCATTTAGCCAGTCTAAGGAGAGCTCTACCATCTGTGTCGACCCCATCCATCCAGTGCTATCTGGGCCTTTAAACTCTTCTTTTCCTTTCTAGATGTGTCAGAATAATTTTGCTGATTGGGGTACTCTCGTCCATCCTGGCCACATGACCCGCTCATTTTATACACTAAATCCTAATGAACCTGACTACGCCCGTATCATTATTTATGGTGGCCAGTTCTGCATTACTCTGCCTCCTCCAATTGTTACCTGAGCGTACTGGTCCATAAATACGATGTAGTACTTTTCTTTCAAAGATGAGCAGCTTACTTTCATCTGTTTTGGAGAAGCTCCATGTTTACGCCCCGTATGTGAGGACTGGACGACGTCTTGTACAGAGTCGCTTTAGTTTTCCTTAAGATTAATCGATTACTTAGATACTACCGCCACAGGCCAAAATAACATTTATTTGCAGCCAGGATCCTCCTAGACATTTCTTCTGACACATTGTTGTTGGCATTTACTTGGGAGCCCAGATAAATAAATTGTTGGACTGTCTCGAATGTGTAGTCACCAATCGAGATTTGTGGACATGGAGAAATTATGCCAGCGACCATATACTTGGTTTTCCTCTCATTTATAGAAAGTCCCATCCTCCACGCAGAGTGTTTGAGAGCCAGAAAAGCCTCCTTTACGCCACAAAGTGATATCCCGATGATATCAATGTTTTCTGCATATGCCAGGATTTGTATTGACTTATTTTTTTTGTTTTTAATTTTTTTTTTTGGATGGGCTTAAAATTGCACTGCGACCATTTATTTGATCTATTGTGCGCCCCGTTTAATGCAGTTATTATAATCTCAGCTTGGCTAAACCCACAAATTTACGTATATTTGCTGGGATGATTAATTTGCACTGCCTAGGATTGGTGACTCTATCCTGTACAAAGGTTGTAAACTTTAGGTCGGCAAACCTATCACATAGGCAGAAACATGATATGGTGTTTCGTCCGCTGTATGACAAAAATAGCATACGGGGACATCCACCAGTCCCAGCCTGAACATGTGGGCATTGAGCCTGTAATGCCCCGTGACTGCCCCTATGATTGTTTTTAGTGATTCCCTGTTCAGATCCAGGAGAGCTTTACATGTCTTCTCATTGCTGTCAAGGAATAGCTTGGAATGTTTTAATCTTCTTAGTTTTCACCAGTGCTGGTTCATATTCCTAAGGTATGTATCCTTTATTCTACGCTTAGCATAACTGAGACTAATACCACATACTGGTTCAGGAGTACAAGGAATGTTATTCGACCTGGCTAGTCTATCAGCCTCTTCATTGCCAGGGATACCCGAATGTCCAGAAACCCACTCAATGCTAACCCTGTTGTCCTCTGCCAGTTTGTTTAGAAATGCGTAGCAGTCCCAGACAATCCGTGTGTTAGTGCTGTGCCCACTTAGTGCACCTATGGTAGCTTGACTGTGAAGAAAGTAATCTTTCTGAGTGACATCTGCTCTTCCAGCTGTGACTGTGCACAGTACTTTATGGCAAGTACTTCGGATTGAAATACAGAAGAATACCTGCCCAGGGGGATCCAGGTTCCTTCCCTAGGTTTGTCTTTCCTCAGTTGATGCCGTTGCAGAGTCTGTGCCATTTTGATGTGTTAATTTTGACCATGTAATTGGGTGACATTAAGTCACGGATCTGAGAATCCAATCGCATTGCTAAGATGCGATCTGCCTCAATTTTTGTGAGCAATTTTTTTGCAATTGAGTTGAGCAATAGAGCTGTGATAGTACACCTCCCTGCAGACAGCCTCCATTGGGCTTTAGCCACAGTTTGGTGCCACCAAGTTCAGAGATTAAGAGTTCTGTGTTCAAACATGGAGTTAATCCATTTGCACACAACTGGCTCAATCTCCTTGAACCTTAAGGCCCTACTTGTAGTGCTGTAGGGTGTTCTGTCAAAGGCACCTTCTATATCAACAAAGATTCCTATTGTAGTTTCGCCCTGTTTCAAGGATTTCTCCAATATTGTCACCTGGTTAAAAAGGGCAACCTCACTGGATTTCCCTGCTTGATATGCAAATTGAAGCGGGTGTATGGGATTGTTTACCAATACACCTTCTCTAATGTATCTGTCTAGGATTTTTTCTAGAGTCTTCATCAAGAAGGGTGACAGACTGATTGGTCTAAAAGCTTTTGGGTCATCACATGTCTCTTTGCCAGGTTGCCTAGCTTGGATGTTCTCCATTTCAGAAGGATATATCCTAGTGCAAGGCTGCCTCTTAGAAGTTCTAGCAGGTAGGTCTTGATCACTGGAAATCCTTGCTTCAGCAAAGTCAGCATTATACCATCGGGGCCCCCCGATTTGAAGGGTTTGAACATGCCAATTGCCCATTTGAGGGAGTTCATATTTATGATCTCCTTGGCCTTGGCCCATTGGGCATCGTCAGTGCTAAGGATGTGGTCTACTGGAGTGACTTCACACGCTTTATGGGTTACACACTCCGGAAAGTGACTATTAGCCAGCTCGCTCAAGGTTTCCACCTCATTCTGCATGTACCCACTGCTTGTCCTGACTGTACCCATGACCGTGTGTCCAACATCCTTTGACAGTATCTTTTTGATGTGACAGGTGGCAGGAGCATTATCCACTCATTGCAGTACTTCCTCCATGCCTGCCTTTTGGTTTTCCTTACCAGTTTGTGGTATCCGTAAGAGAGGCTCTGTTGGTTTCCCACTTACCAGTTCTTTTAGCAGCATTGAAAAGTTTCCTGGTGCTGTTTCTTAGCTTCTTTAAGTTGTCATTTCACCAGGGAGTTTTCCTGTTGGAGTTTATATTGCCCACACAATTGCTGCTGGTGTAAGCATCCATAATGGCTTCAGTTAGAGCTTCATTAAGGGCCATGTATTTTTTAGGTCCTTAGGACAGTTCTTAACGTTCTCCTCCAGATTGCTGTGGAACGATCCCCAGTCTGTACAGCTGGATCTGGGGATCACTAATCCTGAGTGTAAGCTTATGTGTGTACTATTCTGGGGGTTGTGCATGGTTTACTGAACTGTGGTAAGCCGTGGAGGCGTTACTCCCCAAGTAACTGCATACAACAGTTACCCTTTGCGGTTACAATGGACTCAGCCACTACAATATTGAATATAAAAAATACCTGTACCACTATACATTATTTCCAAGTCAAAGGTTATGCAGAGAGGTGATTTGGCTTTGATAACAAATTCGTCAGGTTTTTCCCAACTAAGAATTCCCACTTTATAAATACTAAGTGAGCCTTAGGAGGGTTTCCTGATATGACAGCTGTGCATTCCTCTTTGTCTAAAGCAATTTATTTTTAATCAGAAACCCAGTAACTAAACAATAATTATCATTTCCTCCATACTAACTAGTGTACTCCTCTACTCTTGGAGTGCCATGCTATCTAAATTGTATCCTTTAACATCATTTGAGAACTTCTAAAGAATTTCGACAAAGTAATGAGATCCACTTGTTGCTTTCATTATCAAGTTTTTAAAGTTGTAGTGTAGTTTATATATAACTATTAGAATTTCTGTTCATCATCTACAATTTTATTTTTATCTATCACTATTTTAAGTTTATTATATTCTGTAACCAGTCTTATATTCTTTCTTATTTATCATATATCTATTCACTATTTCATCATATCTAGTCACTATTTTTATTTCCACTCCTGTACCACTTTATATATTCTTGTTACTGCTACGTTTTTATATATTTCTGTTAGTTTCTCTCTCTTAGCCCTGAAGATGGCCTACATTGTAGGCCGAAACGTCGGCACATAATAAATAAGTTATGCTTATTTTGGTGTTTTCATTGACTGCACCTCCAACTATTTCTTCCTTAAATTTATATATAACTGTGTGACTTTACCAAAAAGCTATAAGCAATAAGAGGTGGGCAGAATGGTAGAACGTACATTGTTTATTATTTTGTATATACCTTTTTCCACTCAATTTATTTTCAATTGGTGTTTTAACACATATTACCGATGGAGTGAAAAAAAAGTTTATTAGATAGAAAAATGTTTTTGGTTATAACTGATTGATTTTTGAGTTTCTTAGTGCAAGTATTACTAATAATACGTGGGTGAATCAAATATAAACGAGACTTATTTTTTAATTTTTTTATTTTTACTTTGAACACAAAGAAAAGTACACCTCATTTTTCTACATAGTCTCCTGATTTGGAAATACATTTTTTCCAGCGCATAGGTAATTTTCCAATCCCTTCCTCATAGAATGAAGTAGGTTGTGTCTTCAGCCAATTGAGCACGTAGGCTTCAACCTCATTGTCACTGATGAATCTCTGACCTCCCAAAGCTTCCTTGAGTGGGCCAAACAGGTGAAAGTCACATGGTGATAAGTCTGGACTGTAGGAAGGGTGTTCTAGCGTCTCCCAGCCCAGTTGCTCCAATTTTTCTCTCGTCAGGGCCGCAGTATGCGGACGAGCATTGTCCTGAAGAAGAATCACTTCTCTCATCGGTAGATCCCTTCTTTTGCCGCGATATGCAAGTCTGACTTCATTCAAAATGTCGCAGTAGTATGCGGCATTGATAGTCCTGCGTTCATGCAAAAAATCAAGATGCAGCAAGCCACGCTGGTCAAAAAACACGGTAGCCAAAACCTTCCCAGCTGACAGCCGTGACTTGGCTTTCACTGGTCCAGGTTCCCCTTTCAGTCTCCACTCCATACTCGCTTGTTTTGATTCAGGGGTGTAATGGTGCACCCAAGTTTCATCACAGGTGATAATGTGAGTGAGAAATGAGGCTCCCTCAGCCTGAAATCTTGCAAGACCTTCACAGACCTGCAAACGGTTCAGCTTCTGCTCAGCTGTGAGAAGTCGAGGAACCCACCTGGCACACACCTTACGAAACCCTAGCTCCTCTGTGAGTATGGAACAAGTGCTTCCATAGCTTATCCCAACCTCACTTGCAATGGCACTGGTGGTTAGACGTCTGTCACCTTCAATAAGCTGTCGAACACGGCTGATGTTGTCTGCTGTGATGCTGGAGCGGGGTCTGCGGTCATGGCTTTCATTCTGAACACGATCACGACCCTCCACAAACTGTTTATGCCATGCAAACACTCTGGCACGAGAAAGTGTCTCTTCCCCAAACTGTATAGTCAACCTTTTCAAGATTTCAGCCGGTTTTACACCTTCAGCAGCAAGAAATTTGATGATAATACATTGCGCAATCGAGGGGGATACATCCTGCTCAGACATCGTCACGACGGTAACTGGTGAGTTCGAGCGCATCCGCCCGCCTGCTTCCCCCACTCCTTGCATCCCTACCCAACACCCCTAAACGCGGGAACGTTCCCGCACCTTCGCTGGGCTTCCAGGACAAAAAAGTCTCGTTTATATTTGATTCACCCACGTAAATTAATACATAGGTGGAATTATTTCGCTGATTTAAATTATAGAATTCATTTGGCTGAAAAATGTCAGTTCATTTAGAAAATCCCTGACAGTAAATATATTTTATGCTGAGGTCATCTGGTAGGACTATATATTATTGTCATTCTGTCTCCATTGGATTATTTTTAGCTTAGAGGGAGCTAATCTCAAATCAAATTGAGCTAACCTGTCCAGTTCTGACACATACTTTTCATTAAGACAAAAATTGTATCTCTTCTTGGTCCTATTTTTAGAATATAAACTTTGGTAGTAACTTCTTGGGATACAATGGGCCACCTGCTAAGTATGCGCTTCCACAAGCTTTTTTGATTTCCATTTGTTGTCTTTGCGACAGACATGGTCAAACCACTTGAGCTGTCACTTTTCAAGGGTGGTATTCAGTTCAAACACTTGTTGTTAATTGCTTATACCCTGATACTGCCCACAATTTGTCCTTGTTTTGCTGACTAGTCTGGGCAGGTTCATCATTTCTGTTGCTGTAGTCCGTATGATGTTTTTGTTTTTAAGTGTTGGTAAGTATACTGCTTTGTATTATTGAAGCTTTATTACTTCCTTCACATTTTGGGGCAAATTATTTTATTACTTCTCTTTTTTTAGAACACTCTAATAGGTCTGAACATTTTCCTAAAGTAAAATAAAGGAGATTGTGAATTAATTTAAAAAGGATAATAATATAAGTGTGTTTGATTGGTTAAACTTAAATTAATTAAATAATAAAAAAAAATTGCATTTTTACATCTTTAAAATGTAATGTAAAATAGAAATCAAAAACATTAATTGATCTTCAGATTATTTGTAAATTTATTTTTCTGAGTAATAATTTAATTCTTATTTGTGAATTCATCTAAGCAGCTTGTTATTCTATTTAAATTGATTATTATTATGATTTATATATTTTAATTGAGGAATATTTTGATATATTGAATTCAAAGTGTTATGTTTTTAATTTTTTAGGGTTGCTTAATGATGTAAAGGACAGTGAAAAAATGGCATATTCAGTCAGAAGTAGCAATGGTGTATATTTCGTACCTGCTTTTAGTGGCTTACAGGTATTTTTGTTCTATCATGATTTCTTAATTTTTCTATTTAGTTTCAACTAGGTATTTCTGTAGTTGTACATATTATTGCTGAAACTGTGCCTACTTAATTGTTTTTTTTCCTATTCAAAGTAGTCCAGTTCTGTTTCTTAACAAAATGTTTAATATCTGTTGAGCTTCCACAATCAAATTAATAAAATATAGAAGCTCCAAAGAAAAAAAGAAAAGAAATTAATCAAACATCAAACATAGCTAACTGGATTGTCAGAAATTTATGTTGAAAACATGGTAATGAATTAATAAAATCATTCTTTTTTTTTTTTTTTAGTGGGCATAATTTGCACTGCGACCTTATTAGGTCTATTGTGTACCCCTAAGAGAACAAAGCGATTATTATAATCTTAACTTGGCTAAACCCTCAAATTCAAGAATACTTGCAGGGTTTATTAATTCGACCTGCCTAGGGTTAGTGACTCGATCCTGACCAAAGGTTGCAAACCTATCACATAGACAGATAACATGATAGGGTGTTTCGTCCTCTGTACGACAATAGCGGCATGTGGGATTGCAATAAAATCATTACACACTGCTAAACATTCTTCTTCTAGTGGCACGACAGACGCCTAAAGCGGTCCTTGGCCAGGTCAACCATTTTGCCCGAGGATTGTCTATCTGAAGCTTGGGCATTTTCCTCCTTGTCTAATCTTTGTTTGTACATTGTCCCTCCGCCGAGATCTAGGTCTTCCCCTAGGTTTGGTCCCGACTGGATTGTTTTTGCACACCTTCGAAGGACACCTCCCACCCTCCAACCTAATAACGTGTCCGAGCCATTTTATTCTCTGCACTTTGACAAAATTAGAAAGGCTGAGATCCTGATATTCTCTATACAACTCCATATTCCGACACAGTCGCCAGGATCCATTTTCTTTGATAGGCCCTGTTATTCGTCTCAGGATCTTTTTTTTTTGAAGCGGTTCACCTTCTGTGCATCGGACTTATTGAGAATCCAGGTCTCTCATATGGCCAGTAGCATAGGATGCTACTGGCTGTATGAGGCATTTGTAGATCCTCATTTTTGTTGCACGGTTTAGAAACCTAATCCTTGTTATTTTGGCAAGGGAGAAGTACGCTTTGTTTGCTGCTGCCAGTCTGTTCTTTATTTCAGCCTCCTCGTTCATGTTTTCAGTTATAGTAGATCCCAGATATTGAAAGCTAGGGACAACCTGGAAGGTGCAGTTTCCTAAGTGTACTTGTTCTGGGACCGTGTCTTTTATCGTGATGCACATCATCTTTGTTTTATTCTTATTGACCCTTCTTGGTCTTTCTTTATGAAAGCCTCTTCTACTCTGGATAGTGATATATCGATAATGGCCACGTCATCCGCCTATGCTAATACTTGTACCATTCTTGTGAATACAGTGCTGTCATGATCCAATTCTGCCCTGCTTATTATTCTATGGAGGACTGTGTTGAACAGTAGTGGTGACACCAATGTGTCACCCTGCCTTAGCCCTGCGTTGACCCTGAACGGTCCACTACTCTTCCCCTTTATTTGTACTTGGCTAGTATTCCCTTCCATAGTGCATCTCGTTAAAGCAATCATCTTTCTAGGGATAGCTCCTTCCTGATGACTGACTCATACGCTTTCTCAAAGTCTACAAAAAGGACCTAAAGATCGAGGCCGAATTCATACATCTTTTCTCCCAGTTGTCTGAGGGTGAAGATTTGGTCTACTGTTGATCTATTTGATTGGAAGTCTGCTTGGAAATTGGCAACGGTGCTTTCCATGTAAGGTACCAGCCTGTTATATAATGATATGGCAAAGATCTTGTAAGCAATGTTAAGAAGGCTGATTCCTCTGTAGTTTCTGCATTCTGTGGGATTCCCTTTTTTCTTAAATATCGGAACTACTACAGATTCCCTCCATTTTTCAGGTAATCTTTCCTCTTGCCATATGTGTGCTACCAATCTGTACAGTTCCTTGTTCATTTCAGGGCCTGTCGCTTTTACTAACTCTGCCGTGATGTCATCTGTCCCCAGGGCTTTGTTATTTCTGAGTTAATCCACGATGTCTGCAATATCCTCTACTTCTTCATTTCTTTATTTTCTTGGGTATTTCTTCTTTATCAGTTTGATCAGACTGGTTGTCTTCATCTATAGTACCTTCTTCACCATTACTATTACTGTGATTTAGTTCATAACTGAAGTGTACCTCTCCCGTCTATTTAACACTTCTTCCTCTATTAGTAGCATTGCCCCATTTTTGTCTCTTATCATTGTTTTCCTTGGCTTCCATCCTGTTTTTATCTCCTTAATCTCCTGGAAAAACTTTCTTGTCTCATTCTTGGCCCGAGACATTTCTAGATTCCTAATTTGTTGTACCAATGCCAACCTCATTTTCTTCCTGCAGACTTTCTTTGCCTGTGTCTGAGCTTCTGTGAATTCTTTCCTTGTTTGGAAAGTATCATGCATATGAAGTATGGCACGTTTGTTATTATGTATTTTTACAGCCTTCCGCGTCGAACCATCTGTTTCTGTGAGTGTGCTGATTACTGCTGCAATATTCCCCCGCTGTTGCTTTTATTATGTGCTGCAGCTTGTTCCATTGCTCTTCTATTGTGTAATCTCCTTCATTAGCTGGCATATCAGATATTTTTTCCTGTATATGCTCTTTGAACTTGTTTTCAACATCTGGTGTCTTTAGACTTTCTGTGCATCATTTCTTCTTTTTGATTCTTACATTATCACTATACTGGTGGTACCTCAATTTCACTTTCATTACTACCAGAAAGTGATCGGAGTCTACGTCTGGACCTTTATATGATCTCACGCCATTCCCCCTAATAAAGTGTTGGGATGACACCAGAATATGGTCTATTTGACTATAGGCTCCGTTTGGGGCTCCCCATGTATGCTTGTGTTTATCCTTGTGAGGGAAGATTTTACTCATTACAACTAATGCATTAGCTGTAGCAAAATCGACCATTCTTTCCCCATTGTCGTTTGAAGTTTGATGGAGGCTTTCATTACCAACATTCGAGCAAAAGGCCTTTTCTTTACCGACTTAAAGCATTAAAATCGCCCATAACAATTTTTATATCATGTGAGGAGCATTGGCTCATTACTCTTTCTAAGCTGTGGTAGAATGCATCTTTATCCTCTTCGCATTTATCTTCTGTTGGTGTGTGGATATTCACTATGGTCATGTTCCTTGACCCATTCCTAATTCTTATTTGCATATCCTGTCACTAATCGGTTAGAAGTTGACAACTGAGTTGCGAAATTGTTTAGCAATCATAAAGCCCATTCCGAATATGTGCTCATCCACATTTCCACTGTATAAGATATCATAGTCTTTTCCCTTGGTGTCCTTTATCATCCCATGGAACCTCTTGTAGAACTGCTATATCTTGCACCTTGATTGCTGGTCCGATAGTTCTCTCTGCACTCCCAGCCTGTATAGCGTCCGAAGATTCCATGCTCTAAAAAGTAGTGTCCTTTTCCGAGTTCCATGTCGATGCCGTTTAGCAGTCCAATATCTGTGGCATGATTGAGTTGTGGTAACCTAAAGATTTTTTATGATGAGTGGGTGGTCAACTCTACCCATCAACCCTCCTTTATCCGGGCTTGGGACTGGCTGTAGTCCTAGCTTTGCTACTTCCGTTCCACAGGCGGAGTTACTGCTAAACATTAGGCAAATTAAATAATATCCCCCTAATATAAAACAATCAATGAAATATAAAAACAAAATTAAATTATCAATTACTTATTTTCTTAATCTGACTAATATTGACATTATTATTATTATTGATATGGTGAAAAAACTAAAAGAACAAAAAAATGGAATAATGAGCCTTACATATTTATTAATATTGTGTCCAAGCAGAGCAAAGTGGTCCATAGAGCAAAATGATCAGTATACGAGGTGTGGCTATTAAATAACGAGACTGACGTTGCTGCGGAACAAGTACGCATGCGCCAACCGCCATTGACTGACAGCTGTTTAGTGTGAAGCTTTCTCTTTAGTATGCAGTGAGTCTCGTTTCTGTAAACAATACCGTTTAGTCAGAGCCTACATTCGCGTTAGTGTAGTTTTTCTATTTTGCCAGATAAAACGGTTAGTGTAATAATAGAGCAACGAATTATTGTGAAATTTCACTTCAAACTTGGAAAAACCGCTACTGAAACTTATAATTTACTGAAAGAAGTGTATGGCAGTGAATGTTTATTGCTGGCACGTGTTTTTGAATGGTTTAAGCGTTTTAAAGATGGCCAAGAAGACGTTGAAGATGATTTGCGGCCAGGTCGCCCTTTAACGTCAAAAACGGATGACAATGTTTAAAAAGTCGGTAATTTGATTCGGTCTGACCGTTGATTAAGTATTCGTGCAATCGCTGAAGCTGTAGGCATTGATAAAGAATGTGTACGGCAAATTTTACTTGACAATTTTAACATGCGAAAAGTCGAAAAGTTCAAATTATTAATCAATACTACTACCTTGAGGTACTTGCAAAATTACGTGAAAGAGTAAGGAAAAAACGACCCGAAATGTGGAAGGACAAATCATGGGTTCTCCACCAAGATAATGCGCCAGCTCATTCTGCGTTATCTGTTAAGAGGCTCCTAGCCCAGTATAGCATCCCAGTGTTAGAACATCCACCTTATTCACCAGATCTTGCACCATGTGACTTCTATCTGTTCTCTAAGGTGAAATCTTCATTAAAAGGGACAATTTGAGTCCATGGAAGCTGTAAAAGAGGAAGCAGCATGCGTCCTGAAAGAGCTGACATAAGATGACTTCTAGCACTGTTTCCAACAATGGAAAATTCGCATGGAGCATTGTAGGGATAGAGAAGGTGTAAGGTGTATATTGATAGTATGTATATTAGTGATAGTAAGCAATTATGTATAAAATAAAAATAAATTTTATTGCAACGTCAGTCTCGTTATTTAATAGCCACACCTCGTATCCCATGATGAATGTTCTGTAGGCTCCACATAGCTTTTTTATGGTGAAATTTTAATTAAGAGGGAACTTGATGTGATGATGACACCATAGGTTGAACTACAAAGCCAATCTAAATAACCTAAAGAGTTGATGTGGAAATGAACTGGATATATCTTTAGTAATGTTGAAAATGATCAGAGGGTACATTCTATAAATTTTAGACAAAATAAATATAACTAATTTTATTTTTACCAATATTTTGGCCCAATCTTTAGGCCATCATCAGGACTGAGAATTAAGCAAAACAGAAAAACAATATAAGTACCTATGAGAATGTATAACAGGTTTCATAAACTGAGATGATATGAATGATAAGACATAAATACAATGTATAAAAAGTTTATTATTATATAATTGATGAGAAACAACAAGAGTGAAATAAAATCTATAAAATGATAAAACAGAGTGCAATTACAGGAGAAATGATTTTATTACAAAATATAATGAATGTTATTAATTAATCAGTGAAAGAAAAATTGAATTTGAAATTTTAAACTATTAATATGAACCTGAAGGATAGAGTTATATATTAAATTGATAAATATTCATTTTTATAATCATATGTGGAGAAAAAGGATAGAGAACAAGACAATGAAGGAGGGGGGGAAAATATGATACCAAAATAGAACATATACATTCTATTTTGGTATCAGTTATTATTATTATGGCTCTAAGGCCCTGCAATAACCAGTGCCTCCACCATAGCCAAAATTATAAATTATGCTTGACAAAGTTCTAATTCTAGTTCATTATGTATTATGTACTAATTATTAATTTGGTAAGTTGGCAACACTGAAAAACGGTTTTTATACATCGTGTTAAGTTTATATTTGTTTGGTTCTACATCCCTCAGGCATGTTCTATTTTTTATCATATTTTCCCCTCTTCCTTCATTCTCTTGGTCTTATAACCCTTAGGTATGGTTGGGCGCCTGGCTATGTTCTAGCCTTGATATTTAGTTCTTCTTAATTGAAAAAAAAAGAATATTTTGTGAAACATACCTGGGATATTAAACCTGATAATAAGGCTCCGGGCTAGGCTCAGGAGTTAGGGCGGTTCGCATAATTACACACAGAAAAGCAGAAGGGTGTTCTATGTACAGATCTATTTACAGACAATAACTATACAACATTATATTATATACAAACTTAACTAAATATATACAACTTATTACAAAAAAAAAAAGAAAACTAGATATATATAAATACTATGTACAAAAGATAGAAAAAAAAAGAAAAGAAAAATGGTCATCACTCTACAAATTTAATTCTTACTCTGGCATGTCAAGTATAAAAGAAAATATAAAAGAAATTGTAAAAGAAAATATAAAAGATATAAACCAAAAAAATGAATAGTGAATGAAATATGAATTGTCGTGCACATGTATACTCTAATCTCATTAGTCCCACCTGAGGAAGGTAATATGCAGGTTTTTCCCAGGTTACCAGCTGATTTTTGGGGTCACACTTCCCCCTCTTTGGAAGCGTGAGACTCTCACGCTGATTCCAATTAGATGTGGTATGGCTTCAGCTGGGCCGTATGGCTGGTTCCTACGCTATTGCCTGCTTCATCTTCCAAGTAGAAAACATTGGCAGACTTTTTCTTAGAGATCTTGAATGGGCCCTCGAATTTCGGAGCCAGTTTTGAAGAAAATGCTTCAGCTGCCGATGACAAGGTGTGGGTGCGCCGAAGAACTAAATCACCTTCTTTAAAAGTGGATTCCCGCTTATTTCTATTGTAATATTTACATTGTTTCTCACTGGCTCTACTAAGATTCTTTTCAACCAGTAACCTAAGGTCAGCTAATTTTTTGAGATGAGAGGTCCAAGTGGAGATAGGAAGTGGTCTGAGGTCATTAGCGTCTGCGTTTCGAAATAGAGTATTTGGAGGTAATAATTCCCGACCCATATTTAAATATGCAGGGGTACAACCCAGAGAGGAATGAAGAGAGGTATTTATAGCAAATGTAAATTCTGGAATGTATACATCCCATTTTCGGTGATTGTCTTCAATAAAGGAAGTAATCATAGTTTTAATTATACGATTGGTCCTTTCTACTGGATTTGCTTGAGGCCAGTAGGTCGGAGTATTAGATAATTGAATACCAAAAGTTTTTGCCAAGTCCTGCATTAATTTATTAACAAAAGGAGTACCGTTGTCGGTGTGAAGGACTCTTGGTGTGCCCCATCTGAATACTACAGACTGCCTAAAGCACTTAGCAACCGTAGCAGCGTTCGCAGTTCGTATGGGAAGTATCTCCACCCATTTCGAAAAGGTGTCTTGAAATACTAAAAGGTAGCAGAATCCATTCGATGATCGTGGAAATGGGCCTTGAATGTCTGCAGCCACGATATCCCACGGCTTTGTATATTGATGAAGATTCATCTTTCCCGTTTGAGGTCGTTGCTCAGGCTTTGTAAGCTGACAGATTTTACATTTCCTGATGTAGTTGGTGATGTCACGTCGCATTCCTGGCCAATAGTATAAACGTGCTATTCTTGCAGTAGTTTTTTCCATGCCAATGTGACCTGCGTCCGGTGAATTATGATTCTCATGCATTACGTTAACTTGTTGTTCTTCGGGGACAACGAGTTTCCATGCATGGGTGTCATCTTCCAGAGCGTCTTCTATTTCGTCCAAGATATGGCGGTACAAGTGTCCATTAGATATCTTCCAATCCGGAAATTCAGCTGGTCGGCGGCTAACTTCTAATAATTTATGGTGGTACCACGCATCTTGTACTGGAGGTGTGGCATCAATGGTTAGTAGGGATTTATTATTTCCTTCGTCAGCCTCTAGGCATTCTTTTGGAACACGTGAAAAGAAATCTGGAACGGAATGGGATAAACCCTTCCGATATAACACTTCAAAGTCATATCCTTGTAGTTCCAATGCCCATCTCGCTAATCTTCCTGTGGGATTTTTAAGATTATTGAGCCATTTGAGGCTGGCATGGTCAGAAATTACCTTGAAATGATAACCCTCCAGGTAGGGACGAAATTTTCTTATTGCCCATAATACTGCCAAGCATTCTTTCTCAGTGACGCTGTAGTTTAACTCTGCTCCATGTAAAGCCCTACTTGCGTAGGCTATGACTCCTTCCTTATCATCCAGGTTCTGAGTTAATACAGCACCTAGGCCAGTAGCACTGGCGTTGGTTTGAAGGTAGAAAAGTTGAGAGAAATCGGGCCTGGTAAGTATTGGCGGTGAGATAAGAAGTGATTTAATTTCTTGGAATGCCTCTTCTTGCTCTGTAGTCCATAACCATTGTTGACCTTTCTTGAGAAGCTGAGTCAAAGGGCGGATTCTGTCTGAAAAGTTAGAGATAAAACGCCGGTACCAGGAGGACATTCCTATAAAGCGACGAAGTTCGGTCAAATCTTTTGGAGAAGGTAGTTTTAGCAATGGTTCTATCTTGTCGGGATCGACCTGTAGTCCATTTCTATTAATTAAAAAGCCAAGATATTTAATTTCTGTACAGCCGAACATACATTTCTCATGGTTGATCTTTAGTCCCGCATTCCTTAAGCGTTGAAAGACAGTTTTAAGATAACGGAGATGTTCATCGAAGGTATTGGTGGCGATGACAATATCATCTAAATAAGCGAAACAGGCAGGTGCTAAGTCAGGCGAGATGATGATGTCTAAAAGGCGTTGAAAGGTGGCGGGGGCGCCACATAACCCAAAGGGAAGCCTCTTAAAGTGATATAAACCTTTGCCCAAGACAATGAATGCTGTTACCTCTCTACTTTGCCGAGCTAAAGGGATTTGGTGGTAGGCTTGTGCCAAGTCAATTTTTGAAAGGTACCTACATGAGCGTAATTGGTCTAGTAGCGAGGTCATGTTCGGTAATGGATAAGCATCTTTTTTGGTGCAAGCGTTTACCCTGCGAAAATCGACGCAGAACCTATAATTACCGTTTGGCTTTTTAACCATGACTACTGGGCTAGACCATGGGCTGTGTGAAGGTTCTATAATGTCTTCCTCCAGCATCCGATCCACCTCTTTATTAATTACTTCCTGTATTGCAGGAGATACCGGGTACGCCCTCTGTTTAATTGGTAGGTTATCGCCTACATCGATGGCATGTTCCGTCAAGGTAGTTATTCCGGGAGTTGATTGGCTGCTCTTATGCTCCTGAGCTAGAAAATCCTGTAGTATCTTCATTTCTTCTGGATCAATGGTTTTAAGACCGACTTGGTTCAGATGAGATTTCCCTAGTGAATTAAAGGTATAAACACTCCTAGGGCTGTCATTTAGCCACCAGGTAGAATTAGAAGTGTTGACTACTAGACCCCACTCCTTTAAGGTATCTAAGCCGAGAAGAGAAGGAACTGAAAGATTCGGAAGAATAGAGAAGGTAACTTTCTTCCGATTTCCTTGGATGCTAGTGGTTAAGGTAATAACATCTTGAACTGTTTCTTCTATTCCATTGGCTAAAATAACTTGATAAGGTGTTATTTTGATACGAGAGCTCTCCATCTGTTCCACTAAAGATAATCCTTCTAATCCAAGATATGATTGCGTGGCTCCTGTATCTATTAATGATGGAAGGTATTTGTCACCTATTTGCAGATAAAGGAAATATCGACTCCCGTCTACATGCATTAGAGACAAATTGTCCTTAATATGCGACGGTAGTTCTGATTTGGAGTCATTCTGAGTAGGTACATGGCCAGGGGAGACTCCTTCAACCTGACCAGCTTTTAGTTTCCCGGCTTCTTACATGTAGGGCAATTAACTCGGGTAACACCTCTAGTACCACAGTGATAGCAGAAGATTGTGACCCTAGGCTTCTTGCATTCAGGATAGGCATGCCCTTCTTCAAGACAATTCCAACAAAGTGGTGTAGGTTGTAAAACATGAAGTTCTTGCTTTGCAGGTTTCGAAGGGTTAGTGACTGGCGGAGTCTTAGATTTCTTCTTTTTGAGCTTCGCCTCATTAGGTTTTGTAGTTTCGATGGGCGCAATTGGTGTTTTGGGTTTGGTTCCAGTAGGTAGACTTTTCACTGGAGGAACATAAGCAGCTTCGGGAAATAAGCAAGTGTCTTTGGAAGGAGGTGGTCGAAACGTTTTAGTCCTCTCTTGTATTTTCTCATATTGCTGCCCCACTTCAACCATCTGAGACAGCGATGTAACTCCAGAAGGACGTATATACAATTGGTACCTAGGTAGTAAGTTATCGAAGACTTTAGTTAGTTGCTCCCTTTCTGTCAATGGCTTACTTAACCTTTTAAAAAGAGTTTTCAGGCAAATCACATAGTCTAAAATTTTTTCCTCTTCACCTTGAGTCCTCTTATCTATTTCTTTTCTAAGACTTTCCTGGTAATCGATAGGGAAAAATGTTTTACAAAAAACAAGCTCAAATTCCGTCCAACTATTCCAAGAGTCCTGTTCTAAACGATACCAATTTAAGGGATTACCTTCTAAGAGCTCGGGTAGGTGCGCTAAGAGATCTTCATCGCTGATTTTCCAAGCTTTTCGCCGTTCACTAACTTTCAGCAAAAAATTTTCAGCACTTATAGTATGAGGCCGATTACAAAACTTTTCCTTCAATAATGGATTTATATAAAAAGGAGGAAAATAAGGTTGAGTACCTATGGGGTAAGTGCGGGGCACTGCTGAGGCTCCTGAACCGGAAGGAGTAGATTCATCTCCTGCCATTTCTCCAGAAGTCTCTGTTCGTTTCTTAAACTGACAGGGATTCTTCAAAACATATTCCCTCAGTGTTTGTCTCAGTAACTCAACACTACCCTCCGTATTTAAGTCATGTGTTCTCAGAAGTTCGACGAGATCCTCTTTTTTTAATTGATAAATCCAGTTTAGCGGGATCTTACCCGGTTTCCCTGGTTTAGACTCCTCCTCATTAACCATAAATTCTAGTTGTATGAAGAAAATCTAGCAGACGATAATGACTCAGATCCCTAGGATATAGGGGAAGAAAAAGGATAGCCTTCACGACTACTAGGGGCCTATAGAGTCGACTTTTGGTGGAAAGGTAGCCCACGGTTTAGGATTTATAATTTAACTGAAGTCAGATTATAAGAGACTGTCTTTTCAGCTCTATCATTATTAATAGAAAAGTGAACTAAGTTACTAGTTGCTAAATTTCAAATTATAAATAAGGTAATAATCATGAAGTAATATAAAACAAACAAAATGATGTGCTTTTGGAAACTGAAACTGAAACCTTTACAACTTATAGCACCTAGAAACCAATAGAAATCTTGCTAGAAAACAAAGTAAAACAAGCAATACAAACTAAACTAAAAAAATACTTCATGCACTAAATTAAGCAAGCGTAGAAAATCATAAACAATACAATCTTCAAGAAAAAATAAAATCGGCTTCCAGTCAAATTCTTTTATTTTTTTATATGTTAAAACGTTTCGACACTATGGTGTCATTTTCAATCATTTATTCCTCTGCATTCCTCAACTTTAAATAAAATAACAATAACTACAATAATATAAAATTTGTTTACATAAATGTCCAAAAGATAATATACTATGAGTATAAATACCTGGAAAGTCAATCTTTTTTAAAAAACATTTTTAAGGAGGTCCTTCGTCCTCCATAGTCAAACTTATATTCCATTACATAAAAACCAAACCCTGATCCTTGAACCATCTAATCCTTTATTCTTATTTTTATCAGTTATTAGACTTTAGTACAAATATAACCAACTATGTTCTAAAAAGTACATAAATAAAGTAAAATTAAAATTTTTTTTTTTTTTTTTTTTTTTTCAAAATATAAGTATTATTATGATCTATTATTTTTTAATTTCAAAATTATGGATGAATATAATTTGCTAATTTCTCCTGCCTCTTTTCTATCGTTTACAGCATTTTCTAATTTATCATTTATAAATAAAGCCTCTAAATTTTTTCTTTTTATAGTATTATCTTCTCTATGTAGAATTTTAGGCTTATCGAAGTCAAAAGTGTGCAATTCCTTTTTACAATGTGCTGATAATGCTGTACTTGTTTTAGCTTTAGGTTTAATGTTATTTTGATGGTGATATATTCTGTTTTTTAAGTGTGTACTTGTTTGTCCAATGTATATTCCATCACAATTATTACAAGTAAGTTGGTATATTAAATTTTTGTTTTCCATAATTGGTATCTTATCCTTTTGACTTGTTATAATGTTTTTGATTGGGTTACTTGTTTTGTGTGCTATCTTCATTTCTGGTATGTCATAAATTTTAAAGGTCGGTTCGATTTTTTCTGATAAGCCTCTGATATAGGTTATACTATTATATTTAATTTTATTATGTTTTAATTCTATATCTTGTGCTTCTGTTACTATATTAATTTTATCAATGTCTATAAGTGGATCTATGTTATTAGTTTCTTTTACAAAAAAATTAGTTATTTTGGATTGAGAAGGTTTAATTTTTATTGCATTATTTTGGCTATGTATTTTTGAAAAGTTAGTAGATTCTTTTGCATTTAATTTATTTTTTATATTTATAGGTAAGTGATTATCTTTTATATTTAAATTGATTTGTTTATGCCATAAATCTTTTATTAGTTTGATTGGAAAAGCATTGTTAAGAAGGATTTTGAATATTTTGTTTTTCGTTTCTTTTAAAAATTCTACATCTGTTAATTTTATTGATCTATTAATTAGATTTAATGCTATGTTTTTTATTTGATGTCTCGGGTGATTTGAATAATAATTAAGTAATTTATTGGAGGTGATATCCTTTTTATACCATTTTGTTTTAAGGTTATTATTTTGTTTTCTTATGATAGTAAGGTCTAAAAAATTTATTGAGTTATTATTTTCCAATTCTTGTGTAAATTTTATATTTTTATTTTGTTTATTTAGGATTTTACTAAAATTTTCTAAATTATTTTTATTTGTGATAATTAAAATGTCATCTATGTACTTTACTAATAACATAGGGGGGTTGTTTAATTTTTGTAGGCTATCTTTAATAATGTAGTTTAGTACTATACCAGATATATTTACAGATAATCTGCCTCCCATTGGTAATCCTTTTGTTTGTTTAAAAAATTGGTTATCGAAAGTAAAAAATCCATTTTCTGTACATAGTTTAATACCTTCCAAAAAAATGGATTTACATTTTATACTAGTATATGGTTCGATGTTTTCCCAATTATCATTTATAAGTTTGTAAGCTAATTTTAATGGTATATTTGGAAACATAGATACCACATCCAAACTACTTATTATCTGTTCTTGCTCTAATTTCATATTGTTTAATTTATTTTTTAATTCAATTGCATTTTTAATGTCATATTCGTTACTGTTATTTAAATAATCTAAGGATTTATTTAAAAATTTTGAAAGGTTATCTGTTGGATTGTTTGTTCCATCTACAATAGGTCTACAAGGATATCCTTCCTTATGTAATTTGATTAAACCGTGAATTCTAGGGTTACTGTAGTATTTATTTGATAGTTTATTTTTAAAATTTTTATCTATATATCTGTATCTAACTAACTTTTCTAAATATTTATTTATTTTAATGTTCAGTTCATTCATCGGGTTGTATCTTATACTTTTGTAAGTGTCTTTATCATTCAAAATGTCTAAAATCTTTCTCTTGTAGTCTGATTTAGTTATTATAGCTAATTTTTTAGTTTTATCACTTTTAATTATGCATAGATCTTCATTATTTTTAAAGAAGATCTTTGTAGTTAGGATATCTTTATTTATAATTTGAGTGAATCTATTTAGTGTATTTTTAGGTTTATTTTTTTCTTTATTTAAATAATTTAATATGTTTTTACTGATGGTATTCCGTAAGCCATTTTTATGGTTTTCTGGAGTGTCTATGAAAGTTATTATTGCTTCTACATCTGCTATCATTTGATATATATTTATTTTTTTATTTTTTGGTTCATAATTGAAATTATCGCCTAAACTTAATAAATTTATAATATTGATAGGTATTTCTCTAGAAGTTAGGTTGATTACTCTATTGTCTAAGTGTAAGTTATTATAATAATAAAAAATAATTAATTGTTTTTTGGTATATTGATTATTTCCTTGGATATTATTGGAGTATATAGTTGTTTTGTGTTTATCTAAAATTTCGCTATTATTATATGGGTTTTTGAATTTCATCCTATTAGGTTTATTTGTTTTGATATTAATGTTTTTAAACTTAATTTCTTTAATATTTTTATTCCATCTTTCACATATATTTGTAATTAAAACTTGCAAATTTTTATCTGAAATTTTTTCTATAGTTAGTTTCAATTTTTTTCTTATTGAATTGGTTAACCAGAATGCCTGTTTTTTGTCTAAATTCACTATTTTATGTCCTATATAATTAAAGAAATTATGATGTTTTGTGTTATTTAGGAAATTTTTATTAAAACAGTTTTCTATATTAATTATATGAGATAAAAGATGATTAGGTAAAATTTGGTTTTCCATGCATAATTTAAGGTAAGTTAGTTTACATTCAGCATTAATTAATTTTAAATTCAAATCAAAAATCATTCTCAGTGTATTTATACTCAATTTAAAATTATCTGGACTTACATTTTGATGTTTTGTACAATTCAATAGTTCATTCTTAAAATTCTTAGTCAAATCTTCTACTAATTTGTTATTAGATGCAGTTGGTGCTCGGATTTCACCTTGATTGTTCATTCTTATAATTTTTTCCTTTTTTCAAAACTGGATTTATTTGAATTTCATCTTCAAGAAAAAATAAAATCGGCTTCCAGTCAAATTCTTTTATTTTTTTATATGTTAAAACGTTTCGACACTATGGTGTCATTTTCAATCATTTATTCCTCTGCATTCCTCAACTTTAAATAAAATAACAATAACTACAATAATATAAAATTTGTTTACATAAATGTCCAAAAGATAATATACTATGAGTATAAATACCTGGAAAGTCAATCTTTTTTATTTGACTGGAAGCCGATTTTATTTTTTCTTGAAGATGAAATTCAAATAAATCCAGTTTTGAAAAAAGGAAAAAATTATAAGAATAAACAATACAATTTAATTTAAGCAATGATAATTTAGAAGTCAATCAACATGCAGGAGCTGAGCTAATCCCAGCTATTATTATTAAGTAACAGCGATTATAACAACCAAACAGTCAAAATATTATAGATCAATAAATATAGTCAATCAATACAATACTTATGAGAATGCAATTACTATTATTTCAATGATAAGACATACAATTTGTAATCTCAAAGGGAATAAATTGTATTTAATAAGATAACCATTCATCGAGATACACCAGCATGCAATTAAGAAAGATAAGCTATCACAGTAGAATCTAAAAAGATAACTTCTTAGGAGTTAAATAATACAAGTGGGTGCTTATTCAGACTTCCCTGGTTGGCCCAAGTCAAGCTAAGGCAATTCATAAATTATGTAGGTAACAAAGATGCAGTTTTACTTGATTACTATAATACTGGCATAATAGATGAATGAAAACAAACTATACCATTATTATAAGCACCAGATGTAAACAAAGCATTAGCTTTGTTATTTTATAAATTTCTTTTATAAAATAACAATGCCATTATTTGATTTGTACTTTTTTTTAACAATTAGTAGTTCCTTTGAATCTTATAAACTTAATTAATTGTTCCAAATTACTTAAATTATATTATAATACCAAAACAAATTCCATATATACATCAAATCCAACTTGTTCAAGTTAACCTATCTATGAAGTGATATTATTTATAAGAAATGTAAGAAACTACTATTTGTATTTTCCTTTTTCCTCTTATAAATCTACACAATAGAACCAATTCTCCTTCGACTTTAAGCAAATTTATGCCCCACAATGGGTAGCCATTTATTTAATATAACCCTTAGGTATGGTTGGGCGCCTGGCTATGTTCTAGCCTTGATATTTAGTTCTTCTTAATTGAAAAAAAAAGAATATTTTGTGAAACATACCTGGGATATTAAACCTGATAATAAGGCTCCGGGCTAGGCTCAGGAGTTAGGGCGGTTCGCATAATTACACACAGAAAAGCAGAAGGGTGTTCTATGTACAGATCTATTTACAGACAATAACTATACAACATTATATTATATACAAACTTAACTAAATATATACAACTTATTACAAAAAAAAAAAGAAAACTAGATATATATAAATACTATGTACAAAAGATAGAAAAAAAAAGAAAAGAAAAATGGTCATCACTCTACAAATTTAATTCTTACTCTGGCATGTCAAGTATAAAAGAAAATATAAAAGAAATTGTAAAAGAAAATATAAAAGATATAAACCAAAAAAATGAATAGTGAATGAAATATGAATTGTCGTGCACATGTATACTCTAATCTCATTAGTCCCACCTGAGGAAGGTAATATGCAGGTTTTTCCCAGGTTACCAGCTGATTTTTGGGGTCACAGTCTTTATCCTTTTTTCTTCATATATGATTATAACAGTTAATATTTATTAATATAATGTATAAATCTATTCTTCATACTCAATTAATAGTTACCAATTTCGACCTCAATTCTTGTCGGTACTGCACTGCTTGTTTTGTTGTTCTGTTTTATTTAATTCTCATCCCATATGAGGGCTAATTAATTAATTATGAGGCCCTTCAAATTGGGCCGAAACATTGGCAAAAATAAAATTAGTTATACTTATTTTGTGTAAAATTTGTAGACTGCACCCTCTGACCATTTTCAACATTACTAAAGATAAATTAAGATATTAGAATATTAAAATTATTATTATTTAATTTTAAAAAATGATTAACTATGATTTTATATCCGTTGAGTGATACTTTGGTTTTGATTTATTTGTTAATGATATTTAAAAGTAGTTGAAGAATTGCTATCTGATAATTTACTCTTTAGTTTTTTACTCATTAGTGGTTTTTCTATTGTTTATTATATGCTTTCTTGAAAATTAATTTAGTTTTAATCATCAATTTTTTATAAAATAGGCACCCATTAATGATGGTACTGCTGCAACTGGTTTCATTGGATTGAAACTGACTACAATAAAACAACATTTAGTCCGTGCTATGCTAGAGGCTATTGTATTTAGAGTCTTCCATTTATTTAGATCATTTCGTGAAGAAACTGACTTTCATCCTCAGTTTATAAGGTAATTAATTATATTTTTGTAAAGTTGTTAATACTGTTAATGATGTTTTCTCTTTTCTATTTATTATTCATTACTTTACAAGCTCTTTTATCGTTTCAATCTCGTAAGTATTTTAGTTAATGTAAAGTAAATACTGATTAATTACTATTTTTTCATTATGATAAATAGTGTTGCCCTTGTGAATTATGTTAGTATCACTGGCTGTGGTTTACACTTTAATTATCTTTTAATTAAAGCTTTAAGTATTTAATCAAATATATTTGGTATCCTTTTTTTATACTTAATTTTAAGGAAATATCTAATTGCTATATACTATTACCTATATCGAGTAATATAGCTTCTGTGACTATAATGGAAATAAATAAGCACTATACGTGGTTTATATAAAAAAAGTACATTATTTTTGAGTGTGCCTGTATGATTGTGCATGTGTATGTTTGTGCATGTCTGCTTGCCAGTGAGTGTGTGAGTGAATGTATGAGTGCACACATTATTAGCATGGTTTTTCAGGTGATTTCAGAAAATAAGTATGGTGAGTTGGATAAATTAAGATGTTGGTTGAATTAATTTATGGTATTCTCATTTTTGAAAGAAATCTGAAGAAGTGATAAAAAATTTATGATAGAATTGGATTATGGCTATGAGAATGGTAGATAGAGTTTGATAATGAAGGAACATAATTAATTATGTCTTGTCTTCTGAGTGTTTGGTGTGATTGGATTTTCATTTTATCTTTTTCTAGGTCAAAGTAAGTGGAACATTTGTTATCAATTTTTGTGGATCTCCATAATTTCTGACCCTTGATTGCTCCAATTATTATGTTAAAAATCTTCTTTACTTTATTTTTAAGGTCCACTTTCTAGGTAGTTTGCTTGTCAAACTCATCACATCAGGTTTTATTTTTATATACCATTAGCTTAAGATTTTTCTGATACCAGTTTTTGTGAGAAAGGTTATTTTTTTATTATAATTATTATGATTTACACTAGTTTTAATTTAAACATAGACTAACAAAGATGATTTTGTTAAGGTTATTTTAGAGTTTAAGTAAATCCTGATAATGTTTTAACTTTTTGGAGCTTGGGGTTCATCGGGCTATCATAATCTTGATTTATTTATTTTTCGTTGATATATTTTAGGTTGGATGGTGGAGTCTCTGACAATGAGTTTGTGTCACAGATGCTGGCAGATTTATTAAATCTGACAGTCAGGAAATCGGATAATAAAGAAATCGCAGCCATGGGAGCTGCTTTTTTAGCAGGCCTTTCTTCCGGTAGTACTAATCCCTTTCTATTTTAATAACTTTTGCATAAGTACATTTATATATTGTTTTAACTTATGTACTATTATATTTAAATTATGTTTTTGTTTTATAGTTTTTTTTAGACTATTGATTTAAGAATAATTATATTGATGGCTTTTGTTTGTAATTTTATTGATGGAAAAATCTTGATTAAGGTTATTAACGGCTTATTTATTATTTAAAGAATGAGAGTAAAGTTAAAATTAGAGATAAATATTATTGTGATGGCCAGAAGTCTTCTAAAATTGAAAAAATATCTTTTTTTTGTCTTCAACAATTTTGGATTATGCATTTTCCATGGTGATTCATATTAAATTGACTAATTTATGCAGCACCCCATTTTTGATTAGCACTTATAGCAATGTTTATCTCTTGTTGCTATCAAATGCTTGCGTGTACTCGATAAATAATAAGTGGAGATCAATATCATATTTATAGCATTTTCCTCATTTGTCGAACAACAAAAATTTGATCGGTGGCACCTCTACCTGCTCTGAAGCCACATTGCTAGTCTTCCAAAATTTCCTCGGCATATTTTTTCAGCTTTTTCAATATTAGCCTAGAAAGGAGTTTATAAAGAACCCCTAAAAGGGTCATTCCTCTGTAATTTTCGCATTTATCTTAATTACCTTTTTAAAAAAATAGGTTATATCAGTCCTACCTTCCAGTCATCCTGCATCCTTTCCTCTCTCCATTTGTCACAGATCAACTCATAACTTCATATATCTGCTACAGCCTTTAACCAATTCTGCCACTATCCTCTCCTCATTGGGGGTATTAAAGTTCTTTAAATCCATAATGACAAACTAAATATCCTCTTTGTCTGGCTCATCGATAACACAGGTCTGCAAAAAAACTTTTTTTAAAATTGTTTTGATTTAGTTAACTGATCTTTATGTAATTTTTGTGCTGATTTCAAAAATGACATTAGTTTTTTTTCTATCACATAAGGCTTGCCTACAAAATAAAGTTGAAGTTTTTGGAAAAAGTACAAAAAAAGAAAATTTTGTATTTGTTCTTATTATTATACATGAAGTAAAAGGAAAAAACAACAACCATACCTAGCTAAAATGAGCATAAAAGTGATGCAAATGTGTTGTAGAGTTATTATAAGTCTTTGTTAAAACGTTTTCTTTTTCCATCAAAGCTTCTTTTGGTACTTTTTCGGCTGTGTTCATGTGAATTTTCCCTTTTTAACATCCAACAGTAGTCTACCATCATGTTGACACTCCATCGTTTTTTTATATTTCTTTTATATCTTGATGAAAACGTTCTCCCTGTTCCTCACTTACAGCCCCAAGATTTTCTGGAAAGTAGTCCAGATGCGAGTGAAGGAAACGAACTTTGACACTCATGTTGCAGCCCAACATTTTGTAAGTTTGTTACAATTTAGCAATCAAAGTTTTGTAGTTTCGGTCTTTTTTGTTTCCTAGAAAGCCTGTCACAAGTTTAAATGAATTCCAGGCATTTTTTTCTTCCATTTCCATTTTAGTGACAAAGCTTTCATCTTTTAAAAGTTTTCTCATGTCAGGGCCAACAGAGACTCCCTCTTTCAGCTTAGTATCGGATATACCGGGAAACTGTTCACAAAGATACTTGAAACACCCTCCTTCTTTGGGTAATGCTTTCACAAACTGTTTCATTAGCCCCAATTTGATATGAAGTGGTGGAAGTAAGATCTTTTTAGGATCCACTAAACTAGGTCTTTCAGCATTTTTAACTCCAGGAATAAGGGCCTTCCATGATTCCAGGTACATTTTTGCAGAAAACTAGGCCACCCTCTTGAGTAAAAAAAGGGACAAAATCCTTTTTTTTTAATTGGTACCATGAAAATAAAACACCAGAGGCTAATGTTTTTCTTTAAGTCTAGACCCTAAAACCTCCCCTGAATCCTTTGGGAGGCCCAGATCTCGTACTAAATTGTTCAATTCTGATTGAGAGAAAAGTTTAGGGTCACTGGTACCTGGACCGTAGCTGTCCTCACTTTCGCTGCTACTATGTGACATTTGGTATAAATCGTCTAAAATATTGTCCAGGGTATCCGGAGGTGAAGAAATAGGCAAGTCAGGTCCATGAGGAACAGGGCGAATAGCTGAATGTATGTTGGTTGGGTATGAAATGTCCTTCCTGTTTTTTAAATTGAAACGTTGCACTGAACAAGAACAAAAATAAGTCATCACTCTGATTGTTAGGCTCTCTCCAAATCATGGGTCCTCCAAAACGAAATGATTTCTTCTTACCTTGAAACCAATGTCTCAGTTTTTCAACACACACAGAAAAGACTATATGGGGAGCCCAAGATTTATCTTGGTCCCCTAATTTAACACCAAAGTATGCAAAATACACCTTCTGAACAAAATTAGAAATACTCTTTCAAGTTTCCACAACCACTATTTGTACACAAAACTTCAGTTGTTTCTTCTGGTTTAGACCGTGTCAGTGAATTTTCTGCCTACATTTCGCCAGGCATGCTGTTGACTTCCTCAAGGCTTAATTGAGACTCCAAATTAGAAATGTTCCTTTATTGCTTCTTGACAGTATAACCCCTCACAAATTTAACAGAAACAGTTAGGAGAGTTGAGACATCCTCTAGTAGCCATTTCTTCTAAATAGCACAAAATTGTTTGATGTGTACACCACAGTGGCTAGCTCCACACTGAGTCACAGACTGCAATCAAGGTCACGACTCACTACATTCCTCACGACGTCTAGCAGACAGTAGGATTGGGGAGGGAGGAGACCCCTGAAAATAAGAAATTTTCAGGTGAAATTTGTGACTTATCCAGGGGTGATGGAATTGTCTCACTATTTTTTCCGTAATCAGCGCAAAAAATACTGTTTAACCCATTAGTTCAGTATGCTACAATTTTTTAGTCACAGACCTGTATAATCAGTTGTTGGTGCTATTCCTGAAACTCTTATTCCATCTCATTAATCTCCTCCCTCAAATCAACGTTAAGCAGCTCCGAGAAATGTTTCTTCCACCTGTTTATCACCACCCTCTCGCCATCCAATACCTCGCCTGGTTTACTCTTACAATTATTCAGCTTTGGCTGGTACTTTTTCCTGCACCAGTTTATTTCCTTATAGAATTTACTGCTCTCTTGTTAACTGTTTAGCATTTCTATACTTTTAAGATTCTTATTGATCATTTTTCTCTTTTCCTTTCTAGAGACCTTCTTTGCTTCTCTTCTTCTTATATCATAAATCTCTATATTTTGTCTAGTAAATCTCTGTAGCATCATGTGTCTGGCTTGATTTTTCGCTTTCGCACATTTTTCACTGTACCATTCTTCATTTCTTCCGCTTGAAGACTATCCCAATGTCTCCATCACTGCCTTGCTTAGAGTTTCTTTTACAATTTTCCATTTCTTCTTGAAATGGGAAACTTTCCTCGTTTTCTTGCTCTGGTTAGTTTCCGTCTCTCTTTCCGCTCTTCATCTCCCTCTCCATAACTTAAAAACTCCTTAATTCTTTCCCCACCTTTGATTTTTCAGTATTCCATTTTAATTGTTTAGTTGATCGTGGCCTTCCTATTTACACTATCCTTTGTTGTAACTTAGCTCTAACCAAAAAGTAGTCTGAATCGCAATTAGTGCCTCTCAGACATCTCATTCTATGATGTTTGACAAATTTCTTGTTGATATCAAGATTTGTTCTGTTTGAATCACCACATCTCTTCCTGGTGCTTCCTATGTTCTATTATGTGTTTTCTTATGTGGAAAGAATGTGATTGTTATATGTATTCTATACGTTTCTGCACATTGGGCCAGTAGCATACCAGTCTTACTTGTCTCATGCAATGTGTGCCTTCCATCGACTTCCTTAAGAGATTCTTCTCTCCCAATTTGGGCATTAAAGTCTCCTAATAGCACAATCACATCATATTTGTGTACTTTTCCAATGCTGCTTCCCAAGATATCATAAAATTCCTCTTTGCTGTCATTGTAAGCATTTTCTGTTAGAGAGTATGCAGAAAATAAAGATATATTTCTATTGTGTATCTACTTTTAACCCTTAGTTTGTATGGTCTGTAGGTTCAAAATGAAGAGTAGGTTTTATTAATTCACCAGAAGCCCGTTCCTACTTGACCAGTTTTCTTATCTGGACCACTATATAATATTGAGAAATCCTTTTTATCAATTCTTACATTTCCATTCCATCTTATTTCTTGTAGTGCTGCAATATCTAGAATAGAATAAAAAAGTAACTTTATTCTGGGACTATGTCTCTTTAGAATAACAAATATGAACAGAAAAAGAAACATAATGTTTATCTGGCCAGAAGGCTAAGTATTACAAATCATAAAGCGTGTAAAAGATGACAAAAAACAATTTAAAAAGAAATATTTAAACAAAAATAATAATATGTAAATGAACAGTAAAAGTCTTGACAAGATATTAAGCAATTAAAGAGAATTGATAAATCCATAGCTTTTGTTGAATGCATGAGCTAGCATGCAATAAATTCTTTACATGATGTACAGCTTCTTAAAAGACAAAATTAAAATAAATAAATAGTACAATGGATTTCTATACATTACAATCAAAGCTAATGACTAACCTGCTTAGAGAGCATCTTTCTGGGAAGCTAGGAGATGTTGGAAAAGCAAGAATTTAAATAACGATAGTGAGGGACTATGACGGATATTAGGAGGGATGGAGTTCCACAGTGTGGTGGAGCGGGCAAGAAAGGAGCGTTCGAATGCTTTGGTTCGGTGGGAATGAATATAGAGATCGGAAAGGCGGGATATATAATAATCACATTCTTATATAACAATCGAATTCTTTCCACATAAGAAAACACATAATGGAACATAGGAAGCACCAGGAAGAGATGTTTTATGGTGTTGAATTGAGGATTTGAATTGGAGGAGGGTGTAAATATATGAAGGGTGTTGAGAGTAAATAGATTGGTATAAGAATGTATGAGGAAATATTGCCTTCGGAAGGGAGGGAAGAGCCACTTTAACTCATCATAAAGGTGGGACACGCGCGATCGCCTAGGAGTGCCAAGCACAAACCTTAGGCGTTAGTAAAACAAAATCCTCGGTTTACTGGAAGAGTTTTATGCTTCCTCAGTGTGCCTTACCAGATTTAAGCAGTGCCTTAATTTTCATGAGACAATGTTATGTTCATATTATGTTTCATCAGTCTGTCAGCAATTTCTTTCATTTTGCCCAATCTTAACTTTGTATTCTTGTTCCATATGGCTAATGTTACTAACTATTGTATAAAAAGAAGGTTGGGAAAAGAAGTTGATTCCACAAGTGACATCATATGAAGAAGGACCACATTCGTCTTTACATTAAATTCAACCAGTTGAATATCATCAAAGAGACTAAACTGATCGAATGTTAACTGAACCTCTGTGTGTAAAACACGAATTAACTTTTCTCTCTTCTCATATATGATTTTTTTTTTTTGTAAAATTTTAGTAGATTTTGATTAATTGAATATATCTTTTTAAATTTTTAGGTTTCTGGAAAAATAAGGAGGAAGTATGCAGTTTGATTAAATATTCAAACACTTTCTATCCCCAGAAAGTACGAATAGAACATAATAATGAAGAATTTGTTAAATGGTGTAAGGCGGTAGACAGATTTACAAGATGGTATTGATATTTGTTGATTTTTCTTTGTGTGCCTTCAAACACCAACATAAAAACAATGAATGTTTGTATTCTCCTAGATTATTAATTGGTTCATCATAGTACCTGAATTTTATTTGTTTGAGTGATGGTGCCTAATTTCTAAATGCTCAATTATTAATAAAAAATACGTCATTCCCAAAGTTTTAGATTAGTTTAATATAAGAGTGATGAATCAATGATTTATTTTTATTGATTTGGCTGCTAAATATACTTCACTGTATCAATGAATCAATGGTATATTTAATATTCAATTTATTAGTGTTTTTTTTTATATTCTACTTTAGCCATGGCACCACTTTATAAATAATAAGGTTGTCTTGGCTGTTAAAAAAGTTCTATTTTTGTATAGCTATTTGTCATTAAAAAAATTGTTATGGTTACGAGAATGTGCCTTTGTTAAAATTATGATGTTAAATATATATTTTGGTTAAATTTATATTTTTTTTACTTAACTTTTTTCTTACATTTATGTGTAAGAATACTTAATCAATATACCATGTAGTATTTACTTACTTTAAATTACTATAGTAATTACTTTTTTTTACTATAGTAATTACGGTAGTACTTATAAGTACTATGTGGTACTTTCATAAAAATATGTGATCTACACAATGGAATTGAGGTAAACACTTTTTTTAACTCCTCGTTTTACTGGAAGAGTTTTATGCTTCCTCAGTGCGCCTTACCAGATTTAAGCAGTGCCTTGATGTTCATGAGACAATGTTATCTCCATCATATACGATAAGCATGATCTCAAAACCTATTTTATTTTCATTATAAGCCCCTCTCTTAACTTAATATCGAACCTCATTAAAAAAAAAATGTTTTTATTACCTCATTAATATAAATATTTTTTATATTTAAAAAAAGCTTTAATATTTATATTAAAATTATCAACATTTAACACTGACTTTTAATTCTTGTTTTTAAAGATACAAATCTAATTATAACTTTTGTTTTTGGAATCAAAAAATAACATTCATAATATGACTTTTCTTTGTTGAAGCAATTTATGAAAACTGTATTCTGACTTTTATTATTATTATTCGGGTTACTCTCAGATTCATTATTCAAGTCGGTCAAATTCACTAACAACTTAGCAATGTGCTTCAGTCAATATTGTACCACATTATCACATTTTGTACTCCAGGATGGATAAAGCTGTAAGGAGGACAAGGATTTTCATATAACTAAAAAAGCTCTTAAAAAAATAATATTTGTTTTAATTTTATAACAAATATTAAAAGAATAAGGTAAATAAGTAAATAAAGTGATATAACTTAATTCATAAGTATCAAAACCTAGGCATTATAAAAAAAACTGTTGAAACCTACATGAACTAGGAAACATACATACATACATACATAGCTGGCGCTACATCCCGTCACCGAAACTGGGTCTCCTCCAAAAGCCTTCGCCAGTCAATACGATCAGCTGCAGCAGCTCTCCAGTTTCGAACTCCCAGCAGAGCCCATGCTTCCGATGTCACTGAGTCCTCCCATCTGACATTTGGCCTGCCAACCCTTCTTTGTCCATGCATCCTTCCGGGCAGCATCCTCCCGGGTTTCGCCGAATCATCCATACGTGCGACGTGCGTTAAGGAGGGTTGTGTCGAGTTGGATTCTGGACATACATACTACTTTCTCTGCAGCGAAGTTAAAAAGAAGACAGGCAAGAGCATCCCCCTGTCTTACACCGCAATTAGTATCGAAGTCCACCGAGAGATCACACCCCACTCGTACTACACACTTTGACCCCGACATCGTCATTTTCACGAGGCGTATCAATTTAGTTGGGACGTTCATTTCCAAGAGGGCCTGATAGAGCTCCGGCCGAGCTACACTATCGTAGGCGGCTTTAAAATCAACAAAGAGGTGGTGGGTAACTGTTCTATACTCTTTGCATTTTTCCAGCATCAGCCTCAGTGAGAACAGTTGGTCCAATGTGGACCTCCCTTGTCTAAATCCCGCTTGATATTTGCCTATCTCCCTCTCGGCATGAGGAACCAGTCTCTCGAACAGGATGTTTGAAAGAACTTTATAAGCTCATGAGAGGACCACTATGCCTCGATAATCGTCGCAGTCCAACTGGTCCCCCTTTTTGTGCAGTGGGCAGATAATTCCCCTTTTCCAATCCTCAGGCATCTTCTCTTCTTCCCACATCTTCAAAATGAGGTTATGGAGTTCCTTTCTCAATTGCATTCTTCCATAATGTATCAGTTCTGCCTGGATTCCATCCAAACCCGGAGCCTTGTTGTTTTTCAGCTTATCCATGGCCGCTTCTATCTCTTCATCATCCGGTGGCTCGGCATCGTTAAGAAGTCGTCCTCTTCTCTGGCTATTTCTCCTTCAAAGTCCTCTCTTTGAAGTGCACCACTGAAGTGCCTTGCCCATCTCTTCAAAATTCCCCCTCTCTCCGTCAACAGGGTCCCGTCCTCATTCCTGCACATAGTTATTTTTGATAAAATAGAGCCAAAAACTCAAAAAGAAACACTATTATTTATTATAATGCAATTGGGGATAACCACAATGCAAAGCCTTATGTTTCAAATCTAGTAATACACCCACTTACCAGTCGTCGTTTCGCCTATTCAGGCATTATCAAGACACAAAAACAAAAAAGGGTTATGTGAATCACATCTCGAAGGTGCAATACCTTTTTCTTCGAGATGTGATTCACATAACCCTTTTTTGTTTTTGTGTCTTGATAATGCCTGAATAGGCGAAACGACGACTGGTAAGTGGGTGTATTACTAGATTTGAAACATAAGGCTTTGCATTGTGGTTTTTCCCAATTGCATTATAATAGTTATTTTTGGTTTGAAGACATTGCGGCCCTCATTAACCTTCAGAAAGAAGAGGCGAGTGTCGCGAGATGTCCTGCAGCTTTCTATATCCTTCATCCTGCAGTTCTCCCATGCTCTCTTGTTTCTCCTGTGCAGTCTCTTTTCCTCTCTTCTTTTATTTCGGTAGGTCTCTTGTGTTAGACGTGTATGGCGCTGGAAGGCCTTCTTATACGCTTCATTTTTCTCATTTGTAGCTTCAAAGCATTCATCATCAAACCAAAGAGACCTCCTGCTTCTTGTCTGTAATCCAAGGACTTCCTCTGCAGCAGTTTCCACCGCTCTTGAAATCCCGGACCACTGGTCATCTACTGTGTCATTCCTATCCCTTAGTTTCTCCTTTAGCTTCATTTCAAGGTGTTGTTGATAGGTTTCACACACTTCAGGATCCTTCAGTTTATGAGCATTGAATTTTTTCACGCCCTCTCCAGTATCCGAGTTCCGTTTTGTGGTGATCCGGGCACGTATACGAGCAATACTGAGGTAATGATCCGAATCCAAGTTTGCTCCTCTATATGTCCTTACTCCAATTAAGTTGGACCTGTGACGAGAGCTGATTAAGATGTGGTCAATCATGAATTAGGAAATGCAGAACTAAATGATTTGGCCATACTATCAACTTTTATATGTGGAAGAATTCAAAACCTTTGGGAAAGTGTCTGTTCCATTCAACTGACAGTTTCCATGTCCATATCCTTTCCATAAATGATGTTAGCTTGTCTTTCCAGTCTCGATTTTTTTTTAATATCTAGCATTTTCTGATTCTGTTTTTTTTTTCTTTCATCTCTTGAATTTATTTATTAATAAGGACTATGATTATTAATATTGGCAAGTAACATAGCTCAAACCATTCTTCCTTCCTTTTTTTTCTTCTGTTTTTCGCCAAGAACATCTTTAGTCGCCTACTATGCTGCTTGTTTTAGTTCTGACCAATGTGTGCATCAAATTCCTTTTATAATATTTCGTTCTTATTTCGAAATACTCTTCGGAAGAAACGTACTTGTTTTTTCTTTAGAGGGCAATTTTTCGATATTATGAGTAGTACTTTTTTGTTCGTATAGTATTTTCTTTTTATTCCCTAATCTTTGCTTGTATTTTAGTTTAACCAAGTTGTGATCACTGTTGCAGCTTGCTTTTTAATCAATCTATCCATGGTCTATCTGGTTTTTTGTTTGTCAATCTGGAGAAATGATTTTTTTTGTGGTTAAACATTGTGCTCATAATATTCATCCCCTTTGATATGGCAAAGTCTATTATTTTTGTTCATTTATTATTTGTAACACCATGTTTACTTCAGGCTTGTATATCTCCTCTTTTCCAATCTTGGCATTTAGACCGCCCAGCACAATTCTGACATCATATCAAGGTAGTCCCTCATATGTTCTTTCCATAATATTGTAAAATTCGTCTTTGCCTTCTTCTTCCTTTTCTTCTGTGGGTGCATGCACACTGATCAGGGATATGTTACTATAGTGTCCCAGTCTTATCCTACAGATTCTCTAATTAACGGCTGTGTAGCTGACTAAGGAATGCTCCAAGGTTTTCCTTATAACAAAACCTGTGCCACATTAGTCTTTTGGTTTCCACACACAACGGAGAGAGAGAGAGAGAGAGAATTTCAAGTTCCTATTCTTAGTATTGCTATGTTTCCACTCTTAAATATATCTTGGATATATATATATTGATATTTGGGATGCCAGAGTCTCATTTAGGATGAGTACTCAAATATTTATTTATACGCCTTTATCTTAATTGGGCTCCTTTCCAAAGGTCTATTCTTGTGTTTACCAATTTACTTATCTATTTTACCTTCAATATATTATTTATAAATAAATATTGTATCTGGGGTATGAAAGCACCAAAAGAATTACTCTATTCCTATTCCACATTGGCCTTCTATTGGCATTTCTTCGTTTCTTGACTATATATGATTATTAAAGTTTGTATTTTCACTTATTGGTCTGCTAGATGGAGGTACTTCAGCATCAGCAAGGTTACCCTTCATTAAATTAATCTTACAGTCTCTTGGATCGTCATAATTACTAATAGGTCCCTCAAAAGAGCAATTTTCTTTATTGATTACTACCTCTTCTTGGTTTGTTTCCTTCTTCTTTATTCCTTCTACCTCGTCCGTGTTATTATCCATATCCTCTATCCTTTTGTTTATACTTGTATTTATTTATTTCACCACATTATCAATTTTTTTTCGATGTTTTCCCTCAGTTCTTTTAATTCTTTTTTATTGTCTTCCCTCATTTTTTTTTAACAAATTCAATAAACTAGACTCCATTTTGAATTTAAAAGTTCGAATCACCCCACGCGGCAATAAAATAATAAGAATAATCAACTATAATTATGTCACTAGAAAAAGTTAAGAAACAAAAAATTCAATCTATTAATCTGAATCATTAACCAAAGGTGATTTTAAAATTATTGAGAACATAAAGTTAATAAACATACTTAATTAAACAAATTGTAATTAGTAAATTGAATGGTAAGTTCCCCACAAGCTGGATGCCATAAATAAATGCTATGTGGGGTATGTGAGCATCACAGAGGATTACAATAAGGATCGTTTATTATATCCATTTCAACAAGATTAATGATTCAGATTTTAGTGTATAAAAAAGGATTGCCATAAAATACTTTACAGGAAATAAATTAACCTTATCTGTGGACAGGGGTAGATTGGGTTACTGGTCGGTCTTCGCCGTGCTGCCTCCAGGATTCTCTATCTTCTGCCAGATCTCTCCTCCTTGCTGTGCATCTCCAGAGTACTCCTCCTGCTCCGCCTTCGTCTCCCGACTACCTTCCTTCTCTGTGTCTATCTCTCAGAGTGCCTTCTCCAGCCTCGTTTTTCAAGAGTTTTCTTCTCTCCCCCTCTCCATCCTTCTCCACCATCTTGGGCCATAAAACTTCATGTGTCCCGACGTGACACATTTCCCCGCTCAGCATCCCTTTCATGGTGCCGCCCGCATCAGTACATAGCAGTATATGTTATTCTTATTTTTAGTTCGTTCTCGTATTTTGTTCTGTTTTATCTGCTTTAGCTTTACTTTGGTTGACTTCCCTCAACCCGGATTCAGAATGCCCCCCCGTAATGGGGAAGTGATTTTTAACCGGCACCATTCCATGAGCTTTTTAAAAAGTGTTAAGATATCAATGATTTCTTAAAGGAATCCACTGACATGGTTTCTTACGGGTTAGGGTTTTTAGTCCTAAGCCCAACTCTCCTGTTTTATCCGGGCTTGGGACCGGCTGTGACATTTAGCAAACCAACTCCACAGGCATGTATCTCTTGCTGTACTGACTACTCTAGTAGATCTTTGAGTTACTGAGTACATATACACAAATCTTTGAGTACATTATTCTCCTCTAGTGGCTCCCAGCAACCTTTCTGGCCGGGTCAGAAGTTATCAAGGACAAAACATTGAGGATTCAAGAGAGCATCCGAGCTCTTGGGAGGTCCCTAGAGCTCTGTCCTATGGAAACTAGTGTTCTATGAGTTTCTGGGAGTGCTGGCAGAAGAACGTTTTTCCACAAATACTTATATGGATGACCTGGCTGTTGTGGTGGCGTCGAATAACAGCGCCAGATTGAAACATTAAGCTTAACAGTGCACCGACCTAATAGGATAATGGTGCAAGAGGAAGAAGTTGAAGAAGGCGGTTTCCAAGACTCCTAAGACTGTAAAACTTCCATATGAATCGGTTCATAGCTCTGCTAACACTGAGAACTAAGTACTGTTCACGATCCTGCATGGACCTGAAGCGTCCAATGTTCAAAGTAAATAAAATAAAATAGCTTCTTAGAATATATTCTAATTTACAAATCATACTTAAGTTGAACATTTAACTTTATAGTACGTGGTAAATTATAAGTTAAGAACTATTATATATGGATGCTATTTTGTATAGCAAAGAACATATGTAAGAAGTGAATTTTTATCTCATTTCCTTTTCGAAGATGAAATTGCAGTGACTTCTTCGATTGTATTGAATTGAATTGAATTCGATTGAAAAGCAAATAAGAGATTACAGATACAAATTGAACATAAAAAAACAACAAAAAAACAAGGAGAAATAACTAGCTTTCATCATCATCATCACAGGCACTACAACCCGGTACGGGTCTTCGCCGCATCAATACGTCGCCTCCATTCCTCTTTGTCTTGTGCAAGGGTCTGCCAAGCTCTGGTGTCCAGAAACTTCACTGCATCGGCTTCGACCTCATCCGCCCATCTCAGTCGTGGCCGTCCTCTCTTTCTTCTGCCATCCACGTACCCAAACAATAGCCGCTTGATTGGTCCTTCCCTATCCATCCTTGTGATGTGCCCAGCCCATCTTAGCCTAGAGAGTCGTATAAATTCCACCACATCCGGTTCCCGGTAAATTTGGTACAACTCTGCATTATGCCTTAGTCTGTACTGGTCATTGACATTAACTGGGCCAAACATCCTTCTCAGAATCTTTCTCTCAAAGACTTGCAACCTAATAGCGTCTGTTCGTGATAATGGCCATGTCTCCGAGCCATAAATCAGAACAGGTCTAATAAGAGATTTGTACAGGATGATCTTGGTGGATCTAGCCAGCAAATGCCCTCTCAATATCTTAGCCAGGCCAAAATAACACCTATTAGCTGAAGTGATCCTTCTCTGTACATCTTGACTGGGCATATTTTCTGCACAAACTAAGGACCCTAGGTACACGAAATTGTTTACACTTTCAAATGTGTAATCTCCAAATGTAACTGTAGGTGGTGGTGGCCTTGTTGAGTTGGCAATCATGTATTTGGTCTTCGTTTGGTTAATACTTAGGCCCATTACCCGTCCAGCTGCCTCTATGGCTAAGAAGGTCCTTTCCAAGTCCGTCTGCGATCTAGCTATAATATCTATGTCATCTGCATAGGCTAATATTTGGATTGACTTGGTGAGAATCGTCCCACTTCTTTGGACTTCGGAATCCCTTATCTCCTTTTCTAGTGCGAGATTAAAAAGTAGGCATGATAGGCCGTCTCCTTGTCTTAGCCCCCTTGTGGTCGTGAATGCCTCTGATAGGTCTCCTTGTATTCTAACCTGACATTTCGATCCTATCATCAGCAGCTCTGTTAGATGGATCAATTCAAGGGGAATATTCATTGTTTCCATCGCCTGGTACAACCTCTCTCTAATGACACTGTCATATGCACTGCTAAAATCTATGAAAAGGTGGTGTGTGATGATATTGTATTCTCTTGTTCTTTCGAGCAGGGTCCTTAGTGCAAAGATTTGGTTGGTTGTTGATCTTCCTCTCATGAAACCACATTGGTAGACTCCCACCTCTCTTTCTGCATGAGGGAGTAGCCTCTGGTAGACGACATTAGATAGCACCTTGTATGTGCAACTGAGCAGGGTTATGCCACGGTAATTATTGCAATCCGTTTGGTCTCCCTTTTTATGGAGAGGGATGATGATGCCTGTATACCACTCCTCAGGCATGGTCCTAGTTATCCAAATACTATGGAGAAGGTCACGAATCGCTTTGATAAGTTCATTTCCACCAGCTTTCAGTAATTCTGCAGCTGTGTTATCAGATCCTGGGGCTCTGTTGTTCTTTAGTTTTTGAATGGAATCAAAAATCTCCTCGTCATCTGGTGGATCGGTTAATTCGACGGCATCGCACAGAACAGGGTTTACACTATCCACTGCAGGGGCCTGAGAAGTTTCTAATATACTTCCAAAGTGGAAGGCCCATCTGCCAAGGATATTATCTTTATTAGTAATTAATAATCCATCCTCTCCTCGGCATGCATTGGATCTAGGCTTAAATTTCTTTCGCTGGGCATTCACACTCTTGTAGAAGGCTCTTACATCCGCTTGACCTTTTAGTTCTTCTATTTCCTTTATTTTCTCAAGTTCTTTACTTCTCTTCTTCCTTCTATGAATGCCTTTCTCTTCTCGCCTTCTGTCTTTATACTCCTTTACTGCTTGGCGAGTTCTGTGCTTTTCTATCATTCTCTTATATGCTTTGTTTTTCCTGTCTGTCGCTGCCTGACATTCCGAATCAAACCATTCAGACCTCTGGAGAGCTTCCCTCATACCCAGAACCTCTTCTGCAATTTGATTGATGGCAACTTTGCAGTGGTTCCATCTTCCATTCACCGTATCTTCAGATGGGCCCCCTTCTAAAGCTTTATCAAGCCTCTGCTTAAATTCTTCCCTAAGCTCTGGTTCATGTAGTTTTTGGGTATTGATCCTTTCCTTTCTAGCACCTTTCATTTTATGAGTATTACTTATTCTGGCTCGAAATCGTGCCACAACCAGATAGTGATCGCTATCAACATTAGCTCCTCTAAATGTTCTCACTGCCATGAGACTAGACCTTTGTCTCCGACTAACCAGGATGTGGTCAATTTGGGTGCTTGTATTGTTGTTTGGTGTAACCCACGTAGCTTTATAAATGTTCTTACGATCAAACTTGGTGCTACCAACAACCATATCCTGGGATGCGGCGAAATCCACCAGCCTTGAACCATTATCATTACTTTCACAATGTAGGCTATGTCTTCCTACGATTGGAAAAATAGCGGGATCTGTGCATTAAGGTCACCCAGGACTATTTTTATATCATGGCGTGGGCATTCTGCTAGCACCCTTTCTAATTCATGATAGAAATCATCCTTAACCAGTTCATCTGCCACCTCAGTCGGTGCATGAACCGACACCAAAGAGTAATTTCTAAATCTGCCCCTAATTCTCATCATGCATAGCCGATGGTTAACTGCTTTAAAATCCATGACACACTCCCTCATGTCACCGCTTACCACGAAACCTACCCCAAAGATATGTTCATTCCGGTGGCAACTATAATATATGGTATGATCTTTCTTCTCCATGATTCCAGAGCCTATCCATCTCATTTCCTGTAGTGCGGTGATGTCCGTCTTATACTTAGAAAGTTCATCCAAGAGTAATTTTAATGCTCCAGCTCTATACAAGGTACGAACATTCCACGTCGCCAACTTGAATTCCTTAAGAACGCCGGGTCGATACCGATTAGACAGTCCAAATCCGAGGCAATTTTCTTGATGTTTCACAGCCACAAAAATTTTTGTGAGAGAGGAGCAGCTGACCCCTCCGCTCACCCCCAACCTGGAGGACCAGTTTGGGTCTTAAATAACTAGCTTTACAAAGGTAAAATAAAATATTAAGACCGTGGAAAAAATTCCAATGAAAAGCCCTTCCAGTCTCCAAACTAAAACAGAAATAGAAACTATCTGTCCAATATTTCGCCTATTCAGGCATCCTCAGTAGAAAGACACAAGACAGCAACACAAAACATGAAAAATGCACCCAAGAAACATCCCACCACCTCCAAGGCTCAAATGCAACTCCATATAATGGACAGATAATTTCTATTTCTGTTTTAGTTTGGAGACTTAAGAGCTTTTCGTAGTAATTTTTTCCACGGTCTTAACATTTATGTAAGGTCTCTTTTTACTTTTCAATATTAATATATTTTGTGGAATTGTCATAAGTCCACTGGTTTCTTGATAAAGTTCTTTTTTTTTTATTGCATTTTTACTTTCATTTTTCATATGGTCTTTTTTCTATGTTTTGGTGTTGTTTACTATTATTTATTTTTTCCTGTTGTGTTTTTGAAGTTTGATGTGTGTATGTTGAATTTTCAAATTCTGGAGTATTTATCAGCTGTTTTTATCTAACCTTATACAGTCGGGGATCAAGTAACCTTCCTTATGATTCATTAGTTGCATTTGAGCCTTGGAGATGGTGGGATGTTTCTTTGGTGCATTATTCATGTTTTGTGTTGTTGTTATTCTCTTTCTACTCTGAGGATGCCTGAATAGGCGAAATATTGGACAGATAATTTCTATTTCTGTTTTAGTTTGGAGACTTAAGGGCTTTTCGTTGGATTTTTTCCACGGTCTTAACATTTATGTAAGGTCTCTTTTTACTTTTCAATAGTAAAATAAAATATTCAAAAAAATCTCTAAAATGTAGAGAGAATAGAGGAGATGGTATGACAGTAAGGATAGTTAGGAATATAGATAAAGTAGTCTATACTCTATGTTAGAGGTTGTCGCTTTGAGTTGAACAACAAGTTTTAACTTTGCATACGTTTTTTTTTTTTATATTCTAGAAAATGAAAATACTCGTTAGTTTTAGTATGGAAAAAAAGAGTGTAAATGTCTATATCATTTCATTAAAAAAAAGAACGTTTTAACAAAATTATGTCATCATCTATACTTTGAAGTGTTAGTTGATACGTTTATTTCTTGAAGAAGTAATCACCAAATAATACTCATTTCCCATAATTACACTCGTTTTCCGACACTGATCTTTATTTTCTTTGTACATGTCTCTCATATAATATAAGGGGACTTGTGTATTAGCCGGTCTGCATGAAACCTTCTTCCATATCATATCATCATATTTCCTATAACCTCTTCATATCACTCATCTCATTTGAGTTATTTCTTTGTGCGTTATTAAATTTTTTCCGTATTTTTCTTTAGTGTATATTGTTTGTTATTTATTATTTTTGATTTATCATTGATTTTGGAAAAAAAAGTGCAATTACGGGATATGTGCATATTCCTGTAATCATTTCATCAATATATATATATCATCTATACTTCGAAATGTTAGTTGAATCTAGTGTAACTCATAATTACACTCTTTTTTCCATACTAAAACTCACGATTTTATTTTCGAGGATATTAAAAAGGAAACGATTGAAAAGTTAAAACTTGTTGTGTCTCAACCCGAAGCTTTATATAGTTTTTTCTGATTGTTTATTCTCAGCCCGGAAGATGGCCTAAATGATAGGTCGAAACTTAAGCACTATTAAACAAATCATTCTTATTTTGTATAATTTTTTTTACTACACCCCCTAACCATTTTCAATAGAACAATATTTCATCTCCGTTACATGAAGATGTTTTTCTTTATATTATGTAAAAGAAAAAAAGAGGTATCAATTCCGCAGGGAGTCGCTTCGAGTTGACCCACTACAAGTTTTCATTCATTTTCTTTTAGCTATTCATCAAAAATGCGAATATTCCTAAGGTTTTGTATGGAAAAAAGTGTAATTACGGGATATGTGTATGTATTCCGTTAACCATTTCATCAAGAAATGAACGTTTCAACAAATATATATCATCTACACTTCGAAATGTTAGTTGAAACTAGTGTAACTCATTATTGCACTCTTATTTTCATACTAAACTCACTTTTATTTTCGAGAATATTAAAAGGGAAACGAATGAAAAGTTAATACTTGTGTCTATACCCGATGCTTTATATATTTTTTTCTGTTTTGTTTTCCCAACCCTTAAGATGGCCTAGATCTTAGGTCGAAACGTAGGAAAGATAAAATAAGTCATTCTTATTTTGTGTAATTCATTGACTGCACCCTCTGATTATTTCAACCGAACAATACTTCATCTCCGATCCATGAAGATGTTTTTCATAAAAAAAAAAGGGTATCAGTTCCGCAGGTTGTCGCTTTGATTAGGATTGGTATATTAGGATAGGGATCACTTATTTTGTTTGTAGAGGTCTCAGATATAATGGGCACTTGTGTATTAGCCGGTCTGCATGAAACCTTCTTCCCTATCATCTAATCATATTTCCTGTAACCTCTTCATATCACTCGTGTGAGTTATTTCTATGGGCGGTATTATATTGTTTTAGAGTAAATTGTTTGTTATTTATTATGGTTGGTTTGGTATTGACTATTTAAAATGAACAGAGTGACTGCCGTCTTCGGAAGAAGAAACTGTGAAATATTCTCAGTAATTCGGAATAAATCCAAGGATGAAATTATGTTTTTGTCGGATTCGTAGTTCATTGATTACACACACCCCTGACCAATTTACGCTATTCTTAGAATTATCCCGTCTACCGTTTCCATTTTAAAATTTTCTGTTGGTTATCTCACTCCGGATTCCTATTCGGTGGACGGTCGAAAACCACCAATAAATGCGACTTACGAGACTGGGAAACTGTGGATGGTATTTTTAAATAAAGTAGACAGGAGATGTTGGAGAAAGGTAGGCGGGGGAGAGGAGGACTGAAATTGGGCCATTTATCAGGTTTTGTGGGCGGGGGGTTTTAAGGGGGGGGATAGAGGGGGGCTGGGGGCCCCAGCTCCTAGGGACACAATTTCCGGGCAGCCAGTAATGAAACGTCAGGGCCCAGCTATCCGCTATGACCAATGGCCAGGGGAGCTTTAATTTCCTTCTCCTACCTTATCTTCTTCCCTAAGAGGAGGAGGCTCATTGCCCCCGCGGCTTACTGTCACTTCGGCATCCTACCTTTTAACAGCCTAGGCAACAAAGTCTCAATAATTAACATTACTAAATATTAAACATTCAGGAATATATCACTACTAGTAAAAAAAAAAGAAAAATAATCCGTACCACTACAATACATAAAGGGATTCAGTACATGGTAGAAACTGTACTCCATCTAAGACAACGGTTGTGCAGGGAGTTGATTTGTACTAGATCACGCTCTTAAGGGTACCCACTTTATACAAACTGGGTGGGCCCCAGAAGGGCCTCCATCCCCGGCTGTTTACAGAGTACATAAATTATCTACCAGCCGGGTTTAAACCTTCGGAACAGCAGCTTTATGCTCAACCACTGATCTACCCTCGCTCAACTATACTAATAGCAGATATATAAAAAGAATAAGTAAAAAAACCTAGGTTTCTTGTCCCTCAAGCTGATATTACTTGGAATATACTTGATGTGGAAATGGTTGACTGTATTTATCTTAAATAATAAAAAAAACTGTACTACTACAACCCATGAAGGTGCTTGGGTTCAGTACATGGTACAAACTGTATTGGATTTAAGATAACGAGTGTGCAGGGTGGTGATTTGTCCTAAAGCCCCGGCTATTAAAAGATTATTTGAATTATCTGCCACAGTCGGATTTGTACCTGAGACCTTCGGCACTACAGCTCAGCGCTTTACAACTCAGTTACCCCGTACAGTTATACTACTAGTGAATATACCACAAAATAAATAAAATAAAGATATATAAAACTAGGATTCTTGTCCATGACGCTGATATTACTTAGAATATACTTGATGTGGAAATGGTGAACGAGATATAACTTAAAAAAAAAAAAATCCTGTACCACTACAACTCACGAAGAGTCTTGGGCTCAGTGGGTGGTAAAGACTGTACTGTTTCTGGGACAACGGTTGTGCAGAGGGGTGATAAGTCTTGAGATAACGGTCAACGGTTTTCCCCCAATTTAGGGCTCCAAATTTATAGTGGCTGGGCGAGTCCCAGGAAGGTCTCGAGATCCCACAGAGTCTGTTAACAAATTAAAATCTTCCACACCCCCCTGAGTTGTCGTGTTGAACTCGGTACCTCCAACACGGCAGCTCAGCGATTTACCACTGATCTTAGGTTCCTTTCCCCTGAAGCTGAAATTACTTTCAATATATTATGGATAAGAAAATGAGCCGGGTAAAAAAAAAATATTAAAATATGAGCTACCATTTATTAAATACCAACGCTTCGGCTCACATTGTAGGCCTTAATCAGCAATGAATAAACAAGATAAAAAATCATATAAACGTAGTCCTCTTCGTCATAAAATTTGATGGTCATGACTGAAAATAGTTGGAAAAACATTACGGTTAGTTAAACCGGTTTTTTAATATAGCTTGGTAATAATTATTTCCTCTTAATCATCTCTTTGTTTTTTCTCTCTCATGATATATGAACAATTGCTCAATCTACTCTTAGAAGCAGTAAGGAACATTTAAAACAAATGGCGCAGATACAGTTTACAACCGTATGAAACATCTAGCATATGCAGATGATGTGCTAATTACAGCACGGACTGTACCAGCACTACCTGGCGCCATAGAAGAATTTATCAGGGAAGCTAGAGGTCTGGCCTTGGAAATTAATGAAAAAAAAATGTTAAGTTGCAAAAGGCTGTCTAGAAAGGCAAACTTTGATACCAATTGTGACTTATCGATGTGAGATCTGGTGCCGGACAAAATATAGCAAAAGAATCCTTAAACATTGGGTGAGAAAAACCCTATCAGAGTGGAGGAGTGGAGAACCAGGTCTAACAAAGAATTAAGAGACCGCCACGATGAACCAGATATAGTGACAGTCATCCAGCTCAATAGACTGCGATGGTTGAGGCATGTGTAAAGGGTGTACCCAATAAGAATGTCAAGAAGGTTGCTTTATGGAAACCACCATGATGGAATAGTATTGGGAGGGAGGCTCCGTCTCAGGTGGCTCAACGATATGGAGGGCGACCTGAGGGCAATCGGTATAAGCCGATGGAGGCGCTTCGCGGTGGACAAAGACGAATGGAGGAAGGCGTTAGCAGACGCCTTGGTTCTTCAATGACTTTAGAGTCCAGCAGTAAGTAAATAATATAATATATTAATTACTCGTACAAATTTTATCTTCTAAAATAGATGTGGAGATTATATAAAACAAATAAGAGAGAAAATGGCAGCGAGACTAGAGTTGACAGGGCGAGATAGATAATCTTGTGGAGGGGAACGAGGAATGTTTTATAAAAAAAAAAGTATGGGCATTTTTTTTTTCAATTTTAAATAAGTAAATTTAAAGAAAAATATGTTTCGTCTTCTTCCTGTAACTTCTGTGTGCTGTTGAGCATGGAGTTGCAGCCTTAGCGTACTCAGCCCACCGTTCTCTTACCCTTACCGGTCTTCACATCTCCGGGATGCTACATCCTCTTGCTGTTCCAAGTTTTCCAGTCCGAATACATATTAGCCCTCAGGACCAAAGACTACCACCAAACCGTCCATAATGATCTTAATGTTCTATTTGTTGTCGGATTGGCCCGAAACCTATGTCAACCCTTTCATAAAGAACTTTTATTTCCCGCTCAAACCCAATATTTTAAACCTCTACCTCTTCAATCACTTTAATGAAAAGAAAATGGCCTCGTGGCATTATGTACCAATCATTCTGTTTACTTGTTGTATTATAATACAGTTGTAAATTTCAATAAATAAATTTTTAAAACAACCCATCACTAATCTAGATCTATTAAAATATTTCGTTTAAATTTGGCGTTGTTTTTTCTAGCTTTCTCATCGATTCCCTATTGTCCTCTAAGGCGTTTGAAAAGAAGAAGCCTCGGAACCTTCTTACTTAAACCTAACATTGGAGTACTACCAATAGCTACACGTAGTTTCTCTACATGCCTTCTGCTACGGCATTATTTCATTTATAACATTTACTTGTGTATATTTACACTACAGTAGTAATTTTCAATAAATAAACTTCGATTCTGTTATCTTATCAAAAAAAGGAAGCAATTCATTTTAAGTAACGAATTGTGTTAGTCATAAAACTTGGAGCGTTTTAAAAAACTGTATGCTAATTTAATGCTGTATTAAGTACTATGGATATTATTATGGACATTTATTACGTTATTAACTGTATATAAATGATTCTGTCTCTTCAATCTCCATACTTACCTTAACTAGCATAACCATGATTAATTATCAGAAGGCTGGATCATTTTTGATTGAAACAAAATTGATAAGGCACTTTCATGTGAATAGTTGATCATAATTATTTAGAGAAAAGTTGCCCTATCGATGTACTCTGTTCTTTTCACAATTCGATAACATGTGTTATAAGGACCGTCTAGAAATTTGATAAAAGACACATTGATGGACGAATGTTCACCAATGTCGAATGTGGCACCAAGTATGGGTGCCGATTTCTTTAGAAAGAAATAAGGAAGAAAGGATTGAAGAATAAATAAATTAAGTAAAGTAAAATAAATAAATAAATAAAGTTTTATTTTACTAATTAAATTCAGAATGAAATTGTTACTTTCCCTTCCGATTTGAAATAAATAATCTATTTATTTGTATTTTGTTTCAAATTATTCCCGAGTTCGCATCTCCTGATTATTTCACGAATGTTTATTCTGAACTTGTGCTAAAGTAAATAAAGTCGGAATAATTTTGTTGTCTAAACCAATAAAAAATATTTATTTTTTTCAGCAACTTACTTCAACGGTTTTGATTTTATTTTGATTTCACCATTTATTTTCATACATACTGGTATATATGTGGAAACACTTGGAGACCTTAAGCGAACAATAATTTGCAACGTATGTTTTTTTCTATAAAGACCATAGTTGACCTTTTTCATAGCCTATTATTTCTGAAGCACAATTAGTTTATATCAAGAGATCTTTATATCCTAAACTATCCTACTTTGCTACAGTAATAGTAAATGATACTTTATGGCATTTTCTATTATTTTAATTATATATTAAAGTAACAGGAAATACCTAATTAAAATATTAGTGTATAACTAGAAAAAGCTTTGTAACAGCCCACTTTAAGAGATAGTCTTATAATTAAAACTGTTATAAAGAATATAAAAAATAGTTTAATTTGTTTATTTTATTTACGTGGAATCAACCATTAAGTCTTTTTTTTATATCTTGAATAACTATTCGTCGTCTTTATCAATATTGAGAAGTGCAAATATTTGGCATTATTTGGGAATTATGGAATTCCATGGTAATTGAAACCTATAAAGGTCATTTTGAGCTATAATTAAATAATTTTCTGAGGTCTCAAAAATAACTCCTTTGAGTTTTTTTTGTTTTTTTTTTATGATTTGAAGCTTGTTATAAGTGAATTAAGGAAATCTGTGATTTAAGATCGTTTAAGTTATCACATATTAATGAACACTGAATGGAAATTACTCAGAGAAATTGATTCCTCTTTGATTTGTTCATATCAAAGCTTGAGGATTCTGTTTGTTAATGTTGTGTTTTATTTTATTTACACAACCCAGGCCATCTTGGTGACTGGCTTAGTCCTTGAATCTAAAACTGTTATTTACATGATTAATTAACTATTATAATTTCAAGATTAAAAAATGTATATACATATAATTTTCAATTTTAAAAATTATTATTTCTTTGAGAATACTGTATAAACAGTACTTCAATATTTTTTTCTCAAATACTGATAATTTTAAAAATAGAATGTTTGAAAAGATTTAGTGTACATTTTATTTTATAATTATCACCATCACTCCTTTATTGAATTGCATAAAGGTTTTTATTTAGTAATAATATTATTGCTGTAACAGAAAACAAATTTAAAATTTGCAAGCATATATATAATAATTTATTTATTTAGATGTAATAAGCTTATTCAGTTTTTTAGATGCAAAACACATTCAGGTTTAATATGTACTCATTTTTAGAAATGCTTGTTGATGATATGTTATCAATTGTTTTAACCAAAGATTAGGCTGTTATATTTAATAATAAAGTGAATAGTTTATTTTTAATAAATAAAAACATTTAAACTCAACAGATAGTAAGTCAGTACAATATAATATATACATGTATATTTGATCCAATGTTTCTGTAACTTTAAGGGTTGAGGAATGGTTATGGGATGTTTATTAAAAAAAATGTGAATAGGGTTATAATTAAAAATTGCTAAAGTTAACTGATATTTCTATTATTTTAATGTAGAAGACAACAGTTTAAACAAACAATTTATTCTATCATACAACAATAAGAGAAATTCCATTGTTCACGTATCTTATATATTCATAAATGTTATATGAATATATACATATATATTTTCATCTTATAGGTACATATATACACACAAAGAATTGCATTAGAAAGAGCAAAAAAATTAATGAAACCTAGGAATCATCCTTGGTGCATTACATACATTGTGTTTGTACTTTCATTTTACAAATTGCATATATTAATGAAAACATTTGCGAGGGAACAAGGCTAAATTAGCCCACTTCGTATACTGATTGAATTAGTGAAAAATAAAGAATCTTCCATCACATTAACTCCAAATTTTTATAACAGGAGATTTCTTTTTTTTTTTACTTTTTTTAATATATACAATACCCTAAAAATAAATATCCAAGAAATGTGAACAGCTTGAAATATTGGGGTACAAAATAATCTTACAAGAAACCAAAAAAATTAATATGACATTTCAATTCATATTAAATTTATTGTTAAATTTTATTGCTTAAAAACAAAACAATAATATATTACATACATAATCAATAATTAAAACAACATATTACAATTAAAAAAAAACAGAATATAATTTAAGATTTTACAATTTAAAGAGTAATTTTTTAACATTTGTGCAGGCTTAATTATTTATAAAAAGTCAGCATTTTATATGTACTTTTCCGATCACACTTTCAAAGTATATATTTTTTTTAATCATTTGGCTAAAATGGAACTTGCAATAAATAATTTGTAAAAATAATTTGTCTTATCGTATACTTCTTTTCCAATGGAATACAACTATGATCATTATAAAAGACATAGATCTTTGTGCTCGAATATAAAGCAAGGGAGTAGAGGACATAGACATTTTATATACTCCTACTGTAATTTTTCATAATATCTGGTAATAGATTAAGACCTTGGGTGTGCGTGTGCTTAGTTTGAGACCAGTATGTGTCTGTATTGTAAGTGTATTGCTGCTGAATGTGAGCAGCAGCGTGTGCTGCCAACAGTTATCTGAAAGAAAGCTAAACAGTAGTTAAACAATATTAAAAACAGTTTAGTGTATTAGTTAGTATATTAACTAAATTAAATAAGCATTTCAACTGCGTCTGATGTACTGAAGGAGAAGACCTCAATCGAGGGTTTGAAAACATAAAACAATTTATTCGAAATCTGTATCGAATCATTCTTGAGTGTGATAAAACAAGTGTGCTTAAAAGTTGGAGAACTGCTTAAAATATTTTATAGTGATATAAAACACAACAACACGGATTAACACAAAGCACGATTTGGCCTACTTTGAACGAGTCACTAAATAACATCAACGCAAAAAATTCTGTTTAAATTTAGATTTAACAATCAAAACACACACACCATATTTAGTCTCGATTACACCAATCATACAGCGTCTAAACTGTACAGGTAATTAACACAAATCGGTATATTTAAGTCTATAACATCCGTTCTTCCCAGAGGGAAAATACATGATGGAAATCGATCGCTGGATTCTCGTCGCACATCTGTTGTTCAAAAGTAAACTGATGCATATAAACTGTATAAAACACTCAATTATCACTGAATCTGCTAGAGGAGCTGCTACCGGAGATCAAAGTGAGTGATGTCCGACCAATGACCTGGAAGAAAAAAAAGTAAATTAGTAAAGAGGCAAATCGACAGTTTATGAACTATTAACACAAACAAGAAATATCGATAAAAATAAAATTGTCTATATGTCTAGGATGCAGTGTATATATGAGTCTAAGCTGGCAACAATCGATGCAAGGTATACATAGCTTTGCGGTCGGTGAGGTGTGGATCCTGTGTCCGCAATACCAACTAACATATCAGGAGTTGGTCCTATTTATGTATATCCTGGAGGCTATGTATCCAGGTTAGACTAATATATGCACTATCTAAGATACATATAATTGGAGGAGAAGGACTTGATCATAAATAAGTCACTTATAAAGGGATTGGCGATCCGCAGTGGATGAATTCATGGAGATTCCTGAGAAGAGCGAACAATAAGTAATGTCAAGTAAGGAAGTATCAGTGGCGAGTGGAAGGGGGAGGAGGATTAATCGGTCAAAAAATACAGATCAACATAATTATACACGATAGAGACAAGAAACACAATGGAGTAGTTGTGAAACCTCGTCACATAAGGATTAGAGGGAGATAAATGAAAAGATAGACACTTTTTTAACTTTCAATTATTTTTTAATATTTTAATTTATGGTAATATTTAACTTTAATATTTTAAATTTCACTTATTTTAACTTTTTTTTTAAGATTAATTTATTGATATTTACAACTGTAGTTATATTACATCAAGTAAATTTGCTAATCTAAACAAATGACATGAAAACAAAAAACACTTGTGGAGAAACTACCCATCGGTAGCACTCCAATAAAGTTCTATAGTAGAAGGTCTCGAGGCCATCTTCTTTTCAAACGCCACGGAGGGATATCAGGAATAGTATGGAAAGCAAGTTGAGAGATAGAAGACTACGGATTCAAGTGTGTATGGAGCTTGTCATGGAAGGATAGGTATCTAGTTTGGGCCAAATCAGCAACATATGGGATATTAAGATCATGATGGATGAGTTTGTTTGTGACATAATAAGGAGCATTGAGGATTTTACGAAGGATTTTGGATTGTAAGGATTGGATAGGAGATGAATTGGATGGTTTGGTAGAGCCCCAAAGCTCAACTCCGTATGTCCAAATAGGTCTGATAACTATCATGTAAATGAGTCTTTTATCATTAATTGGGAGCTTAGAAGGTTTGTCCAGTAAATGTTGAAGTAGACGAAAACGTCGAGCAGTTTCTTGTCTTTTCAGTCTTGTATGAGGATTCCAAGTGAGACATTTGTCTAGATGGAGTCCTAGGGAACGTATCTCTTCGAGAGGGATCAATGGAATATTATTAAAGGATACAGTAGGGCAGGGGAATTCGTAGGTTTACGACGAAGAGTGGAGGTAATTTGATGGGATTTGTTAGGATTTATTTTAATCCACCAATTTTGACACCATTTTTGAGGATTTGAGATATGGGATTGACGAGATTGGGATGCAACAAATGGATCCTTATTTACTGATAACACACATGTCATCAGCGTATGTAGTGAGGACAGTGCTTGGATGGGTTGGGATTTTAACTTTAAATTCACTTTAAACATTTTTTAAATTTTAATTTATAATAATATTAAACTTTAATATTTGTCTATATTATTTACGTGTCATTATATCACCTATTTATTCACGCCCCCCCTTTTTCCTATTTCCCGCCCCTTCTTTCTACTATTTATCCTCATTTACAATCCAGAATTTTGTATCTTTACTCTCTATACATTCCTTCTATAGTTATTTAACAACATATTTTGTATTAATATAAATTCAATATTATATATATTTAAATAACATCCCATACTTTTATTATATTTTATATTTTACGTCATATTTTGCATTTATTTTCATTCATATTTACTTATATAAGTTTCTATTAGTAAATTACCATTTTACGTTTTTATATATCACCTGTAATTTAACTAGGTTCCATACTTTTATATCTCACAATTTAACATTTGTACCTTCTCTTTATGTTCATTTTGTATCTTACTGTTCATCTTTCTTTTTTTATCATTGCTTGGCATTACAACTTTTTTGTACTCTTATGCTTTAATCTTGTATTCATATACGCTCTTTGGAGTGCTATCATTGGATAGTTTCTCCACAAGTGATTTTTATTGTTCATGTCCTTTGTTCATACAGCCAATTTACTTGATGTAATGTTATTACTGTTGTAAATATCAATAAAAAAAAAAAAAATAAAAAAAAAATATACGCTCTTAATAATATATCCATCGGTAATTTCATTACCTTTCAATTTCTGATTTTATTATATGCTTTCTCGGTATTGCAATGTTTTTTATAGTTGTTTTTGTTCTGTTTATTCTCTCACAGCCCTGAAGATGGCCTACAACGTAGGTAGAAACGTCGGCACTTACAATAAATAAGTTGGTCTTATTTAGTGTTTTTTTTTTTTTACTGCACCCCCAGACTATCTATATCCCACTTAAGATTAACAAAAATTCATAAAAGAAAATATAAACTGTACAATATTCTAATTTGAATCGTATTTGAAATGTTTCTTATATATAATGGTAAGAGCGAATGAGAATCACTTGGAGAGCGTTGCAAAGCTTTCAATAGAACATAAACTTAATTCAGGATTTCAACTTGGATTGGAAGGGCAACATAAACTGATGTTGAAGTTTGCCCTTCATCTTAAACTTTCGACATCTTATAACGTTGTTTCGCTTAGCCCTTAGGACAGACCCTTAACCTAAATTTTCATCTGAACGGACTAATTTGGAAGAAACTTTTCTTCGAATTGGAATATTACAACATTTAATATGCTATTCATATCTTGAAGTTTTTACTGTTATTAACTTCAAATAGCTAATGTGCCCGACAATAATCAATCCTTATTTTTGCGAATTTGGACACTAGCTTCCAACCTCCAATAGTATTATCACCTCCAAGCACTCTGGAAATAAGATGACTTTCAAACCTTTTAAGAAATGAGCTGAAACTGCAGTGACGCTTACAAAATAAGTAATTTCGTTGCAAGCCATTGCCTAAATACATACAGTGGCTCACAGTGAAATTGATACATCCTATAAAAAGAAGAAAGAAAAAAGAAAAATTTAAATGGTTACAGGGAACAAAAACAGAAACTCTTCAAGACATTTATTTGGAACATTGATTTAAATATATACAACAAATAAAATTTAAAATATCCAACTTTGATTATTTAAAAAAATTAACAAACAAAAAATGAATAAATAATTTCACCTCACAGTCAAAATGATTTCTTACTAGATTCTGAGTATCATTTGCTTATAAACTTTTTATTTTGTTAACTATTAATTTAGTTCAATACTTCTTTGGCACTTTGTAGGTTGTACACTCTTGTGTTTGTTCTGTGGATTTTGTTATATTTCTCTGACGGTTCAAATTTCACCCCTATCACTTTTCTTACACTTATAACTCTTTTTCTGGCTGTCTTTTTCCTTTTCGAGTCTTTCCACTACATGCTGGACAGTTGAACAGATTTTTAAAATGATTTCGACTACTTGATTCAGAGGTTTCCTATCATTAACATGTTGAATGACGAATTCACCTTCTTTAACCGTTGCGTGTACTCCCAGTACTGAAAAAAGTTTCAATATGCGGTAAATTTTTTGGAACCGACTTTGAAAAGAACCTAACACTTTCGACACAAGAGTTTTACTAAAAGAAAATTATTTTAAGGTAAACAAATATTGGGAAAAACAAAGGTGTATCATTTTCATTGTGAGATTAGTAAAAATAAATAAATGAGTTTTATTTTTATTATTAAACAATTAAATTGTTTATTTTTATATGTTTATACACAAAGAATGTATCACTAGGATGTTTAGTGATTATAGTAAATTATCCTTTTTAATGTAGTTAATATAATTTGAACTATTTATTTATGAAAATATTCCAATCAATATCCATGTGTATCATTTTGACTGTGAGCCACTGTATATGTTAGACAAATTTTGAAAGAAATTCGTTATTCGAGACAGAGCTACTCTTTTGATAGAGGTATCCCAGCCTGATGGTTGGCTGAAATGGACCATTTTAAAAACGAAATTGCATATAAGGATATTATTTTTATTTAAGGACACTTGAAGAAGAGAAGCATAATAAAGAATTTCACGAAAGAATCCTGCTGAGGAATGCTTGTTTAAATAGGTCAACCAAGTTTGCGAATACGCAGCGGTAATAGCTAACATTGTTTTAGGCAGTAAATACTTTCTCAAAGGTTTAGCAGAAATTCAGATTTTTCGGATCCTTTCCTTTATAACAATTTTTTTTGTTAAATAAAAAAAATAGCTATTAGACATTTCTTTGCATGACAGGAATAAGATGAACAATTATGTTAACAATCGGTTACAAGCAATACAAGTGCTACAAAACTTTAAGTTTTTGTTAATTTTATAAGGTTCATATTTTTGGATAAATGAAATCCCTGGTATGTGATTCATAATATTTTTTTTTTGTATATCATCTACGTGATTGACAGTCTACCTATTTCCTTCCTGGGGGAAGGGTATTAACTCAAAGAATTCTTTATAAATTGATGAAGTACTGATATAAATCTGAAAAAAGTACTCCGTATTGCGCAAAGACTTAGCCTTAAACAATCCTTGTTCCACTTTATGTATCTAACTAATTGTCTTAGTTAGATATACAATAACTCAAAATAATCTACTCATTTTGAGGCGAATTTTTTAAAAATATATATATATAAAAACAAAAAGTAAATGAAGTATATTCAAACAAAAAATAATATAGAACAGCATAGGCTCAAAAGAGACATATAATACTTATAAATACATTAGTGGAAAAATTCGAAATCAATTCATGAATGGACGAAATGTTGGTAGGTATTTTTGTTTACAATTTTTAGTTAAGAGACTTAAGGTTTCTTGGCTGGAATTTTCCTACTAATGTCTTTATATATATATATATTAAAAAAGTATGGCTGTATACATATATATATATATATATATATATATATATATATATATATATATATATATATATATATATATACATATATATATATATATATATATATATATATATATTTATTTATATATATACTTAAAATGAACTTACCCCCTTACAGGTGATGGCCGTAGTATTGGGTAGGGTAGTGGTACTCTGAGTGAAATGCTGGATCTCCTGGTCTGTGCATCATCTGTTGACCGTCCATCATGTATCCCATCCCACCAGCATCTGGGCTGTAAGCTCCCGAAGGACCTGCGTGTGGGGAGAATACTACATTAGCAGTGAGACTACTGCCCTCTAACTTATACCGCACTTAGTAATGGGTGTCATCTTCCCCAAGTCCGCACTTAGGAAGGCTTGGGGAACGTTCACCCTGGCGATATTTTGGAAACTTATGCTAATCATATAACTAAAATAGAGTCTAATTATGCTGTAATAATTGAAAGAAGGCATGATAGGACTAACTGGGATTCTCCAAGAACCAGGCACAAGGCAGAACTCATGCAACGGAACTTAGCGATAAGGTTCATTGCTAATAATACTCCATAAAATATGACGTATTGCTTTCTCTGAATTAATACAGCATATATACCAAATAAGCTTAACAATTTTCTTAAAAAACGTAAACAAAGTCTACAATACAAGACTGAAAAATATAGAACTTATCGTCGATACAAATGGAAAGCATCGAAAGTGAAAAAAACATTTTTCGTTTTCGATCTCTTGCGATTGCTTTAGAATGAATGTTATAGCAAACATCAAGAACCTATAAGACTCAAAAAGACATATGACATTAGTAAACTTGAAATAGTTTTTTCACTCTCCTGAAAAGTGGTCTTTCTTCAATGTCGATATTTTACATTTGTGTTGACGATATCATCGGTGTTTTGTAAAAAAGTGTGATTTTCAAGAGATCATACTTCGGGATAAATGCTTATTATTATTATTTTATTTCATCCATACATTTATTAAACTTCAAATATGAAAATTATGATTTATAAAAATCGCTCTTTTTTTAAAAAAAACACGAAATTATATGATAGTTAAAATGTTTCCATTCATCAAGGATGAAATCTGCAGCCCCAGTGAATAAGTGGCTAAGTCGAATTTAGTCCAGACTGAGTTAATTGTATTGAGAAAAGCGGAATCGTGTCATTCTCGTTGGGCTTGAAATGGAGTTGTAACATAAACAATAGCTGCATTTCATAGCCTGCCTCTTATTGAGTACAGAAATAATATTTCTGAATTTCTTTTTCATAAGTTCAAGAAACTCATTTTTGTGAAAATTTGACTTAACCAATCATTCACCGGGGCTATAGAAATATTCATATAAACCAGCGTGACTGAGGCTTCTAATAGATTTTTATAAAATTACTAAATTGTATATTTAAGTCATATTCTTCCATTATTCATAATTAATAAATAAAAAATAAAACCCTACGAATGTTATTTGGAATAATTATGAAAATTCGGTCTATTCAAGGCCTCGAACTATCCGGCAAAAACGTTGAGAGGGAAATGAAAACCGAAAGTAATTACATTAAAGGATAAAATTGAAAAACAAACTATAATTAAAAAAAAATAAAATAAAGAGAAAAACGTACAATTTCAAAGCTATGATTACTTGTATATATGTATATATATATATATATATATATATATATATATATATATATATATATATATATATATGCAATAATGATTAATTATAACATATCTAATAAGAGGAAACGAAACTGTTAACAAATAAAAAATATAATTTATGTATGTGCGTAGATGACCAGAAGTGTTAAAAAAGTAACCCAGTTGGGATGATAAAAATAAGATTAACTATTATAATTTTATTATTTTGATTATTAATTGAACTTAGATAATTACTTATTTAAGCCTACTGAAGGATGATTTTTGGACAGTGAAGCACCTATCTTTCCGATGGGACACCGGACACTAGCACTATCGATTCATAACCCTCCTAGGAAAACACTCCCTCTCAACTTCCTTAGAACTTAGCACACTACCACAAGATCAAGGTTTTTGTGCCTATTAAACTGTATAAAAAAAAACTGTATGACTTGAATATAGCTAATAGTGAAAATTTTGAGGCTGTTATTCATTTTAAATAAACGAAGCTGTCATATTGAAGCTATTTTTTTTTCTTCGGAACTGGATGCCACATTATATTGCTGAGCATGTAAATTTACTGACACACAGAAAATTATAAGCTATAACTAATAAGTGAAATAAAATTATATATTATTAAATGTATAGGTTGACATAGAAGAAGGGGTGACCCGAACCCATTTTAAAGGCATTTTTTTTTAGTCGTTTTTTGAAAACAGCTGAGTTTTTGTACGAAAAGAGTGGAGTAGTTCAGTAGTTATGAGAGCTATCTATGTTGAGAATCCCTGGTTCAACAGAAACAGTACAGTTTCCTGCATGTACTGAACCCAAGACACATCATGGGCTGAGCGGTACAGAATTTTGTTTTCTACGAAAGCCTATTATAATGCGATATTGTATATTTTATATAATGCAATAAAATACTGAGAAAAACGTTGGAGTTAGTTTGCTGGTCCTGGTTGCTTGGTCCTTATGGATGTGAATTTTTTGTCTTGTATGATCCCTAGTTACGTTGACTAGTTAGTTATTTCCATTATTTTGGACACATAAGACTTTATTTTTTAAAGATTTTTTCTTTAGCATTACTGTAATAATTTTATGTCTTCGAACTTTCGCTCATTTTTATTGCCCGAAACACATGCTTGACGATACTCCTTCCCTTGGATTTCCTAGACAATCAGATCCTCTAGATGTTGATGACCCTATTCCGGGAAAAATAAATTGTGCTGAAACCTATTTTGGGGTGGTAAAATCCGGATTGCACAATAATGTTATGTAGATTGAAAGGAGGGTAGTTTACGGTAGTTGAGGGGGGCGATTAGAATTAGGGTGTCCGTGGAGTGGAAAAGGCGAGGAGATTGGGGGAAAGAGGGCGTTAATTAGAGAAGCGATCTCCACACCTGACGCAACTACCTTCTTCCTTCTTCTACTGTCCCCTCAGGCCATCTACTCTCTTAATTATACCTCCCCTCTTTCGCATCTTCTATTCTTGGGGCTTGTGCCTCCCCTTTAATGTCGTAAATAGTCGTAGCGGAATGAATAGAAGGGCTTGATGTTAATCGTTGCTGTGGGATGTGCGTAGAAGAGGATCAAAAAACCAAAACTAGCTTCCAAGAATCCAGGTGATCAAGATTACGAATTTTCAAACATTGATGAACAGGTTTTTAATGTTCTAAAATGAAATACAAGTACTCTTCTGTTTGTTACAGAGGATTCGGCAGTAACCTCTTTATATAGAAGGGAAAGTATCAAACCAAAAATTAAGGAAGTATGAACTACAAGCTTAATCTTTCATCCTCCCCTTTAATATCGAAAATAGTCCTTGCGCAAGGAATAGCAGTACTTGATGCTAATCGCCGCTGTGAATGTATCCGATTAGAGGTACATAGAAAAGAATCCATCAAAACCAAACCAGGTTTTTAATTCCCTAGAACCAAACACAAATGATCTTCCATTATTTATAGAAAGTGTTGTAGTTTAAGAATGCTCAATTTCATTCAAAACGCTCAGAATGAATGTTCAGGGTTTTGTTTTCTTGTGACCATCCTCTTCATTAACGCATAAATAGTACAAAAAGAGTCCGAATACTTTATTTAATTCTAGATAGAGAATATTATGTCCACTTCAGCAAAATCGATAAGATACGTTTCCTTGCCATACCATTATACCATACTCTTCTGTTATTTACATAGAATTTGTTAGTTACGTTACGGAAGGTACATAGATCAAGGTACATACAATCAAAACCAAAATTGGCTTCCATAAATCCAGGATTTATGATTTAAGATCTGAATTTTCAAACATTGATTAATTGGTTTTAATGCTCTAGAACCTATCACAAAAACTCTTCCATTCTTTACAGAGAGTTTTGCGGTTTAAGCTAACTAAATTTCATACAAATAGCTCAGGAAAGCTTCAAGAATTGCAAAGAGCTGAATCAGTTGAACTCTTTGATAAAATATCGATTATCTTCATTGTTGCCTTCAGTAACATTAAGCATACACAGTACAGAAAAGTTCCAAATACTTTCTTTAATTTATATAGAGATATTATGTCCATCATTTGGATAATTTGAAGCATCACTGTATAGAATTATATATTCTTATGAGGTATTTGTGCGGGGGTATTGTATTGAGCGTTGATTTGCAGTGCCGAAGGTTTCGGTTTCAAAATCGGCTATGACAGATGAATTATTTATTCTGTTTAAAGCTATGGATGGAACTTATGGGATCTGAATATACTCCTGGGGCTCACCCAGCCTCTATAAGTGAGTAATTTTAATTGGGGAAAAATAATCGGTGTCCGAGATGTTCAAATAAACCCCCAATAGATTTCGGTATGTAAACCTTTCGTTACAGGCTCTTCCAGGACATGGTTGGTCAACATGAACCATAAAAATGCGAACCGATTTACCGGTTCTATGTAAATATATTAATAGGTAGATAATATAACGCGTTATATTTTTTAAATTTATATAAATTTTAACTGTTAAGGAAGTACAATCTCGATCAGGACACCGAGTAGTTCTTCATCATCATATAATTTTTCGTCAATTTCATATGAAAATGATTTTTTCTCTTCTGTTAAATGATTAATGAATCCATAGCTGAATACAATTTAAAAACAGTAAAAAACAACTTGTTTTAGATGTATAAAATCAATATTGACACTTTACGACTATGATATAATGAACAACAACTGTAAAAATAGAGCTACAGTAATGGTGGCCTATTAAAGATGACTTTAATAACCAAATTTTTTTAATTTTATATTTTCATCCAATATTTATTAAAATGAAATCGCATGGAAGTGGCATTATATTACTAACTAAGACTTACCTGCTCGATTAGATTGGTCTATCATTGGTTGCACGATTCTACGTCTAGCATTAATGAACCTGAAAAATAATAAAATATTAGTATACATATAAGATGTTAAGCCTAGGCTTCTTTTGATGACAACAAAAAAAATTTTGATCTACAATCCATTCATCAAAGGTTTCCACGGGTTTTACCGTATCGTCAAATTCTTTGCTGGCGTTTCGCCAGAGCCAAATCTGATACTTCCCTGTCAGTCTCAGTTTAATCCCTGGTGAAGCTAGCGAATACCTAGCGAGAAGTTGGTAAAAGAATCAGACGACACGGTCGAAACCCGAAGAAACCATTGATGAATGGATTCAAAGTATTGGCCGTGGCAATTTGAGAGAGTGTTTAACTTCGTTCTCTTTATTTTCTTGGATATTTGTTTAATTAATTTTAATGTTTTATAATAAATTACATCTCTAACTTCTTTATAATTTTATGGATGATTCTCATAATATGAAACAAGCGATCTCTCACTAGTACCCATCTCTTTTCTCTGTCAGGAATAAAAATATATTCGTCATTACTAAGTTGAAGATTGACATAAGAGAGAATACAACCTGAAATCATGGTGGATGTTTAAAATGCGGGAACTTTAAGATGCTTTACTGTAAGGCTATGCAACAGCATTTATCGCATTATTAGCCAGTTGATATTAAAATTAAATGAGTGTTCCTTTTTCAAACGGAGACTTCATATTCAGGATTTCCAATTTGGTTTGCCCTGCCTAGAATACTCACTACTCTACTCTGGATTGAGCCCTATCCCTATCCCTATTTTGCCCTATCCCTCTAGGCATCTTGGCCAAGATCAATTTGGGCAGTGACGAAGGGAAGAAATAGCGCTCTAGGGATAGGTGCATCCATAATGAAACTAGTAGGAAACCATTAGATAAGGGGTAAAAAATGATGTGGGGGGCCCCTTCCACACGTCACCCCACCCTTCATGCTGACTCGTAAAATTCACCCACCACTTTCAACCATATCCATCTCCAATGATCTCCTTTCACCATTAGGTTTTTTTTTTCTTTTTCGTTTCTGTCTGATAAATGGTATCAGATGGTTGAAACCAATTTATATCAAGGAAGATATCGATTTTTTATTTTATGATGTGGTATAAATATTCATCTTGAATAATATTAGGGGAAGAAAATGGTACCGGTTGTAGGTCAGAGATGGACTATCTACTGGAAACCGAAGTTGGACATCGCAGGTTTTCTTCATGGCAGGTTAGGAGAGATAAAAACAAATTAAAAGAAATAGAAAAAAATGTAAAGGATATAATAGATAAAATGATAAAAAATACATATAAGAACTGTACAATAACAACCCGTGAAGGTTTTCTACGCGGTCTTTAGAGACTGTACTCTTTCTAGGAGGTGATATGCTTTAGACCATGCTTAACCACTAGGTTTTCCCCCAATTAAGAGTACCCACTTTATAGAGGCTGGGTGAGCCCTGGAGGATCTCCATACCCTAGGTGTTAACAGATGAAATAAATTATCTGTCACAGCCGGATTTGAACCCGGTACCTTCGGCACGGTAACTCAGCGCTGTACCACTGAGCTATCCAGCTCCCCAGATAAAATAACTTATAAAAATAAAACTATTGGAGTAAACCGGATACTTGATACTCCAGATAGATGATTTAAATAATCCAGCTCTATACAGCCCTGAAGAAGAACTGTAATTAGGGCCGAACGTAGATTTCCAATTAATTGTTCATCGCTGTTTAAGAAATTCTTTCTTTGGCCTAAACCTGGACCATTTTCTTTCTCAGGTATACGTATATTTATGTATCGATATTATGTTTTATTGTTATTTATACCAAATCATAAAATATAAAATCGATATCTTACTTCGTATAAATTGGTAGTCTGAGAACCTTTGTTTAATATTTGATTTATTTAATTTAGAAGAAAATAGTGCGGATATTTTTTCCCCAAATAAATATCTATGTTTGGCTAGTCAATTGTATTCTAAATAAAATTTCCTGCTTATCGGTCTCCATGTTGGGGTCATTTGCTAATGATAATAATATTAAATAAAGTAGTCTATATAGCATGACTTACAAACCTAGTCTATTTAATTTTAATTGAGGATATTCTACGATCAATTCCAACGTGTTATACATGACGTGTGCTTCCGATGACGACTGAGAGCTTTCCTTCCAGAAGGGAGAACAGGAGGGATTATCTTCTGGGCCTATTGTCGAAGGAGTCCGGCAAACGTCTCCCACTGTTTGCCTCCCCGACACGGATCCGGATTTGGGGAATTGGCCGGGGCTATGCACGGACAAAGCTGGGGAAGGGGCGGTCACAATAATTTGTGATTTAATGCCCTCGCCCTAAAAGCCAGGCTGGGAATCATTAATGGCCCCGCCGAGGGGTCGCTGGTCAATAAGACACTCTGCAGTGGGACCACGTTCCGCTCCAATCCCACAGCCTTCCCAATGCGCAAATTGTTGATTCTTTCATCAAACGCTAAAGCTCCTCCTTCCCATAAAAGGGCTCTGGGCAATCTTCTCAACTGCCCATTACGTCAAAGCCATTCCATCCGGAGCCTTTGCTTCTGATCAAACTTGCGCCGGTAATTAAACCCCTGGCAGTTCGGCCTTCATTGTCCATCCTCTCAGGATTGTAGCTTCCGATGAGGTATCATCAATTGGAAACTCATTCGGCGCCGAGGGATCGGTAATATTCCCTCTGTCTTCTCCTATTACGTTAAACTGTCATGAATGGATGAGGGTCCTGAATATTGGGTTAGAATATTCATAATATGGAGTTCCATAATCAATTCATCTCAAGGAACCTACACTTAAGTTCTAACAAGACTAGAAGTATATTGGAGGCCCATTTTCTGCACCTACATACACTAACGTAACGTTGAAGAAACTGTAGTCATAAAATGAAATCAATATATTTATTAACCGTATTTAAATTTAATTTCTATCGAATAAGTCATTAAGATAACAATGTGAAACCATTTTCTAAAGTTTTCAGAAGATATGTTTCTATAATTTTTGTCATATGAAATTCCTATATTCCCGTGAGATGTAAATACTTAAAAAATCAATTATGAATTATATTCTTGGTATATAAATTTAAAAAAATAATAAAATAGGGACAGGCAGTATTTATATATGATTATGAATAATAATCATTATTCTTCTGGGTATAATTGTTAAAATAACCTTTATAAACCTTAATAGTTTATTTAGCCTTTGATATGTTTCAAGATATAATTAAATTTTACAGATAAAATTTATTTTAAGTACCTTAAACGAAATCCACGTCTTTATTAACCATATGTTTATTTAAATATTTGATTGGGAAATAGCTGATTGGATAATTCAAAGGATGGATTAAATTGGTCAGGAGGTGCAGTCAATTATAACGCAAAAATTAAGCAAAACTTAATTGGTATTAATCATGCCAACGTTTCGTCCTACGTTGTTGGCCATCTTCAGGACTATGAAAGAAACAGAAAATAACTATAAAAATTATAAAATTATAAATTAAGTTTTGCTTTATTTTTGTGTTATCATTGACTGCACCCTCTGATCAATTCAATCCATTAGTTAATTTAAATAATTCGTTGAAATAACACTGCCAGTCCATTTTTTTTCACAAGAGAGGTTTAATAGGTTAAAAATCTTTTATTCCCGTGAGAAGTAAATACTTAAAAAAATATAAGAGTTATATTCTTAAATATTCTTTATATTATATTCTTGATCTATACATTTTTTTAAACAAACATGTTTACTAAAGAGGAGCATATAGTTGTTATTAATATAAATTTTTCTTCTTGATCTAATTTTTAAAATAAGCTTTATAAACCTCAATAGTTTATTTAGCTATTGACTTCATGCTCAAATTTGTTAAAGAAATATGTTATCTCGTTTTCTCCCAAAAATAGAGACAATCAGATTGCCAACTGAATAGACTAGACGTGATTACTTTTACGGAAAAAAATATTTTTACATAAAATGGAAATATAATTTTAGTAAATCGTAATGATAAATGTCCAATATAGCATTGGTGTCTCTTGAGTTTTAGAATGCCAAGAAATACGATTTACAATTAATTATTTTTTAGCCTAATTTTTAACTATGAGTAGATCCTTTTTTATTTTCTTTCATCACATTAAGGTTTTTCTCTATATTTTGTAGGGCTTTGTTGGGTTTTGCATTTTCTCTCTGATTTCAACATTAGTCCTTCTTTCTAGTCGAATTTCTAGGAATTCTTTCTAGGAAATTCTGACAGTAAATGTTTCATCCAAACAAAATCCAAAACAGGATGATAAATATTCTGGGAGAGACAAATGGCCAGAGCAGTGACATAGCCAGGATTTCGTTTCGGAGGGGTGTTATATCTAAGATGTTTTTAAGAAGAATCCTGGGATTTCCAGATACTCTGTTTATATTTAATATTTTCTCTAAGTTATTTACGAAATAACATGGAAGTAGATTTTTTTTTTGTTTACAGATTAGAATAACGATAAGTATTCTGTAATTTTGGTCAGGGGGGGGGGTCTTACTCCCTGTACCCCCCTTTGGCTACGCCACTGGTCCAGGGTGAGTCACGACAGCAAACTTCCGCCTGGGCAGAGCATTATGAAGGCTACATTACCTTCCACGGGGAGGGTCACCATAGTTCATTCATTATTTATTATTGTCCGAAATGGGACATTATCGAGAGGATCTTATCGACAATATGCATTTAGTTTAAAACAAAATAAAGATTTCCAAATAAATTAGTGTTAGGATCCTTAACACACTTATAGATCATCCTTTAATTTGTTCATTCATTTATCATCACTTTATGCTGCTATGACTAGTCGGACGATAGTATTAAATTGTGCCTATCCAGATATATGTAGGATACCTTACAGACTCGCGAACACCATTTTACGTCCATTCCAAAGGACGGCATAACCAAGGATTTTTTACTCCCTAAAATAAAATTCTAAGGCATTCTGCTAGACTGCGAACTCGCGATCTAGGGTATAGTAAGTTGTTATGCTAACGAATAGACCACAGGTATCCCCCATTGTTTAATAGTCCTAGTTTTACAGTCTTCTTGGTATAAAAATTTCTTGAAAATGGTAAAGATTTCTTTGGTATCAAATAAAAATGGCCAATCCGTGATGGATTTTATCGGCATTGTGCTCTAGAACCTGCCTATGTTATTATTAATGTATATATCAATAACTGTTTCTGAATATGTTTTTTCGTAATTTTTTTAAAACATCGAACATCATTTTCGGAACTTATCTTCAACGCAATGCCTTATTTCCAAAGACCTTGCGACCGTCTTTCGTATAACAACTGAGTGAAAATTGCAAACATTCTTTTTTTAGGAATATAATAAAAATGTCCAATTCGTGTTGGAAAGTTTTGACATTGTTCCCTCCAACGTGATAAATCCATCTATTGTATACTGTGGAAGAATATGGTCCGGGTGGATGTAAAAAAAATTGTCTCTTAAATAGGGAGAACTATTTATTAATAGCCAATGTTTCGACCCACATTGCAGGTGTTCTTCAGGGCTGTCGAGGAGGGGCGGGGGACCCGGTATAGCTTCGGCACTAGTCACATCACTGTGTGTATAGTACACAGTAGACTTTGTTATTTTTAACGTATAAATCAATAGCTACTGCAATTTTTAAATATTGGTTTGTATCTCCGATCCATATTGTTCAATAAATCTTGGAAAATTTCGATCCAATCGAGTACCTCCAGGCAAACAGTTATAAATACCTCCCTTAATATTCCAGGGAGGGAGATGAGACGAAACTTCCCTCCAAAAGATGAAACAGATAAAAACTAATTAAAAACGACCGTAAGACACGAAAGATGTCACTAAAATTCCCAACTGGGAGTTCCCCTCTTCTTCGATAAGAGGAAAAATAGAATGCTGTTATCTTTCACCCTATTAGCGTCTCTTCTTTATTCATTTGCTTTTTCTTTAGTCAACTTTTCAGTCTTTTTTCTTAATTTTTTTTTCAGCTTCCTTTTTAGGATACTGTGCTGATAGAAAACCGTCGCTGTTTTCGACATTTTTAAATATTCCTACCTTTAACATCAATATCTGTATCATCTATTATATTATTTACCAAATACCAAATACCAAACGGTGCTTCACAACTTTGGATCAACTCGGATGTTCAATGTTTCAAATCACAAGATCATGCGACCTAAAGTCGTTTTAAACAATAAAAAGTATTGAACAAATTTGTTGGCATCTAAATATAAACACGGTGACCAAAAAATGCTCGATTTAAAAAAAAATCCTATTCTCACATCACATTTTACTCCGACAAAATTGTAGTTAACTTTAGAAGCATTCGGCAAACTGTGCCTCACAGGGCGTGTTATATTTAAATATTTCCCTTTCTCAATATTTAACTAACTGCTCATTTTTATTAACGATAAGGTCCTCATGCATTTTTTATAATGTACTTAGTTGTGCTTAAGATTTTTGAGAAAAATTACGCTAGGATGTGGCATTAGTACTATTATGAGTTTCCACGCAGAACAGTACAGCTTTGTGGATCATATCTCTCTATAACTATTTACCCCACATATATACTTATCTAAACGAAGAGCAAATAGAGTTGTAAATTACCGTTGAATTATTAGGAAATAGTACTGCTTGAGGTTTCAAAATGGCTTGCATTTGTTTCTGAATTTATGCGTGGTGAAACATGGTAGGATAAATTCATTAAAATTAAAAATAGTTTTCTTCCCAATAAACAATTTCATACACAAATTGTGAGTTTGAAATTATGAACATGAGTTTTAAACAATGGATGATATTATTTTGTTCTAAGGGATCAGTATCTCATTTTCCAAATATTTTCAATTATTCACATGGAATGTCCTATGTCAAAGGTTATTTAGTAAGTTTGATTGGCATTCTAAACAATGCTCGTTCAATTTTAGCGGTTGTAATTATTACCAAAATAACAGGTCATTTTCTGTCATAATCTGTAATCTTAAACGTAGTAAACAACATAATTACCCAGATTCCACATTGAATTTTAGAAATAATAAAAACCGACATTTTATTTGATAGGTTGTGGTGTATTGGGTTATTTTATGTTTCTTTTTACAAATAGGAATTTCTGACAGTACAGTGAGATGATAGAATCGAAGAACCGTAGGAAAATCCATTTAGTGTGACGCAGAATGGACTTGTACGAGTATGTTGTATGTAAAATTGTTCTAGGTTCCAACTCCCTCCTTGCAACTATCCCCACCCTTCCAGCATTAATCCTAAACGACCACCCCATCAGTTTCAACTCCTCCGTTAAAAACCTAGGCATTACCATTGACCAAAACCTTTCCTGGAAACCACATGTCACCCAAATATCCCGACGAATAATTAGTTCCCTAAAATTATTCCATCGTTCTCGGCATCTCCTTACACAACCTACTTGGAAGCTGCTCGTATCATCCCTCATCTTTCCCCACTTCGACTATTGTAGTGTGGTATACGAGGGCCTCTCGAAAATGCTTGAGAGCCGCTTAAAAAGAATAATGAACTGCGCTTTAAGATTTGTCCTTGGTACTCCGAGGCGATCCCGGGTGTCACATCACTATGATGAGTTAAAGTGGCTCTTCCCTCCCATCCGTAGACAATATTTCCTTAGCGTTTTTCTATACCAATCCATCAACTCGCAACACCCTTCATATATCTATAGTCTCCTCCCATTCAAATCCTCTGTCCAGCACCACAAAACAAGATCTCGCCTTTCCGATTTCTACATTCCTTCCCACAGAACTAAGGCATTCGAGCGCTCCTTCCTCGCCCGCTCCACCACTGTGTGGAATTCAATCCCTCCTTTCATTCGCCATTCCTCTTCACTAGCTTCATTTAAATCCCTGCTTTTCCATCATCTCTTGGCATCTCAAAAAGTCGCTCTCCAAGCAGGTCAAATGTCTGCTTGAATATATCAGTATTGTAAACTCGATCCCACTACCCTTTGTTTTGTTTATTTGTCCAACAACGAAGATGATACCGACTTTTTAAATATATTATCGCATACTATGCTAATCAATTATTTTAGTTAGCAATTTCGTCATCAACTACTGTATTAATATTAATAATCATTATTTTGTTAATATAAATATATTTATTTTCGACAATTAGTTAAAAAGCAGTCAAGTTCTTTGTATTTTATTTATTTATTTTCTTATCTATTTCTATTTTTACAATATTTTGTCACACTTGATTATTTCATGATTTGTGTTATTATGTAGCCTTCTGGCCAGATGAATTTTATGTTTTTTTTTTATTTGTTCATTATTGTTATTCTAAAGGGACTTGGTCCCAGAATAAAGTTTATTTTCTATTCTATTCTATTCTAAAATGTACCTGTACCTAGGATGTATGGATAAACAATATATTAACTAATATATTTCCCTCCAAGATAGGATATTTGTTGTTAAAGTCCCGCTAATGGTTGGATTTGGCTATTTTCGGTAGGAGTTTTTTTAATAATGACTAGAGGTCGGGGGGTTGAAGGGGAGCTTGCAATGGGCTGTGATAACAGAAATTGCTCTGTCAGCCCAGAATGATATATACCCGACCATTTCCATACTCCCCCTCCTTCTTACCACCAGCGCCCTTAAATTTTAATGCTTTCTCTAACTAGGCTCTTATCAAGAGATCTCTCTTTGTGTTCGCCAGCAAATTGTCTCTTACGCTTTATCCAATCTTTTAACGCTTTTGTCGACGCTTTATTTATACCCGTGAAGGAGCATTATGCTTAAAATTAACTAAACGCTAGTCCGGTTCCGCCCTGAATTACGGATTAATCAGACCCGAAAGCTTCTAGGTCAAAAAGTTCTAAGTTTTTAGTTGGATAGGAGTTAAGGAACAGTCTTTTACGCAACTCGTTTCTAAACGTTATCCTTCGAAATAATAGTCGATACTAATAGTTTTCGATATTTTTGTAACAAATTTTATATACATGTTTTTTTCTGCATTCGTATTGAGTCACAATGGACTGCGATCAGTTTCATTTTCCGTATCTGGATCTTCTACCAGCTTTGTGACCTGCAAATATCTTGAATCCTTCATTCAGTACCTTCTACCGTTCTTCTATCAAAGATCCCCTTTGTTTTTTGAGTTCCTCTCTTAGCTTAAAACACTTGTAGGTGTTCACCATTTGCTGAAATCCATCCATGTTCATGATAATGTCCTTCGGAATTTCTTTAAGATCCCTGTCATATTCCTGGAACCAACCACATCTTTTTGCCTTAGGCTTTATAAAATTCTATATTTTCTTTGTCAGACGATCTTCGGATATTCTGAAGATGTGACTCTAGAAGAACATTTCTTACTTTTTTGTTAATTATGTTCATTAAAATCTCTCATTTGGGACTTCTTCTAGTTTGGTAGGTTGGGACAACTAACTAAAACAACCCCTTTTTTTTCTTTTTCTTCTCATTAAGTTAGTTATTCGTGGCAATTAAAAAAAACCTGTACCACTGCAATCCATGTTGGTTTTGCAAGGGTGTTGGTTTCAGTACGTGTGATTTTTACTACCACGCTCAACCGTTAGATTTTACACCAATTAAGGATATTCACATCATAGAGGCTGGATGAGCCCCAGTAAGGTCTCTAAATTCTACAGGATCCTCCCCATTAAGTTATTTGTGGCAATAAAATAAAGTAAACGTTTGTTCGAATATACAATGCAATATAATTGTAATTCAGGAAGACTTTCTTGTTATAAAATTTTCTGCTATGAAGGGAAATATAAACAAGAATTGGAACTCTCAGTTAATATTGCCGGAGTTTCCTCCCCCCCCCCCCCCGTCACCTTCAAAGATAAGTTAAAAAGATTTTCCGCGTCTCCCTCATCCTTTTTTACCCTCTTTCCATTCTTTTTTTTTCATTTAATCTCTTTCCTTAATTTAAGTTTGACTTGGTAGCCGAAGGGATGAGAAAACCGGGGGGTTGGAGAAGAGGAGACCACTAAATTGGGTGCGGAGGTTTTTTCAGCTCATTTCCCCCGGTTTTTATCTTCCCCTCAGGTGCGCATTACCCGCCTAGCGAACAACGCCCCAAAGGCCTTTAACATATCATTTAGCTCCAATTTCACAGCTGAAATTATTCACTTTGCCAATATGTTACTTGCGGATGTGATATACTTTTATATTCGCGTGTGTGAATTGTTTTTAGTTAAGAAACTAATATAATCGATTTATGGAGGTTCTTGATATTTTTATTTCTTAATTCCTTTAGTTATATGGAATATATATTGTGCATTGAAGGGATTGAGGAAAACATCTACGGCCGTGGTCTGAGAGAGGAAGATATACAAGATGGAAAAAGCAATGATAAGTCATTTTTAGTACACTAAGTTGGTTGAAGGAAACCTTTAATAAATAAAAAACAAGTTTTATTTTTTATAAATAAAGCTAAGTTTATAGAAAATTTGATTTAAAATAATGAAAATAACTGTATAATGGAAATGTAGAAGAAAAACCTAAACATTCAAGATTTCAGACCGCCGATTGTTAATCATTCAAGCAAGTTGACCTTAACTATTGCATTAGGATGAGAGTCTGTTTTATTATTTTATATATTTCAATTAATTTATTTTAATTTTATAAAATTTGATAATAAGTTATAATTAATAGCTATGAAAGGATAAAAACAATATAAGGGACTAGGGTTATATTCATAGGGACTAGGGTAATATTTATGAACTTTGTTGAAAGAAACCTAAAAGTATGTACCATTACAACTCATTGAAGGTATAATAGAGTTTGTGAGATGGCAGACTCGTCTATTTCTAGGACAGCGGTTGAGCAGGGAGGTGATTTATAACAATTAAAATATTATTTCTCTAGATTTGAGTGCTTAATTGCAATACTGAAGGCTCCGGGTTAAAATCCGGCTTTGACAGATAAATTAAGTAATTTATTAACAGCCCAGATGGATCCTGTGGGATCTACTCTATCTACCCTCCTCGGTCTCATCCAGCCTTTATAACCTCTATAATTGGGAGAAAATATCAGGTTCGAGCATGATCTCGGATAAATACAGGTTGTCTTAGAAACAGTACATTCTCTATCCCAGATTTTTTATTTTTATTTTAGTACAGGTTTTTTTTTTTTTTTTTAATCTTCATAAAACTTTGGAAAATTTAAGTAAACAGCTACTGTATCCTTTAATTACGTTCACTGGTCCCTGTCGAACAGATACGTTACCTAGGACACCATCTGGACAAACGTCTCACTTGGAATCCTCATACAAGACTGAAAAGACAAGAAACTGCTCGACGTTTTCGCCTACTTCAACATTTACTGGACAAACGTTCTAAGCTCCCAATTAATGAAAAAAGACTCATTCACATGACAGTTATCAGACCTATTTGGACATACGGAGTTGAGCTTTGGGGCTCTACTGAACCATCCAATTCATCTCTTATCCAATCCTTACAATCCAAAATCCTTCGTAAAATCCTCAATGCTCCTTATCATGTCACAAACAAACTCACCCATCATGATCTTAATATCCCATATGTTGCTGATTTGGCCCAAACCAGATACCTATCCTTCCATGACAATATTCATACACACTTGAATCCGCTAGTCTCTCAACTTGCTTTCCATACTATTCCTGATAACCCTCCGAGGCGTCTGAAAAGAAGATGGCCTCGAGACCTTCTACTATAGAACTTTATTAGAGTGCTACCGATGAGTAGTTTCTCCACAAGTGTTTTTTTTTGTTTTCATGTCATTTGTTCATATCAGCAAATTTACATGATGTAATATTATTTCAGTTGTAAATATCAATAAATTAATCTAAAAAAAAAAGAAAAAGTAAACCGCAAGTTTTCTCTCATGCTATACTCACTCTTTCATTTATTACACAGAAAGCGATATGATTGGAGGACAATGGCAGGAGCCTCTAGGGCTAGGTGCGCCCCGCAGATCGGTTACCCTTCCACTCATTGTCGGAAATAAAATTGGAAAAAGCTGACCATTAGCGGCTGTTGCTGGGAGCGATAAAGTTTCACATTTCGGTTGCATTGTGATGGCCTAATGGTGACGGGGAGAGCTTATTTGCACATCTTTTGTCCGAGGAAGGCTCAATAGAGAGAAAGGCTGAGGTATCCGTTTCCTTTAGCTAATTAGCCTCCAACGCCATTGTCTCCCTAATTTCATTTGCCCGGGAAGTGCATGTAAATGGATAACTTCCATTACCAGCTCCCCCTTTCCCTAATCTAATCCCTTATTCTAACCCCCATCCCCTACGCTGGGACCCTTAAATACTGCAGACTAAACAGGAAAAAAAAAGAAGTCCCTGTTTTTGTATAAAGTTTTTGTCGTAAACCGAGTGTTTATTTGTTTACAGGGCACTTAAAATGTTATTGGTCCTTTGAATCGATAGGGAAGCCATTACATTTCATAATACTGCAAGTTGGATTAGTTTCCATGAAACCATGGAATCAGTAAGTGTGGATATATATATAAACATGTACCATTACAACCTGTGAACTGTTGTACATGGTAGAGACTGTATTGTTTCATGGACAACGGCTCTGCAAGGAGGTGACTTGTCCTAGGCCATGCTCAACCGCCAAATTTCCCACCCCTTATTTTGGGTACCCTATTTTTATAATATTTTATAGAGGCTGGGTAAGCCCCAGGAGGGTCCTAGATCCTATATGATCCATATCCGGCTTCAAACAGACTAAATTAAAGTACTGCATGCAGCGGGATTTGGAACCAGGAATACGGGCATGGCAACTCAGTGTTCTACCACTGAGTCACTCCGCTCCCTTATATATATATATATATATATATATATATATATATATATATTGATTTTTATTGATTTGACGTCACTTAGACTACTGGGGCCATTAGTGACGACTGCTCTTCTTAAATTAGCTTCGTGGCTTTTAAATACATCAGCTTCTTCTGTATTTTATAATTTTATTTAAACGGTAGACACGTTTAAATATTTAAATTTATTCTTTCTATTTACTGCTTTTTAAATTCAAATATAAGCTTGAATATTGATTTAAGCAATGTGTTTATCTATGTAAACGGATTTATCTATTATTACCTTCTAGAATATTTTGCTTATCGACAATATTTTTATTATGATTGTGATAGCATTATATGGCTAACTTCAGTGAATCCATCAAAGATAGTCACAAACATAATAAAGCATTGAGAAGGTTACGTTGGTCTGACCTGATGAATTGAGAAAATGTCAATCAGATATTCCGGAGCATACATTTAAATTTCAAATTAACGCTATGATCTTTGTTTCACCCCCGACCTGATCTTGATAGGTTGGGAACGCAGCTGGTTGAGGAGTCTGCATCTTGATTGGGCTAGCATTGGCCGGGATTGCCACTTGATAGCCGCTGAAGATTGCGACTGAGGCAGCTCCAGGTTCGTACTCGGGTTCCCTCATTATGCTCTTGCCCGCAGATACTAGTTAGGATAAGGTGCAGATGTAGCTAATTGGCCTGGACTATTCCACTTTGAATGACCGACGCAATCCTGTTCTTGCGGGCTATCACGGTTTGCATTTACATGAGTCCGCCCATGGTCTGAGTCTGTTTTTTGTTTTATTATTAAGTCTGAACTGATCCAAGTAATGTTGAGTCCACTTGATTAATAATAAAATTGAAATGTATGGATCAGTTGTATTATTTTTTAGTCTGTAAGTAGCCGTTGGATTCCGGAATAAGCTGACAATTATACAAATTATCATTATAGTTAATAGACGGTCGATGACTTGAAAAAAGTTTCATCATTGCTCCATTCATGTAAACCTACTTTACCCCCCCCCCCTTGCTCTTTTATATGTATACATAAACCTATATCACTACAACACATAAACGGGTCTGGGGTTCAATACATGGTAGAGACTGTACTGTTTCATGGAAAACGGTTCTGCAGGGAGGTGATTTGTCCTATATCACGCTCAACCGCCAGATTTCCCCCGTTTTTGGGTACCCTATTTTTATATCATTTTATAGGGGCTGGGTGACCCCCAGGAGGGTCCTAAACCCCATATGATTCATCTGCTAACAGTCTAAATAAAAGTCTTGCCTGCAGAGGAATTTGAACCAGGATTTTCGGCATGGCAACTCAGTGCCCTACCACTGAGCCACTCCGCCCCCTATATGTATATATACCACCTATGTCATATATACAAGAGTAGCCACTATGCTAGTTTATAACTAATAATGTTAATCCATCGTTAATAGTCAATATAGTTAGCTCATATAAGTAAATCTCTTTGTGTATCTATTTATACCGTTACCTTTAACTATAGAAATAATTCGATCTACAAGTAAAGACTACCGTTTGTAGACTCGATGAAAGAAAAGTAATTATTTCAAATGATCTCTTGTTACGTCGATCTGAATCATTTTTCGGCCTGATCTGTAGTTTCAATACACTGCGTCGAACAAATCCAATCACAACACAGAGAGGAAATATATACAATGTATAAAACATATACACTCGTAAAGCCGGCGGAGAACACATCACCCGCAGGGGATATTCCATCCTCTCTGGATAAAAAAAATTAGTGGCCATAAAGTAGCGCAAATTTACAGCAGATCCAGGCTGGTGATTTCGGGAAGGGTGAATTGGTTATTGGGTGGGAGGGGAATAGGATCTGGAGAGGAGTAAGAGGTAAAGGTGCTTAGATGGCCGGTTGGATTACACCTGTTGTCCCACCGAGGGGGCGGCCAATGGAAAAACCAGGCACTTGGGGGCAGTTTGGGGCTGGCCGGGGGTCCCGCTACCCCATCTTATTTCACCAAGAGGAGTCCCTTCGTGTCCTCTAACTGAATAAGCCGTCCGCATTTCGGGTTGTATATGCCGGGCCGGAATAGCAGAGGGTTCCGAAAATGAGGAGGTTTGTGACTACGAGGGTGGGAGGAATTGGTACCATTTCGTACCCACCTTCATAGGATTGTGTAATTTATGGAGATTAATTTATCAAAGCATATACATTAATAAAGTCAGAAGTAAAAATGCGCAGTTCACATTCAAAAGTTTGGATTGATGGTCAATTGGAATTGTGTTTAATGTTCGTATGTAGTATGTTTAATGTCTTTCGTCCTCAGATTATTTTTGGGAACTTTAATTTAGCAAATCGACATGCCGCAATGCATCCACCATTGTTCATAACCTGAACTATGATGTACTAAAAAAATCTTTTATTGACCACCGAAATCATAAGGAGTGAAAAATTGCAGGTTAATAATCCCTTCCCTAATGCTGAAGGTTAATAAAATATTGTTTAATAAGGTTAATAAAACAAAAAAAACATGTACAGATCTGGGGTTCAGTATATGGTAGAGACTGTACTGTTCCAACAGTTGTGCAGGGAGGTGATTATTCCGAGATCACGCACAACCGCTATGTTTTCCTTCTAATTTTGGGTACCTACTTTATCGAGGCTGAGTGAGCCCCAGGAGGGTCCTAGATACCATATCATCCATCTCCGGTAGCTAACAGATTAAATAAAAGTCTTGCCTTCAGCGGGGTATAAACCAGTATTTTAGGCAAGACAACTCAGTGCTCCACCACTAAGCTCTCTCAAAATATCGATAACTCCCTAAAAATGGTACACTAATTATTTTATTTGGAAATTAAAACCAATTTATTTTTTATTTATCGGCTATTGAAATAACTTCCACAAAATATATTGGGCAATATGGGAACAAAAAATGGGTCTGGAATGAGCAAAACATTTATGGCAACCGAGTTCAGTTATTGATTTGACGTTGTATAATATAATGAGTCAAGTTTGATTAAGGTCCCATATGGACATGACTGTTACTTGGGCCAGTAATAGGTCCGTCCATTAGGGTTTCTCTCGGGTGCTATTAGGACGAGCCCTATTTCTCATCCAAATGCAATGTGATGAAATAGTCAGAACCTATGCTATGGGAGGTTTAATAGAGGATCTGGCATGTCGGATTCGAATCCGTTCCCAAGATCATTAAATTATTGTGGTAAAGGGCGTTGGAATTGGAGAAAAACTACCATTGGAGAAACTATGGGAGTGGAATTTAAATAGAAATGGGGCTGAGAGAGAGAGCGAGCAAGCATGGAAGAGAGAGAGCGTGTGAGAGAGAGATAGGCTGAGGGAGGGAGAGAGATGTAGAGTTGGAAAGAGGAAAGGAGAGAGAGATGAAAAAACGTGCGAGGCTGGGGAGCGGCAGGGCCATAAATAAGGGAAACAGATAGGACCGGCGGGCTATACCTGCACCCCTTGTCAAATCATAAATAAAACACAAATGACAATGAAATAATACCTCAAAGCTGCCTCCTGGAATATTTTCATCTTTTGGAAATATTAAAGCTAATCCCTAGCAGTGTTATTAGCCCTTTTAATGAAAGTTCATTCTTTTGTGTGTTTTTTTCACTTCTGATTGGGCCGAAACTGGAAGGCCTTCAATTTCAACTTGCCTGTTTTCTTCTATCCCATTTTGTTTTTACTCACTTCAGCCAAGCGGAGAGACAAAGTGATTTCTTGTACTCTCAACCTATTGGGGCCAAGTACTGCTTCTCTTCACGTAATGGAAAATAGAACTGTTGGTAAAAGCGAATAGTAGGAATATTATTGATCAAGGAATAAATGACAATACCTTACATATTTTCTACTGCTCAATCAAATAAAAAAAAATTTTTACTTATACAATAACTAAATCAACCAGATACTTTGAAGTCATGAAGTGTCTTGCACTTCATAACTTACCCAATCCGAGAAATATTAAATTTCTAAATACGTATTAAATTAGTAATATTGGTAGTACTGCCCATTAGCGGAATGCGTTAACGACGCAATATCGCCCTGAAACCTTTTAGAGAGCTTTTGAAACTGAAAACTGTGTCTTTTGGGAATTTCAAAAACACGTGATCTAAATATTTACAGTACAATCCTTTGTAACACCAATATTCACAGGAGTACTGTCAGACGCGTCTATTTAGTGAAGTTAGATTCATTTATAAGATCTTACTGATTAAATTTTATAGCAATGCTTCCTATTATACGGTACTAAACCCTAGAATAACGATAAAAATAGTTGAGCCGTCATTATCTAAGGAATACACATCTTTATTGGATTTATAAATATTATATTTGTATTTACATATATGTTTGAGATCAACCGAGGCACTATGCAGAAAGATATAACCAGTAACATTATAAATTAAAAAGAAAAGAAAAGGAAATCTTCAGAATGCCCAATGATCACGTATGTTCTATTCGCGTTTTGTCGTTCTCACTGTTAACAAACGGTAGACTGACTTGTAAGAAAGAATTAAATTTATTGCGAAATGGAAGGATATAGCATAGACATAAAAAGTGGCAGATATGAATTATAAACCATGGATTAATGAATAGATGGAACTTAGTGACTACTCTCTTTACATACTATAGTCTAGTCATATCATTTCCTCTCTACTACTAATGATTCTCTATATCTTAATCTTTTGAAGGGAGTATATATTCATATAAAAGAAGAGGAGAGGTCAAGGGAGATTACAATGCTGACAACAATGCGTTGATGACACTTCTTGATTACAAATCTATCTTAAAAACAATTTACTTCAGTTCATCGATCATCCGATAAGTTGTTCGCAGACGCACCGGATCCTTATAACAAGTTGTTGGATAAACTAAAAGGAACTCCTTCCTCTTACTAATTTCGCAGAGGGTCAAGCTGAGCATAACGATAAGGGTTAGGGTAAATGGGCCAAGATTGGAGCAGAGGGGGCAGTTAGGATCGTAAGAAGCAGGGGTGGGCCGGGCAATAAGGAAACGGTATAAAGGAGAAGTTTCAGCTGAGACAATTAGTTAAATGGTCGCGACTTCCTAATCCATGATGTGTTCCGGATCTAATTAGGGATCCTGTCTCTAATTCTCAGTCCTCCTTCCGCCTTCCCCCCTCCACAACCACCCTCGCTAACCAATGCCTCTCGCCTCGTCCTTATAGCCAGTATTGGATTTCGGTTCGCTAATTAGGAGCCGACCTCAAATGGGAATGTTAAACAGGAGTCGATAAGTATTAACATTATCTATTGAATAGGAGGGAAAAACAACTACAAATTTAATCAAAATCTTATAATAGATATAGATTGTTGTTTATAGATTTTTTTTTAAAATGTATTTATTGAAATTTACAAGTGCGTTGTAATTATACATCAGCTGGGCGTATTAACAGATTCTGTATTATTATACTGACAGGTTCGAAGGAAACATATTGAGCCGAATTTATGGACATGTAGAGGAGAATGGATCATTCCGACTCGAAAAAACAATGTACAACGGATCGATTGGGAACGTAATCGGGTGATGAGAAGACTGTACAACGGAAAACCCGACGGTTTAAGACCTCGCGAAAGATGGAAGAATACTGACACTGACGATATGAAGAAAACGTGAGTATCCATCAGACGTGCTAACGATAGAGAAGAGCGGTCGGGCTGGCCAATAACTGCTTCAAGCATCTGCTGCGCCATGAATGAGTGAATTATACTAATACAATAAGTAAATATAATGAATTATACAGTAATAGCATGAGATAAAGGCATCTAGAGAAACTAAACAATGATAGTACTCAGATAATAAATCCAACTTAGCTCAAGAAGCCGTCGTCTTTTCAGACGCTTCGGAGGATTATCGGGAAGGGAATTGAAGTCGTTGCTAGGTTTGGAACTATTGGGTTTAAGTGGGAATTAAGTTTGTAGTAAAAGAGTTCGTGGATATATGGGACACTATGGCCAATATGACTTCATTCGTAGCAAAGTAAGGAGCATTGAAGATTTTAGTGATGGACTGTTAAATATTTAACTACTGATATGTAATTATACTTGTTTGAATGTCTTGTTATGACAGTGTTGATATAAGTACGTATACATAATGGACTTTTGTAAACGTGTTATTTTAAAATCAACAGTTTTTACTTCAGCCTAATTAAGTTTCACACACTTTATAGAGGATGGGTGAGCACCAGGAGGATCGCCAGATCCCACAGGTACTAACCGTGGCTAAGAACAGATTACATAATTAAATAAGTTATCTGCCACAGCGGGATTGGAACCGGGAACCTTCGGCATAGCAGCTCAGCGCTTTGTAAATTAAGCTACCCCGCTGATTAAATAATAATATTAATAATTTATAATAAATATGCTGTGCTTGTTATTAAATACATATTACGTTATAAAAACATTACGTGTATAAATTGAAAAGAAAATTGGCGCCCAATCACAACTAATTTCCCTAAAAATTTCATCGGCATACATTTTTGTAATAAATAAATAAAAATACATATAATGCAACATTTAGTGGAACATTCTCGACATATTCGAACCGATATCTACCCGCCGTTTATGCGCTGCGAGTAAATCCATATAAATAATGGAACTTATTCCGGTATAAAAGCCTTCCGTGATCGCCATCGATTGAAGGAATATTAAAACATACACTTGGGAGCGGACAGAATCAAAAAGAGGAGCTTACCACTGAGAAATAATTTGAGGAGTATGACCTCAAGGGAAAATCCACCCCCTTCCATTTGGTTATTGCCTCTTTCCACTCCAAGTCGTGACTAGAATTTTATCAAATATTCTACACGGGTAAGAAACCACCAAAAAATATATATATTTTCCCTCCAGTTTCTCAGAACAGGATTTAAACTCGGTCGATAGTACCATGTTGGTATCCATAAAGAAGAATTATCCATTGCTGAATTATTCAAATTATGATTTTTATAAGTGCTATTACAAGGCATTCATTCGACATTTAATTATTCTGGATAACTATCAAACAGCTCATAAAAAGTTTATATAAAATTCATATAAATCGTTCTCAAGGAAACACCGTATGGCACATCTATGATATAGTAACACTACTATGTTGAGTCGATAATACCGATAATATCATGTAATACATTGGTTAAAATATCAATAACTTTTCTTGACTATAAATAAAAAAGTTTTACATTCAATACTTGAGATTCAGTATATTCGTTAAACTTTTTTTGGTGACGGTTTGAGCCAAATTTGTTCTCATAATCTTGCTCATGTGTCAATTTAATATCTTTGTAAAATTTCATTTTCTTTATTTCCACATCATAATTTTCAATAACGACTCTATGGTGTAAATATTGGTATCTAGTTTTCTTGACATTTAATAAATAGGTTTTACTATTAGATTTGGAGATACCCTCTATTCGTTAAACTTTCTACTAGCGTCGTTTCGAGACTATATTGTTCTCATAATCGTGTCCGAGTGTCAATTTAATGTCTTCGTAAAATTCTATTTTTCCCCTAATTTTACGACAGTATCAGAAGACTGAAAGTAAAACTTATGTATTAATAGCCAAGGAAAGTAGATACCATTATTTATATCAATGAGTCGATATTGAAAAATTTGCTATTGAAATAAGAAGAAAATGGGATTTTCAAAAGATATTAAATTGACGCATGAGGAAGATTATGAGAACAAAACAGTCTCGAACTGCCGGCAAAAGAAAGTCAGAGGGAATCTCTAGAAATGAAAATAAAACTTATTTATAAACAGTCTAGAAAAGTAGATACCATTATTTACATCAATGAGTCGATATTGGAAAATGTTCAGTGGATATATAAATATATATATATGTGTGAAAATCCCAAATGTTGAAACAATGAGAGAGAAAATAGGAAGCAGTAAAGGCAGGGGACAGATGGGCAGGGATTGGGATTATGGAAGATGTGAGGGGGGGGGAAGTGTCAATTAAGGTAAAAAGTGGGGAGAAGGAGGGGGCGGATGTTCATTAAAAAGGTGTTTGGAAGCCTATTTGGCGAGCCATTAAGTCAAGGCTTACCCGCCTGTAGCAAATCGATAGACAATACCTCACCGTGCAAAGCGGTAGCCATTCCTCCCTCAGGCAGCGCTACCTAGATATTTATTCTTAAACTAAGGAAGCACGTTACTATTTGTAAAATCTTTCATAAGAAAAAAAGTCTGATTTAAATATTTCTTAAATAAAAGAGGAAAAATCATTTTCCTTACTTTGTGAGAGAGAAGAACTTATTCAGTTCGGTTCCTAAACTCTTTAAAACTATTTAGTGATGCTCTTCCATTAGTCGAGATATGTACGAAACAATATTTCAATCTTTTACTTTAGAAAAATAAACTTTGTATGCCGTGATCCATTTTTCAAGTAAACGTTCGCTCGTAAAGCAATGCCATTGCGCTTAAAAATATAAGTATAAATACATAAAACCCGTTTTAACCGATCAATTTATTCCCTTCCCTGCACCTTGTAAATATTTGAGAAAAAGTTTATCTGTCTGTCATCCGGGATCCTAGGAGGACATGGACTCCCTCGACGACAACGGATCTTGTTGCTGAGCAAGTGGTGGATTGACAGACCGGTCAACTGGCCGCTTCCTCTCGGACGAATATTTATCGCCAGTAGATTACCCCCAACAATATACAACCGGAGTGTAAATCTTCATTTGGCTGAATGATCAACTATCAGCTGTAGACCACCTGCGCCGTCTCGCTCCTTATACGATCAATAAATCCATTATGCGACATGTTCAACCCAGGCCTCGGTTCAATTTGGGAATGACCGTTTCCAAAATAAGACAAGCAACGCACGTGTTCGTCGCATTTGATCATATTAATTAAAAGTTTAAAAATTGGCAATTTTGTATTCTAGCTAAACAGTTACATGAGTACTTGTATTCTACAAGTGTACTTGTAGAAGATCTCAAATGAATAGTCTGTAAGATATCATGAATAATATTAGTTGACTTTATATAAAGAATAAAAACCGTTCACTATAAAATAAACATTTCTTCTTACTGAAGATAATTTTTTGTGATCTCCACCCGGACTATTTTCTTCCTCGCTTGGTAAGGTAGTTTAACAGTTTTTTCGGACAGTATTAATGATATTAATAGGGATATGAAAACTAGCTTCAAAGTTTTTAGATTGTACTTAAAAGAATTGATAGTACTTTTCATCTTGATCATGGTAATACTTTTCATCATGTACTTGAATAGCTGGCAGGTTAGCTAGATTTTGATATGCTCAAAAACCGATATGTAGGAATATTCAATGAATATCTAAATTCAAATATTTAGATATTTTTATTTTGAAGAGAAGAGATATGCCCAGGGCCGGGATTCGAACCCGGGTCTTCCACGTTTCCGTCATGGTGCTCTACCAACTGAGCTATCCTGGTTCGCTTCTCGGTCAGGCAAATCCATTCTCTTCACTGATCCCATATACTCGTGTTCTCGCAATTTGCGATGTATACAATATCATAAAATAATACAGTACTATAATAAATATTAAAATATTTAGTTTTGTTTTCACTGATTTCTGTAATTACTTAAATTGAAAATTTGGAAAGTCGGGGAATATGAGTATTATTTGTTTATTGTTACCCGGAGGTAAAGGACACCATTTCACATTTTTATAATCCTTCAGGAGAATTTTCCATAACATTTATTTATGACTATTAACCTCTTTTGTGGTTAATCGATTATCTCGTTGTATTGAATTATTTTAGTTTAAACAGAATTATTTACCGAACCCGAAAGAATCGATTTTCACCTGTAATGGCGTAATGCCCTAGGTCAGCCTGAAGAAATTTCTCTACAGTTGAAAGACAATTTCATGCTTGTTAATGATAATGTATCCCGTAATTGAAATTTTACTTATACCATGATTATGTTGCTCTAATATACAGAAAGGCACGTTCTTCCGTTTTCGAAACCATATTACACAAAATGCGTTAATGAGATAGAAAATCAAGAAGAATACTCCGATATTCCAAAAACAGTTTCATGAGTATATTACTTGGAATTGGATATTTTTACACATTATCATAAACTTTATTTAGTGTTATTATAAGTTAATAACAGTGTTCAGAACATATAATTTATTAATAAGCAACCAAAGTTTTACGAAAGTCTTGTATGATTTATTCCTGAGGTTGGCAAGACTTCACGAAAGGAATCAACAGGTATTTAAATACACCATCTTAAAAATGAAAAGTGACATCTGTCCAAACCCCTTCTCTAATCTCCTGTAGGAGAGCAAATAGTCGATTGTGAAAGACCTGCAACTCTTGAAAATACAAAAAAAAAACTCGGAATTTCAGAAAGAATTATTTATTACGCTACTTTAGCTTAATAGAGATGGATCACATTTTCAGTACACCTTCATTCAGCATAAGATGGCCCAGCAAGTTTATTTATTGTTTTTAATAAAAACTACTTTATTAAATGATGTTACTTATGGGTTAAGGGTAAACTGAACCCTATTATGTCATTATTGTATAACCTGGAAAAACATGGAATGATATTCATAACAAGATGGGACCCGTTTTTGTAGAGTATCACAACTGTCACATTTTCATTATCTTGGAATGATAAACCATAAAAAAAAAAGACTACTACGGCCCATTAAGGGTCTTGGGTACGTGGTAGAGACTGTACTGTTTCTAGGACAACGGTCGTACAGGGAGAGGGTTAGTCGGATATCACTCTCAATTGCCAGGCTTTTCCTCCTCAATTAAGGGTACCCACTTTGTAGAGGCTGGGTGAACCCTAAGACATTCTCCAAATCCCTCATCGTCCATCCCCGGCTGTTATTAGATTAAATAAATTATCTGCTGCAGCCAGATTTGTGCCAGGGATCTTCGGCACGGAACTCAGCGCTCTACCACTGAGCCACTTCGCTCCCTAATTATTTGTTAAGTTATTAACAAGTATATAACTTGAATTTTACAGTGTAAGCATAGTTCTATTGCTTTCGTAGTCGATAATTATCGGTTTAAAAGTTGATCTATAAGAAACCTCAAAGCCTAAAAAAATATTCTTATAAATTAGATACCGCATTTCTATAGTTATTCCTAAAAGAAAGTTATTTCTTTAGCTTATTGATGAGCTAAGCTATACCACTGAGATACTAAATGAAAAGTAAGAATGTGTGAAATCCGCATGGATATGATGTTAGCATTATTTTAAAACTCGAACCGAACAATTCCTTAGTTTACAAGTGAACAACCTTTTGAGAAAAGGGATTTAGTATTTAATTTTCAAATAGGAGTGAGTATGTAGCCCTTTAAACGACTAGCTAGAACGGCGCCCTGAAATATCGGCTGAATTAAAGCGAGCCCTTTGGATTTATATGCAAAGGGTGTATTAACGGAGTAGAAGAGGAACCCTTCCTTTTAAAACAATTAGCCAAAGCCGGAGTTGGCTATAAATTTACCTAAAACCTGGGATTTTAATTTAAGCCTTATATAATTTACTTGGCTGCTAACTTCAACAAGGGAAACTCTGCCAACCACCTTGAGAAAATGGTTTTGCTCTTCCCTTAAAGAACGCCAGTATTATCTATCCCATTAGTGGAATACTTGTTTACTGAAAAGTCTTAGAATTGAATTTATAAAAGAACTCTGGAAGTAAATAGTTTAAATATAAATATTTTATATATATAGGATATGTTTTGATAATACCTGTACCAATACAATCCATGAATGACCTTTGTCCAGTACATGCTAGAGATAAGCAAACAGTTGAGCAAGGTTGTTATTTTAATAATTCAACAAATAGAATGAATGATATAGCATTCCAATAACAAATCCAATTTACAAGGCCACGATGTCATCTTATTTTCTGACGCCCGGCATGATTATCGGTAATTGAATAGGAAGCAAGGTTTGAAAATAGTGGATTTGAGTGGGAATAAAATTTTTCTTGGACGAATTGATGAAGGGTTAGGACTAAATCAGCAAAAATAGAACATTATGGTCATTATGGATGATTTTAGTCGTTACAAAGTAAGAAGCATTATACTTATGAGAAAGTATATATATATATATATATATATATATATTTTTTTTTTTAGGCTTTGAGATTTTTTAAAGAATAACTTTTAAATGGATAATCATTGACTACGAAGTAATAGGGCTATGTTTATAACGTAATACTCAAGTTCCATATTAGTAAATAATTGTTTATTTTCTTTTCTCCGATCTGATGAAAAAATTACATTTCCTATTATTTAAACAAACAGTATTTTATTAATAAGCTAATGGATATTTATCCTTATTTCTGAAAGATTTTTGGGCAGAAAACAATAAAAATAATGATAAAAAAAAAGAAGAAGGCCATTATTGGCAATATTAAAGTTAAATGGTTGTTTTAAGAAGGAATGCTTTTTTAGGCTTAATGGTTTTTCTGAGGATGAACTTAGAAATGGATAACCATCGACTACGAAAGGATTGTGTTTACAATGTAAAGCTCAAGTTGCTCATTTGATAGTTACTTAATAAATAATTGTTTATTTTATTCACCCGAAAAAAAGTTATGTGATTCAGAACTTAAAAATTTGTATTATTCAAGCAGACAGTAAATCATAAATAAGCAAAAGTTTTAAAGGTGGTAAAAAATCCTTGGGCATGCCATCCTGTGGAGGAAACGTAACATGGGGTCCCTATCCTGTATGGTGTAAGGTACTCGTCAAAGATCTTAATCCTAATTATATCTGAATAGGCAAAATTTAGGAATCTCACTGTAGCATCGTTTGATTAGCCATAGTAACATAAAATGGCGTTAAATGAATAAGCAACAATAAGCAAAAGGAAAAATGAATTTCTATCCTTATTACTGATTTATGGGAGGAAAACAATAAAAATTATTTTTACAAAAAAGTAAGGCAATTAAAAAGGAAAAAGGTATTATTTATTGTGAAAGCAGATCCTTTTGAAGACTCGCAATTGTTAATTACCATCCAATATAGTAATTAAAGTTTATTCACAAGCGACACCGTATTCCTCTTTGCATTCAACCCTCCTACCCTGGAGGAACCTGACTCGAGGGAACTGTAACTTTATCATTTGGGGGAGTTATAACAATAAGAGTGGGTTTTAAATAGATTGAAGGGTGCAGGAGAAATATATTGTAGGGAGCAGATGCTGCCATTGATTAATCGTTCTAATTACGGCCGCTGGGAAAACTAATTGTTGTCCAAGGCCAAATGAGATTTGGTGAAAATCACTCCATACAAGAGGGTTCCCCCCCGCCAGCCCCAAACAAAAAGTAATTGGATGAGAGACCTCTCGCCTATTGAGTTGGACCTTCCGTTCCTTCATCTTATACCATCCTCTGTTCTTCGGTATTCTCTCTACTTCTACTTCTTTAATTGTGTTATTGTAAAAACATATTTGAATATCATTGTTCAGTTTGGAGATGGCCTTTCGGTGTATTTTCCCTAGTAACGCTAAAATAATATCAAACAAAACATACATAATCAAACATTAAAAAACCCTAAAAATGCGCAAAATCAGCTCCGACATTTTTATACTCTATTATTGACTTACCAAATACGAAACTTATCTTTACCAGATGAGGCAGTGAACAACAAATATTTTAATCTTTGATAATTTTCTTTTCTTTCATTCTCTCCCGTAGTTACTATTTAGTACATTCTTTCATTTAATTAAAATATTAAAATATTTTGAGATCTTTGTTAAAAAAATCTTAATGCTGATCAGTTATAGTCGAATCACATGCGAGAAGTCATCAGTTACCTTGAAAATTATATACTAGATATTGAAAGCTTCTGGACTGATTAATTTTTGTTGTTTATTCATTTAATATCACTTTATACTGCTATGGCTAATAGGACGATGCTACAATAAGAGTCCTAAATTTTTCCTATCCATGTATTACCGCATAGGGATGTCTAACGAGAAACTGACACCAAAATCAAGGATATTTTTTACTCCCTTTAAAAATTCTTAACGCCACAGAATGATTAGTTAAAGGAGATAAAGAACACTGATTAATATGTTATTAATAAAAATACAATTTCTTTTTAATTAAGGTAAATAGGTGAATAGTTAGTTAAATATTTCCATTTATTATTTGCGTCCGTTAATTGTAATTATTCTTGCTCAATGTAGTTTCTGGTTATATGTACGTATAGTATCTTAGTGATTGGATAGACTAAGTTTTTATATATTTATGGCTGAAAACGTTTACCATTACTACAAACGTAATATGTGGAAAATGGTTTTCCCTAAAATGGCAAGGAAAAATTTTCATTTGGATAATCGAGGCTGTTTGAGATGCATTAACAAAAGTACTGCTCGACGATTTCCGGGAAGATATTCCCTTTATCTTATAGCTTGGTCTGAAATTCCCTTTTCCCTTTCTTTCTTATTTTATATATATATATGTATATATATATATATATATATATATATATATATATATATATATATATATATATATATATATATATATATCCTGCTTTATTCCCCATATTCCAAGTGATCACTTACCAATTGTTGACTTGGAGAATAGTAAGACCGGTATCTTGTGCTAGTTGCTTCTTCTGGTCTTCTGAAGGATAGGGGTGCTGTAAGGAAAAGAAAATATAATTAATATAAAACAAACATAAATAATAAGCACATCATTATTATATTGTTTTAACACATAGGAGTCAGAAACCAATTGCTTCAACTGAAAATTGTAATCTGGATATTATATTTAATTGTATCCAAGATTGTGCATGTCGCTTCACGACAAAATAGGACAATTATTTTCCTTTTTTTTTACGTTTAACGTAAAAGCCGAGCATATTATTGTTGCTAATCCTTAGCGACAATGCGAAGCAATTACTTTTTACCTTATTTCTCAAAGAGCGAAACGCATTTGGGAGGATATTTCAATCGCTTGCAGCGACCACGGAACGGATATGCGCGCAGGATTCGGTACCTGTAAGCCGGTGAGTCGGCGGTTTATCCCCCTCTAACCGCATACACAAATCAATTTTACAAGCTAGCATGCGGAAAATTGCCTACAACGGTCCTCGCGTAAAAATTTTCATGAATTTTCATCCGTCGTGGTGAGGTGAAAACGTGGCAGTTTTATTGGGTTTTCCGTATGCAATAACTTCATGCTCGGTTAACTGTAGGGAAATGTGAGGAAGTACTACTCATGTTGATATTAAAGAAGCATGGTTAGAATAATACAAGGCTATCCACCATAAGATATGTTTTTATGATTTTTTTTTAAATCAATCTATAAGTGATGGATAAGTTCCTCAAAGATACAAGAGTTTATAAAATCTTGTTCTAGACAACCAATGCGTTTTTCATAATGGTTCAAACATTTTGAACGGCTATTTTTACCATTATATGTTTCGACTGTAAGAAATTCGTATTCGTTCAGCAACAAATTATCGCATATTGAGTACTTCATAATCGGTTAACTGGATTGCAAATATAAGGAATTTCTACTTATGGGCTGTATATGTGTGGCTCCCAAGTATATAGTTGAGTAATTGTTGAATCAATCAAAGAAATATTGTTACTTGTAATCTGTACAAGTTACTTTTCTGTACTTCAGAATAGAATATCATAATCTTTTTCACCATATAAGATATGTTTCTATTTTAATAAGATTAATTAAACAATCTTGAAGCGAAAAATAAGTTTCTTATAGATACAACAGTTTATTAGAATCTTGTTCTGGACCTACCAATGAGTTTCCCATAATGTTTGGAGCATTTCTCAAGGATATATTTATCATTATTTGTTTATTTTATTTTCTCCGATCGTACGAAAATAAATTCGTTCTGCATCAGGAAAAAAATCTTATATTTCCTTAAGAAAGGAGTTATGAGTAAAGGTTAACTGGAGAGTAAATATAAAAAAATACTATTCAAGGACTGCATTTGTCTGACTCCTAAGTACATAACTGACTAATTAACGAATGACTAAATTGTAATCTGTACAATGTACTGTTTTATACCTCAGGATAAAATATCATTATGTTATCCACCATACGAGATACGTTTAATAGAACCTTATTCTGGACTAACCAATGGATTTTCCATACTGGTTCAAGTATTTTGGTCTCTTATGTTTAAGATATTCTTATTCAGTTTGCTGTTAATCATCCCATATTTACCTAAGATATGGGTATCTTGAATTATTACTAGTATACGCTGGTATTTCTTTGATTACTCTCGTATTTCTGAAGATCTTATAACTTTTCACCTGTAATCAAGTTGGAATCTGGCACGTTATATATACGCCTTGGAGAATAAGGAGTTGAAGGAGGCATTTGTTATAGGCGATGACAGTGGCTTGGAGGGAAGATTGGGCGGCCATATGGAGCACCGCCACCCGCTCCCGGTTTAATATAGCCACGCTTCTGAGTTACCGCTCTTGTCAGCTCCATAACTAGCTCCATTCCACGTCAGCTGTACCAGGCAACAATCTCACCCTCCGGTTTCTTTATTCCGCCCTACAGCCGCTAGTTGTAGCGGCCACCAAAAGTGGCAATGAGAAAAAGTCACTCCATATTTCATTTAGAAAAAAGAAGAAAAAAATCCATATATTAAATACTGTGATTAAGCAAGAGTCCAATCGCACACGAAGACGCTCCAAAAGTATTTTTTCCCAAGTATTTTTTCTGCATTGCCATCTGCTTCAAACTCAATTAGAGTGACTTTCGGGACGTTGAAGGGTGGCTAATAACAGGGTAGGAGTTTCCGGATTGGCGGATGATGTTGCCGACTTGCAACGTCAGCCAATCGAGCTAGGGCGTAGGCGTCGCATCGACTAATGAGGCCACCTCAAGCCGACTAATTGGAACAAGGGGAAAATGCTGCCAAGTAATCATTGCCGAGCTTGGCGGAAAAATAAACACAATGAGGGGAGGAGTAGAGCCCGCCCATTATTATATCTAATGATCCTGATCAGATGGAGGGGGTAATCCCTTGTTAAGGGCCGGCCCGACACGGGGCACAGGTCCCAGGGGGATACGCCCTGCAGGGAGACTCTCCCAGGATAAACAGAGACGACGCATTTGCATATGGGCCGTATTACATTTGGTTTAGAATGACATTCTCAAGGCGTAATTGGATTTATTAACGGGCTAAAACGATATCGTAGTAGAGTCAGATGCGACCCGATGGTTGAATTAGCTACCCCTCGACAACGAACCTATTGATTTTGTTTATCTGGCACGTTTCTAGTTCCTGAAGAGTTTCAGTCAATATTTGCTTAAATAAAAACCTGAACCAGTATAATCCATAAACTGTCTTCAGTCTGTGGTAAAGATGATTCTGTTTGTATATAAGCTGTTGTGCAGGGAGGTGATTTGTTCAAGATCACGGTCAAACTCCACGTTTTCCCCTAATACCAGGAATGTTTTCAGATGCCACAGGATCCTTCCCCGGATGTTAACAAATTAAATAAACTACCAATCTCCCATAGCCAAATTTGAACCTTGGACCATCGGCACTGTTCTACCATTGAGGTAGCCAGAATCTGTTAAATATGTTAAATGCCGGATGAAGCATTTGTCTTGTAGTGCTTCAGAGACAAGAACATCATAATACTAACTAAAAGAGCTTGGAGTTGAAGTCATTAAGAAAAACAGGTATGTTAAGTTGTTCCAGAGTTCTTTTTGCCTAGTTACGCCACTGAGTGTATGATGGAATTTTGGATATTCACAGTTGATCTTATCCTATGTATAAAATCTCACATCCTGAAATGGAACAGGAACGAAAGGGAAAAAGTTGAATTTTTGCCAAGTTCCTTCATGGGCCATGTTAACACAGAGGAGATGGGATATCGACGAATGAATGCAAAATAGATAGGGCGGTTAGAATGGATGTTTAGGGATTGCGGCTGAAACAGCATAAAGGGAAATGATTGTTTTATCAGCGGGAGCCACGCAGAGGGGACGCGCAACCTTCTTCTTGATTCAATCGCCACGGGAAGATGTAATATCCAAAGCTTTCTCATATTCCGTTTATGTCCCGTTCCATCTGTACCACCCTATCTAAATATTTCAAAGGCCCTGAGGTGCATACATGGAAAAGCGGAAAATGAGATTTCGATCCTCAAGGGAAGAATGAAAATGTAACGTACCAATGCCTTTATCTTTTCAGCAGTATTACCACTTGTAAGGCTCAAAGGCCCCGCGACTTCCATTGGCTAACAAAGAAGAAATAAGGAAACCACAGGAATAAAAAATCATTCCAGTGTGTTACTTGATCATTCCCCCCCCCTAAAAAAAATCAAAATAATAATCTCTCATATCGCATATATTGAATATCTGGACACTACACGTATATCTGTACATATTGGAGGCCTCATATAGACAACATTAAAACTTGTGTGATCTTATAAATTAACCTTTTCCTTAGTCTATATACGAGTATATATTTGTTAAAATCCAAAACGTGAAATGATTCTAAATCAGCTCAGTATTATGGTATTTATTTTATATACTTCTAATTCGTTGCAGTATACAATTAAATTATATTTCATTTTATACGCAAAATTAAAATTTCTATTATAATATACATCTCTCACATATTAGTTATGTGTGACTTAAAAATCGTAATGTCATGAAAATTGAATTATGTTTAGAGAGTAATGATTTTTATATTAACTATTTTTACAAAAAAAAAAAGCAATTATGTATCTAAAAAAAAAGTTAGTCGTTTACGATTTTATTTTCAGGATCTGAAGAAAATAATTGTGTTACATGGTCAACCATCAATTGCCTCGAGGCATCAAATTCCTCTCATATTCTTACAATACAAAATCCCCCGTAAGATCCTTAATGCCCCTTACTTGGGTAGCTGATTTGGCCAAAACCTTATATCAATCCTTTCACGACAAACTTTATTCCTAATAAAACCTTCTAGTTTCAAAGCTAGATACCTCTTGAAATTCAGATTCTCCGACATATTTATATGTAGGTTATATTTCCTTTTTGATTGCTTGTTTATTCGTCAACTGCGTAGATTTTAATTTCTACGAGTTTACAAGATGTTTTTCCTGGTCACATGCGCTATTTGGTCATTGCGTTTCCTGAACAAGAGCACAAGTGTAATAGAAACAGACTTATCCGCAGTTCTCCCAACAACCATTGACATGCTATTTGATACCAATAGAGGCCCAAGAAGGACGATAAAAGATGGAAGGAAGTAGGGAGGAGGCGGAAGGAGGAAGGCAGTTTGGGGGCTGGTGGAGTGTGTGAAAATTTGTATATAGGCGGTGGAAAAGAAGGCAGTTGGAGGTCGCCCCCCAGCAGACAATCCCGCGCGGGCCATCCCATTATGCAAAATCTCACCTCCACTCCTGCCAAAATCTAGAGTAAATTGACAGTAAAATTCCCAAGCAGCCCCCTCAAGGGGCTAAGCTTCTATAGCCTTACTATTATCACTTGCTTCCTCCTCCTTCACCACCTCTTTATCATTTATCTATTAATTCGTGTTATATCTCTTGTACTTTGTTGGAATCGAATTCAATACCTTCAAATTACTATTTATTTTTTGACGGTATTACATATTACTATTAAAATGTTATACTTTAAAAAGATTGCAGAGAAATATTTTTTAATGTTGAATTGGTATCTAATATATAAAATTTTCTTGTCACAGTGTTTGTAACAGAACTCCTCCGAATCGACTTGACCGATTCTCATGGAATTTTGTGTCTAAATTCAGTAAGTCTGAGAATCGGATGTAAACTATTTTTCATACCCCTAAGTTATACGTGTCGGCCATTATTATCGATTAATCGTCGATCGTAGCAGTGACACTTGATGACGCTGCATTTGATATGTTGTAAGCGCATGTATTAGTAGTGTAAATCCAAGTTCGCAACCGAAAAAATGGACGGGAATACTTTTTTTTGCGGAAAAAACTTCGAAATTTTCGGAATAATTTCAGTTTTTGATATGACGCTGCATTTTTGATATGTTGTAAGGGCATGTCAGAATAGTGTAAACCGATAAAACGGACTGGAATAGTTTTGGTGGCCGAAAACCTTCGAAATTTTCGGAATTATTTCAGGTTTTTTTCCTGTATCTGCTAATCGGTGCCTTTTAGGGAAAAAAACCAAATAACCATATTTATATGTCCATTTGCGGTTTGGACCTAGAACATCTATGTTTCTCCTGTGGACAATTATATGTTGCATGCTCACGTGTTAGTAAACCATCTAATCTATTCGTAATAGAAAAGGACAGATTAAAAAAAAATATATATTGTGCATCGATTAGCGCTTAAATAAATTGATATAAATAGTTATAATTTAAAAAAGTATTATTAGCCATAATTAAGAATCAACCATGATATACCTCATTCATTAATTTAATGTTTATATTTTAGTAGTTAAGAATTTTGTGTGTTATTTATTTATTACTTACTGTACTTAGATAAGATGAATAAAATATAACATCAAAAATCTTTTTAATTTATTTTTTCCATTCATTCATTATTTCTTTAAAATTCAAATTTTAACGTATTTTTTAAAAAAAAACTATTACAACAGCCACAGCAACGCGTGGCCGGGTCAGCTAGTAATTATATACATTCTTTATTAAGTCATCAAATATTTCCATAAAAAACGCAATTTTCGTGTAACATTTTTATGAGCTTAAACATGGATACTAGGCAACCGATGCTGCAAGAAACATTACCACCGCGTTCGAGGATGGGTGTTGTAACGGACGGACCATTCGCTGTTGGTTTGAGAAATCGATAAATATCCAGAAATTACTCCAACTTCCTCAAGTAAAAAACGAATTTTGAACTTTGTTTCATCACAAAACCCCGATTTCCTTTTGGCGTGTTTCCTGATGATGCCTGAAATGCCGAAACGTTTATTGGTTGGAAATACAAAGGTATCACATTATCAGTACTATAAGCAAGAGAATAGGATATTTCGTTCGTCAAGAGAATAGGAATATATACAAGTTTTGCTTAAACACAAAGGAATAGTCTAAACCTCGATTGAGGAATGGTAAAACAATTTCAATTGATTTAAAGATAAAAAAATAAATGATTACATAATATTCATGTGAATAGATAAAACTTCGATCGAAAAAATAAATTTTAGCTTTTTCGCATTTAAGTTGAACAAGAATACGGGAGAATCGTCAATAACAGTCGAAATAATAAAGAATGATATTGTATATAAATGTAATAGAATCATGTATCGTTTGGTTTTTCTTTCAACAAGGATTGGATTCTCATTATATTTTTTTTTATTCTAATGGTTTTAGTGCGAGAGCTTAAACTTTTCATTGGGCCAAGGATGCAGAGGTCAGATTGTTATGCTGACCACACCTTATCGGAACAATTAGTGTTTCGTTTCGGTTTTTCTACTCGAGTAACATAAGCCACCGTCTAAGAGATAAAAAAAAAAATGCCACGGACTGGTAGTATTATTTTTCCATGGGTTGATGTGATCCATGCGCGTTGATCGGGCGAGAATGGAGAGTTCTCAGGCCCGGGGATCCTTTTTGTAGTCGAGGGTAATGGAACGTAACTCGGCCTAACCGTACAAATTGTTAACTGCCGCCTGGAAAAAAAAAAGCAAGAAAATGGAAAAAACTCGTTAAAGGAGATAAGACGACTCAATCACTGTAGCCGTCCTCCTTGACCGAGCTTCACTTTTTACCGTGAGCCGCTCCCGAGTCTTCGCAGGCCTTCTCTCGGTAAAATATCTCATCATTCGTTCATAAAGTAATCGTGAGCGGTCTCTATCTGAGATGTGTTAATTGAAATTTACAACTTTATAACAAGTAAATATAATGAATGATGTATAATGGTATGGGTAAAGGCAAATAGAGAAACTGTCCGGCGGTAGTACTTCCAATAACAAATTTAACTTGGAAGGTTACGAGGCTATAGTATACAGAGGATTATCGGGAATAGAAGAGGTAGCTAGGTTTGATACTAGTGGGTTTCAGTGGGATTGGAGTTTGTCATGAAAGGACTGATATCGGGTTCAGACCAAACAAGCATCAAATGGGATATTGAGGTCATTATGGATTGCTTTACTCGTAACAAAGTGAGGAGCATTGAGGATTTTACGAATTTTGAATTTTAAGGATTGTATACGTGAAGAATTCTATGGCTCAGTAGAGCCTCAAAGCTCTACTACTCATAGTTATGTAAGTGAGTCTTTTTAATTAATTGGGAGCTTAGAGCTTTTGTCTATTACTAAGCCTTATTAAATCATTAAATGTTAACAAGTTAGATGATGATCCTATAAATGATCGACTCCTATTTGAATGTTTTAATGCTTACCCATTCCCAAATAATAACATCACATAATACCATTTTCTTCTATATTCCAGTTCAAATTCCAAGTCAACCCCTCCCTGTCTACCCCTGCTAGATCTCGACCCCTTCATCATTTCCCATAAATCTGCATTCCTCCTTCTTCACATTACCCCTGGAATTGCTTCCCTCCCAAAAAGCTGAGAGCCATCTGTCTTATAAATCTTGCCTGTCCCAAAACTTCCATTAAGTCTTATCTCATTATCTTTCATATTAATTTGTATAACAATGTTTGATATTCATTGGTAACCATTCTTTATATTTATATCAAAAATTTACCCTGAAAAATTTTTATATATTCTTCAACTATTATGTATACAAAGAAATACGACTAGCAGCAGTTTCGCTCAAGTCTTGCACGGGGGTAGCCTACTATCCGGATGAACTGTTATATGCCCAGGCCTGTTCAACTGGAATAAGTGGAATATTATCAAAAGCTATCAATATTTGATGCAGTGATTTGGTCTCACAACTGTTCAATTATTTAGAAATGCTATAAACAACATTAAGATCGCCATGAATGTACAAGATTTCGTAGGTTTTAGAAGAATAAAAGTCTATTCTGACATTTTTTTGCAAGATTAGATTCAATTTGTCTGCAATAAACTCGTATCTCGGATACCATCTTGCACCTAATGATATCATATTACTGAAACCACGATATACAATCAATAACATAGCCGCTTTTAAAAGTTAACTCGTAAACTTTGTCCCTGATTTCAGAAAGTTTAATAGTAAAACGACTTCTATAACCTGTACGTTTCCCCGCGTTGTCTATTTCTCTCAACTCTTATACCATTGCTATTGGTTGATTTTCATACCACTTCAACATTTTTAAAAAAATCGCTGCAATATATGTAAGTATATGGTTGTTTCATAAGAACAAATTTTTCAAATGAAAGGCTATATCTAAACATTTACCCTCATTTTCCCAACTTGTTATCAAATTTCCAACTCAATAACAGAAAACATTGTATATCATGTTATTCAGTTCTGCTTAATAGCGATAATGAATCATGATGATGTAAAAGCTGCCTGATTTTTTATTTTATTTTTTATAATTAAGTTTTATATCGAGTGGGATGAGATTTAGTGACCTTATAGTAGTAATTTGCAACGAAGTTTTCAATAATGGTAATTTGAGATGATTCATTTATTATTATAATTGAGATGAATCCTGTAGGATCTGCAGATCCTCCTAGTGGTTCCCTGCACAACCATTGTCCTAGAACAATACAGTCTCTACCACTTACTGAACCCAATACCGTTCACGGTATTGGTAATCGAAAGTTGTGTGATGTGCGCTTTATTTTTGTTTTAAATAAAAAACGACTTACGCGTATTACAGGGATATTCTACATAATGGATTTGTATTGTAAAAAATTAAGTGAATTTCCAAGGTAGGAGCAAGTTTCCTGAGTCGGAGACTGAATAAATAAGCCAGGAGAGGCGGGTGGGTTGAGGGTTGCGTTACAAACAATTTGGTGGGTGGGATTTGGGAGTATTATACAGCCCTTGGGGGCGGTGGGGAAATTGCAAATTGTTGCTCTGCCGCCCCCCTCCATCTCGGATCCTCTAATAGGCCCCCTACTGCCCTTTATCTTTATTTGAATTTCTTGACGAGACCGAGTTAATTCAATCTCCTCTTCCTCTTCTAGTCTTCTTGAGTAGTTTTTCATTATGTTCCGGGATGAATTTTCCCCCGAAAAGGGGGAGTGGAAATTGTTGTAATACTTCCAGTGCTCATAGGATCCCCTAAAACGTAGTCTTCGAAGAGATGGGGAATTGAAACGTTTGCGCTTATTTACAACTCACAAAACGAGTAGTATTTGCAGGGAATTCCGATACAGAAGTATAAAACTCATGATCCTGGTGTACGCAACACTTAAGATACCAGTAACAAAGATATTTGAACTTCTTTTCGTAAAATACTTATGTTACAATACACTTTAGACTCGAGAAAAAAATATATAAATAAATGATAAACCGAAAAGTGTACTCCTGTCCATTGCTTCCTATCTAGACGCATTTGGCTATCCGAGAACTGAGTGGATGTAAAAAGAATACAACAGACCATCAACTCCGAGATGCCTTCCACGGCCGGCTGAGCAACTGGGCTAAGGTTCCTGACGGCAGCACCGATTCGAATTCGAAAAAAACGAAAAAAAGAGAAAAAAAAACAGAGCCCTCATTTGAATGTTGGCTAGCCACGGTAATAAATAGAGTATGCCTGGCGGCTTATCGTGTTCGCCACAGGACTTCTTATAGCGGCGCTACTCCTCTTGTTGTGTTTTATCTTCTCTTTTTTTCTTTCTTTTTTTTTTTTTCTGTTCGGTTCGTATTGAGGAGAATGAACCGAAAAACACAGTTGAAATATCATGTACGTGTTCTCGAGTAGTCCTATGCAATTTATATCCGCTTTCGGAAAGTAAAGAAAGAATGAAAATGTCCGAAAAAAAATATATGGCCTATTTTTTAAATAGGTAAATGGATATATATATATAATACATTTTTTATGTATCAGAAATCACTAGTTAAAATATAGAGTGATAAAATATTTCGATAAATACGTCCTTATAAGTTGTTGGGTTCGGAGACTGTACTATTTATTGGAAAAGGTTGTACAGGAAGTTTTTTTAAAATAATTTTAATAAAAAAAACAACAAATGAAACTACTTTAGCAGACCTACTAAAATTTTGAACTTTTTTTAATTCTCACTACCTTTAATTTCTAGCTACATACAGCCAGTGATTTGAAAAATAGTAATATAGATATATATATATTATAATAAAATTGGGAAAAACCACAATGCAAAGCCTTATGTTTCAAAAATACACCTACTTACCAGTCGACGTTTCGCCTATTCAGGCATTATCAAGACACCAAAATCAAAAAGGGGGTTATGTGAATCGCATCTCGAAGAAAAAGGTGCAATACATCCCAACGATCAACAGCCCAAACAGGCTCCAAACATGAGACAGCACCCCACCACCAAGACAACAAAGGTTGCTATAGGGATGTAGATGCGATTCACATAACCCCCTTTTAGATTTTGGTGTCTTGATAATGCCTGAATAGGCGAAACGTCCACTGGTAAGTAGGTGTATTATTATTATTTTTGAAACATAAGGCTTTGCATTGTGGTTTTTCCCAATTGCATTATAATAAATAATAGTGTTTCTTTTTGAGTTTTTGGCTCTATTTTAGTGATGGATATATATATTTTTGCATTGCAATATATGATTTTTATATTGTTTTTCTACCGATTAACATCTTCAAAATTATTTTTTTAATCTTAACGGTGAAGAAGATTCGTATGTATTTGCATTCTAAAACTGTTAATGACAAAACGAAATTAATACTTTTATGAACAATTAAGAATAACATTTATGTGCAATAATTTAATATTGCTGATATTAGGATGGTATTTCATTCCAAAAATTACAATAAAACAGAACAATTTTACTCCAATGAAAATATAAAAATGGGGTGGGGGAGGTATAGGTAGTTATAATATTGTATAGAAATTAAACCTTTCTCTAAAAAAATCGTGACGTACTGAAACTTCGTTTTAAACATTATATTCGCTAATTGATTTAAATATATAAAATTAATTATACATGTCACAGTTTTTCATCAGCAAAATAAGACAACTACTGAACAATGGGTGTTTCATTTGTTGTTTTTTTCTCCCACACAGATTTCGTTTTTATAAATACACGCCTTAGTATTTTCGTGGATGAGCTATCTAAACAAACTCATCTAAGAGATCACAAACAACATTGCCTTTGGATAGCATCTAGCTGATTTGGTTGTTTTTGTTAGTGAACTTCTCATTAATCATCAGTGACAGGATGTTGATGCATTCAAACTGGAATGGTGGAGGACCGTTTGTGAGTCACCAAATGGCCTGGGTTCTTTCACCAAAGGTACAATGGGAAACAAGGTTCGGGTATTTCCGAATGGAATGCCATGGGTTCTGAACCGAAATGAAACTAGAAAAAAATGAAAACGAAATTCGAAAACTTCTTCCACGTATCTTGAAAGTTTTGAAGCACATGGAAGCAAGATACATGGGAGATGAGACAAGGCATGTCTTTAGGTAGGAATAGCTGTAATCTTAATTATGAAAATATTCAGGATTGGGCTGGATAGCCAAGGTATAAAATAGAAAACATGAAGGGTCTAGCATTCAGTAAGTGAAAGAGACTGTAATGTTTCTTGGACAAAGGTTGAGTAGCGAGATAATTTGTTCTAGATCACGCTAAACCATCAGACTTTCCACCTTTATTAGGTACCCACTTAATAGAGGCTGGACGTTAAAATAAATTTGATATTTCCTATAATAATATCAATCATTAAATAATATGTTAACTATCCCCTGCGCTTTATACGTAATAGGAGGCCGTTTCACAAAATATGCCCACAAAACGAAATTAAAGGTTATTTAAAAAATCACATTTAAATTGCACACCCTATTATAAAAATCTTCCAAACCCTCACACCCTCTAAAAATATTCCGCTGATCCCTGTCGAACAGATACGTTACCTAGGACTTCATCTGGACAAACGTCTCACTTGGATTCCTCATACAAGACTGAAAAGACAAGAAACTGCTCGACGTTTTCGCCTACTTCAACATTTACTGGACAAAAGCTCTAAGCTCCCAATTAATTACAAAAGACTCATTTACATGACAGTTATCAGACCTATTTGGACATACGGAGTTTAGCTTTGGGGCTCTACTAAACCATCCAATTCATCTCGTATCCAATCCTTACATATCCAAAATCCTTCGTAAAATCCTCAATGCTCCTTATTATGTCACAAACAAACCCATCCATCATCCATTAATATCCCATATGTTGCTGATTTGGCCCAAACTAGATACCTATCCTTCCATGACAAGCTCAATACACACTTGAATCCGCTAGTCTCTCAACTCGTTTCCCATACTATTCCTGATAAGCCTCCGTCTGAAAAGAAGATGGCCTCGAGACCTTCTACTATAGAACTTTATTGTAGTGCTACCGATGGATAGATTCTCCACAAGTGTTTTTTTTTTCATGTCATTTGTCCATATTAGCAAATTTACTTGTAATATTATTAAAGTTGTAAATATCAATAAATTTATCTAAAAAAAATATGCACACAATCTTGTTTTTTACATATTTAAGTCATTGTTTCAATTATATAAAGTAAATCATATAACAGTTTAAATTAATTATAAATGACGACGAAGTAAACTATTAACATGTATCTTGATTAAAATTCTTTCATACCAACTGAATATTACTAAGTTTGATATGGACGTTCAATTATTGAGGGTTTTGGCTCACCCACAACCAGACACATGAATCATAGCGATGAATGTAACAAAAAAAAATAGTCACGATTTATGTCAGGATTATTTTTTTTTTACTACTTAAACTATAAAATAAACGTCTATAAGATTATTTAAAATGTTTATTTTGTTTTACATTAAAAATAAATTTATTTAAATAACAAGAATTCCCTGAAGACAGTCCATTGCTCACTAGTTACGAAATACGCAATCTATTTCGTAAATTCATTAAGAGAAACCTCTATAGGGTGTAACTATGGGATGTTACACATAATACAATGTCCCATGTGAAAAACATGTATTTGGAAACACATAAATGATGGTCATATTATCATGCAATAGCATATTCATGTAATTACGTACATGATGACGGCACATTCCCATATTTAGTGTGTCTTTTTGGCATCTCAATCTCCTTTTTGGAAATTTCACACAATTTAACGTATTTTTATTCAAGTACAATTGTTTTTTTTTAAATCTATGGAATGAAATATCATCGCATTATCAGAAATAATAAGTTATACTCTTAATTTTTCATCAAAATATTAACTTCGTTCGGTCATGAATAGTTTTAGAATAAAAACACAAACGAATCCTCTTCACCGTTTTATTAAATAAGTTAATCTCGAAGAAATTCATTGATATCAAAACGATATAAAATTATTTAAGATGATACAAATTTAAAAGTTGAGAGTTAAAGTTACTAAAAGCATGGATATAAATCGTTATTATTTCAAATAATTGTATATAAATGCTGCAGGAAATAAAATTATTTCCATGAATTAAATCATTTAATTTCCATTAGATAATATCAGGGAGCGGGGTAGCTTGGTGCGTAGAGCGTTGAGTTGCTATGACGAAGGCCCTGGGTTCAAATAAATTATTTAATCTATTAAAGGCCATGAATAGACCCTATGAGATCTACTGGCCCTCCTGTGCCTCTATAATGTGGATACCTTAAATCGGTGAGAAAACTTGACGGTTGACTGTGATATCGGAAAATTCGCCTCCCTACATAACCGTTGTCCAAGAAACAGTATAGTCTCTACCATATACTGAATATTATTAATTAAAATAATCAGTTGAATTTATGGTGTTTTTTTTTCACTCTCCATTAAGATGTCTCTATTCGTCATTCTGTTGTTTTCAAAAATTTGCTTTCTGCAAAATTATTTCACGTTTAGAAATTTATCATGTTTTTTCACAGTATAAATTTATCTATTATTAAGAAATAATAAGAATGCGAGACGGTTAATGAATTAAAATAAGGAGAACCAAAAATAAAATATATGCTGCTTTAAGAGGAAATACTTAAAGAAAAAGAAATACCCGAAAGTAACTTCTCAGATGGAAGAAAAAAAAGTAATAAAAATAATAAAAAAACAGAAAAACATGATTACGATGGAGTGTAAGATAAATAAATATTACAATATATTACTTCAGATTCCGTTTTAACGAGAGCACGAAGTCATAACGTATGTTGCAATAAACATTGCGACTTATTTCGAGCCATGTCGTAATTTCTAATTATCAAGACTTCCTTTTGACACGATAGTTATCTTGTCTGGATACAACTGCGAGTTTTATAGTTATAAAATAAAATTCGAATATATATTTCTAGATATCGATTAAATCGATTATTTACGTTGATTATTGATAATAATTTATTATTATTATTAACAGGATATAAAAACTTATTTACAATTAATTTTGAAGATGGGGTAATAAGGTTCGTTACGACACCGTGTACACGAAAGTTTAATTTTAAGTTCAAATTATTAAATATCGATTAATTTGAGATCTTAGTTCTGAATTTCATCATAACATAAAAATAATTGTGAAAAAGCCACATCTAACATGTTTTAATAAATTGTACTGTTTTAGAAAATCTGCAAAATGATTGTTACGCATTTAATGTTTACACAATCTAATCAAATTTCAAGCTGATTAAGTGAGAAAAAAAAAGAAACAGATAGTAGATAAGATAATTTATTTCTACTCTGAGTTCTTCAAGATGGTTCCGACGTAGATAATTTGGAATAATTATATTTTATTTAGACTTGAATTTAAGGTAGTTCATTGTAATGATAGAAAACTAATACATCGTGCCGTTTTTTGATTTTTGGATTATATTATTGTTTTTAATTTGCATTTATATTTAGATATACTTCTCCTGTATAAGCTATGAAAAATGGAACTAACTTCAGTACGAATATTAAATATTATAGATAGATTAATTTGGGAGTTTAGTTCTGAACTTAAAATACAGATAGTAACTCCAAAAAGTTATTCTCCGAAAAAGTAATTGTGAAAAAGTCACCTCCATCGTGTTTTCATAAATTATAATGTATTAAAAAAATCTGTAAAATGAGTTTATTAATGATACGATGCATTAGTTTATAGACAAATTGATAATATTTTTAATTTAAACAAACTAAAATATATTTTTTTAAATATTTCAGTGCAGTTAATTTAAATGTTGATGACTACACCATGACGAATTTAAAAAAAAAATTACAATCTCATAGTACGGAAATAATACTGGTGTTCATATTCAATAAAATAAGAAAAAATATTCTATTATTACTAAATAGTAAGGACAGATGCTTCTAAATACGATTAGGAAGTATACTATATTTTTTAAAAAATAAATTAAAAATCCATTGTATAATGATACACCTAAGGTTAATGTAAATTTTATATGATTTAATTAATTCAAACACGTTATTTTCATTAAAATATCCCAATTCTGTTTTGAAATCTAAAAATATCGTAGAAAAACTTCGTATCAACGGCAGCTGCAATAAACCTGAACTATTTGGTCAGGTGCGATATTGACATCGATCACCTGACGATCGTTACGTAGTGTCTACTTTTTTCTATTATTTATTTTCATTTCCAATCGTTAAGCGGGAATCTTTATTAATTATTAATAATTACAGTAAAGTTTAACGAACTGGAAGTCTGGACACTGATGACTAACAGGTGCAACCAACCTATCTCCAAAAAAAAAAAACCTTTCAACTCCAAATCCAATAGATGGAACATAATGATAGCGGATGCCTTCCAGTCAAATCGATATCAATTATCTTTTTAATGATTCGTATTCCATCCTGCTAACCCCAAACGTCGAATCACCATTGCATTACATACATTTTATTTACAGTAACGCATTACAGTAAAATTGGTGCAAATAAAGTTATTTGTTCTGTATTTGTGCGGAACAGTTTCTCTCTAATGAAAGTTTAGTACATATCTTAAATGATTTCATATTCTTTTCCTTTAAAAAACACTCAAGTATAATGTACAAGGATGGAGTAAAATCGTAAATTTCTACACTAAGCCTTTACTACATCTTCTCATTTATTTCAAGATTTGTAAGGATCCGATATTGTGTATTATAGACTTTGATATGTCATTACCCAGACTTATCCATTGCGGTGATAGATTTCGGGTTATAAATTGTTTACATAAAAACACAGCGTTAGAATCAAGATATAATAGATATGTGGAAAATAAGATTCATAACCTTAGAAAGGGTTAATATTTTTGCTACATTGATAATTCCCGTCAGTTGAAACAGTTTTTTAATAGCTGTTTTATGGATCTCGACTCTTTTATTCTCTTCATTAACGCCATGCATTCTGTCCCGAATGCATCCATACGATAAGATGAGGAAAAGATTCATAGAATCCATCATCACTGATGGTTCGATGATGAGGAACGAAAGGAATAAGTAGAGTTAGTGGCTTTGAAACCCTATAAAGAAGATAATACTTTAAGAAATTCATTATGACCGCTTTCTGAATCTCAATTTTATTTTTTCTTCACTAACGCTATATATTTTGCACCCGATACCATCCATTCGTTAAACTGAGAAAGGGATTAACGGAAGTTATCAATGATGAGTTGATGAAAAGACTAGGTGGAATAATGCCATTAAGCAGCTTTTACTGGTTACGGAATTTTGTTAAGGTGATCATTGAAAGGAATGTCTAATGAAGGTTTTCTGAGTCTCGATTCTCTTATTTTATTGATTAACGCGATGCATTCTGTCTCCGAATACTTCTATACGTTAAGCATATGAGTTTTGAGTGAGGGGTGAAAAGAATAAGTGGAAATGTACCATTAATCAGCTTATAGTTTTGGAATTTTGTAGAGGTATAAATCCTTTAAACATTTTTTTAATGGTTGTTTTCTGAATCTCTACTCTCTTAGTTTCTTTCTGTACCCGAATGCATTTGTAAGTTTCCTTCTGGAGAAATGGATCATCTCAAGTTATCACCAAAGATGGGTTGACGATGACGGACGTAAGGTATAAGTGAAAGAATACCATTAAGCAGCTAGTAGTGGTTTTGGAATTCTGTAAAGGTGAATATCCATAAATTAGTTTTTTAATGGTGGTTTTCTGAATCCCCACTCTCTTAATTTCTTCATTAACTAGATGCGTTCGGTCCGATATACATCCATATCTTATCTTAGAGAAAGGAACACCAGACGTTATCGCCTATGATCAATGGACTATGTAGGACGTAAGAAATAAGTTAAAGTATATCATTAAACAGTTTCTATTGGTATACTTGAATGCATCCATACGTTAAGCTGAGGAAAGGATTAACTAATGAATTGATGGTGAGGGACGAATAAGTAGAATACCATTAAGTATTGGATTTGGAATTTTGTAAAGATGAAAATCCTTGATACAATTTTTAATGGCTGTTTTCTGACTCTCTCTTCTCTTATTTTCTTCATTAACGCGATGCATTCCGTGCCCTGAACGCATCCATACGATAGCCTATCGGGATTGGTCAATAAAAGTTCATCCAGCCGATGACGATACTCCCTTTTACGACAGGGGAAACCGGTCAGCGGGGAAGAGAAGGGGTATTATTTTCGTAACATTTTAGGGTCAATTTATGGACGGGTGAGAAGGAGAGGTTGGATAGGGACTAGTTAGTGGACTTTCTAATGATCGCTTTTGCGGGCGACTAAGATTAAAGAAGACGCGGTGGTGGGGGGTAAAGATGGCGACGAGCCCCACCCCCGCCCTACCCCCACTCCCTTCCCCGGCTAATCCCACTTTTAATATATTCCACGCTCATTTGTTACAACGGCCATGTTCCCCTCTCCTCCCTCAGGGAGCCTTAATTAAAAATTCCGCCGGGTTTCGGGCTAAATCCCATTTTAACTGCCGCACCGGAGGGCGAGGGTAGACCGGCAGAAAAATAATCTGGAAAGGAAAGAAAAAAAAATAAGCTTCGCTATTGGCCCGGTGATGAATGGACTAGTTTTTTTTGTTTTGTTTTTTTGTAATTTGACTCCCGCGTCTTTGAGTGGCAGAGCTTGAAAGCACCCCGGCACAACCTGTTGTTTATGTGCGCTACCCTCTCCGTCGGGATGACTTCCTTTACATATAATAAGTCTTCGTCTTGTGGGATGCCCAAGCATGAAGATTTAGAGCAACAGAGTCTTATGAGTTAATTCATCGAGTATCTATCAGTTCCGAAGGTTGTCTCCTCTAGGCCACGACAAGTCTTCATTAGTTTTCTTTTTAATATTCTCAAAAATATAAATAATCGAGAGTTTAAGTTTGAATATAAGAGTGTAGTTATGTGACATTATATTTCGTTAATCATTTCTTCAAGAAATGAACGCTTCAACAAACATATAACATTTATACTTCGAAACGTTAGTTGGAACGTCTATTTCATAATGAAGTAATAACCGAAATATACGAATTTCTCATAATTACACTCTTTTCTCCATATTTAAACTCAAAATTATTTTTATTTATGAGAACATTAAAAAGGAAACTAATGAAAAGCTAAAACTTGTGAGTTAACTCGAAGCTACTTCCTGCGAAACTGATACCCTCTGTTAACATATATGAAATTAAAAAAAAAAATTATTGCACATTTAATTTAATTGTTCATAATTGCACCATAAACTTTAATAATGAGTCTTATGAGACCCTACATTTCGAATAGTTATACACGAATAATCCTTAAAAATGTGGCTGTTGCTACAACCAAGAAAGTTCTTTAAAAAAATGTCGACACTTTATAACACATAAAAATATCCAAGTGACTAAAACTCATTCAACCATAGTCATAAAAATGCAATGGAAATAGTTATTTTTAAAGCTACTTAAATTCTTTGGTGAATGTTTCTTTTAACTCATATTGTCATTCCTAACGTGTTTCACGACTAATTCAAAAGAGATTTTGCGACGCTCATTTTCTGAGTAGTTTAATCTAAAAATCGTTAATACAATATTCAACATACCTTTCAAAAGGACCGGACCATACAGTTTTAATAGTACCTACTCCCAATACACAACAGTCACAGTATAGTAAAACTCCGTTAATCCAACAAACAAGACATTTCTTTAAGAAAATACGAAAATATAAGAATTCCAATAAAGAACCACTGTATAAGGTCATATAAAACCATCTTCTAAGTCACTAAAACTCATTCTATTATTTATTATTACAAAAATATAATAATAATGATAGTAATAGTAGGCTTAGCAAACCACCAATCTCAGCTTACTCACTGTCCACGGACCACAACACAAAACTCAAATTTGCCAGATCACTCAAAGTAATCCTCCTACCTACGCCTCGGCCTACCCCTCAGACGCTTAGCAGTCGGTATAGGACATATTAACATTTTAGAAATTCTTTCCGTATTCAGAAAATCATAATAGGATCAAAAATGCAATGAAAACATTTTCAAAGCAGCTTAAACTCGTTAGCAAGCTTAAATTCCTTTAAATTTAGTCTCCCTACCTTCAAATTTTAAACTCTTCCTGCGTCTGAAGCCAGAATGGCATCGCTATACTTTTTGCATACTTAAAGTGTCTATCAACTATTTCGTATCCGTTTTTGCAATGCACATTTTCACAGTTTTTTCAATTAAATACCATTCATTGTCATTAATAAATAAGGGAATTAAAAATTGGAATATTCCTAAAAATGAATATTATTATGAATAATAAGATACGTTACTTGTTATTATTAATTAAAATGGGTTTGTCCAATTCACTTCACTTAAATTATTAGCCTTCAAAACTATTTTTTTTTTATAATTGGTTATCTAAACATACTATGTGTTGCTGTTTTATGTTTAATATTTTAATTTTTTCTACCTATCTACCTACCAATAGTTTTCTGATATCTTAACTGTTTTCCATATAATTTTTACAAAATATCATATTCTGATTAAATTGATTAAATAAAAAAAAATTAAAAATTGTTTTTTGCTGCTCTATATATTTTAATACATCAAAATTTTAAGTAACGGTGCAATATAAATTACATAATTATATACAACTCACCTTTTACTACACAGATCAAAGTTTAAATCATTTTTATATTAACAATTGACCATGGAGGATAGATGATCCCCAAGAAAATAAAACAATTTAGATATTAAAAATGCATTTTATGAGGTATCTATGCTTGATTTTGCTAATTGCTGTGACATATTTTTTAGAATTATGTATTTTTCTTATTTTAATTGTTATTTTTTACAGATTTTTTACTTATAGCTTTTTTAAATTGAATATAATGTTAATTGATGCAGACTTATTAGAATGATTTAAAATGGCATCAATTGTCAAAACGTCTTAATAATTTTAATAAATTAAGATTTTATACGGACTGGATAATGGTTTTTCCCGATTTTATGAACATTTTTGAAGATTTATAGTCCAGTAATTTACATCATTTTATTAAATTAATTTTTTCTTTACATTTAAGTAACCAATAATATTTCTAATAGTTCAAAATAATATTAAATTTTAGATGTTTCAATTTGATTTCTTAAGACTACTTTTGCCGATGATTAATTGATCGAATCTTAAGAGAATGATTTTTTAAAATGATTAATTTTTTTTTATTGAGTTGAAAAAATAAAATGATGTCTGTGACGGGGTAAAAAAAAAACTTCTAAGCCGAAATGTATTATTTAATCAACGTTGAAGACTAAAACTGGTTTCGTATTTTTTTCTTTTAGAACGGGAGGAAACGAGATTAGGAAGTCTTTAGAGTAATTAATACAACTTGTATAGTTGTTCTTTTATTTGTTTATGTTTTTAATACCATTCTACATTTGGATCACGACCGTATCCGAAAGACTCACGCGAAGATTTTAACGATATAGTAGCCATATAAAGATGGATTTTTATTTCATTTTGAACGAGTGATCAGAGAAAATGGATTTCAAGATTTATTATGATAAAAATAAAACTATTTCATCATGTTACAGCTTCGAATGTTTTAAAAGGTAATGTTTTTTCTTAAGGAAATATTAAAATTTTGTGTATGTAATTATGGGCAAAGCGATTCAGTAAATATTTTAAAAAAAAACGGTTTCGAGTGTAATTCATTAATGATCGTATGGACATTCAATTAATTAATCTTGTATTTGGTCATAACTTACAAATATTTGATTATACAAACACATATAAACTTTATGGACATATTATAAATACATTATATACATAACAGTGACAATAACAGCACTTTTATTATACCAGAAACAGTTTTTATGGAATTTATTAAATATGAGTTTGTTCCAAAACTATTTATAAATTCGAATGTATAAATACACACACATATATAATAAATAAATAATGTTTGGATTGTTATCGGCAAAACCATTAAGATGTAGTGGACTTGTGTCATTCAAGAAACAGCAATTATTTTCCCCATTATTTTGTAGCCGCAAAATATTTATGATGATTATCACATCGTTAATCTTTTAAACTCGTTATCTCATATTGAAATTATATTTTAAGAAATTAAAAAAAAAAAAATGGATGTCTATATTATTATTATTGTCTCTACTGAGTTATTTTCGAATAATTTGTCGTGAAAAAGCACATAATAATAACGTTATTGAATCTCATTGATCTTTTTTTTTTTTTTTTATTTCATAACGAAGAATGTTGTTATTAATGTGTTAAATGCTATACTAAATCGTTGTTATTTATCTATTTTAACTAAACTTTATTCAGTAAATTATTCGGTGATAAATATTTTAATACCTAAAATGGCTTGTCAGAATATATAATATAATAGGCAATATGTTTTGGTAGTGAAAAATTTTAATCCCATCACAAATATCTTTCAGTTTACTATAGTAATAATTCTGAAGTAATGTATATTTTTTGAGTGTTTAAATGTTTACATGAAATAGAAATTATTAGGTCGTGAATCTGAAAATATGACTGAACTGTACAATTCTGATATAATTATCTCCTTTTTTTATTTTTTTTAATGTTTTACTTTATTAATGAAATGCTTACATTACAATAACTCTGTAATAAAAAAAAATCAATTCAAGACGGAGGTATTGAACTAGAATGAAGATCAGAAAAAAGGAGACGTAGATTTAATATAAATATAACAGTTAAACGAGATGTGCATAAATCATTCTCAAAAATATATCTTATTTTTTAGTAATTCCTGAAAGTAAAGCATTCGCCTAGAAAACATAGAGTAGAGACTAATTAACACCGGATCTCATAATTATTTATAAATAATTGTTGGGGGAATAATGTTTCTGATAAGATTAGAAAAGAAATAAAGATTATGGAGACGTTAACAGAACTCCACGCAATATAATGTTCCTGTACTATCTTATCAGCTATCTTATTGTAAACACTCAACTAAGTTTTGCCCGTTGTTCCATCAGAAACAGTTATTTAATCTCAGGTGTTGTGGATCATCTTCATTCAAAAACGTTTCCTAGAGTGGTTCAATTCATGAAATTAATTAAATACATAATTCATAATGATAATATACGTAGATGGTCGAATAAATGTAATTAAATCCATAAAAAAAGAAAAACCTATTTAAATGACAAGTGTTATAGTACGAGTATGATGATCAGATTCCAGATAAATAATTATTTGCATGAATGAAATAGAAAATTAAATTTTTAGAACAATGTATAAATTAAAATTAAATAAATTACACATAAATAATATTTAGTGGCATCGTCCTCATTTACTGATATTATCTGAAATAAACATATTTTTTATCGACAGAGTTTTTTTCCTTCAACTAGATATAACATATATATAAGATATAAAAGAAAAATTGGATAGCTATATTTTAATTTTTAACTTTGATGATTCCGATTCTATAAATGCTAGAAAACAAGGGTTTTTGTCATTTAAAAGCGGAAATGTATCAGATATTAAAAAAAGAATTTTTGGATTTGGACTTGATTGGTAATCCAGTAAGCGAGTCTATGACGTTAAATTTTATTTAATTTGTGGCACCACTCTTAATATTCTTAATTCATTATGATGCTATTTCATAACTATTCAATATAAAAATAAAAAAGCTTGTACTACTACACCCATGAAAGGTCGCCTGTACAGTACATGGTAGAGACTTTATTGTTTTTTGGAATAAGATTGTGCAGGTAGATGAGTAACCTGAGATCGGGCACAAGAGTCAGGCTTATCCATAACTTTATAGAGGCTGGGTAAGCCCCGGGAGGGTCTCCAGATCCCACAGGATCCATCTGTGGCTGTTAACAAATTAAATAATCTGTCAAAGCCGGATTTGAACCCTGAACCTTCAGCATAGCAACTCAGAACTCTACACACTGAATTTTTTTTTCAATCTTCATTGCAATTCCTTATTACATGTATTCTGAATGGCTCTACACTTTTAAAACCAACGGAGTTTGATGTAGGCGGTAGTTATTTTTTTTTCAGAAATGATGTCCGTCTATTGATTTTTTTTTGTTTAAAAAGCAACATTTAATTAATCTTTATTAAAATCTTAAATTTCATAATCCGTGAAATATTACCTTAAATTATCAAATTTAAAATCGTAACAATGCAATGACAGCAAAAAAATAAACAAGAATTAAAGTCATATTACTTTATGATTTGAAAACAAAGATTAAAACTCTCTTGAACACATGAAGATATCTGAGCTGTCAACGTTGCTGTGATTTCGACAAATAAGATTAGTGAACCAAATGTTTAATATACCACTGGAAACCTACAAAAAATTAAAACAATAAATAGATCATAATTGAACTGAAGAAAAATACATACACTTAATAAATTTTGTAGGTAATATTTCCTATTGTTATATTACTGAAAGAAATCTAAACATAGAAACTAAATGGAATTTGCATTGATATAAGATTTATTAATTTATTTTTTGTTTATAAATTTTATTTCAAAAATTGCAATAAGTCAACATGTGATTAGCTTTCCATTTTTTTCTTTATTTTAATGTGTTTCTAGTTTAATTACAGGTTTATAGTTTATCGTTTTCTTATTATTATTTTTTCTAATATTCCAAGAGAACAAAATTTTATAACCACATTTTATTTTTTTTTTCAGATTAAACGATTCCGACCATGATATTTTCAACTGAAACTATCCACAGTATTTTCTTATCCGTATTAATTATTTATATATGATAACTATATATATTTTAATCTAAATAGCTAAAAGTAATTATTCTGACGGAAAACATACATGAAATGAGGTTTGGCACATAGTGACACTGTTATCGACTAACACGGCACTTGACAACGCTTCAAGGCTACAAAACTCAAACCTATTTAAACTTAAAATGCCTAAGGCATAATTTCTGACAAACAGTTAAATAATTATTTTCATCATATATATGTAAAAAAAAATTATTATGAAAATTTCAAATATTATTTCCTCCTGATAAAACTCAATTCAGCACCGTTTATGGCAGTTTTATGTTATATTTTTACAATTCATGATTCATATTAAATTAAAATAATATATTTATTTTAAAAAATCGACAAATTGGCTAGTTTGGAAAGATTAATATGCACTTTTCCATACATAAACTGTACTAACAATGTACGTTGAAAAATCAACGCTTATAGTCAAACGAATGAATCAAAAAATAAATACGGACGTTGAATAATTTTATAAATCTAATTATAAAAGTCGTTTATTAACTTTAATGAAAGAAAATTTTTATTAATTTAAACATTAATAACATTCCATTAAGATAAAAAAGAGATAAGGTACATCTCTGCTATTGGTTGTAATAGAAAAAATGTTGTCAAGAGAAACTGATTTAGCTTCTTTTATCTGATCATTTTTTTTCTCCTACAGTTCTAAGTGGCTATCCGACTGGTTGTTTTTTTTTTCTCTATCTTTTTTTAGAGCGATTCCGAAAAACATTTATTTTATATAAATAAAAAAATGTATTGGCATCGTCACTTAAAGTGGATGAATAGACACTTCTGAAGAACATCACTAATTAAGAAATCATGATCTTTTTCCTATAGATGCTCTATAATTATAAAGTTATAGTATTATTAACCATATAAGAATTAGTAAAAGTAATGATCATAAAATCATCGAATAATAAGAGCATGCGAACAAATTTGTTTGTCAAATATAATTTTAATATTTAACCTAGCAATTCTGGTATAAATTTTTATAATAGTATTTTCAAATATTGATCATAAAATGAAGTTACAATTTTTATATATAATTTTATTGCCACGTAAGAGTTTAAATAATTTGTCAATCGGAATTGTTAGGGTCATTTATTTCTATGGACCAATGTATACTAATTCTATTGTAAATTATTAAAAACTTTAAATAAATTATTTTTATATATTATTTAATAATTATTAAATTATTTTAATGAGTTTTTATGAAAAATTGCCTCGATTTAATTTGTGAAAAATTTATCAAAGTGGTCATTTTAAAAACGATATAAGGTTAGGTGTTGCTGTTTTTATTAGTTGCTTAAGAGATAAATTAAAAACATACACGACAAATGAAATGATTACCATATAAATTTAAATACTTCAATTTTAATTTAAGGTATTTTTCTCAATCTAAAAGAGACATAAAATATTTGTCCTAAATATGTCTGTATGGGCGAAATATTAACAGTTATCTTTGTTTCATCTTCTTGTTTTAGAAGCTTTGGTTGGAATTTATCAGCTAATTTCTTAACAAGCATTTTTATTAATTTTATTTTAATAATTAATGCCTGAATTCGATGTAAATGTATTTTTAATAAAGATTGCATTTTTAAGCATTTTTTAAATTCATTTTGTTGTTTGCTTAGCTTTTTCTTAAACATATTGTTATTTTTTTTAAACTGATAAAAATATGTAATAGAGGCAGGCAATTTAAAAAAAATGTAAAACATTAAATTCGATTGCGGCGGAATTTCCGAATATTTCCTGTTTTATATTTAATTTTTTATGAATATTTATATTTTTTATTTTTTCTATTTTATGAGTCTGATTTTTTTTTTTTTTAGTTTTACATAATGAAAAACAGGATTGTACCTCATTCCTTTGTATTCCGTACGATATTTGTTATCCCTATATTATCTCCTATAAACTCCAGAGCGGGAGAAGAGAGAAGAAAAAAAGAAAAAGAAAAAAAAAAGGAAATGGAAAAAGAAAATAGCTTTGGATAATACTTTTTATGTAAATGTGAACATTATAAGGGTGCTCCGAGAATGGTAGGGCATGATATATAACGACACACGCGTTCTTCTTCCAGTTCTCTATCCGAGGAATGACCAAATTACTCAACATTATACCATAAAACTAGGAAGACAATATTTTATTAATAAATAAACATATTATAGTTATAATTAATCATAAAGTTAAAAAATAAAACATTCGGTTTACTGGTTACGCCACTATCGCAAATATTTGCCTTAGAATATATACCAAGAAACCACATTGACTTATAAGCTTAGCACTGAACTTGATAGAGATACGTGATCAAAAAAAGTATTTACCAATTAAATGTATATATATATGTATATTTATACATACATAACGTATTTAATAATATTTTTTAACTGAAAATAAATAAGTTAATAATTATGCTTCACTTTAACAAGGCTTTTATCTACTATAGGCATAAGTATTTGCTTTTGATACTGGCATAAGTCTAACTACTGTCATGGGGAATGCAGCTAAATTATTGTAAAGTATTATTTTTGAAAGGTAAATATCGCATTCTAAATTATTTTAAAATATGTGATGCAATAATATTCCTACATAATTTGTCTGTGTAATGCATTTTTTCTTATCACGTACCAGCCACCAAGAACCACGCGAATATCATTGGTTAGGCTTCTTTGGGAGCCTTGATTTTCTTTCTTCCCATCTCAGCTAATGTACTTTATTATATATAAATTATAAAAATAAAAACAAAACCAAATATTTCTTTATATACGAATTTTTCATCTTGCACGTTAGATAATTGCACGGGATTAGGCAGCGTCTTCGGTGAAAACCATCGATATTCCAATCCATTTACACAAAACCTTGACAAATTATATACCTAAACGTTCCTGGTGAATCACTCTATCTATTGGTGAAAAACACATGAAAATCCGTGCAGTAGTTATTGAGTTTACCGCGAAAAAACGCGGCCGAGGATTTCGTTTTATAATATGTATAGATAGTTATTAAAAAATAGGAAAAACTAAACTAAATAAATAAAAAGACACTTCACAAAATTCAGAAAATCCATATTACTATTCCGAGTTTTCGAATTTTCTACAAAAATGTTCCGTTTCTATCTAAATAATATCTATGGTTGATTTATTTTCGAAATAATCGCACATTAAAGTAATAAATAAGTAAAAGTATTAGGAAAAAACAGTCCTAAAATCGATTTCATTTTTTAAATCGATACATTCCATTAAAATTCAAAAATAGTTATATTTTTTATAATGGCTTTAAAAACTCAGGAGTAGGGGCTATGCGATTTGCCAAGTGGTTCCTCGATCCGTTAAAAAGTAATGCCGATAAATATATTACACCAATAAAAACTTTTTTAGATAATAGAGAGAAATATTTTTGTCGACCAATTCCTACGCTGCAACATTAAATAGTCTATAGTTTATAAGCATATATTAAAAAAAAACCAAACCTGTACCACTACAACCCGTAAACGGGTCTGGGGTTAAGTACATGGTAGAGACTGTATTGTTTAATGGACAACGGTTCTGCAAGGAGGTGACTTGTCCTAGGTCACGCTCAACCGCCAGATTCCTCCCCCCTGATTTTGGATACCCTATTTTTATAATATTTTATAGAGGCTTGGTGAGCCACAGGAGGATCCTAGATCCTATATGATCCATCTCCGGCTGCAAACAGACTAAATAAAAGTCTTGCCCACAGCGGGATTTGAACCCGGATTTCCGGCATGGCTACCAGTGCTCTACCACTGAGCCAATCCGCTCCCAGATTTTATAATTATATTGATAAAAATTATTGTTCACAAATACATCTTGGAATCTTTTTAAACAATAAACAAATAAAATCATTCGATTAAAGAATAATCGAGTAATTATGAAATAACAAAATATTATAACCTTTTTTACGCAAGATGTGATAAGTATTCATATCTCTGTAGTATTCTCCAGTAATCTTATTGTTATTAGACATAATGAGAGTTCAACTGAATACATAAACCATCAATTTGAATACAATAGTTACCAAGGACTGTTACAAATATTGAGTAAATTATCATTAATTGTTGTAATCAAGCATGAATAATAATGCAAGGTAATATAAAAGAATATTTTATGACGCATCGTTATACGAAATCAACTAATTTTTAATGGCAGTCCTTCCTTCTTGATTTCACCGAACAGGAATTTATATAAATAACAGTACCACAACAACCATAACGATTTACACTCGTACACAATCGTCTATCAGGAGGTGATTGACAGAGATCACATTCAACCAACTTTATAGTGCCTAGAAAAGCCCCAGGAGAAGTCTGTCGATTCCACGGAGTCCACATATGGCTTTAACAGATTAAATAATTTATCTGTCACAGCCGGATTTGAACCCAAAACATTCAGCTTAGCAACTCAGCACTCCCGCTCCCATATATGAAATAAAAGATATGTATATACTATAAGTAAAAAAATATAATTAGTAAATACTCAATCCACTAATCGCTGTGGTCACCCCTTTCAAACGATCCCCATCACCTAACTCAAATCAATATTTTATAGAATCGTTCGTTTTTAACCCCAATTATTTGACTAAGCTTTTTGGGAGTAGAAAAAACTTCTCCATTTTTTCTTTATTTTTTTGTTATTGTAGTTACTGAAACGTACCTACAACTCCACGAGAGAAGGGTTACAAGGTGAGTTTTAAATTTGAGTCGGGTTCGGTTAATGGCAGACTTTGATGGGGTGGGGTATATCACGATTACTAAGCCACGAAGATGGAAGAACCCATACTTATCCAATTTACAGAACTGGACTTAATAACGGTTGGGCATGTAGCCTCTACCTCAGCAGTTCTGGGAGGTTTCCTACATACATTTACATCTATTTACGGCAGATACATTGTCTGGGATTTCAATTTATCCGTACGCGATACATTCTCAACAGTATATTAAAAAAAAACGACCATAAAATTCTTTGCTACCCTTATGGGGTTTAATATTTAGTCGGTAACGTTAAGTAACATAAAAATAAAATTAAAAAAACTTTCTAATCTGATATTTACGTAGTGAATAATGGTATAAGCAAAGAATTCGCTTGAAAATGAATTATTGCTTATATTAGAACTCCATTTCAAGGCAAAAGCTACGAGAATGACCGCTTCCCTCACTGGACCAAATTCGATCTAACTACTTATTCACCAAGGCTGCAGAAATACAATAGGAATCGCTGAAAAGCAAATTATTCAGAGGAGTAAAGCGGGTCGTAAATATAAAAATTTTGTTTGGATCATGTTAAGGGAAGGTATTACATGATTGGTGTTTGTATAGCAATAGAACCTTAGGATTCATTGACCGTTATTATAAGCGTATATACATCGTAAAAATATTAATAACATATATCCATTGGGGAAGCGTGGTTAGTTGCTATGCTGAAGATTCCGAATTCGAATCCATGTGTGGCAGATTAATTATTTAATCTGCTAACAGTTACGGATGGACTCTGTGTGGTCTACTTAGCCTCTATAAAGTTCAGGGCGTAAAACCTGGTGGTTCAGCGTGATCTAGGACTAATCACCTCCCAGCACAAATGTTACAGTCCCTACAGTGTACTGAATACAAGACCCTTCATATCTATATTAGTGGTGAAGTTTTATTTTATGTCACGCAATTGTTTATCATTTCAGTTACATTCTCAACAGCATGTCTCTGATGTTAATTAAAACACTCTATTAATAATATTTGTATATATGTTGTAAGTTAAATAAAAATAATAATTAAAAAATTAATATTGCATTTATACACTAAGTAACATATTTTATTATTATTATTATTCTGGCTCTACGGTCAGCAAGAATCCGGGATTCCTCCACCACAGCCAAATCATATTGTATTGACATACTAAAAAAAAGTTTTGCTTTTAGCTATGAGATTAAACCTACGGATCCCATTCTAATTTCCTAAATCGAATAATTTATATAACGAAGGAATGAATTTAACTGATGTATTGTACACATTATGCCTATGACAGCTACCTAGGCTTCGAGATTAGAAGAAATAAAAAAAAAATTAAAAATTAAAAAAAATAATTTCTCAGTGGAAAAGGGTAGGGGTAGCGGTGTACAGGTAAAAATCTAAATAAAAGAGTGGATGGGCCCCAGGGCACGCCCAAACCAGGCAACTCTCTCTCCAAGCCTTTATAAAAAATAAAATAAATCCAAAACCAAATATATTCTGTTTTTTTTTTCTTCATCTTTTTATATGGCTCCAGATAATGAAAAGAAATCCCACGTAACCAGAGACCCTGACTGGAACCGAGTTTATATTCTTGTTTTCGTCTTTCGTAAACCTTCTTCGCTTCACTGGATTTGTAATTTAAATAATTTTTTACTTATGTATATATTATACGATTTCGTTCTTAATCCATAACGATTCGTTTAATCCAATCAGAATGCTCTCATATTGTATGAAAGGCGGCGGATATTTATATAAAAGTAAAAAAACAAAAAATTCACTGAATTTTTGTTGAATTGACTCTCTGAAAATTTACAGCCCGTAATTTAAATTTTTAAGCCAATATTTTCATTTCAATTTTCAGCCGATATTTTTCATATTATTTTTAAAATAATTTCATAGAAAATTCACAAGATTTTTTCACATAAATGTCTATCTAATAATCTGATAAATGACTACTATGATCATTTATTTGGAATTATTATTGTAGTGAACAATTAAATCAATCATATATTAAAGACCATTTAATTATAGATTGATGTAAATCATTCGAGAAAATTATAAAAAGGTTCAAACTCAATAATCTAATGTGATACTTCTGGTAAGAATATTTTTACGAGAAATGCATGCTTTAAACATATCTATATTCTGTTTTAGTTTTTCTACAATTGTTCGTTTTGAACTGGCCTTAAAACATACAAACAGACCATTTTGTAAGACTTAGTTATTTCGACTCTGAGTATCTAAAAAGGATTTAATTCCACATATATTTATAATTTAGTTAAGTTAAAGCAATTAAAAGGAACATATATTTTCATTAAAATATTTTAAAATACTTATGTAAGAGTAATTTGTTTATAAATATATTAATTAAATAATTTATTTTACGGATAAGAACAAAAACCATCCTATATCTTCGAAATTTTAATATTTTTTCCTTGTTGCATTTACTTTCGAAAATTCATAGTAATGAATAAAAGTATTAATTTTTTATGGAATGAATTTAAATTCAGCTGTTCGTGTAATCAGTTTGGACATTGAATATATACATATATATCTTACACTGAGACATCTTTAGTCTTTTTCTTATTTATTCTTTTTTTTTTTTTTTTTATAGATCTGTTCATGATGGACCGCTTGTCGAAATTAGTTCTGATCCACAGAGTCATCTCCGGCAATTGTTTTTCTTCCAGTGGCTCCAGACATGATTGGTTTCACCCTGACCTTAGATTGTTCTCTATTAGCTGGGATATAGGCTTTGCCCAATGTGGAGATGTACTGCTTCCGATGCAGCGAACATATCTTGAGACACAACTTTGAGGGAACTTAACATGGCCATTACTTGCGGAGGTTATGGCTAACGTAATATCTTTTTATGAGGTTCCCAATAATTTCCTGCATGCGCAAGAGAGAAAAGGAATACTTTAAATAGTATTATAGACCTGGTTTAAAAAATAAATAAACAAAAAGTAGGGGGGTACCACCTGATCAACGAATCCAATCCCATTTTACAATTTATTTACAAATTTTCATTAAATTGTTATTTTTTCACAAAACAATACAAGGGATAAATAATTCTGGGAATACGTGAGGTGTCTCCTTTATGGTCCGTTCCACTTTACAAAGATAAAATAAAATATTAATAAAAAAAAAATGGAGCACCACAATGGAAATGTGGGAGACTCGGGTTCGAATCCCGGCCCTAGGCATATCTTTTCTCTTCAAAAATATTTTTTTTTTAAATTATAACAATTAATAAAAAAATGAAATAAAATAACTTATAATAATATATAATGACGTAAGTCAACAAGATCCTAATTTAAAGTAATATTCAATTAATATACTTCCCCTTGTATACATCGGAAATTGCGATAACACGGCGATATGGGATCAGTGAAGAGAATGGATATGTCTGACCGAGGTACGAACCAGGATAGCTCAGTAGGTAGAGCACCACAACGGAAATGTGGGAGACCCGGATTCGAATACCGGCCCTGGGCATATCTTTTCTCTTCAAAAATAAAAATATTTAAAATTATACCAATTAATAAAAAAATAAAATATTTTATTAATAAATATAATATTGATGAGTTAGTTATTCATTTATTTGAGCTAAAGGTGAATGTTCGATTCCCTTTTACAGCTTCCTTCGTACGAGGGTATAATTTATGTTTTCGTTAACAAGCGCCAATATAATTATTTCATGACGATTAAAAAAAAAAAAAAAATGGTTAAGTTGATGCCTACTGGTTAAAAATATATATATATTTTAATTATACGGTACTATATACCTCCTTAATTGGGCTGTTATTAAGTCGGTCGTTTCCATGACAACGGTGGCAATTAATGGTCAGTTCAATTAAACCTCTTTTATTCTCTACCGCACAATAATGGCGTAGATAATAGTCATTTTTAAAAAATCGAGAATTAAAATAACGACCGGATTAGCATAAACTCGCGCCTGTTATAGAAAATATAAATATTTATTCATCCATACTGGCGCCATCTTCAAGATATATAAGATCTAACATATATAGCATGGTATTGGTGAAAAATAACATTTCTGCTGAATATATTACAATGTAATAATCTATGAAATTATTAGAAAAACAACAACATATATAGGAAAAACCTGAGCATTTAGACGAAATAGAAAAACACAATAAAAAAATGAAGGTCGACTAAGAAAATATTCATATATTTTAATAAAAAGAAAAAACAAACTTAAATCACAGAAGCTTACAAAGTTTATTAGTCACAAAGAGTGTTGTAAAGAACAGAGGAAGGAGCAACATTCAGAATCAGAATGAAAATATTTTAGGAAAATTAATATTACAATCCCTGAAGGGTCCTGGACTCAGTACACGGTAGAGACTGTACGGTTTATAAGACAACGGTTTTGCAGGGAGGGGACTTAGATCATCCTTACTCTATCAAAATATATGAGTTCTTGGTTAGTCTGTAGATCCTACAGGATCCATCCCTGGCTGTTAGACTAAATAAATTTACCTCCTAAACTGGAAGTGAACTCGGAAACTTCAGCAAATTGTTCAAACGTGATCCTTAAATAGTTAAAACGAAAAAAAACTTAGTAACAAAGCTACGCCTCTAATACTTTATTTTTAATTAATAATAGTTATAACAAAATTGAAAAACATAAAAATGTGCAAACGAAAAATTTTAGATCTCTTGGAGGGATGACATTCTATTTGCGCTATACCAACTCTATCTGCTTTGAATTAAATTAAAAACAGTTTAAATTAATTTTGAGAGAATCCTAAATCCTTATTCACAACGCACAATCTTATGCACCTCCAAAGAAAAAATAAATGGTTGAAATTCATCCCCTCTTAGATCAAATTTCACTCAACATGGAGATATTGAAATGGATTGACACGCTATAGAAGTAACAGGTGGTCGACAAATTCTGTTCAAAAGAATTAGTTCAAGAACGTTAATTAGTTAATTAAAAACGTTCAAAAATTGATAAACAAAAGTTGAAGACGTAACCACTACAAAACCTTTGCCAATAATAAAGAATAATCGAAGAACTCTTCTCACACCTTTATCCAGGTAGGAATACTCGAATCCCTTTGGATTGCTACAAAAAGACAATACTAGAGAGACGCTAATGTGTTAGGGGAGCATGTGTTGTAACATCTGCTGGCTTCTAAGCTCCTATTTTTCATCTGTCTAGTGGGTCTACGAAACTCGTGAATATAAATTCTCGAATGACATAAGAAGGTTAATAAAGTCTTATATACTCCAATAAATTAAAAACATAACAATAAATTATAATAATAAGCTTGAGATGTATTCTACTGAACCGGAAATCTGGCACTCATACACAAAGACGAAGAAAATGAACAAAACTTGAATATCGATTTAACAATAAATACTCCATAAAATCTATATATTATTTATATAAATCATAATAATTATATTAAATTAGATTAAATCTTGAATTGGAAGAATGCTGTGTGTTTTGAAGCTTCCTACAAGGCGTTTCTCCCAACTTAAAAATAGTTTCTATATATACCCCGACGTCATGGAATAGCGTTACTAAAATTGAGTGTTGGGTACAATAGAATGCTATTATTAAATAAAGATAACATCTCCTTTAGTTATTTCAGAAGGAATATATTTATTTTTAATATATAAGTATATATGAAAATATATATTACCTTCTAAAAATAAATATATATTACAATTAAAACGAAAAATGTCTTAATGACAGTAATTGAACAAAAATGATTACTGTTTTTATGGTTCTATGTTTGAAATTATTAATCTCAAAAAAAAAGGAGTTCTCCGGACTATTTTCACTGAATTACTGTTGTTATTAGTTAAAAGATTTCTTCCAATTATTGATTGGTTTATCGAAATTAAAGTTGTAGCAATTTTAAACATGCAGCATTAATTGAACACATGGGTGCTGGGGCACTTGCACTTTAGATTTTTTTTGTAATGGATGATTACGTAGATATTATGTTAATGATTATATTGAATCTTGAATCTTACAATAATATGTTTATAATTGTCGTATACAGTATTTCGTAATATGGTTTTACATAAAACCTTTCTTTGTTTAGTGCAGTATTCATTGTAAAATTTTATCTATTAAATTAGTTTTATTAATAAAAACAGGTAAAATTATTATACATACATTACGCCAACAACTGTATTTGATTTCTGTAGGATGGACTTTTTTTACTCAGCTATACGCATTCTATGATGAGTTACCTGATATTTCCAAGTGCATGTGCCCTTATTTTATGTAATGGATCAGTATGTCCATCAAAAGTAGAGACTTATCCTCCAGTACCTAAAATATTCTGACTAATGATTCATCAATAGAAAGAACATGGATTCCGACATGATGGTGTTGTCATATTTTTCCGGCTCCTCCGCTCTATTGTACGAGCTATTCCCTCGGAGATTTATTTCTCAAGACGACCAGTGCCTATTCATATGAATATTACGGCTTCATGTTGTGCCGGCAGACAAGGTTTCCCCCTGTGTAAGCCCCATGTCGGAAACTGCGTGCGGCCATACTTGGGGGCATTCTAGCGAGACGTATATACAAGGCAATAAATCACGGTGGGTTGGAGAGGGGGGTGGATGTAGCAAATATTCAATATAATTGAAGGGGGGTGGTCTGGGGGTGGAGCCATCAATAACTTGCGGGCCTAGTGGCAGAATATTATCTCTGCCCAGGAAACCCCAATCGGCAAAACGACCAGCCCACCGGAACCTGGAGGATTTGTCTCACCACACATCCCCGGCCTCCTCCTTTTTTTTTATTTTCTTTTTTTATCAGTTCCCATTTATCACTGCTCCTCCTTGGAGCGGGATTCCGAAGGCTCAAGTACGAGGAAGATACGGTCCATCGAATGGCCCCGCAATGGACATAGGTCATTCCCTATATCCCGCACCAACAAGCTACCTGAGATATTGCTGCAACTCGGGATATCCCGTAAGTTGTTAGGTCTTCGTTTGAATTTACCGCAGGAGTATGGTATGGAAATAGAATAAATAATGTAATCTAACCTTATTATTTGGCGTTGTCAAGAGAATATATAAATATCTTTTATTTTTAAAATAATAAAAATAAATCAATGTGACAGCAGTAATGGTAGTAATAGATTTTTTAACTTTTTTTTTGTTAAAGATGGTAAATGAAATTTTACCATGAATATTGTATTAAGCATGGAAAGGTTGTATGTAAAACCATAATACGAAGTACTGTACATGGTAATTATAAAACTAATTATTGTAAAATTCTATATAGTCATTAGCATAATATTTACGTAATGATCCATTCCATAAGAAAATAGAGATGAGGCACTAATCAAATTATAACTTGGTATTGTCGTAAGAATATACAAATATTTCTTAAGAGATATTCATTCAGAGAAGCTATAGAACATAACAGTAAAAGTATTTCAGAAAAAAATATAATGAAAACATATCAGCACGTTACCATTATAATGTTACATTGAAGTTTTGGTTTAAATAATAGATGGAACACAGTAAATGACATAATAATCGATACATTCTCAAAACCATATTATGCAAAAAATATAATAGAAACTATGATAGTGCCAACTACGGACATTAAGTAACTCAGTACAGAACGCGTATTACTGAATAGAAAAGGTTTATCCGTCAGAAATCAATATATGTAATACATTGTACGGTGGTAGTATATGCAAAACATATTCTACCGTTTGTTGTTTTTTTTGTTAATGATAGTAAATGAAATTTTACAATGAACATTGTATTAAAAAAAAGGATAGACTGCATGTAAAACCATATTACGAAATATAGTATATGGTAATTACAAAAATAATTATGGCAAGATTCTATATAATCATTAACATAATATTTACGTAATAACCCATTACATAAAAAAGTAGAGTTAGAGCACTTGCGCCCAAGTGTTAAATTAAAGTTGCCAGTTAAAAATTGCTACAGCTTTAATTTCGAAAAAGCAGTTAATAATTGGAAGAAATTTCTTCATGATAAGGAAAACTCTGGATAAATAACTTTAAATATTGATCCATAAAACCAGTAATAAATTTACTTCTATTACTGTCGTTATGCTGATAACTTAAAACCTGTTATTTCTACTGTATATAGCATTAGTTAAGGATGGTCAACTATCACGGTTAAGAATATAAAAAACGCAACCAATTCTAGAATTTAGATACTACAAAAAAATAATTGATTACTTTATATGTATACCCTGCACAATTGAAATAAGTGTTTGTTCCTCAAGAGACCATTTTTTTAAAACGATAAACAAGCGATGAGAAAGGTGTTATACGCAAATATAAGGAATATATCTAACCATGTTGTAAATTTTTTTTTTTTTTTTTTCGAAAATTTGGCTTTAAGACTTTATTATCAAAGTTCTATTTTGCAACATTTGTAAATAGTAAATACTTGGCTATTATATTAAAAATGAATGATTATTCAACGGCATCAACATGTTTTTCTAGATAATATTTCACTTAACATGTAAATTATATCTCTATTTCGATAAAGGTCATTTGGTTTGGGCGCCAAATTATTATACAGAATATTTTTAAGCAATTAACAATTCATTTCAGCAGTTAAATGAATTATTGACTACAAGCTTGCTTATTTATTTATTTATTTTTTCGAAAATACATTATTTATGCAAGAACATTCGTGAAAATAAAAGTTTATAACTTATTTTTTTTTAGGAAAGTAACCCATTGTTGGGTGAACCCTTTCAACGGGTGATGACGTCGTCGAGGGAGGAGTGAATAGTACCATTTGTTAGTTGTAATGAGTCGGATTCTTTCTTCCTCAGCCGTTCGACTTTTTGGCAAGTCATCCCCAACCTTCCTTCACCCGTTACGAGACCACTGTCTCTCAATCTATTTATAATTATGCTTCAGAACCGAGGACATTGCGTTTTCTCTAGTCATAGTCATCCCTTGCTAAAAGATTGGCATTAAAAACGTAACAAACGCCAACAAAGCAGTTATTTATTAATGTTATAGTAAGACTCATTCAAGGGGAAGGTCGAAATATATTTCTGAAAATCAAAACAAGATGGGAATAAAACTGGAGGGGAGAGTTTCGTGGCAAAAACATCTTCGCTAGACTCCTTTATCATTTGAATAAATGAAACTTCTAAACAGTTTACAAAACTTATTGATTGTTACAGAGGATTCAGACTTGACGGAAGAGGGGAGTGGAAGAATGCCAAATTAATACAAATATCCACAGCCTTTTGTATCAAGGGGTGCGCCAGAGGGGGGCTTCAGTGATGAATTCCTTCTCGCCTAGGCAATGTATCAAACCCATCTTGAGAAAACACAAAATAAATATCTAATAACAGTACCTCCTCGACATGGGTATTCAGTATTTAGATCTAGGGGAGAGAATGTAATGAAATACTCTAAACCATGTAATTGCCTAATGAATAAATGCCTTATTACATTTTGTATATGTATTATCCTAATTAACAATACTTTTGCATTTTTTTTTTTTTATAAATGAATAAAATAAAAATATGACTACATATAACCTAAAATTCGAGATTTAGCTTTTTTTTCAGGAGTGTTACTTCAATTATTAGAAAAGTAACATTGAAAATAGAACTTAATACGAACTTATATATAAACTAAATTCAACCGAAGTTAAGGTATTGGTACAAAGTGAAAAACAAAGAATTAAGAATGAGCGGATAAGGTAATGCAGCATGGTAGGTACGAACTATGATTCTGTAGATAAGGCATTTTTTATTATGCATTTTGTAACAAATAAGCCGTACGAATCATTGGCGGATTTGAGGGGGGGGGCATGCCCCCCTAGAGTTCTCATTAGTTGGTATTGACCTGAATTTTAGTTGGTTTTCAACAAGAAAACACGTTTTACACACCAAAATTATTCAGTATCGAATGTTTTCTCAACGGTTGCATCCAAAATCGGCGATTCCGAACCCTTTTATGTTTTTCATTCACATATAGATAGCTACTTTGGTTTGATCAAGGGACTTATTTTATCCATGTTAATGTTTTCTGGCCTCAGTTGTCTTAAATTAAAAATTGATATTTTATGTATCTTCATTCATATATGGATCGTATACATTGATAAAAAATACACATTGACCCATGACCCCCCCTAAAAATTCTCCTAGATCCGCCAGTGGTATGAATTCGAGTTACATATGAATCGCCATCTGCAGAAAATCAAGACAACTTTTCTAAATTTCACAAGAGAGACAAAAAAAAAAAAAATCTCCTGGACTAGTTCTCTATCTGCAATAAACAAAATATTAAAGAATTAATATCGTCAAGAATGTGCAATCTTGCAGGCAAGAATCTTTTCTGTATGAAACGATTCGTGCGGTCTCTTTTAAATAAATGTATAGTTGATGCATTATGGGATGGATAAAGACGAGTAAAGAAATTACCCAGTGGTAGTACTCAAATAATAAATTCAACTTAGAAGGTCACGAGGCCATCTTTTCTTCAGAGGCATCGGAGGATTGCCGGGAATAGAAGAAGTAGCTAGATTTGAAACTAGTGGGATTTAGTTGGAATAAATATTGTCCCGAAAGGACTGATTTCGGGTTTGGTTGTCGTGTGCCACATCAGTAACGAACTTGTAATTGAGGCCCTTAGGGATGACTTTGTAACAAAGTAAGGAGCAATAAGGATAGTACGAAGGACTTTGGATTGCAAGGATTGGTTTAGTGGAGCCCCAAAGCCCTACTCTTTAGGTCCAAATAGGTCTTATAATAGTCATGTATATAAACTTTTGTAATTAATTGAGAGCTTTGAGCGTTTGCCTAGTAATTGTTGCATTCTGAAACAGCGAAGACATATGTTTTAAAAATCTCTTTCAAGTATATGCATGTATATGTGACGGTGAAGCCGTAGGAAGACTAATGTCTCACAAGTGCCTTAGAAACTTTTAATGGTTGGATCCTGGGATTTAGAAATAATGAAAAAATTCTCCAGTGTTATATATAAAAAAAAGTGAAGACTTGATTTTTAAAGTCCCTGCTTAATTGATAGGAATAAGTTTTATCTGAGGGACGCAGGCCTGGGAGAGGAGGGGGACCAGTGATTTATTGCTTGGCTATATTTATAGAGAGAGCGCGAGAGAGAGAGAGTGAGAGGGGGGGCGTTGGGGAGATTAGTAACTAACCCCTAGTAATGACTAGAGCCGCTTACGGCTTTCATTATTCAAATTTATTCCGCATCAAGTGTTGTCCAGGCCAGAGCTGAAACTACTATGACAATGACCCTTACAGGATTACATCTGCCACCCACCAGTCTTTTATCCTCTTAGTGGAACGCATCATTTGCTCCGCCAGTACGGCCGTCTGCGTCCAAGGACTCCAACGCTACGGCTTAATCCATCAATGCATCGCAAAATGAAAAAAAAAAACGGTTGAGAGAGACATTTTCGATCGTTTTATCCCTCTTGACGTGTTTCAAGAAAAAGCGTAAGACACAACTATTCGAATCCTAATTTTCAAAGCCCAAATAAATAAGTCTATATCGCTCATTTTATTACAAATTGTAAAAGGGATGAGTATAAGATTCTGAGTTATTTTTAAGGTATAGAAATGATTTGAAGGCATACTTCCGACTGTATGTTCAAATAGACAAAATGTTCTTTGCATGAAGGTGAATTGCTTACACCACACAAAAAACATATTTATTCATTCTATGAAAACAAAGTTGCTTTTTGTCGGTAGATGTAAAAGTTGTTGGTGTTACAACATGTTTGCTAAATAATATAATAGCCTTACCATTATATAAGTTCCAGATGATATAATTGACAGTACACACTTATAAATTTTCTATAAAAATTCTAACCATTTTGATTAAAATAAGAAAACACCTTTACCACTACAGCCCAAGAAGGGTTCAGTACGACGTAGGGACAGTGCTGTTTATAGGACAATTGTTGTGCAGGGATTTGTGCGAGAGCATACCCAACTTTCAGATTTCCCCCAGTTAAGGGTACCCACTTTTTAGAGTGAGCCCAAGGATGGTTTAGATCCAACTGAGATCAACCTTGGCTCTATGTATATTAAATAAATTATCAGACACAGCCGGATTTGAACCCAGTACCCCGTAGCCCTATGCTTACTGAGCTATTTCGTTTCCAAAATTTTAAAAATACAATAATAAAGGTAACTTGTAATATAGTATAAACTCAAGCTCCTTGTCTTTATCTCATAAGTATGATTTTTAATTCTTAAAAGGATTTTAGATTGTTTTCGCAGATATTAATTTTAAACAATAATGGAATTGAGATGAAAATACCATTATCTTCTTTTTTATTAGAATTTACTTCTATTTTTATATTTATATAAGTTTATTAACTAGTAAGCGTCCGAATTGTTGAGCAAGGCGTAGATAGGAGGATTTCGTTAAAGTTAATCACGGATGGAGGTTCTGACAATGGAGTTTGCAGTGATTAATGGCGTAGGCATCAAGCCTTCTATTATTACTTTTTTTACTATTATTTATTTAAAGAACACTGATTAGAAATTTGCTATTAAAATTCCTTAGGCAAAAAAGTGAAAGTTGTATGTTACGCGAACCGCTCCTATTTTTTTTTTTTTAACTGAAGTAATCAACTAACTACTCGAAAAGCCGAAACCTTAACAAATTAAAGGGAGATAAATTGAAACCGAAAAATTTGACATTTATGGCCGCATTCTTAAGATTTATTCTGTGACAGGGGGAGGGCAAGGATCTGCTCGTAAATCCGTTGGGGGGGGTGGGGGGAGGTGCCTCCCGCTTCCGTCATAAAACTTCTGGGACGATTGTCAAGGCCCGTAAACCTGAACAATGGGGACTCTGAGGAATCGAGCATAAACACCGAGGAAGCAAGGAACGATAAAGGCTAAATATCTAACGCAGCTAAAAAATGAATTATGTAACAACATCAATCCAAGCAACTTGATTCCGTTTAGTTTAGATCTAGTCAAAGACGATAAAAAAATCTGTACCAATAAAATCCATGAAGGATCTTGGGTTCTTTACGTGGTAGAGACTGTACAATTTCTTGGACAACGGTTGTGCAGAGAGGTGATTCATAGATCGCGTTGAACCGCTTGATTTTCACCCCACTTTATAGAGGTTGGGGGTGTCCCAGGTCTCAAAAGGATCCATCCCCGTATGTTAACAGATTAATTACAATCTGCCACAGCCGGATTTGAACCGGAAACCTTTGGCACAGCAATTCAGCGCCCTATTACTGTGCCACTCCGCTCCTTAGTCTAAGACTATAAAAAGCTTTAATTAATCTGTGATGAACGGAGTTTAGGAGGGCACGAACTGAAATACCCATATTAAGAATTTTTATAGATTCAATTATATATTAGGAAGATCATTTCGAATTTAGGTAGGCTCTTTTTCTAGTGCGAGATACGTAATTATTTCATAGTTACAAAAATAAAAAAAAAGGATCAATCTTAAAATAAATATTTACATTATCACAATTCTTGAACAATGTTTACATGGATGATTGATGTGATAATAACATTTCGTCATAAATGTTTAACCCTTTCATGCCTAATGTAGCCGTTTGGCTACAACATCTGTTATGTATGAAAAAGTCACTGGGGATATTTTTCATATTTTATTCTGACACTTTGGGCATGAAAGGGTTAAGTAGCATTTATGTATTAACATCGTATAAGTGTAAATTTTATGTGTAGACTAGTATGTCATTTAATATAATTCATTTTAATTTTTCACTTCTTTTGGCATAATTACGAGAGCAATATAGTCTCGAAACGTCGCCAAAATAAATTTTAACGATTAGTCAGAAATTAAACTGTTACCATTTGTGAATATTATGTAAATTCTTTTCACTTCTTGAATTTAAAGATAACGTTTGTTAGCCGGTAAAAGAGTGTCTGAACCTCTGAAGTCTACTTTTTGAATAAACAATTTCTTGTTTTTTTCCTTGTTCTTTTCGTAAAAAAGAAAAGGAAAAAAAAAAAGACTTTTTCTTTGAGACTGCTTTACATGGCACTGCCCTCCCCTTCCCTCGCTGGCCACAGCAGAGAACCCAGGACAATAGCGGGGGTGTATATTTACATGTGATTGTAGCTGAAATGATAATGAGCTGGCTGGGAGCCCGACACGGAGGGGCTGTAAGATGGATGGAGATGGATATCCCTAACAACCCCTAGCAGAAACTTCAGTCTACCAGAAAGATCCTGAAAGCTTTCGTCTTCCCCTCCTTTATCATGGTTTATCCTCCACCCAGCGGCTATTCCAGTAATGAACCATTGGGTATTTCGTTGATACCAACACATGCATTAAGAATATTGTGAAAACAGCTCTATCTTTTGTGGTAAACAGAACAACAACAAAACCGTTACTGTGTAAAATGTCCTTAAAATACCTATTGACGGCAGGAAAATGGATTCTAAATAGGAGCTACAATTTATCTATACTGCTCTACACCATAAAAAATTCTTTTTAAAACAATTAGAATGTATATTTTCTTTAAATATAATTAAAGAAAAAACCCAAAACATGAAATAATAAAACATACTAATAAGAGTTCACATGATTGAAAGTATAAAAAATACAGTACAGCCCATAGAATTATAGCAATTACGGTAGTTACATTTGAAAATATGCGTAATAAATTAATAATGTTAATCACTACTTATGAGCAGCTAGATTTTATCTACAGTAAAATTCCTTCCACAAAAATTAATGAACCATTGGGCATTTCGTTGATACCAACATTAGGGATAATGCAAACATAGTAACGTTTTATTTATTAGATTTTTAATTTATTATAAATGTTTTTATTTGTTATTATTTAATATGGAATAAACGGTTAGATATAATTCCATTACATATTGTTGTTCTAAGTGGTAGATAATAAAAAAACAATAAAAATGAATTTTTTAAAAATTTATTATTATTATTACGGCGCTACAACCCGGTAAAAGGTCTTGGCCTCCTCCTGTTTAATAATACCATAATAAAATGCATGTTGTAATCATAACAATAAACTATTAAGTTACTTAATAAATGTGACAATCGGAATAATCTTGATACTTTTTTTTTATTAATAATTTACTATAGTATTGGTATAGAATATAGTATTGAATTTTTAACATAAATTAACTTTGGAATTTCTCAACCTAGAACTATCATTCGTCTTCGAAAGAAACGAAGATTATTAATTAGTTATAAACTATATTGTATACAAAAAATATTTTCTAAATAAAGTTTTTTTTTCAAGTACAATTTATATATGTATTTTTTAATAATTTAATAAACAGTTTTCATTAATTGATAATATCCAGTTTTAGCTAAAATATAATTATTAAAAGTTTTCAATAATACCTAAATCATGCTTTAGTTAATGAGATAGCTACTAGAACTAGTAAGTGAATATTGCAGTTATAAAATTATATGTTTTAGAAAATATTCGGATGGGAATAATTTATTATTAATTAAAATATCATAGCATGGATAATATTAATAAACAAGCTTTATTAATTTTTAGTTAAACATAAATAAGATGTGCACTTATTTCGTTAAAAGTATGGGGTTGCTTCGAATTAATTTATATTCTTATAAGCTAAACTGCGCAAAATGAATAGGGATAAAACTAGGTTTGTTGTATTTACTTTTCCTAGCATTTTAATATTATTTTTAGTATAAAAAACATTAATATTTATTAGAAACTATACTACTATTAAATATTCATGTAGTTATTAAATATAAAATAATATGAATCCTAGGTAAGGTATTTACTACAAAAATTAGCAATATCCTTATTCATTTTTGCGCAGTGATGTAAGATATGAATATACATTGGATTTTTATTTATTTTGAAGATCTTGAAGTATTAGTGTGTTTTGGCTTTGATATATACCTTATAAATATTAAAAACTCGAATGATCGAATTCAAAATAAGCAGATAAAGTAAGATGTAAGATGCTAATAGCCGTGACCTTTCGGAATGCTGCAAAACGGCCGATAGTCCATTTGCAACGTCAAGAATTATCTTCCTTTCCACTTCTTGGCGGAAATCCTTGTCGGGAACGGATGACAGCCGGCACGGAGCTCCACTTTAATCGGATACTATATGATATAAAAGGGGGAAAAGAAATAAGTCGGATAGATGACATAGAAGAGGCAAAAACGACTTCCCCACCACCTGACACCCCCAACATATGTACGCCGGGCGAAGAATGCAGCTATACATTTTACTTTACAATGCGCGCCAGTTTTTCAGGGCAGACGACTTCTATCCGGACGTCCCTCCCGTTTCATCCCGGGGACGAAATAATTTCGATTTCTTTTCGTAAGCTCGTGTCCAAAGCCGACGGGGAATGCTCGGCATTCCATCACATTAACGCCTATACGCATTAATATTTAGTCTATGCAAATGAGGATATGGTGTGAGTCTCATATCAAGGTGAGAGATACAAACAGTTCTCTAACATGAGGTTATTTACTGATGTAACTTTATTTGTTTATTTTCACAGCTTGGATTCAGTATAAATTGATTCAAATTTGGACAAAATATAAATAAGTAAGCTCTGGAAAAAAAAAATTGCATATCCAGTAGCTTTCTACAGTTTCAACACAAAGCAAGCTCTGCAATGTTAATGTCAAACAACACTAATAATAATAAGACTCACTTCTATTTACATTATAAAAACCAAAATATAAAAAATAAAATAAAATGGAACTATCTACAGTGTAATATTTAAAAAGTACAAAAAATCTTGGAAGATAAATTAGCAAAATTCATGTTTAAGAATCATTAAACTGACCATAAAAATGTCCGGTCATAAGTATTTGTGTTCTGAATATGAAACATTCCTGACATTTTTAGAATTTTTTTTTTAAAATTTTTAATAACAACGAAAATTATCCATTGACTGTAGCAAACTATATTTTAAATGTCATGCAATTCCCGTTTACATATAATTTAAATACTTTTTAAATTATAAAATACCAAAAAAATATCAATCAGTGAAGTAATAAAAACCACGCAACGTTTTTTTTCTTCTCTCGATTATTCATCAATTTAAAGACCGGTATACACCCGACGATATTTTAAACCGCCATAAATGCAAATGACAAGTAATATAACGCCGCTACGAACAGCAATAATATGCCCCTCTCGGCTTTATGGAAATGAAAAAGCATTACATGCAAGGGGGATGCACAAATAAAAATATTGATTCTGGTAGTAGAGATTGAAGGAATGCACACAGGGTCGTATATTGTTCTAGCTGGTTAGAATGAGGGAGGATGGGGCTCTGTGGGAGGGTGATAAAATGGTGTATTTTATGAGGGGGGGTAGTAAGGGAGGATTACCCCCGCTGGCAGATAAAGACCATCATCCAGAGACTTACCGTCAGGTGCTGGAATAGCCAGGCTCTGAGGATATTGGTGGCTACCTTCGGAAAGATTCCTCGCTTTTTTTGGTTCTTTTTCCCGTTCGTGTCATCGTCTTCTTCGCCTGTTCCTTCGCCGCTACCGATACTGGCATTACTCGCGTCACCTGTAACAAACAAGAAAAACAAATTGAGTATTCATATATCATTATTCCACGTTTCAAGTATGGTAAAAGCTAGAGGAAGACAAAAAAAAATAAAATACAAAATAACCGAAGATGAACATCCATGAATAGGCTCTCCATATTCACAAATGGAATGTTTGATTATGTTTACTATTTTAATATTTCAGATTCTTATATAAAACGACAGTAACATATTTCGCAGTAAAGATAATGATACAAAAGCGAAAATGCTGGTCTAAAAGGTGAGACAAAACAATATTATTTCTGATAATTAAAATTTGGTTTGGCCTTGTTTCGCAGATGAAACATGAATCATTATTATTAAATCGGAGATGAGACAAATCTCGTCGCCCATTCATTTTTCAGAGTAGCACGAGCACGCCAGAATTATGGAAGAATAAGAAAAAGACACTATAAGAAGATTAAATAAAAAATGTGAGTAGTATACACCACACATTAGACACTAAGATACAGTAATTAAATCAATAGTCACGTATGCAAGTGGAACGGTTTTACTAAATCGAAAGCTGCAAGAAATTAAGCAGCAAGAGTGATTATTAGAAAACAATAGGGTTACATAGGATGGGTGCATATTACAAACTTCGAAGTTACAGAAAAAATGGATATTAAATGATGCGAGTTGAAGTTCATAGGACGTCTAGATATATCTAAAAACAGATTAACTAAACGTTTATTGGACTATGTAAGTTATCTTAAAACATCAATACTGTTGTTTGGAGTCGATTGACTTTAAGCAAGATTTGGCCAAAGCAAAAATTGTTATTGTGGAAACATGTCTGGATAAAGATACATAAAAAATAAGATTAATAAGTGAAAATTTACTCCAGTAAAAGAGGAATCAAAACCCAACAGAAAAAATATCAAACATATAAATGGATATGGAGAATTGGATATAGAAAGACGCGACTGAAGTTCTACGGACACCTTGATAGGTTACCTAAAAACAGATTAATTAAACGTCTATTGGACTATGTGAGTTCTCTTCAAAAATCAATAAGGTAATTGAGATATTTAGCCAAAGCGAAAATTTATATATTCAGAAATAAGATTAATAAGTGGAAATTTACACCAGAGAAAGCGGAATCTAAGGCCTTCTAAGGCCTTCGGGGTGAAGATGAAGAAATGCTGGGAAGATTGAACAAGAAGATTGAAATAGCCCGCTTATCTTTCTCAATTTTGGCAACATTCGCTAATTATGATAATAATAACTGTAATAAAAACCTATATCCTATTCACATAAGTTATTTTAAGGAATATCATAACAGTTTAAGAAACAAGAATTAAGCCTACAAGCATCATTTCATACATAACTACCATCGGAGACGTTCTGTCAACTAGCGCAATTTCGGGCCATTTTCGGTAGGTGTGAAAGAGATATAAAAGTCAGATCTCCTTGAAAGGGGTTATTTAGATAAAGTGGAATGATACTGTTGAAGTTACAAGGATTGGGCGGGTCTGAATAAGGATTAGGGGGGTGAAGGATAATAGGTTTACCAGTGGGCGGTCTTCGAGGGGTCCCTTCTAAATGAGTCATATGCAAACAGTCTGACGGGGGTAGTTCCATTATACACAGATAATGGTAATGACACAAGTCCCGTAGAACAAACCTTTCATTTTATCAAGCCGCGACCCCTGGCCAGATCCAGCCATTATGGAAATAGGCGAACTGCCTAAGCAACCACTGATAACGCCCTGACCCTCGGGGATCTGCAGGCAAATTACCCAACTTTATCCTGACTAACAGTCGAGCCCCAACGCATTCACTCTAATCTCCCGTTGACATTTATCCACACCTCTGGTCCCCCACTGACGAAGACGACGCATGGCAAAACACATACAGACTGTGTGGAAAACGAGTTCCCACATCAAGTTTCTAGGGAGGAGATGATAAGAGTAGACTGATACACATGACTCCTTTAAGACCTATAGTCTATAGGACTTACGGGTTATAATGTGGCCTTTTTAGGGAAATTTGTTATTTGAGTACCGCCACTGGGTAGTTTCTTTACATGCCTTCATCGATACAATTATTTATCATTCATTATATTTACAATGTATCCCTACTGACGAAGACGACACATGACAAAACACATACGTACATACTCATATACATGACTCCTATAAGACCTATTTTGACTTCCTATTTCCTATTTTAAGGGTTATAGCTTTGAGATTCCACTAAGACATCGAATTCCTCTCTTATCCAAATTCTTACAATCCAAAATCCTCAATACTCCTTACTTTGCTGCGAATAATGTCATTCATAATGACCTTAATAGTCCATAATTAATAAATTTTTAATTATTGGATTAAAATTGTGGCATTACACCCCCTGTAGGTTGGAACAAATTCTCAGCATTGTTCTAAGGTATTACAAATCAGCCAATCTTTCTTATACTCTTGCGGTATTTGGTCTTCTGCTCTTAAGAACTGTAATCAAGAACTTTGATTAGAGTTTTTCTGTCGTTTCAGGCTACTTTTATATCTATTACAGAATCGCTCCTAGCTCCCAATTAATTACAGAATATTCATATAGATGAACACTACAAGACCTATTTGGACTTACGGGTTATAGCTATGGGGTTTCAATGAGCCATCGAATTCCCCTCCTATCCAATCTTTACGATCCAAAATTCTTCGTAAAATCCTCAATGCTCCTTATTCTCTTACGACCAGAGTCATTCGTACTGACTCGATAACAGTATTCCCACTCAAACCACTAGTTTTAAACCTACCTCTTCAATTCCCGATTATCCTCCGAGGCGTCTGACAAGAAGGTAGCTTCGTGACCTTTCAAGTTGAATTTGTTATTTGAGTACTACCACTGGGAAGTTTCTCTGCTTACCTTTATCAATGCAATTATGTACTATTATCATTATATTTACTTGTTATATTATAGCAGAGTTGTGAATTTCATTAAATAAATTTTAACAATATATATAAAAGAACATTTGACAAGATAAGAATCAATATTCAGACAGACTACTCCTTATTATCCCTCCTTAGAAAGACCCATAAAACTGATAAGATCAACGAATGTGGAAGTTCTGTCAACTTAATCCGAGCAGGGGACGGAATCGGAGAGCTCCCTTCTTGAGATGTATTGCCTGTACACTGCGCTATCTCAGTTAATTATCGATAGCAATGCACTGATATATTTAGAATAATTTAAATTATTTTTTGCGTTCAGAAACAAAAACAAATAACACCGAAATTTAGAAAATTGAATTTCTCTCATTTCTCGTTAGTTAAGTCACGCAATTCCTTTGCCGGTTTTAGTCCCATTATGAACGGGAGCATAAAGTATTGCTTGAATGACAAAAAAGCCAATTTTTCAAATTTGAAGTTTTGATCATGAAAGGCCTTAGGTATTTATTTTTTTCCGTGAGAAAAAATCCTGAAGTTAATTGTTAGATCCGCAGTTTTGTAATCAGTTTCGCAGGTTATTGCTTTAAAGGCAATCAAAACAAGTTTTAACTTCTCATTCGTTTCCTTTTTAATATTCTTCAGAAATACAAAATAATTATGAAAATTATTATAGAAAAAGCAGTTGATTATGGGAAATGTGTACTTTTCGGCAATCATTTCTTGATTAAATAATTAGCAAAATATACACATTAGCCATAACTACATTCTATTTGATACTACAGCCCGCGATGATTCGTCTATTTAGATAATATAAAAATGAAACGAATGAAAAGTTAAAGTTTGTGATTCAATTCGAAGCGACAACTTGCAGAACGGCTTCGTTTGATTACATGTAAGAAGCTGTTTTCGCAAGTAGGTGTGATTGCAGAATACACGTAAAAGCTTTAATTAAAAAACTGTCCAAACACAATGGCTTTTTTTTTGTCCTTTCTTCTGATGCTACAGCAAATGATGTTTAGATGCTAATAAGGTTGAAATCGATAGCTATCCAGAACGTTTCATTGTTTCGCAACGGTCACATGGATCAGTCGAACCAGACTGAGCTGACTGGGCCCAACAGCGGAGGCATCCGCAAGAATACATAATTTTTCCCTAAGCGGAGAGGTGCGCGGGTAGATGTTTGTTTATGGGACCATTAGGGTCACGGTTGAACCGGCTTGGATTTATCCCTCCCCCCCAGGTTTACATGGGGTTCCTCCCTATTTCCTACCCCTCATGATCCCGGATTCGCCCTGTTTCCTCTGTCCCAGCAATGCTCCGTCTCGGGGTCGGGATACCTGGCTTATTTACACTACACACATCACCTTATTATTTTTTCTTTAGCATTATTCTTTATACAGTTTCAGTACTAAAGCCGGGAACTTCCCTACGACTTGTTTACAACAAATATCTAACACATCCCGAATACTCACCAGAAGGGAATACAGAAGGGTGTATGAGAGGACAGTATCGATTCCTAATTTGGGCGAGTTGCTGGCCAGTAATCTAGACCATCATGTTCCGCTCCCATTGTCGCCAAGAGTCTAATTAACTCAATTCCTCTGCCCAATTGTAACTCCACTTTCTTATTGCTACGGTCTTCAGTATAAGCAGACATATGAGGATTAAATGATCGAACTCTATTTGTAATAGTGATTGCTGATACAAACCAAGCATATACACCTAAGAAAAATGGAACAAGCGCTATTCCCTAGAACTATATACCAGCAACAATTTCCGCAAAAATTCACTAATCTATAGCTCGTTTCATTCTTATTTCAACAACGCATTCATATGAACAATAAACGATTATTTGCTGAATTCTGCCTTCCTTGAAAATCTTCGTAATGTTTCATAACAACTATGACAAACATGTTACAGTGGGGCACACCATACCGGGAATAATCTAATGTAAGCAAATAGCACAATATTACACATGCTTTCATGGTTCGAGAAAAATTATTACGTGGTAAATTTATTTATACTTGTTATGAATGAGTAGAAGTAGCAATTATACTGTTTCTAACGGTTGTGCAGGGATGTAATTTAGCTGATACTAGTCCTAACCACCTTCTTATTTCCACAATTAAGAGTACCATCATCATTGAGAGGGTTCAGAAAGGTCAGGCGGTCCCGCATGGTCGATCTTCGGCTAATTATAGAATACATAATCCGATATGTACATAATTTCAGTACAGTACAGTAACTTGGTCTGAGCTATTCGTGTCTCTTTTTAAAAATAATAAATCCTGCTCAATAGAAATGAAATGAAACTAAAAATAATCAAAAATTCAGTAATATTTGGTCAATTTCGAAATGAATTGAATAAGAAGTCTGTCCCACAACAGTGCTAGAAGACCAATGGCGTGACAAAACTGATTCCAAAACTTAAGATACTCTTGGACAACGGTGGATTTATTGTAATGCTCTAAAAAATATGTACAGCTAGAACTCATGAACCTTTAGTACATAGTAGAGACTATACTGTTTCTAGGATGGTTGTTCACATAGGTAATTTATCCCAGATCATACTCTACGTGCAAGTTTTCCCACTTTTGAGGCTATGTGATCTACCGTCCCCCCGAGCGGCTTTTGTTTTAACAGTCACGGTTATTTTCATACTATACCTTTCAATTATGTCTATCAAACAGGACCGTTATTTAAGTATATTTTCATTTCAAGACAACGTTTATTGTTTTCATTCAAAAAAAAAGAAACAAAGTAAAGATCGCGGGTTCGCAGCTCGTCAGGTGTCCTTAAGATTTTTTAAAAGGAGTAAAAAATCCTTGGTACATCATCCATCGGAAGGGGCGTAAAATGGATGTTCCGAGTCTGTTCGATGTCAAAAATTCGTTAAAAATTCCTATATTAATTTTACCTTGACAGCAAGTACTCCGACTGTAGGATCGTCTGATTAGCCATAGCATCATAAAGTGATCATAAAAGAATAAACGACTTAGAACATATAAAGTATAAATGTATATACAGTATTCTCTCAAACTTTACGAATAGAAGTTGATATGGAATGGGATCATCCAAAACTAATCGGATGATCTTATTATTATATGTGATAATAAAAGAGATAATTATATTCATACATTATTTTAAATTTTTTCTCAACGCTACTAATAGCCTTGTAGAATAATTTTCATCCAATTGTTCTGTCGACAACACTTCAAGCCCCATTGAACCCCCCTAACACGAAAAAAGTGGGGAAACATTGCATTACAACATAATAATTTAAATGTTTAATGCGCATTGTGTCGGTACATGATCTGGAAGTCCGGTTCCGGCAGAATTCTTTTTTTCCACCCCCCCCCTTTCTGCCAAAAAGGGGGTGGAAATATTACAAAGAGGGAGGGTGTGGGACTAACTCGACAAGGGAAAAGGCATTTTCTGCAGTTTCTTTTTCAGAGATGAATACATGACTGCTTGTTAGGAAAACAAATTGCGTTCCTTCCCTTCTCCGTCTCATGGCTTGTAATAAGCACCGTTTACGCTGATCAATTTGCCCGAGCAATATAGTCGAGGATTCTCGTTTCATCTGACAGCTGGAAGACGTTGGAATGCCGCACCGTGAAAATCATAGTCAGAACCGGTCAGAACGTTTGGAGGCACTTTGCTGGAGTGTCTGTATTCGCTGTAATTAGTTGAAAAAATTGTTAGCAGCCGGAGATGGATCCTATCCTATTGAGCCTCCTGGGGCTCAACCAGCCTCTCAAAACTGGGGTAAGAATCTGGCGCTTGAGCGTAATCAAGAACAAATAACCTTCCTGCACAACCGTTGTCCGAGAAAGAGTACAGTCTATATCTCGTACTGAAGCCCAGATCCTCCAAGGGCTGTAGAGGTATAGTTTTATAAATGAGTTATCTGATGTCTTCAATAGCAACTAATAATAAACTATTACTTCTCATAGTCTGGTGGTAAGAGGCTAATGTATACACTTGCCCGACGATTCTTGATGAATCATTGATTATCAGAAAGATTAAATCATGTTGAATGATTAATGATATCAGTTCCGCTGGTTGTCGCTTCCATTTAAGTCACTACAAATTTTAACTTTTCATTTGTTTCCTTTCTAATATTTTTGAAAAAAAAATATAATCTCAAGTTTTAGTAGGAAAAAAAGTGAAAATAGGAAATGTGCATATTTCGGTAATCATTTAATCAAGAAATAAACGTATCAACTAAGATATATCACCAATACTGCTATGAAAGATTACAAAAATATACAAATTTCTTATAATTACATTCTTTTTTCCATACTAAAGCTCTCGATAGTTTTTATTTTGGAGTTTATTAAAAAAGAAACGAATAAAAAGTTCAGACAAGAATCGACAACCTTCGGAACTGATAACGTTAAATATGTTCAACTTTGATTATTTAAAATAATTATCAAACAAAAAATACTCACAGTGCTTGAGTTGCTAAGTTAGGCGTGAAGTGGAATTATTGTTCATATTAATAATGAGGCGAGGCTAACAACGAGAATGATACGATTCCTCCTCTCTCTAGACAAAATTCGGCTTAACAAATTATTCACTGGGACTGCAGATATATTTTTTCTGTTCATGCTAAAGAATGATAATTGAGACAATTCTTTTTGATGTCGACAACAGGCAATACAACTCCTCCTACAAGGGATCACGCAGAACTATAGTTAAGTCCATAGTCCACAAAGGACCGCACGTGCAGTTTTGTTTCCCACCGAACCCCGGCAGGACCGGGCCGCTTTTCTGACCGATTTCCTAATCTGCTGGCTAATCAAACATCTGCTACAAACAGTAGCTGAGAGGCGATGATTGGCGGCTGGTGCGGACCTGAAGGCAGCTATCGGAGCCTGTAATTGGACCAGCGACAATAGAGACCAGCGACCAAACCAAATAGATAAAGAGCGGTCTGTTGGATATCGATTCCGACTGAGCCTGACGCGAGCTGCACATCACTCCTGACCAGGCACCATAATTCACCACCGCCCCCGCACTGAAATGGACCATGAACCCCCTCCCGTTTCCGGCTGGGAAATTAAAAAAAAATTTATATATCTCAGAATCACCTCACTTCCCTTAATGGAGGAAATATCGTCTGCCGCCGCTGCCCTATCGACGCCGAAGAACGGTATGGGCCATTTCGGGAGGGATCTGTTTGTGGTCCAATCCCGTTTTTATTTTTGTTGACAAACATGGGGGTTCGATATTAAACCTTCCGCATAAGAAAGCTGATATTACAGTTTACCCATTATATGCGAAGCTATGTTTTCGATGTCCCGACTTCAAGACAATCAAAACAAAGTCATCAGTATAATTCAAAATTGACAAAGTGATCAGTATAATTCAAAAGTCCAAGAAGGACTACTTTTAAAGCAAATATAAGTTTGTCCTATGGTGAACCTATTTTGATTGTCGATCTCAACAGTTGATATTACCGTTAGGCTATTAAATGAAAATCTATGTATCCGATCTTACACTTCAGGACAGTTAAAACAAAGGCATCAGTATAATTAAAAATTTTATTAGGTACTAGAAGAGTTGAGTCTTAGATCGTTTGGACGATAGGGTTCTTAGTTTGCTAAAAGAGAATCTTGCCACAATTGTAGTTAGGAAGAAATAGTAACCACAAGTAAAAGAATGCCCTACGGTAAATCTAGCAAGAGCTTTGATTGTTGATATCAACAATTGATATTACCGATAGGCTGTTATACGAAAAACTATCCACTGTTCCAAAATCAAGATAACCATCATTCTAATTCAAAATTTGACTATCGTGCTGGGAATGTATAGCCTATCGGGTTGAGTGATGTTTGTAAATTACGTGCGGAATAAAAATCTCAGAACTACTATATAAAATCCTATCACAGCTATACAACTCCTACAATATAGCGAGGACTGGAGAACCTGGGGTCTCCCTAAAGGACTAGTTTTAACGCAAATGTAAGTATTGTATATGTTCTCCAAGAACTTTTGACTGTCAATCTCAATGGTATATTCAAAGGTTAAGAATCCATTCCTTTCATAAACACGTAAAAAAGGAAAGTTTAACAATTGAAGGTGAAATGTAGATAGTCAACCTTGGAATTGCACTTTTTATATCAACATTTGATTCCAGTAACTTCTAATTTTTGGAAGGAAAACTTTAATGTCCAAACAAATTCACACAACTTCAGCTCTTTGAGGTACACAACGGTACCTCTAATCTAATCCAACTCTCAATGTTAGCATTTGAAATAATTGTTGTAGATACTGATTTGGAACGTAGGGATTTCATTACCCATTAATTTGTTCTTTATCTTTGAAATTCGATTTGTCCTTATGTCTCACCGACGAGAAAACATATTATTCAAAGCGCTACCAAATTTTCGTTAGCAATAGCAAATGGATTTATGTACGTAGATAATAGCTACATTTCAAATTTTCTTCCCTAAATTGAGAATCAATAGGTATCAAACATTCCTATGATGGATCAAGACGAAAAAGAAAATAATCATCAATATTCGACAAAACAAAAAACATTTTTACATGTTCCATGTGAATTATTGGAACCATTATTATAAAATAATTTAATATTATTAGTATTTATTTTATTAGTGTCTGGATCACATTAACAAGTGGGATTTGATTAAACAATGTTCACTATTATACTGTTTTCATAATCGTTTATAATTTTATTGCATTCTAAATCCTACAACGATGTTTGTTTTACAACAGAAGAAAACAATTCCTAGAAAAAACTCAGACGTTTGGAAGATTTAAAGCAGATTATGTAATTAGTTTATGGAAATGTTAAAAATCCATGCACTCGGAAAAAATAATTAAAAATTTAAATAATGTTGTATTTTTAATTATTAATTGGGACAATCCCACTTATTTATTTTATTTATATGTTAATTATTTTGGTATTTTAAATTCGTGTCTTATAGTTTGAATCTCTTGCTGTTATCATTTTACCTTTTTTATAAAGTTATGTTTAAATCTCAACAACATTGCAGGTTCAATCTATTCTAACTGTTTGGGCCGCAGCTTCAGTATATAATAAAACAAAAAATCATAAGAAACAAATAAAAATACTAAGAAACAAATAAAAGTAATAAAGAGATAGTAAATAAAGTAAAAATAATATGAGAAAAGTAAATTAATAATATATATTTATGAAAAATACTAAGAATGATATAAACTGCATTGGATTTTTATTGACAAATTATAACGATAAAAATGTTTTAGTTCAGCCATCTATTTCATTGTGCCGAAACGTGGACATAAGAAAAATTAGCTGGTTTTGACGTATAGTTTCCTGGTAATCTATAAAGATAATAATTTACCTTTTGTAATGTATTATTATAAGAATATATAAATATTTATTTAGCTTAAAAAGAGAAGGTTATATCATGATATTAAAAACTCAACAATCTTCTTCCGGGAACAGAAGATAATTCGCGGCGGCTACTGTAATCATCTTACTATAATTACGCCTAATTATTAAATAATAGTCCATAAACTAATTTAAATTCAAAATAGCAATCGAAATAAAGTTGGAAATTTAATGACCTCTAGGCTTTTTAAGCAGCATTAGTAATAAAATATTGTTGCCTTTAGAGAGGATCTATGCTAATAACTTTATATTATTTGCAAAGAAAAATTTCGTAAAAATATATTTATATCTATAAAATAAAGAAATATAAAATTACAGCTAATGATAATAGGTATTAATGGCACACTTCTAAGGAAATAGTCCACAGAATTATTTAAATTCATTTATCAAAACACTCTGTTTAAATAAAATAGATAATGCGTGTACTCATTATGTAGCCTTTTGCATTATACTGTCTAGTCTTTACAAGCGGATTAATTTAATTATTATTAATTAATAGTTATTAATTTAAAATTATTTTCTGAGGGAAATATCGTAAAACCAGGCCTAAAGACCTATTACGATTTTAAGAAATTTCAAACAGAAAATAATTTTCAATGAAACACATTTTAATACTTGCCTAATTCTATGACATATTCCACAGGAAATAATTTTAAATTTTATCACTTTAAAAAGTGTATTGAAGTTTTATTATATTTATATTTATTTATAGTTTTAATATAGCTAGGAATTTAAATAATTCTACGCACTAATTATTATTTTAATAAAATAATATGTATTCTAGGTATAACAATAGGTATTAAATTGTGATAATGTATAATTTTAAATTTCTTTTTTTTTTCACGAATCGGTCTTCTATAATTTTCGTCTTTCTTTTCTCCCAATATTTTCTTATCATTTATGCGTGACTTTTCTTTAAATTTAGTTATTTTATAGTTCTAAATTATATATTTAAAATCTTGTCTGATTTTACGCCATTTTCTACAGCAAATAATTAATTTTTTTTTTTTACCAATACATTTATAATTATGAATTATGAAGTATTTGTACACATTCACACTATATACAATAAAATTAAATGCTACCTCCGGTTGCTAGACAATATAATTCAAAGATCTAAATTATAACTATAAAGGGATGAAATATAAAATTATACATATTTGGAGTTTTATTACTTTAAAGACTGTTTTGAGATTTTCTAGCTCGGAATTTAAATTATTTAACGGACTATTTTAATAAAAATAGGTATACTACTGGTACCTATTGTCATTATGAATGATTTTATATTTATTAATTGTATAGCCATAAATTATAAATTTTAAATCTTGCCTGATTTACGACATATTGCACAGCAAATAATTTTTAATTTAATAACTTTTATTATTATTTTTTTATTTTATAACAATAAATAAGATCTTCCATATTGAGGGCAATAAATATTAGGGACCTATGAACACATTCAAACTATATACAATAAAATTAAATACTTTCTCCGCTTGCAAAGGCTAGACACTATAATTCAAAACGCTAAAGATATAAATTATAAATATAAATTTTATAGACTTTAGTGATATATATATATATATATATATATATATATATATATATATATATATATATATATATATATATATATATATATATATATAATAACAAAGAAAAGAAATGCGCATAATACGAATCAGGTGCGTAAGGAGATTTTGTTATAGTTAACAGAGCACTTGGAGTAAAAAGGTATCATTACAGGAGTAGAAGGCGGGTTAAATAAATAAATGACGGAGAGAGAGAGACTGCTAGAGAGAGATGGATAGATATATATAGAGAGAGATTGTGACAGAGAAAGAGAGATAGAGAAAGAGGGAGGAGGGGGACGGATCGATGGACGGAGAGTGCGCAGTGATGTTCTGCTTACATGAGTTGTACTCGCCAGGACTTCCAAGGAAGACGCTTGAGTAGAGGACGCCTCTTCGCGCAGCGTCCGACGCAACCCGAGCGTCTGCCGGCGATGGCCATTCTCTTCTTCCGCACCACTTCCCTGAAACACGATTAATACACAATAAATACAATGCAATACAACCAAATACAATAATCAAATAAAGTACAATACAATTAAAAACATCGGGTGTTATCCCAAATCCATCTTGCATAGAGAAAGATCATTACTGAACAGAAAGAAAGAAAGTAATTATTCCGCAGGCTTCGAGTTGGGTCACAAGTTTTAACTTTTCATTCGTTTCCCTTTTAATATTTTCCAAAAATACAACTTATACAACGTGAGCTTTAGTATGGAAAAGAGGGTAACTGTTCCGCAGTTTGCTACTTTAATTTGAGCTATAAGTTTCAACTGTTTACTAGTTTAATTTTTAATATTTTCGAAAATTACAAGTTATCATGGCTATTAATATGGAAAAGAAAATATGATTATGGATAATGAGTAAAATTAGATTACCATTTCATCAAGCAATGTATGTTTCAACTAACGTTTCGAAGTATAGATGAAATATATTTGTTGAAACGTTCATTTCTAAATGAAATGATTACCGAAGTATACACATTTTTCATGTGTACATTCTCTTTTCCATAATAAACCTCACGATAGCATGTATTTTAGAAGAATTTATTAAAAAGCGTTACACCTGATTTAAGACCGGATTACCTGCAGTCAAAGGAGCTGTAGCATTCAACATAGGCAAACCTATTTCATCCCCAATACTAAAACCTAGACTCTTGAAAGATATTCTGATGTGAACTCTCTTACCTTTCTCACCAATCGTTTTAACAAATTGTAATATAATCCTGTGTTCTTATAGTTTTCCGTTTTATAGTACTAAAGTTCTGTTTATTATTACATTTATTTTAATTATGTTTAATTATTTATTTATTTTTATTTTTTAAACTACTATCATTCTTTCATGTGAAAAAAATATTATATATTTATATCTTCTCTTGTAAATAAGCTGATAATGTATAGTTAGGTGTGTCTCTTGCATGAGACGAAACCTACATTTTTACCTCATGTTAAATTTAATACTCATTATTATAAAAAACATGTAAGGCTAGGAATAGCCGATATGGAAATAAAGAAAAAAAAAAGAAAACATGTATTTTTGGAAAATATTTAAAGGGAAAGGAATAAAAAGTTAAAACTTTTGTGACTCAAGCCGAAACGAAAACCCCCAGAATAATTATCGAAAAGAGAATGTAATTACGAAAAATGTGTATAATTTGGTTATCATTTCATCCAGAAATGAACGTTTCAACAAACATTTATCATCTACACTTTACAATGTTAATTGATACTTTTATTTCTTGATGAAACGATTACCGAATTCTAAATACACATAATTGAATTCTCTATTCCGTAATAAAGATCACAATAACTTGCATTTTTGGAAAATATTAAAAATTTAATATTCTATAATAATAAGACTCTATTCTACTAATTAAGGAGATATAGCATATCCATAATCCATAATTATTAAACATCATAATCCAACGCCAAATTGACCCTCCGACCTTCAAACCCAGTGTATTCAATCATAAAATCCATTCCATTCCCATACAATAGTAGTTTTACTATCAAAATTTGTAAATAAAATGACGAAAGAAGCGTTTCAGTACTTTTTTTTTTAGTTTACCCTTCACATATTTAGTTATATCTTTATAAGAACAGTTAAAATTGTAGTTAATGAATCTTTAATGTGATTATTATCGTTTCCTTCCTTACAATTATTAATAAATAGTTTCATTTTTTATTTTTATATTTGATGTTAGGGTATATAAAAAAACAATATTTTTATTTTGAAGAGAAAAGATATGATAAATTAGTTATTATAAAGTTAAATTAGTAATATAATTAATTTCATATAAATAAATAATTACACTATACATTCCAATATTCATGCCAGTTTTACATATATCTAAATTAGAACATGATGAGCTCATGTTCTAGTTAAGATATATGCAAAAACTGGACAAATGCGTAGCCCAAACTCGAAATACCATACATAAATAACTCACACATACATATAAAAACAATAAATATTATAATAGGTATTGATTATGGTATACATATCCATAATCCATAATCTCTCCATTAACCTCCCAACCTTCAAATCCCATATAATCAATCACATCATTTCCATACCGTTCCTATACTTTCACTTAATTAATTAAGTTATATATAAATTAACAATGTACTCAATTTAATAAAATTTAAATTGGTCCTATTATTAAATGTATTTAATACATGAGCGTCATGCTATAATTCTTCTTGAAAAGAGAAATATTATTTGTGAAAACAAGAAGAAAAAAATACGTAGCCCAAATCAGAAATAACATAAATAAAGCACATTTACATATAAACAATAATGAATATCAACAATTCCTGTTGGAACTGCAATAATTATAGTTGCAGATGTAAAGTATGCTCGTGTATCTACATCTATACCTACTGTAAATATATGATGTGCTCATACGATAAATCCTAAAATTCCAATGGCTAATATAGCATAAATTATTCCGATATTACCAAATGTTTCATTTTTACCACTTTCTTGTCTAATAATATGGGAAATTAATCCAAATCCTGGAAGATTACTATATATGTACTGGATTGATTACTATATATGACCATAATCTATAATCATCCTAATGACCTTTCGACCTTCATATTATATCAGTATGCGATAAACATTTTAGATTACCATCGATTTAAATAGTTTTTAAATAGTCAAATAGTTTCACTAGAGCTGACACTTCAAAGTATTAAAGTAAAAAAACATACTGAAAAAGTTAACAAAACATTAATCAATATAAAACATATAATTCATTCTTAAAATGCGGTTGCTCTGACATTTAATCGATGAACACTTTGTAGCCATTTTCGTTATTCTGTGATCGATTATGCGTAAAGTATCTTTGCCCAGGCAACGGACAAACAAACACTTGTTTACAATACCTTTTCTTGATAACCTTAAATTTTCTCTTATCACTTACATTACCTACTAATATGTGTATAGTAACTTTGTTTATATGAGTAATATAATTAATATTTTTTATGATACTTCAAAATAAGTATTGAAAATAAAACTGTATGCAGTAAACTAAATGAGCATATTTATACAAAACAAAATTTAAAAAATAACAGACACAAATTTTTTAAATGATAACGAAGTTTTAATTATATTAGAATTAAATAATTTCACAATTTAATTTAATTTAGACCGATAGTATTTAAAATAGGTTTATTTTGACATTATTTGCCAAACTCAACTTGGCATTAAAATTCAGAACAGGAAAATAATCAACAGTAAATAATTTTTATTTTTATTCCTGCTAACTTATATTAATTAGACATCATAAATAATTTTACTTTATTTTTTAAATTTTATAACAGTAAAATTTACTAACTCATACTAATTATGATATATTATTTAAATATTATAAATAATTTGTATGATCAGTATTCTTGAAAATAAGCTTCATTTTGACATTAAACGCCGAACTCTAAAAGTCAACTGGCACAAATTCAAAATTAAATAATTTTAAATTTGATTCCTATGAACTTATTTGATTTATATATTATAATTAATTTTACATGATTTTACTAAATTTTATAACAGTAAATAATTTTTATTTGATTTCATATTAACTAATATTATTAAAATATTATAAATAATCCATATGATTTCTTTTTTTAACATTGAGGTTTATTTAGACATTATTTGACACGTTTAACATTGGATTAAAAGTCATAGTGGAACAGAATCAACAGTAAATAATTTTAGTTTTAATTTATATTAACTAATTCTATTTATATATCATAAAGTGTTTTACTAAATTTTATAGAAATAAATAAGTTTTATTTTACTTCCTATTAACTTACAGTATTTACATATTATTAATTACTCGTATTTTTTTTTTTACAATAAGATAACCAAATGAATTTCTGCACTAATGTGACCAGTTTTTTCTGTTATTTTTTTCTTTTTTCTTTTCAATCACATTGCCATCATTATTTTCCTATCGACTTAGGATTTTTTGACTGGCCCATGAGCATATGCCGCGCCGACACATGTGCTGAGTTAATAATACACCATATGTTTAATCGAATTAGGAATTTCGTGAAGCTGCCTGGTTGGACACAACATCTGGTAGCCATTTACGTAAAAGTGTGAAAGCTATAAAATAATCGATTTGTTTTATTCAATTAAAAAAAAAACTGAGGAGTAAAATTAAAGATTACTTAGTAAAAGCGGTATAGCTCAGTGTGTTTGCAGGGCTGCTCAAAAGAAGGATCCGGATGTGGTAGATAATTATTTAATCTGTTAACGACCATGACTGGGCTCACCCAGCCTCTAATTAGTTGGTAACCTTAATTGGGAGCAAAGCCTGGCGGTTGAGCGTGATTTTGGAGAAATCTCCTTGCCCAATCGCAAACCTCTTTTACTTCTAGAAATAAAACAGTCTCTACTCTGTATTGAACCCAAGACCCATTACACGTTGTAGTGATAGTTTTTATTTTAAAGTATAACTTATTTTGAAAATAGTCAATAAATCACCCCAAAATGTTACTTTTTAAGAAATTATTATTAAAAGTAATCAAAATAAATATAAGCTATTTTAATCTTTTTACTTATTTTTAATTTTTTATCAAACATATCAGGTGTTAAAAATAGAGAATCGAAATTCTACCATGGCATATGTTATATGTAATGAATGTTATTAAATATTAACGATAGAAATAAAAAGTGAACTTAATAACTTCAACTAATAAAAATTCATATCAAGAACTGTTGGATAATATATCTCAACTGAATATTATATATATTATAAATAATAAATATATAAGTTAATCAAAAAGCAATTTAACGATCGATATTATTAAATAAAGTTACCTTTAAAAAGAATTTTGGTGTAGTACATATACACAAAGTTCTTATTGTTGCTATTTTCTTTTTTTATGTTATATGAATCTACTGAAATTTTAAAGTTCCAAATGCTTCATAGTCATTTTAAACTAATATTATTCTGTTGAATTGTAAAAAAAAATATTTTTAAATATTAGAAGCGCAGGTGAGATGTTTACTGGCCCAAGTGCTATCAGTAAATATGTTGAGCCGTCCAAGTTACACATCTATCAATCTTTCAGATAAACACAAATCCCTTCTCGTGTGTGTTTTTTTTTTTTTTTTGTTCAATGATTCCCCATATTCTCTATAGATATACTAGCATCTGCTCCTTATATAAAACCGCTACCATGCACCCGAAAGTTAAAAACAAAACCATGGTCCTAAATGTTTAAAATATTACATTAAATAGATTTTTTGGTAGTTCCGCAGGTTGTCGCTTTGAGTTAAGCCACACCGAGATTTAACTTTTTATTCGTTCCCTTTTTGATATTCTCGAAAATAAAATAAAAATAGTGTGCGTGTTTTAGAATGAAAAACATTGTAATTATGGAAAATATATGTATTTAGGTAATATTTTCAAACAATTCGAAGTATGTATGATGATTTAACCTAAACAATATGTGTAAGTCGGTTCATTAATCTATTTACAGTCAGATATAGTTACTATATACAGTCAGTAATAAAATTATTTTTATTTTAGAGAAGATTAAAAAATGAAACGAAATAAAAGTTAAATTTTGTTGTGACTTAACTCGAAGCGACACCTTGCGGAAGTGATATCTACTATTACTGTTATATATTATAACATATTATATATATATATAATATATATTTATATAGTAGTGTCTAATTTTATTAGCAATATTACTTAAAGAGTCAAGACTGCCTTTTCTTAGCAGCTTCTTCAATTTTGTGTTTTAATATTTTTCGAAGTATTTACTCATCAATAAAATTGTATAACTTATGTATTGTTCGAACATAATTTAATTAGTCGGATGCTTCTATTACAGATAACTCTGGAATCCGGATGCCGTGAAAAAAAGGTGTGAACTGATTTCTATATTCATCATGCCCGGAAATATTTGTTGGCTACAATTGCGTGTTGGTTAAACTTCGCGTTTTTTGTATCTAATTTTATCGATAACTCGTATCAGTAAATACAAGTACGGTGGCTCCTCATTGTTTTCTAATATCTGTCAAAACGTTGTGCTAAATGCGTGTCGAAACAAACAAAAACAAAAAATAACTGTCGTGACTGTCAGAAATGAAATCCGAATTAACTATGTCAACACTGATCAGGAGATATTGTCATTTATTTATTAGTCATTTAAAAGAGATAAATATATGTTTATATAAAATTTTACTCATGTTTGTCATTATAATTATTTATATGTTTTCTAAAATTAACAAAAATAAGTAAAATAAAAAATAAAGAAAGAAAAAAAAGTTAAATAAAAACTACGATCAATTAATTCTATTAAGATAATTAATGAAACGAATGACGAAGTATGCACCCAATTCAGGCTAATATTATTAAAATGATAGAGTAACAAAGATTAAGGGCTTTTAATGTTACTAGTAATGAGTAATGAACAAATTCCTAAAAGCGCTGTGCCAACTGTTAAACCTCTGAGGGGTATAACGAGGCGTAGGTGGAAAGATTGCGTTAAGAGTAATATGGCGGATTTGGGTTTGAGCTATGGTTCGTGAATGTAAATTTATAAGTAGATATTGGTTGTATCGTCATCAAGTCTTCGGGTTCTCTAAGATTTATTATTGTTATAGAATACAATTAAGCTTTATATGAATATTTTTAAAATTTATTATTATTATTATTATTACTAGAGTCATACATCAGAACTGCAGAGGTCATAGCTCTTTGTGTAAATACTTGCCAAGTATATTCTGGACAAAACTATTAGTGTTTCCGTGGCCAGCCTGCGCGGCAAGCTCTGAAGGCCAAACGCTCCAGGCTTCCTGCGTTATTTTTTATTCTCAGTTCCGAGAAATTCTCTCTAAAATAAACAATTTCCGTTGAAAATAGTGTTAGTTTTCTTTTATGTTATTTTTATAATAATAATAATAATATTTTATTAGATATAACTCCAGAGTTCAGCGGCGCTATCATTTTACGACTCTATAATCATTCAGCTGAATTCGAGCTACTTTAAGTTCAACTATCATATTCGTTATAGTTGGATTTATTAATGGTTTAATTGCACATTATTTATAATTATTATACCAATGGGCTTCCCCCATTACGATAATTCAAATATAAACCAAACCCAATTTATACTATTAAATTGAGTTAATGACCTTAATGTAATTTTAATTATTACTGCTTTAGATAAAACTTTAAATGAAACAACAGCAAAAATAATTTTAAATAATTAAATCAAGCCAGTAATTACTTTAATCATCCAAACGATTAGGAATTTAAAGTTGATTAGTAAGCAGTTAGTTACCATGAATTCCGCTAGAGTGCATTAAAGCGGGGCTTTGAATTGATAATACAACCATAAAACCATTTAAATACAGTAGTATTGTTACAATAGTTTATCTGATCTACGATATCCGAACTACGAATTATCCAGAACCCGTCTCTTATATACTACTCTTATTACAGCACAATTTTAATGTTCTAATGCCAATAAGAACCTAGTTGATCCTGAGTTACTGAACAGGGTTACAATATTTATATTCCATAATTTTGTTAAAATAATATTTTCTTTATTTAAAATATGTAGGATATTTTATAGGAACATTTTATAATTCCATCGTAAATCTATTTCTAAGAAAGTAGTTTCTAAAATAATTGTTTGTATTAGCATATTTAGAACAAAAGTTTCTTAGAATGTTTCAAGAGTATATTATTTATATTTATGAAACCCTTAACTTCATTAAGTATGTAATAACGAGCAGTTGAAAATAATATAAAAAGTACTAAAGTGAGGCACTATTATAAATAACTTAAAATAGAAAAGAAAATGGTCTCGGTGGAGGTCAAAGAAAGAATCCCTTAAATAGAGATAAACTATTTATTAATTAAATATTAAATATTAATTAAAGAAAGAATCCCTTAAATAGAGATAAACTATTTATTAATTAAATATTAAATATTAATTAAAGAAAGAATCCCTTAAATAGAGATAAACTATTTATTAATTGTACTAGTTCAAATAGTTTTGACAATACTGTTATTTCATTTTATAATTTAATTTGTCACTATTTTTTTATATGGTTTACTCCAATAGTTTTAGTTTAATAAATTATTTTGTTTATAATTTTTTCTATTTTATTTTTACACTTTAAATTTGTATCTTGTCATTCTAGCCGAGAAAAAGACCTGCAATGTGGGTCGAAATGTCGATTCTAATAAATAGTTTGTCTCTATTTAAGAAATCCTTTCTTTGACCTATAGTCCGTTTTCTTTCCCAAATATATATATGTGTGTGTGTGTGTGTGTGTGTGTGTGTGTGTGTGTGTGTGTGTGTGTGTGTTAAATTTAAAATGATAAACTTGGGAAAAGAAAAAAAAAATCTTGCATAATGTATTCGAAGGATAGGAGTTGATCTTATTCTCTCCACATCTAATTTGGGCCCGGGCATAAATCAACGTAATGATGGGTAAATGGTCCATGGAACCAATTTTCTTTTAGCTTTTCCTCGGGGCTAAATCGTTTTGGGGATCTCCTCCCCGGATAGTTACTCAGTGGGTGAGCTGGAGGGCCTCCGACTCCACCATTATACTCACCTATTAGCATAATCGGTCGGTAATCCGCCCACCTGGGTATCAGAACCAATGGGGTATCAAACTCTTGAAAATGGCCGGGTTTGGTGGATGCCTAGGGTATGGAAGTTCAAGAACTGTAGTCTAAAAGCTTGAAAAAAACTAAAACTAAAATAATATAATAGGTTTCGAAAGTTAGTAGGCATTATAGTAGCGTAAGGTATGGAACTAAATGTTTCGGAATTATATAAAAACCAAATTTGGGCATAAAATATTGTACAGCCACAAAGTGCATGTAGTTATATAATTATTTTAAATAAATAAAAAAAATCGAGTTGAAATATTTCTTTTGATTATTTAAAAAACATAGTTGTAACGCAGATGGACGAGGCAACTTTAGAATCCAGAAGCACAACGCCGCATTGATTAAAAGTAAACAGTAATATAAGTTCTTCGTATATAATGAATGAATCACTAAAAGGAATATTAGCGCTAATACGATGGGCCGAATCATAGGTGAGAGCATTGTAGCCCCGATATTAAGGAATTGGGCACAGGTGTAATTCATTGAAGAGAGGTTTTAACGCAACAATAGTTCAAGCTTAAATATTTCAATTAAACTTATCTTAATGTTTCATTTTGTGAGAAACCATGAGGATGCAATGCCGTGATCAAACGTTCTCCATGTGAAGAAAAAAATAAAACAAAATGAAAGTAGAATCACAATGAACTTGTACATTTGACCAAATATGAGATTATGGTACACGCATAGTTAAAATAATATTTTAAATTCAGCGCTAAAACCAAACGCTGCTGGGAATGTTACGTTAAAAAAAATGTATATATTTATTTTAAAAGGACTACTTTAGATGGACACTGTAGAATATGCAGACCCTCTGGGGGCTCACTCAGGATCTGTAAAGTGGATACCCAAAATATGGGAAACATCTGGTGGTTGAGTGTGATACAGTACAGTATCTACCACGCATTAAACCCAAGACCGTTCATTGTAGTGGTACAGGTTTATAAATAATAAAATGAGAAAAATTATTATTAGTAGTCCCAACAGACGCATAAAATATAAACGGCAACGTTGTTTCAATACGCTCCACGAACAATTAAGGCCTTACACTATTAAAATATAAACCGTTCATTTATTTTAAATGTTAAAAGCGAAGAATGATTCAACTAAACCTAGTTGAAAAACGATTCAAAGATTCTCCCAATGAAGGGAGAACGCCATTCCCACGAGAATAAAGACTGGGAAGGCGTTGGACCGGCTGGAGCGGCCGGAGTGAGCGGAGTGGAGTGTCCTTGCACGGGCGTTATCTCTTCTTATTCTGTTGGAGCGGTGGCGGCGAGAGGCTGGCCCTTCCCCGCTAATTTGCATCCATCATGAACCCGTCTCCTAATTAGCATAATCGGCCCTCCTAAGGCGGCACAATCTCACTCTTCAGGAAATCATTTGCAAATCGGCTGGCATTGTGGACGAGGCAAGATTTACAGCAGGCCTACCGCTGGCCATTGACATTTTATTTTACTACCATGTACATCCAATTATACCTAATATACTTAACGGATATGCTTCTCCCAGCATGCCGAGGTATCCGATGGCACCGACCTGTGGGATAGCGCGACTACTTCCCTCCGGAATGTCTGGAACGCTAGGCATCTGAAACTTTTCATTTGGGAGCTTTAAATCAGCTGGTGACAATGTGTACTAAGCGCATTGTAAAATGACAAACGGATTCCGATGTATTGTTCCAGCCTTGGATTACTCAGGAAGAATTTATAAACTTATCTTAAATTCTAGGTAACATATTTAATCTTTGTGAATAATTTAAACATATAGAGAAATGAGGGATTGCTCAGTGGATAGAGTGCTCAGTTCTGGGTTCAACAAAAATTATGGACTGTAGCAAATAATTTATATAACCTGTGCGTACTGACCTCAAGACCTTTCGTGTACAGGTTTTTTATTAGCTTGGTGTTTTGTTTTAGTTTTGTAGAGCAGGAAAAAATCCAAAATTATTATAAAATGTGATGAGTATGATAAAATGAGAAAATTATTGTGTATTAAAATAATAATATTAATTATTAAACTAACTTATAAAGCCTTTCCTCACAGCCGCTCGGTATATTTGCCCTGAAAACCTCGGCACACTATAAATAAGTACGCACTTATTATGGTGTTTTAATTGACTGCTCCCCCAACTATCTCTATCCTTACTTAACTTATAAATCATTCATTAATGTGAGTAAAACCTTTTTTCCAGTCAAATTTTTTCTTTACTAACTTATAAAAAAATTAAACAATAACTTTACCCATAATGACCCAAGACACTTCATGGCTTGTAGAAGTACAGTTTATACAGAGAAATAAGTGCTTACTTTTAATATCTCGGCATGCCTCTTCCCTACTTAAAAATTCCAATTCCTGCTCATATGCCAATCAGACGCTGATTAAAGATTTGTGGTGATAATCGTTTTTTTTTTAGTTCTGAACGTTGCTTAAAACGTTGAGGAGTATCAAAACGCACCGTAAAGTACATGGTACAAATATTATTACTATGATATTTAGCATAATAAAATAAAATATAGCAATAAATATTACTATAGTAATAGTAGAAACAATAGTAATACATAAATGTTACTCTTTTTTATAATTATTGGTCAGCTGTACTGAATTTTAAATATTTTTATTTTAAAGAGAAAAGATATGCCCCGGCCGGGATTCGAACCCGGAGCCTCTGTCTCTCTGTGACTCTCCGTGACTCCGTGACTCGGAGAGACAGAGGTTCCGGGTTCGAATCCCAGCCGGGGGCATATCTTTTCTCTTTAAAATAAAAATAAATATTACTCATTTTATGTTTTTTTTTCCTTCATTTTAAACTCCATATTCTTTTTTTGCATTATTTATTTTCAATATTATTGTATTAGGTTATTAAATTTTTAAACTTAAATAAATAAAATATTTTTTTTATTTTACTTATAAGTGATACACATATTTACGTTCAGTTGTGCTAAATTCTGTCTATATCAGATTTTTCAATGTATTCAATTCGAGAAATATTATTAAATAAATTAGGAAGTGATATCAACAGTAATTCTATAACAGAAATTCATTCTCGGGAGTTCTGACTCTGTCCCTGTTTTGGACGGTACAGGTAATATAATGAATCGTTAACCAATATAAAAACAATATGATGACAATATCATAAAAAATATATATGTAGATTATATTTTACAACAAGGATATATTTCAATCCCTAAAGACAGGTAGGTTATTATGGTAAGTGTATTGATAATGATCCGGTGGATGGTAAGATATATAAGGGTTCCTTACCCTAGCTTCGCCCAAGGGGGAATATGTAATTTTAACACTTTCCCAACTTCCATCTTATCTCGACTCTATTCCGGCAGCTGAAAGCTGATATTTCCTCTTTCCTTGGATTTATCGCCTTCTTGGGGACCAGCGACGTCTTTCTTACACCCGTTTTTTCCGGATTTCCCAATAGGGAAATTCACCCTCCTGAAAAGTTCAATGCCTAATCTATTGCCGCCCGTTACGGGGGGTCCAGGGGAGCAGAGATTCGACAGGAAAATTCTACCTTAATTGTTTTCGTTCCTTATCCGTTTTTAGATGGATAGGTTTTCACCGGAATGGAAATCCCACTTAGAAATATTTTAGAAGGCAATAGGAAAAATTTCCCAAAAGTAAAACCTTAAGTCTCCGAAATAGTGGAAAAACTAATCAATCTTTCGCCAGTTCAGGTATCATCAGTGCATAGGCCAAAAGAATAATTACATCAAAGAAGACAAAGTGCAGTACATCTCGCTTCTGCAGTCTAAATAGACACATCAAGGAACCATGCTCAAAGAAGTTCCACAAACAGCTTATGAGATTTAAGAATTAAGGTTGGTGTCTCTGTTTGATGATGTATGTCCTGATGCCTCAATTGACAAAACGATGACTTTTTAATTTATCCCGGCATTTTAGAAACTTAAGGTTCGCTATTGTGTTTTACTTTATTATTTTTGTCTCTTTTTGAATTTTTGCTTATTTTTATTTATTTAAATTATAGTTTTGTTTGAATTTTAATCATTAAACAGCTACATGTGGACCTTTTGAGGTATTTTGCTGTGCTCGCATTTACTCTCTGATTTGAACATTGGGCCTTCTTTCTGGTCTGAATACCCTGGCAGTTCATCCCCTATCCAATGGTATATCTCAGTGGCAAGTACTTTTTTCCCAAAAGAAGAACTTATCGTCTATGTATGTATCTGCTTCATAGAGCAATATGCTTATAAAAGAGTTGCTTCATTACTACTTCAAAGGACCACGTTGATCATATTATTGCGGGATGTTTTTATTATATGTTTTTTGGATGGACTGTTTCTTTCCTGTAAAGAGCCCGACTATTTAAAATTCTCCACCCTTTTTATCGATACATTTATTGCTATATATAGACCACAAAATCTGCTCTGTTCTACTACAAAAGCAACTGAATTCTGGAATAGACGTCCAGTTTTACGGATCATAATCTGTATTCAACAGCTTCAATAGAGATAGATAGGAAATATGAACGCCATTTAACAGATAACCACCATTTACATAATTATCATATCGATGATTTTTGCGATTTGAGGGATTCCGCATTATACATTATTGTGAAAAGTTTTAAAATTTATCAACAAACAAAGAGGGTTGATTAGGCGTCAGAATGCGCTGAATAAACAATGCTAATTCGGCCCTAATTAGCTTACCTAGGATGACACTTTGGCCCGTTGACTTTTTAATGGGCTCACTCAGGAGGGTAGGTCCACTCCCCCCTCTACTTCGACACCAAGTTATCGATCTGAGCCCGATCGCTGATAAACAATTCCTAACACTCCTTGCCTCACTAATTAGAAAGTCTATTAGTTTAACTGATTCCGTCCGGAGCTTCGCCCGTGCTTGTAAGTCCTTTGTTAAAATGATACCACGTCCTGAATAGTCAATTGATATTTCCACTCCTCCAGGTCGCCTGTTCTCAATGCCCCTTTTAAACGGGTCGAATGATTTAATACTTGTTAGTCATTCACCCTACGTTGCCTGAGTCCTTTGGGAAATCGTTGGCACGAAGACAATGGGATTGGAAGACTTTATGCCTCCACAATGACACGAGTACTTACACCTTTAATCACCATATCATCATTCTGAGTTACTTGTTACTTAGTGTAGAGACTATCCGGCACGCGATGTCTTAACTGCTGCACACACATTAGAGCAGTACATTTCATGGTAATGATCGTTTTTGAATAATCATTCATCAAAAGCAACTTAACTATAGTTAAATAAATGATGAAACTCCTAACATTATATGCACAAACGGCATGACCAACTGATGCAATAGTAATTCTGAAGACGTCAAGAGAATCTATTAATCGCAACAGTAGAACTTTAATAGCATAGTGGACCTTTGACATCAATGAATATTTTTTTAATATTACTTAAATTATAATAAACAAGTTTTCCAAGAATAAATCCCAAACGATTTACTGGAACTTTCAAATATTCGAAAAATCTATAATTAAATTCACGGTTCGCAGAAGTGGAAAAAAACATCAAGGAGCTGAAGGTTACTCCAGCAGATATTACAAAGGGGTCATCTCAGAAGGTAAAATTGTACAAATCCGAAAATCAGAAAGTTCCTAGAAAAACAAACAACATAGGGCAAGAATGAAGAATTTCGGATTCTTTATGTTCAATCAATAAATACAAAACTATTTTTGGTGACGTTTCGAAAAATTATTGTTCTCATATTCATGGCCTAACAGCGAAAACAAAAATTTAGTGAATTACAGTAAATCGTTATGGATATTAAGATCACACACTAGTATGAACATAGAACTAACACTCGCCAATACATTATAATTGTACAAAAATAAAATATAAATTGTTAATGCAAACATTTTCTTACAAACTAAGGTCAAGATAAATTTCACTAAATGTCTACTGTATTAAGATGTTTCTTGCAAATACTGTATTTTTTATTATTACATACATGTTTTATCTTATCATCCTTTACTGTAATTCACTATCAGTCCGTTCTTGTACAGACCAAAATGGTCGAAAGAGCGTAAACAAGCCTTTTCGGAAAGAATAAAAGCCTACTGGAAGAACAAGAACCCAAAGAAAAATTGATCGATTTACTTGCTTAATGTCTTCCATTTTTGGGAATATTCGCATATGTATATACACTTAATTAAAAAATAAACATTGGGTACACACCGTATACAATATACACTTATGGTGATGTAAACTAAATGTCTGGTAAGGTGTTTGGTCACTGTTTTTAATGTTAATTATTTATTGTATTTATTATGAAATAACATGAATTATATTATAACTAAAAAAAAATAGTAATTTGATAACAGGAAGGTAGTTATTACTACTTTTTTTCACAGTTAGTAAGTGAATGACTGTCGGCGAGAATATTCCATCAAAATCTATAATTAATTTGTTTTGCTGTCAACTACTCACTAAAGTAAAAAAAAAGTAAATAAAAAAACTCCTAGGAAATGGCTTCTTTCTTCTCCAGAGGAAATAAAATTAGAAGAGCTAACTAAGCGACTAGAGTCATTGAGAGACAAAGTAAAAAGAAACCCAACGACCTATGACAAACGACTGCCGTATCTAAGGCTTTAACAAAGGCTACCAAAAAAAAGAGTTTAATTCAGTTTAAATAATCTCACTCCGTCAGGATTTTTGTGTAATTTTTTTTAATAAAACATATGCTAACACTTCCCGATAAAAATACCGCTTAAAAATATTTGAGGGCTACGATTAGCTAAAAAATTGCCGTTTAACTGATATCCGCCATGTTTTTTCCTTTTCTGCGTTCAAATCCATGCTTTTCCTATATTTCCTAAATTCCTAAACAGATGCTCTCTAATCGTTTATAATTAATTGTTCATATCCATAAGAATTAATGGATGAATTACAGTCAATTTTCTTCACTTACAGTGATATTACTTTTTATACCTGTTATATGCTTTTATTTTTTTTTCCTCAACTTAATCCTAATTTATTGTTTCCTTTATCAGAATTAATCTTTTAGTTTTGTCTTATTTTCAAGTACTTATTTAATTACTGTATCATTCTTAAAATATAGCCCCTTGGTCAGATATACATTCAATTATTTTTGTAGAACTTATGTTATCCTTAACTGACTTGGTCCCAGAATAAAATTATTTTCTATTCTGTTCTATAATTATAAAATATCGTTTGTCTTATATAATGTATTCATAAAGAGAATATTGATGGTACACCTGCGACCCAGGGTCCTAAAACCTTGGAAATAATAACTTCAATTGTTGGATAAAGTTTAACATTTATTCATGACTCTTAGTTTAATGCTAGTAATAATAATAATTGGATTTAAAAAGTCTAAATGTACAAGGAAATATTCTTAATCTTAATTAACTTGATGTATGAGAGTAATTTTGTATTTTTTATAACCGAAGCATCGAAGCAATATTACTACACCGTAAAAATTTAGCACAAGGTACAGATAAAAAATAACTTAGCTTAGTAAGAATTACTGTTAACTTGAGAAATACAATAGATTAATTTTACCGGTTAGTTGTCCGATTCGCGTATAAATTAAACACGCACATATAACGGATATATATTTATAATTGTAACGGTTACAATTGGTATTGATGAAGGTGATAGGTCATCATAGCATATAGGAATATCTGGTATATGAAAATTTCAAATTTTCTCTGAAACTCGCAGCTGAACATGAATTCTGATTATATTACCTTTAACGTCCAACGTTGTTCAATAGCATTATTCACGTCGATAGCAAGTAATAATACTCTTCATGTATCAATGAGATACAGATTTAAATATAAATACTCACAGACACACACACACACACAGATATATATATACATATATTAATTTTTTTTATTTTTACTTTTGCAGGTTTTTTCCCTGAATGGGTTGCCTGGTTAAGTCAGAGCGTCCCTCCACTTTTCTCTGTTCCGCCAGTCATCCTCCTCAAGTCCCCAGCCGGCCATCTCCTCCTCCACGCAGTCCTTCCACCGGGTTCGGGGTCTTCCTCTTCTTCGTCTGGTTGTTCCCACAGCAAAAGTCTCTTCGGCCACCTACGTTCTGGCAGCCGCTGGCAGTGTCCGTACCGTCGCAGCCTGTTTCTTCCAATCATCTCCGGAACTCCTTCGGTCACGCCCAGCTTGTCTCTAACATCTTCATTTCTGACTCTATCAAGGCGGGTGATCCTCAGGCATCTCCTACAAAAGTCCATCTCTGCAGCTTGTAATCTGGAGTAGAGTCCCGGGTTAAGTGTCCAGGTCTCTGAGGCGTAGCTGAAGGAAGGCTCAACAATACTTCTGAAAATACGCCTTTTGTTGTCCGTTGAGATGACTGGTTTCCAAACAACTGGGTGCAACATTCTGCTCCAGGCCAACTCTACTCCTAACTTCGGGTTCCGACTTGCCGTTCCCATCTATTGCTGACCCTAAGTACTTGAAGGAGTCCACCCGTTTGCATATTTTCCCGCTGATATGAAGGTCTGTGGCTTCTCTGCAGCTCACTGCCAGGTATTCGGTCTTATCAAAATTTATTCGTAGACCCCATAGGCTTTATTATTTTTCCAGGGCCATCAGCACTTCTTCCAGACCATCTCTGCTATATGTGACCACTGCCTGGTCATCGGCAAAGAAAAGAGAGAATATATTTATTTATTTATCAACAATTAACTAATTTTTATTAAACAAAATATACATACATTTTTATTATATTTTTCTCTATTCTAATTATTCCATTTTGTATTAATAATTTTATTGTATTAATTTAAATAATTTTATATCTTTTCTATCCAGCCCAGATGAAGTTGTAGTCGTACAGATTTTTAAGTCATTATTATAAGGATATTATGTTAGGTAGTTGCCCAGTATAAATATCGCTTATGATTTTTTTGTGATTTTATTGGCCCTGTGTTATTTAAACAACAATTTTAAATAAATAAAAGGCTATTAAGCAAGGCTAACATAAAAAATACTACAACCCTCGGATTCAGTACGTGGTAGAGACTGTACTGAAACGTTTCGCTGTTTTTAATGAAACAAAATTTATTAAATTCCCTGTAATTTGGATGATAAAAACACTTTAAAAAACCATAACCTCTGCATGAAGGGTTTTGGGATACCTGGTAAAGACTGCACTGTTTCTTAGATAACGGTTAAGCATGGAGATGAATCGTCTGAGATCATGCAATGTCAAAGTTTTTACCCCAATTTGGGGGTACCCACATTATATAGGCTGGGTGAGCCACAAGAAGTTCTTTGATCCCGCAGGACCCATTCGTGGCTGTTGACTCGAGATAAGGAAGATAAAGAAGTAAATAAAATTTATTATTCATTCATCAAAAAAACCACGCAGTTGGAAATACTGACCATCCGCTCACGTGCGTGCGCTATGACATTGGCAAACAAAATTACTTGCCTAGGGTGGAGCACCTGTTGGCCATCTTGAAAGTGCCAGTCAATTCAGCTCCTAATGCCCGGTAAACCCGCCCATTTCATTACTGCTATTAACTCTCCTAACGATCCGAAACCTCCCGAACATGGGCACCGGCAAAACAAACTAATTCTAGTTCTAACGCAAGGGGAGGAATTGCTTTGGTAAACGGTTTGGAGTTGGTTTTGGACCATCCAAGTATTTGGTATGGTTTAAATGAAAAACGAGTACCCTAAATCCTTATTCAATCTTTCAAAAATCCAAAAATTAGGTAAAATTGTGGAAACCCTCTATACTGCTCAAAAGTCTAAGCACTATACAATTTATAGATCATTCGATAAATGACATTCTATATTAACGATTAATTAAAATTGGGAAGAAAGTGGTCTGGGCGGAGGTCAAAGATTTAATTCCTTAAATGTTATCAAACTATATTAGAAACCAATATTATTATATTAGAAACCAACGTTTCGACTAACATTGGAAGTCTTCTTCAAGGCTTCATTGACAAGTTACAAAAATATTTAAAATGAAATAATTGGAATAAAAAAATATAATAAAAATAAACTATGTATTGTATTGATAGACTTTATATATATATATATATATATATATATATATATATATATTTCTAACTATTAAATGAATCAATAAACATATAAACATTGTAATTTAGGTAAATTAAAAATGTTACTTTTATTTTATTTTATAATTTAATTATTTCTACGTTTGCATCCGACTGATTTACTCTAATAGTTTCATTTGTATACACTGTGTTCTTTTTTTTTTTTTTTTTTTATTGTTATATGTTTTCTCTATTCCAATTATTCCAGTTTTAAATATTTTTTGTGACTTGTCCAGCCATCTGGTACAGAGTTTTAAATTATTATTATATTTACTATAACTATATTATGTTAGGCAGTTGCCCAGTATGAATACAATTTATTGTAATCAGAAGGGGTTGGTAAAAAACGTTTTCAGTGTTTGATCGAATTGATCGAGAAATGATTTTTTTTAGAACTCTTAACACATTATTAATTATTCCAATTAGTAAGTAATTAAGTGAATTCAAAGTCACAAAATGTATTAATTAGTAGTAATACATGATTATGCGTTTTATATCGACATTTATTGGTCCTAATTAAAATTATATCATTTTTAAATATTTTTGTATCTTGTCTACAAAGATACCGGCCCAGTGGTACAGATTTTTAAATTATCATTATCCCTATTATAAAGATACTATGTTAGGTATAAATATAGCTTATAAGTATTTATTTATTATAATTATTATTATTACAGTAAAATCGTAATCACAAGTAATTGGTAAAAAACGTTTTTATTGATTGAATTGATCCGGAAACGATTTTTTTTTAGAATTTTCAACACATTATATTAATTATTCCAATTAGTAAGTAGTTAAATAAGTTTAAATTCACACACTGTGTTAATTGGTGTAGGATTATTCGTTTTATATAAAATTGAATAATGTTATAATTTTGGAATATACAGTTCCATTACATTTTCGCTGTCGACTGATGAGGTGTTCTGATTCCGCCTCTAAATCGGTAACAAAACCTCGCACTCAACATTTAACATACATCCTACTCTCAAAGAGGAAACAGCACAGACCCGAATGGCTTAAAGGGATTGATCTTTACAAGAAGGTGAGGCAGGCTGTCGTGAATATTGGAACAACTCCGGCCCACTAGCGATTAGTTTGGAGCCGGGATGAGTGAATTATTCTAGGGGGTTGCGCAGGAGGAACAAGTAGTCTTTAATATATTATAGAGCCACCCTCTCGGCACGTCATGTACAGCAGTCCTGTCGTTGGCAGTTCCCCTCACACACACCTACTCAAAGCGAACCCCTCTCTATTTTCTCAAATTCGAACAGTGTCTCGATGAAGGTTACTTTGTGTGTTGGATAACACAAATATTCCCTGTCAATGCTATACTCTTTGGTAAAAACGAAACGGCTATATCTCTACCAAGGATCGTTTGAAGTACTGTGGAGTTCCCCCCCCCCCATATATACGACAGATCTTTAGGGTCCTTTGTGGACAAATATAAGAGATATGTTGAGGACACGTGGAAATGGTTGTTAAAAATTTTGTCCATAAAATGTTATAACTTCATAATCATAATCATTCCTCTGCTACCTTTCAAGCAGTTTGATGTAACTTAGAAGTTACAACTATATCTTAGCCTAACTTTTATATGATACGAAGATTTTTAGTGCCCGTTGTGAAAACAATGTAACAGATATGTTGAAGAACTAGTTTTTAAAGATTTTCTTTTATAACATCTTTTAACTTCATTAGCATAATCATTCAACTATCAAGCAGTTTGAGGTAACTTAAATGTTATAACATAATTGGCTTGGTTAAACTTTTTCAAAATGATCCCATTTATTTATATGACAAGCAAATCTTTAGTGCCTTTTGCAGAACAACCTAAGAGATATAAATAAATACTGATGACATGAGGAACTGGTTGTTAATAATTTTTTTCTATAATAATATTCTATAACTTCATAATCATGATTTTTCCTTCACTAATTATCAAGCAGTTTGAGGTAAGTTAGAAGTTATAACTAGATCTTAGCGTAAATGTTATACGACAAGAAGATGTTCAGTGCTTATTGCAGACAAGTCTAAGAGATATGTTGAGGAATTTTGTTAAACATATTTTTTATAACATGTTATAACTCCATCAGCATAATCATTTCTCTGTTTAGTATCTACCCGTTTAACGTAAATTTAGAAGTTATAACTGGGTTTTAACCTAACTTTTATGTGATAAGTAGATCATTAGTGCCATTAAAAAAACCTGATGGAAATCTTCAGGACTAGTAGAACTTCTTTTAAAACCTTTTTTTAATAACATGTTGTAACTACACTATCATTCCTCTTCAACCGATGTTATAATTATACCTCGGTTATAGATTTAAAAAAGTTCTATTTTAACAGGTTCAAAGGAACTCTTTTGTAAAGAAAGCTTCTCAATAAAAGTTCAAATAAACCGTTGTCGACGTGGTATATATCATTAATAGATGATTTTTTTTTTTAAGATATTAAAAGTATTTAATATAATATTTAAAGATATAACATACGGAACGGATGAAATTTATCTTAGTACTTAATGCTTTGGTTGAAATGTGATAAAACTATGGTATAAGATAGAATCAAATGAAATATATATATAATAGATAACTGCTAATTTATCAATATCAAAAACCTTGAAAATTTATTATTATTCCCAGATAAATGAGTCACAATGCGTAAAGATTATTTACTTTTTTATTTCTTTAATTGTAGGAACAAAAAATATTTTAAATATAGGTACAAATATATATATATAAATTTAGCAGTCGTTTGACGTAATCATGATTATACAACAAAGCAGAGAATACAATAACTATACAATAACATATAACCACATTTGTTATAAATAGAATCTATACAAATTATATCCAGATAGAGAATTTATTTGTAAGATAGTGAATGCCATTTAACATATCTTGCAAAACAACATTATCTAACTGGTACCACGTTGCATATATGTTATTTAATATTTGTGATGCGCTGTATCAATGTTAAACTCATAAATTGGTTTATAACGCGAGAATAAAATAGCTAAACCGCTTGTCTTGCACCATTTTGTGATATATAATGTGTGTGCGTGTAAAAATAATTTATCATTTATTTATATATTTAATGCATTATATGTAATTTAATAAATAATATAATATACATATTGTATATATGTAATTTAATACTATTGTCATAAGAAAAATATCTTAGGGGCAAATGAAGCTTAAAAATCATTTAATTATTAAGAAAAATTTTTCATTTTTTAATATGACGTAAGTTAACACATTAATAATCTTACTTTTAATTTATGACATTTTATTGAGTTTTTTTATTAAATAATTCTGAAAAGGTATTTTATTTTACATGTTTTACATCCATTTTGATACTAGAATTCAAGAATTTAGTGTTAAGTTGAAATATTAATTGAGTTTTATATTTAAATGTTTTATTCAGTATTAAAAAATAATTAAATCGTATTCTTGGATGTCCGTTTTTTCTCTTATACTATAATAGTCATGATTTTAAAAGTGAGACGACTCCATTTCAAATTATTGATATTTACTTGCTTTAAAAATCAATAGATTTGAAATAATGTTGACCAAGCAAATTTGCTGAAAACAAATTTATGCTGATATTTAAATAATATTGAATGCCAATTTATTAGAAATATAAAATTGTTTTTGATTTGATTATGATTACGATTGATTTGTAACAATATTCAGCTTTATTTATTTTTACCAAATGTAGTTATCAACGGCTCATATATATGATATTATCCAAGTAGCATAAACTAACGTCCAAGAATATTATTTAATTTTTTTATATAGTAATAATACCTAAATATAAAATTATAAAAATAACGAGTGTGTGAGCAGAGAACCCTAGCAAGCTGGTGACTGCAATATGATATTAACATTTTTAGCTACCCTGAGTGGGACCCCACGTAACATCTGCGCCCCTAGGAACTACCCCAAGTAAAAATACTGCAATTCCCTTATACTGGTACCAGGGTGAAACTCCCTTATATTACCCACATCTGTGAACTGGTGGGGTATTATCTCCTCTCCCTTAGGATGGAAAATCATCGCTTTGGGTATGCCATCATTGGCTAGTCCGGATTTTTATAGTTATTGCTATTTAAATAAAAAAAAAATGCTTATACTGCGAGACAGCGTTTATGTCATATATTTATTATTTTACACGACATTTATACTTTTAAGAAATATAAATATGATCTGCTATAATCGTATAATAGTATATTAGTATTAGTTGAACTATAAGTATTGAGAGGATTGTAAGAAATTAAAATAAAGTAAAGTACCGTTTCCCAACTAAGCAAATAAGCAAATAATTTAAGAATGTGAATAAAGTCTAAGCACATTTTTTTTCATAAACATTTTAAGTTTTTAAATCTGAAAATATTACTATGAAAATAATTATGATTGGTGGCAACACCTTTTAATAATAAAGGACAAGCCCCAGTACTAATAAAGTATTTATGATGCCCCAGTATTTATTTTTTGTATTATTATTTTAGAATAATAATACAAAAAATAAATACTATAATGTCTTAGAGTAGAATACGATTACAATTTAATTTATAAATTAAAATAAATTATGAGTTAGCTCTTAATAACAAATTAAAAGAAACATAAATATTAAAAAAAAAGATAACCATAATTATAAAAAAAGAAAACAATTGATATTTATTTACGTATGTACAAATTTTATGAATGAACTTGAGATTTAATTCATTAATTATGATTATCAAGGATAATAATAATTAATGAATTATGATTAACATTTAAATTAATTTAAATATTAATCATAATTCATTATACATATTAATTTAAATGGAATTCATATTGATCTTTAAATAGGCCTAGCCATACCTTTTTATTCACATTCTGATTCAACTAAAAATTGAGGGATTGCGTCCGTTCTTTCCCCCACTTAATTTTCAAAACTAAAACCATAAACGTTTATCTGTCCGTCTCAGTAATTAGAGCTATTATTATTATTTTTATTTTTTCGAATCGGACTTATGTTTCCAATGACTTCAGTAAGTTAAGATATCACGCTTATTCGCATTGCACATCAGTACACCCTCTGAAGTATATTTGAACCTGGAAACATACAACAATGACATACAAGGCTAATTTACCTTTTCTTAAAATTCGGACTCTTGTCTTAGTAATATTTATAGCTCTATCCGAAGATTGGAGATGGTTAGGCAAACATACTGGACCAGAGTTATTCGAACTTTTATACAAGGGAGCGGACAAAATTACAAATTTTGTATGTGAATGCCCAAGAGATGCAAATAGGACTTCGGTACTTAAGGACTAAGCAGCTGCTCTGAGACGGAGATAATCCTTCTCTACATCATTATTAGGATTATTAGAAGGAGTTAGAGCGGGCTATCTGGAGCCGACTTATCTGAGCGTTCCGACAAAAAAAATATAGTCAGACTCATTACCGTAGATGGATCTAAGTATCAAGACTTATTTTTTCCATCAGTACTTTATCCAGTATAAGGATGTTTCGCATTATGATAAATAATACAAGACAATCCGAAAATACGTTGGCTATTTTCATCTTCAACGAGCAGTACAAAACATGTATTATCTACTTCCGGACATGCGATTCCCAAAATTACCGCAAACCGTTACCCTAACAAGCTCCTCTATGCAATGGCTCACCATCCCAAACCCCTCACTTCCGTCTCCGAGGAGTCATGCTACGTCCATCTTGTACAAATGTCCTGGAACCGTCCAATTTTCTTTTTTCTCCTCTTAACGGAGGAAGGCGGAAACACCACCAGAATCGGACAATCCACTGGAAGATTAGAGAAAATTAATCGAGCCGGAGGCAGGTCAACATATGCCTGACATCTCCTCGAAGATTGGCTTCCCCTCGAGCTAGAAGCAGACCACATCCTCCCAATGGCAATTTTCAATAATAGGCCTCCAATAAACTGTGAAAAACTACGAGGGAGGGGGTGACATGTCAACCAACCACAGCGATTACTGCCTTCGTGTGGAGGTAATTGTATGTTGTATTGTGTAGTTTAGGAAACCAGTACTTATATAATATATCTTGTTTGCAATGCTTGAGGGTCTTCCGCACGGGAGGATATGCTGCATTTAGACCCAATAAATAAATGATATTAAATAATTATAAAATTACTAAGTAATATATACATATATCTGTTAGAAATAGGTAGAGAATAGAATACTATAGACAAATTTACTACTATTATTTACGTAGTTCATTTAATCGTAGCACAGTTAATCCTTAACGTTTTAACAGAGGTACCCTTTATTATTTTACTAAAGTACTCATTTTGTACCCCGCTAGTAAACCTATTAAGTACGAGTGCCCACTTAGTATAAAAATAGAGAACCCAAAATAAGGGGAAAAATCTGGCGGTTGAGCGTGATGTAATACAAATCACCTCCCAGTAGAACCGTTTTCCATGAAACAGTACAGTCTCTACCATGTACTGAACCCCAGACCCGCGCACGGGTTGTAGTGGTACAGGAAAAAAAAGTACCCACTAAGTATTTTTTTGAGGTATTGAGTATTTTTCATTAAATAAAATAATGAACTTTGTTTTTAGTCTAGGTATGTTTTATGTATAAAAAAAAATTATAGTTTACAAGAAAAATGTCTTCATCCTATTTCACTGCATTCTCTGTATTGAAATAAAAGAGAATAGAAATACTGGAATAAGACGTAGCTTGTTTATTTTTTAAATCGATGAATTCCATTTAAATTTTTAAAATACAGTTTATTTTATGTATGTAACAGCTTAAAGAAATGGCTTGGTGGTTTGTCCAATTTTTAAAAATATTTATAATTTTGCTGAATGCGGATGACAAAAGACTAAACAATACAAAAATAAGTTCCAAGATTCGTTGCTATGCATAATACTACATAATTTAAAACTTTTAGTATATTAGAGAGAAAAATAATCGTTTGAGCTATTTTTTTTAAAATAGTATAAGTCCATTTTCTCATATTCGCGATATTTAAAGCCTTCCATTTGAATTGCTTTAAAAATACTAAAATAGGACTTAGCAAAGAGTGAAGTTTAAACCCCTATACACCTTTTGAAATTTTATTATGAAATAATAATCATTAACAACATTTAAAAGAATACATTTTTTTTTATCATATATTGAAACCTTGGCTTTGATTGTGCCAAGTAGTTCTGACCATACACCTGTATCATATGGATTTATTTTATTAACGCGGTACGGGTTGTATGGCGAATGAGTAGTGTATGATTCAAACAGTGAATGGAAGCTTCCATGCGACGCATATTAATAGAAACGGAATTCCAAATGATAAAAGAGGAACGGAACAACAATAACACGGTCGAATTGGCGCTTTTAGCGCAATAGGAGGAAGCGCAAAGGAGGAACTAAAGAGATAAGTACTTTTTAATTGTGTTTGGCTGTCGGCTGGTGTATGAATATTATCAATTATGCCGGAGGGTGAGCTGTATAATAAGCAGGGGTTGCGCAAGGGGATGTAATTGTCAGCTAAAGTGTCGGCATCAATATTGGATGCGAGGGCTACTCCCTGGAGAACTCCTGGTCAGGCTCTTTACACTTTTATCATCTCTCTTTATAATCTCCCTCTCTCCCCCTCTTCGTCTATGAAATTTTGAACATCTACACCGTCTGCCTGTCCGTCTGATGGATGGAACCTTTTCAGCCGGGTGACGTGCATTCGGTTATGGGCTACCTGCGGATGGGAACGTAGGCGATCGAGAAGATATCCCGAAGCCTTCATATTTTTATAGTTAACCCTTAAAATGCTTTGTTGTAGAACTTTAATTAGTAAGAAGATTAATTAAATTAGTTTTCATTTTTAAAATGTAGGAGATGGCGGTTGAGGTGATACAACACACAGTCTTGAGATGTTTCATTGACCTCGGAGTTGTCCACATGAGAACAGACTTTTCTGTTGTATTTAATAATATCATATATTATCCTTTTCTTAAGCGGTTTTTTTCCACATTTTTCCTGCTATTGTAAAACTTATTTATAAAAGATAACTTTAATAATTAAAATCCCTGTTCTTTAAACATGTAAAGGAAGTCGGGAACATGTATTTACACTTATGCAGCTTGTATATGTAAAATTGTAAATAAAGTTGTTTTTTTCATTTTTTTATATTATCCTTTGTTTTTCCCCTTCGTTTTGTCCAACTAGGGACCACTTCAATTCCTTCTCATTTGTAGCTTTCTTATCCTCCAATATTCTGTCATCTTTTCCCCATGTCTCTTCTTTCTTTCTCTGACCACTTTATAGCTTGTACCCCGGAATCCCAAGTCCAGCACTATCTGTGCTGCAGCTTCTGCTTTTGTTATTTATTTATTATAATATATTTGTTATTGTGACTGCGTTGTTATTATATTATCCTTTTTTTATATCTGCAGCCCAGGTGAAGTGGTTAAATCTAATTTCGCCGAGAGAGATATTGCCGAGTGGAATTGGGCAGTTCTCGTTGTTTTTGGCTAGAAATAGAGTTGTAAAAGTAAAAACTACTTTCCGAACACACTGACTTAACTGCTCATTTCTATGATTCCAACACAACACAACACGATTCCCGCACTTCAAGGGTAAAATAATTTTAATTTTAGGGGTTATAAAATGGTTCAGGTGTAGGTAAAAAAAAAAATTCCTTAAATAGTGATAAACTATTAAGAACCGACGTTACGTTAAACCCACATTGCAGGTCTTCTTTAGGACTGGATATATAAAAATATCTAATTATTTATTAATTACACATCTATTTCTTTTTCTCGCATCTTTTTCTGACCCAATTCTTTCACCTTTAATGATTAATATGTTAATAATAGGAAAATTTCTATATTCCCACTCCGTGCTACGAACCCATCAGAACACAGTTTTGCTCTGATGTTCAAGCAGATGTAAATTCCTGAACAAGTCAAATTGGGAACTTTCAATACCCGGGAGGGGGCGATTTGTGATTTGAATTCGACATTTCCGATTCAGCTATGAAAATCACAACACACCCCCATTACCGGGCTGTGACTCAATATGCACACGAATCAATACGTCCGTATCACCGGAACCAGAGAATCCCATTTACAAAGTTATACGGCTTTCAGTTCGAAATGCAATCCGCCTACACGATTTTGCATAGCAATTTAATTGATATGCAATTTTGAAAATAATTGTAATGTTGGCGAAACTGTCATTTAGTGGTGTCATGGCGGTCCTTCTCCCACCGTGCGGTTACACGCGCATGACAACGAAGAAAAACCATACAACATAAATTTTTCTGTGATTCCAATTAAAAGTCATATGTTTATTCATTTTTGGTTAATAAAATAAAAAAATTGAACAATAATATGCATTAAAGTTGAAAGAGCATTAGTTGATCCCATGAAACATATTAATTCACAACCATGCAACCGTTTTAATATATAAAATATTAATATTGATAATAAGGCTTAACGAACCCGAAGGCCTGATCCCGATACCACTAATCTCTGCTTACAAACTTCCATCCACGGACCACAACCCATGCCCAAATATATATTTTTATTTTAATGGATTTATTTTTCAAGTCTTCCGCAACCGAAACGTCATTTTATAAAATTATTATTATCTAATTATCATCATTATTATAAAAAAACATAAAATTTATCACATTTATATTTACAATGTATTCTTGATATAAAAGCGTCGAGTGTTGTCTCGGACAAAGCACATCCCTGAAAAAACATAATCCTAGATACAGTACAGTCTCTACCATGTACTGAACCCAAGACACTCGATTGGTTGTAGTGATTGATACATTTTTTTAAAACACATTTTATAACTGTTACGTTTTAATCATTCCGCATATATTTTTTTATTTTTAGATTAATTTATTGATATTTACAACTGTAATAATATGACAACAAGTAAATCTGCTAATATGAACAAATGACATAAAAAAAAACACTTTTCGAGAAACTACCCATCGGTAGCACTCCAATAAAGTTCTACAGTAGAAGGTCTCGAGTCCATTTTCTTTTCAGACGCCTCGTAGGGTTATCAGGAATATAGTATGGGAAGCAAGTTGAGAGACTAGCGGATTCAAGTGTGTATGGAGCTTGTCATGGAAGGATAGGTATCTAGTTTGGGCCAAATCAGCAACATATGGGATATTAAGATCATGATGGATGAGTTTGTTTGTGACATAATAAGGAGCATTGAGGATTTTACGAAGGATTTTTGATTACGAAGGATTGGGTACGAGATAAATTGGATAGTTTAGTACAGCCCCAAAGCTCAACTCCGTATGTCCAAATAGGTCTGATAACTGTCATGTAAATGAGTCTTTTGTAGTTAATTGGGAGCTAAGAGCGTTTGTCCAGTAAATGCTGAAGTAGGCCAAAACGTCGAGCAGTTTCTTTTCTTTTATTAGTCTTGTATGAGGACATTCCTTATATAAATTGTAAATTTTATTTACTCCTTTTATATATTATTAAGGTGTTTAAAAATATATATGCATTATAAATTTATATATATATATATATATATATATATATATATATATATATATATATATATATATATAAACCTGTACCGCTACAACCCGCAAACGGGTCTGGGGTTTAGTACATGGTAGGGACTGTATACATCTTTTTATTTGACCCTATCACACTACTAATGATCATTTTTCATTAGCACTAATGCTTTCCATTAGATATTTTTTCTTTTTTTAGTATGAAGGGTGAAGACCTAATAGTACGGGTTTAATGACAAGGCAGTGTTGGTGGACAGCCTGGGGGCATCGTTATAGGGAATGACTTGCACTATGTCGCATAATTCTTTTCAGAGCAGCCTGTCTCAGAAATATTTATACCTTTCAAGATTCAAAATTCCTAATAGAAATATGCACTTTCTCATTTTTTTTAAACGTTTCGGTATTGCACAATGATTAATAGAAGAACATTGACATCAATAAAATATGAAAAACAAAGGAATACTATGTATACGTTCAGTTCTTGAGATGCGGTCTATTCTGAATCCTTTTGAATACGCTTCCAGACTGTATTGTTCTCGTAATCATAACCCAACAGTAAAAAAAATAAATCGTACTTTTGTAATTGTAATATTAGACTAGTGTGTTATTGAATATAATTTACTAAAAGCCTAATTTTTCTCTGTTAGGGCATGATTTGGAAAGCCATTTAACATCCGAAAAAATTTAGTATGAAATAAATTCTAAATCCGTAAATATGTTTCAATGTAACGCCAGATGAACATTCTCAAAACCTGAGAAAGTTTTTATATTGTTGAATTTTTTTTATGAACTGTATGTGTATATATAATGTGAGAAAACGAATGTGTATTCCGTCATTATATTTGAATTATGTTATGTAGAAAAAATACTCGTATTTATTTTTCCCTAATTTTTTTTTTCATGAAACGGCCTTTTAAGACCACGCGAATATTACCACTTTTCTATTCCCATTTTCATTTTTCTATTCTACCAGTATTTTCTCATTTCTGCTTTTCTTCTGACCACGCAGTACCCATCCGTTTTTCTCTGTTTTCCACAAGAACATTGATGTCTTTTAATTTCTTTCCGCATTGTTCTATAACTAGGCAGTCTTTGTCTTTTATTTTTAATTTTTCTAATTCCTCTCGTTTTACATACCCTCCTACGCTCGTGTATTCACGGATTTTGTAAAATACTTTCTTGACAAGTCTCCCTTAGTCCATTCTTACCATGTTCCTGTAGAATCTTAGTCTTCTGATTCTTATTTTTTGTTATTTATAATATATTTGTTTATACGAGTAGTTGTATGTTTAAGCGATAGTTATTTTCCATTTAAAGAGAGAATAGGAACGATAAAATCAAATGAAGGCTTTATAAACTGGTGAGTGGAAACTTTAATTTCCTAGGTTTCCTCTATGAATCCTAATCGAAGTTCATTAGCAACCACGTGGCATGAATAATCTCTTGTCTTCAGCGCCTGTGGTCTCCAACCATTCTCTACCGCTCCTCTAGGATATAGAAACTATTTTAAAAAAATCAATGATAAGTTACGTATGTCTATTAATAAATATCTTAATAACATTACGGAGTAAATAAATAAAGTTTATGGTTTATTAAATAATGTATTAATAAACGGATCGTTATGAATTCATGGAATAATTGATAAATAAACATAGGTTGAAGGTAAGCAGAATAAGAAAATTTTTAGGTTGGTTATTTAATTGAAATTCGGATAATAGGTAACACACACACACGTATATATATATATATATATATATATATATATATATATATATATATATATATATATATTGCTTTTTTGTACTCTCATACGCTCTAATAGTTATTTTAACCATATAATTAGCCATATTTCTTTGGTAACCAACTTAAAAAATTTGTCTTAAAATATTGATATTTTTCTTTATACTTAACGTTTCAAACGTTAATAATAATATTTTTATAACAATATCTACATTTTTAATATTAGCAATAAAATGGTGAAACCAGTATACACTTTAAAATAAGTAAAAAAAAATGTTACTGCCATTTACAAGGGCAATTCAAAATATTTTTACAGCTGTATTTATTTAGGTAGGTAATTTTATTTTTTTATTATCTGATAATATATTTTTAATTGGAGAAATTGGTATCATAACAAAAAAAAATGTTGACATCCGTGAGATTTTTATATTAAGATCTTCAATGGACCACACTCAATAATATTGATTCAACATTTAATGTTTTAATGTTAGTTCTGTTTTTATATTTTGCCACTGCATTGTAACAAAATATTAACACTAGTAATGCCTGGATAATTGTTAAAGAGCAATATTTTAAAGATGAATACATTTTTAATGCAATATAATAATACTAAAATAATGTTTAAAATAAAAAAAATGTTTACTACCATTGTAGTTGATCCAGTTTTAAAATATGTTTTAACGACCAACATAATATTTAAGTAACTAATTTTTATTTGTTTTAATTATCTGATATTATATGTGTTTAGAGAAAGCAAGATCATTAAAGAAAAAATATTGGCATAAGTGAGATTTTTATATTGAGACCTTCAATGAACCACACTAAATAATATTGATGGTTTAAAGTGTTTAAATTGTAGATTTTATCAATTTTTTAATTTAACAACGAACTGCTATAGATGATATTTCGGCATGGGAAATACTAGACATCATTTATTAAAAATATTTACTAATTGTCATATGAGTAATTCGGTTTAACAGAGTACAGCTGCTCAGTTCTCATGTGGGCAACGCTGAGGTCAATGAAACATCTTAAAGACTGTGGGTTGTAACAACTCAACCGTCATCTACTACATATTAAAGAGGAAAACTAATTGAATTAATCTTTACCTAGCTAATTAAAGTCCTATAACAAAACGTTTTAATGAGGTACTTAACTACAAATGAGCAGATTTATTTTTCGTTTTACAGATTAATGATAAATATAATGTATGTATTTATTTGTAAATTAAGACGAAATACACTTAAAGTCAGAAAACAAGAACATAACTTTTGATAAGTTGTATTTTTTTAAGAATTTCATTTTTTGTATTAATTATAAATGGATTGGGTTATTAATTACTCTTTTTATTAATTACTGTAGGAAAAAATCATAAAATAAATAAACCAACAAACATTTTGAAAAAATGATCTGCTTCTAATTTAATTTTAACCACATATTTTGCCCTTTATAAACGCTAGAATAATTGTAATAAATAAATAAAAAATCTTATTATTTATTAATATTAGGCATAAATAAACAAAAATGATATAAATTAAAAAAAAGAAGTGAACAGTATTAAAATTAGATTGGACTACCAACATAATATTTCTCTGTAAATAGGTTTTTTAAACAGCTACTGTATTTCCGAGGCTTAGGTACTTATTTTTTTTAATTGTGTGATTTTATTATAGTTATTAATTAAAAATTAAGACTTTTAATGCCATTTGGGGCAAACAATTGATTTTATTCATTACAGGATTCTTTAAATTATTCAAAACACATTATTTTTTTAATTTATGGTAAATTTTTAATAAATAAAGATAATTTTTAACTTTAATTCATAAATTAATAATTTGAAAAGACATATTTTTTTTTAAAGACGTTTGATGGTAATTTATAAGTATGTTTATTTATATATTTATTATTTAACAATTAATAAAAAATAAAATAAAATAAATTGTAATTTATAAGATTGAAACAGGGTGCATTAAATGTAACATTACATTATTTATTCTATATTTATTCCTGTTGCAATAAATAATAATAGCGACAACTCACTTCACTTAGAAACAATTGAAAAGATATTAGAACAACTCATCAAAAGTTATGGTGTTTTTCAGCTTTAAAATGCCTTTCGTTTTTAACTTACATATATTTTACATATATAGACGCATATTGAAATTTAATCAACAAAAACTAAAACTGTTTATTAGTAGTTTTATTTGCAGTTATGTAACTAATTAAAACGTTTGGTTTTAGAACTTCAATTAACTAAGAAAATACTAATTAAAATAGTTTTCCTTTTTATATGTAGGAGATGACGGTTTAGTTACTACAGCCCACAGTCTTAAGATGTTTCAATGACCTCGGTGAAGCCCACATGAGAACAGACTTGTATTGTATTTAATAATATAATAAATTATACTTTTTTCATATCAGCTGCCCGTCTGTTGAAGTTCATAAACAGGGACTACAGAGGCACATATGCCTTTTTCGTTTTTTCATTTTATAATTACATGACATTATGTTTAAATATTACCTATAACTTTATGGGAGACAGATATGTACGCATAACTTTAACTACGGTATTAAAGGAAGACATGTTATTAAACAATGAGGTCTACACCACTGGCTCCGTATCCTAGAGAAAAGAGTTGAAGAAGGTTGGTTTATTGTTTGTTTATTCGCTTATGGCTAATTGGAGTTCAAAATTTTGCCTATACCGGTAAAATGAGAAAGAGATCTAGTATCTGTCCTGGCTCATTTTACGTATCTTGCGAAGGATGACATGACCAGGATTTTTTACTCCCTTTAAGAAAACCTAAGGTCACCTCCAGGGATGCGAATCTGCGATCTTGGGCATTGAAGGTTTTTATGACTAACCACTACACCACAGGGGATACCTCCTGGGTTAAAACGTTCAGAAACCAAGTAGTGTTCTTCTAGTCTTTAGATTTCTTTTAAAAAATATCCATTTTTTTCAATCGATACTATTTTAGATTGCTGTATTGAATTGGTAATTATTAGGAAAGTCGAATGTTCTAAATATTCAATTACAATTTCAATAGCATTGATGCAAAGGTTCTCGTGTGTAAAATTCTGCCTTTAAAATAAAATATTAACCCGCTATATTTAATTATTTTCTACTTATCCTTGCTTCACGGCAGCATTTAATTTTTTTAATGGTACAACTTTATCAAATCTCATCGCTCGAGAAGACTAATGGGGTAAAGGTGGACGTCAGCCACCTTTTTTTACTTTTCAGTCCGAAAACCTTAATTGCAGTATAATGTGATGATTTTAGGATTAAACAGCGGATAACTCCGAATTACAAAAATTGACTTTTTCTCTTGTTTAGCCGATTAGTGCTTTGTGCTCCTGAAACTCCATGTTCAGAACCGGACTGAAACCTTGTATATAAGGCGACGAAGTGCCCTGTTAGACAAAGGAGGCTGTTCTGTTATAATAAATTCCTCAATTCCTCAACTTAACATCGGTCCAGGAAATTGATCGATCTGGAATACTGTATTTGTAATCCGGATGCTGCGTACAGTCTTCAAGGACTCGTATACACGACCCGTCGGACGAATACTCTTCCATAACCGCAGAATACTGAGCGCTCATTACCAAAATCGGAAGAGGTTGATGGCGTCAGCTCTTAAGTCCCGATCGCCCCTCAAAAGCTATCGGAAATACGGAGGAGGAATGGGAAAAAGACTAAGGAAATTTGAAAGGTTTGGGTAGGGGGGAGTTATGTGCACGTAATCTATTTGTTGAGCGGTGGGACAAAGTAGATTGAAGGCCGGCTACGTGCTGGGGCACTCTAATACATTGCTGCTCTAATGTTATTGTAGCACCCCCAATCCACCCCCCAACCCCCCTGAGATCTCCCCCGGCACCAATTACATACCTTAATCACTCCAGGCCCCTCCTCCTTCGGGAACTATATGAATTTTTAAACTCCCTTATACGGCCTAATTGATCCTCACCCTCGCGCGTAGACACTTTTCATACATTTTACCAGGTCACTGCCCAGCCACCGTACCTTTTAGTAAAATTACATCGCCGCTGAGAGGCCGGGGGTGTATTCTTCAAGAGATTCCTATCTGAAAGATGGAGTTACAACCAAAAAAAAAAAAGACTGATATACATGCATGCATACTATAATATGTAATAATATATTCCAGTATATATCTACAGCCCCAGTGAATAAGTTTACAAATTTTAACCCGTTAAGTGCGGGGAAAGTAATTCCACGAATTGTCCTTCAGAGACCAGTCACAACAAGTTATAACTTTTCATACCTTTGAAATGTGGAATCATTTCTTCCCTATGATAAGTGAATAAATGCGTCCATAACTTATAGTTATAGATTTGAAAGGAACAGCCATATTTTCCTCTCCTCTGTTCATCGAATTAGTCCCTCGTGAGGTTGTTGGTACGATTGAGGTACCGAATTTTTACCCATTTTAAAGAAAAGAAGACCAAACCGGCCCGGTTGGAAGACGCAGGAAAAGTCTTTCAAGAGACAGAGATTGCTGTTGAAGTCCTAACCACTCTTATTTGATATAATAATATTTTTAGTAATTATTCCGCATGTTGACGCTCCGAGTTGAGTTACATGTTTTAACTTTTTATTCGTTTCCCTTTTAATATTTTCAAATACAAGTTATCATGAGCTTTCATACAAGCTTTCATGAGCTTAGTATGGGATAGAGAATGTAATTATGGAAAATGTGATTACTTCGGTAATCATTTCATCTAAAAATATACGTTTCAACAACTCAGAGCGACACTATCCGTTCCAATATTTCTTTTTTAATTCATTTCAGGTGATTATTATCAGTTAATAAAATGAAAAATATTGTTAATTAGTTTATTCTTCTAATGATATGTATATCATGTTTATTCTTAGGTCCTATATAATTATAAGTTGGAATTAAAAAGAAATAATGATGGAAATTACTTTGTGAGGGAAATGCTCACGGGACACATTTGTTTTAGAGAAAGTTATCTAACTAATTTCGTCAGTTAATTTTGTTCACGAGAACGGGTCGAAGACTGATTTGAGAGCTGAACTCAAATAACCTTCTTACCCTCACGTGAAATTCAATTTTTCTTCTCTTAACCCCCCCCCCCCCCCACCCTCACACCATGCAGAAGAAACTCAAAGGATACGAAGGACGCAGACAAATCCTCTTCAAGATAAGATAACTTGGGGAGGTTCCTTCCTGGTGCAAGATCAGTACCCGTGTTTTTTTTTTGTCCTTTATTTTTGTTTATTATTGAAAAAAAAGTAAACGATAAGAAAAACCCTGTAAAGAAGAAAAAAAAATACTGAGCGTTTCCGCTTCGATTTGTAAGAATAAGAATGCGCCCTTAATGAAGTGGCTAACAAATGTGTTTGTTTCTAGTTTTTCCGACTTTGACAGATAAATGCAACAACTGATAATCAACCGGGAATTGATCGTGTAATAATTCATAAGGCTGAGGATCCGATGAAGTAGATGATTCATTGGAGCTAATTCTGATCTGGAGATAAGGATGAGTTACGAGCAGCGAAATGTCGTGGATCAAACTGATTTTTCAAAACATCTAGCTCCCGAGATAAAAATAAGAAAAGCGATAGCTCTTTATGCTGATTTGGCTTGATAAGTTGTTCTGGATATGAGACATGTTACACGATTAACGTGAGGATGGGGGAACGTATCAAGATCCGATTTCTACGAGTCTTTATTATTTATATCTGACTGTCATGCTTTTTATCACGCGAAACTTTTCGAAATGTATAGGAGATTACAGATCATATGTTAACATTCCAGAATAATGCGTTCTATTTTATAAAAATTATATTCTGATCAGCGCCCATCAGTAAGTAAGCAATATATATAATTATTTTAATTTATACTCATATGTTTCTGGCTAGAAACGTTGTTTTTTAGTGTATTACACCTTTGATATTCTTCACGCTCAACAACCCCATTTTATAGAGGATAGATAGGGTCTGCATATCCCACAGGGTTTTTTCTTTGCTATTAAAAGATTAAATAATTTATCTGTCTCAAAAGGATTTGATCCCGGGATTTTCGTCACAGCAACTCAGCGGGGCTGCCCAGTTCTCGTAAATCAAATATTAAGATGAATCCGACAATGCAGTAACGTAAAAAGATGTCTTGATCAATTTAAATCTTTAAGTTACATTAAACTACATGACACTTATTTAAGGCCTAAGGCTACATTCTATAATTGTGTTTTATTCGTTCACATTTCATAGGTGTAATTATATTTAATAATAGAAATAATTTTATTATTTAGTGTTCATTAGAAAAATTCTGAATTTCCCCAGTTTTTTCCCGTTTTCAATTTATTATTTATTCATTTCCTTTTATTCAGTATTTTTTTTTTCAATTGGGTGAAATATATGAATAAAATGTATGTAAATTTAAGTAAAAATGTGATAAATTTAATATTCATGTTGTTGGAGTTTTTTTTATTTTCCTGATGTACATTTCACATTTTAATCAGTAGATATGAACAACGAATTACGCCAGAACCCCACTGTCAGAAAACAATTTCGTCTCAAAAACGAAATTGAATTATACCAACATATGCTGGGGTCAGTAATGAAAGATATATTATTAACGAAGTAGGGCGCAATGGGACCAGTAGGAGTGCCGGCTGCCTCCTGTCTCGAAAATGAGTATTGCTCTACGGACCCCAACGCGCTCAGATGGGGGAGTTATTACTTATGATTTCGAAATAATTATTTTTAGTCCGAGCTCTGACATGATACATATGTACAGGTAAGTATATATGAGCCCAATACAGAAGATAGGAATTGAACGAATAAATTTAGCATTCGTTAAATTAGTATTACAGTACTATTACCAATATAGCCAAGACCTCTTAAACCGACTTTGTATTATTTATCAGCAAAAATATTTTTAATCTGGACTTAATCAATAACTTATATATGGCTTGATTTGAGGTCAGCATTAGTAAACAAATAAAGCAAATACCTGGCTGGAAACTCATTTAAATTTTTAAAAAAGTCAAACCGCTTAACTAAAATATCTGAATAAAATAATTGTTATCTTTGTATTTTTTATTAGCTACTTGAAGAAATAACCAATGTATATCTAATCAGAAAACATTAATTATACTTATGTGCTTGTTTAAATAAGCATAGAATAATATTATTACTATACACATCGGTGTATAGTTGTTTTTTTAAATTTTATTTTATGGAAAAATTAATTTTAGTAAGAGATATTTTAATTCTTATGTACATCTCGGCGAAGGAATAGGAAATTCAATTTAATTATTGTAAGTTTTTTTAATAGAATTTTTATTAACGTAATATTTTATTATTATCGATAAAAGGCGTATTTAACATTAAAATGATAATTAAAATATTTATCAATTAATTTTAAAGAAAAAAAATTATTAATTTTAAAAATGTATTAAAATACAGAAATTTTATTTTGGTGTTGAAAATACGAAAAATAGTGAAATTTTTTTATAAGAAACCAGGGATAAATAAATGTATGTAAGATTAATATATACCCAGATATTATACAAATAGTATATAATTAAGTTCGTATCATTAAGTTTAAGACTTATTAAGATATAAATAACAATTATTAAGGAACAAATTCAATTCACATTAATCTTTAATTATTCTAAAAGTAAAGATTAATTTACCGTAGTTAAACCCTTTATCTTAAGAAATTGGGATTCTGTAAATATAATGTCGAGTATGATAAAAAAAAAATAAATAAATAATTGTTCAGAAGTTTTACATTTTATAAAAATGCTGCTGGAGATTTCGAAAATTTAAAAAAAAAATATTAATAGTAAGATTTTTTAACGTCTTATGAAATCGGTTCCAAACATATAAAATGAAGATAAATATATAACTTAATCATATAAGAATTTTTATTATTATATATTAAGTATAGCCTGAACAAGCAGCTATATTGTAGTATGAAATAAATATGATATAAATTTATCGATTAACGACAGGCCCATTTTTTTTTTTATCAAGATACCATCGACTGCCTCCGTATAATGGATAGTACGCGACTAACACTAGGGCGTAAGTGAGGTAAAATTATGGGGGACGAGGAAGAAATTTACCGAGCCGCTACCGGTATTGTAGGACCTATTATAATTTATTGTAGTCACCCGGGTTGGGCAAACACTATCATCATCCCAGGTCCCCCGATTGTCCACACCTTCCGGATAACCGTCCTACAAGATATTGCGGCCGGATCAGGTTTATCGGCCGTTTAATACTCGCGGTATCTCGGATCTCGTGTATCTCGCTAAACTAATTAGTAAAAATATGATGATGTCCAAAAACAAAACAAAAAAAAGGTGGGGGTCATCGGGTTCTTTAAGATTTTTTTTTTTTTACTGCACCTAAATTGATAACACGTAACCCTAAATAATTCCGCCTAATCACCCGTTCCTGTGAAAAAGGAAAGCAGTCACGTTTTCTTCATTATCCTTTTACTCTCTCGGGAGAGTTTCTTTTAAAAAATAGACTTTTTGTCGAATATCAAAGCATGGGTTAGTGTACCTAAATAAATATTAAAATATTTCGATAACTACCTCACTATGTTATATAATACTACACTGAAAAGTTTAAAAGGATTTTATTTTAAATTAGGAATAAAAATAAAATAATGAGGTAAAACTGTTTATAGTCAGTACCAACAACAATAAGACTCCCACTGAATCTTAGGCCTAGGAATTTTCTGGGAGGCAAAACACTCTACAGAGTGGAGGAAAAGGTGATTTTAATTTTTTTTATTAATTATTTAAATTTATTATTAATTAATTATTTTTTAATTTCATTATTTAAAGGATGGTACACGATATTATTCAAAGGTTAATGATTTTATTAAAATATTTCAATATTTTATTTCTAAGCAAGTATTTAAACATAAAGAGCATCATGAAAAATATTACTACGTGTATCAGTATATTTAAGTAATAATATTCAGATCTGGTCTGAAGTTATTATATATAGTGTACACCATATAAGTAATATTTTTTTGTTGATTTGGTAATAAGTAACCGTTTTTCCTGCCAAATATAATAATTCTCTCAATATGGGACTAAATCTAATAAATCTGTCTTATTTACTAGAAATAATTAATATTGATCTAAGTAACACCCATCTTATGCATACATTACATATCATGTCAATCGAATAAAACGATTTTTGTATGAAAATAAATATAAACGGAGCTATTGTAGTTCTATTTAGCTATTATTCGAAATTAAACTAACACTCCAAAAATAAGTCATATATGCAAACACGATAAAATAATATAAAAAAATTGATTAAATCATGTTAAGAATTGATAAAGGGGATTATCAACGTACTAAATGTAGTTTTAAATAATAAAAAGTGTGCATTTTTCCGAAATTTTGATTAGAGATAATTTTAGAAATATTTTTTGTTTTTTTAAATATTAATTTTTTTTGTGGAAATAATAAAAATTAGGATGATTGAGGTTATACATCTTTGGACTGGTCTAATTATGATAATACATATACCAGGAGATTTAACTCATTGAGGTCACAATCTTTACTTTTTCCCATTTAACGGTATGTATTATTTCATGTGTTCTCAGCACGGGTCTAAGCCTGAATGTATTTTACTTCTTCATACCTTCCGACTACTAGGAAAGCCATGGGATTATGGTTAATAACGAAGACCTAAAAGGATCGAACCATTGGGATGCCCATAGTTCAGAATACTAATAGGCATTTTGAGCATAACTTACGACCGATGGGTTATCTGCCACGGAGTGGAATGGATTATCACCAAAGGTGGAACAGCCGGCGGGAACTGAACTTCCAAGAAGAGTCGGATATTCATACGAGGGTTTTTTCCCCCCTGCTGGCAGCTATTTGGGTAACCATGTATATATAGCCTTACACGCAGGCTTCTTTACGATCCCAACCATCCTACTAACATCATCCTCTTTCTTTAAATATTTTCTTAAGGACCGCGGATGGTGGTTAATCGGAGTCGTCTAACGGTACTTGTTTATCGAACCGATCGGAAACAGGCTGTGGAGTATGCGCTGCAGGAACACTCAAGGGACGGAATCAACACGGATAGCATGCCATAGACTTGTTTTTTTCATCATACACTTCTCTGAAAATGTTCAGAAGATGTTTTCATACATCTTCACCTTATACTTTGCACTTTAAGACCGGAGCGAAACGACTTCTCTAGAAAACCGTAAAATCTTAAATTGGTACGGGATACCGTAAGGTCTATAAGTGTCTCTTCTCTATGATTACGACGTTAAAACCCTTTTTAAGGATACCGTGTAGCCCGTAATAAGAAATGCGGAGTTATTTTACGATTCCGAAACACCATTACGTGGGTAATAACTTCTCGTGTAGTTTTATGAAGTTGCCGTACCACACAAATATGTCAGTCATTAACTATTTTGATGCTTCCCATATTTAAAGGGGTAGGTAACTAAAAAAAAAGGTGCTTGTCTGTTTGGACGTCCGTTAACATCAGCGCGCTCAGGTGTCACTTACCTCAACTATTTGGACCATGTCAGGTTATGATGCCTACAATTTATTTCAAATAGGCATTGCCTTTCATCATGGAACAGATTTTTAGAAAATGAAATAAATGGGAAACATGTGATGACAAAATTAAACTAGAAAAATGAAATTTTTATTACTGGAAATGTTCATTAAAAAGAACAATATCTAACTAAAATATCATATTTTAGTTAGATATCATTTCTCTTTAAAATATGATAATATGAGAAACATGTCAAGAAACAATGAAACATTTAATGCGACCATTGTTCATTAAAAACAACATCTTCAGGAACTTTAACAATGAAACACTCTTTTGTTTCTCTACATATTCCTCCAAATATCCACTGCTGAGGCAAAATCCGTCCTGTGTCGTTTTTTCTTCTAGTATATAGACTTTCGCCAATTTCTACATACATCCCTGGGCTTTCAATAGTTGTTGAACTTCTTTCTAATTTAAAAGCACACACTTCTCTCATATGATTGGAACAATCAATTACTGTAGAATGAGACATGTTGAGCTGTTCGTCACAAAACTTTATGAAAGTCAGTTCGGCCGACCAGCAATATATAACATGCACTATAGTCTCTAAAAGTAAACTACTATTCCTTAGCCACTTATTAACTCGAATACCCAGGCTCTTGTTGGATCCTTTAGCATGGCATTTTCATCTAATTGCATTCCCCACTTGTAGCTTCATATTATGTCCATTTGCACAAGACATTTTCTGCCGAATGATATTCCACTCCTGAAGAAATAGGAGAACTGATTTTTCACCAGGGACCGTGCGAAAAATCTTCATCAAATTCCAAGTCACATTGCCAAAATAATATGAAAACACATTCACCTTCAACTTGACACAAACAATAACAAAACACTTAAAAAGGTTACGATAGCAGTAGGAGATAGTTAGGAAAAGTGGCACTTGGGGCGCTGGCGTCAACAGACGTCCAAACAGACTAGGACAAAAAAAAAACCTGCTCAGTTAATGTAGTAAATCATTGATGATATGAGACCTCCATACAATACAGTCTTGTTAAAAAAAATATTGTATTGAATCCAAACATAATCACACAACTATAATAATAGTTCTCTCAATAATAAATATGTTCAAAAACTTTATGGTGTTGAATTTTATGGTTCGCTAAAAAGAAAAGAGAAAAATGAGGTTTAGTGTATAAATGAAATCTTTTACCACAGAAGTTTTTCTTATAACTCTATTCATAACCTTAAGATTTTTCTCATAACCAATATGTAGGCGAAATTGTCCCACACGATATCTTAGTAGAAAATAATTAAATATACTGGGTTATTATTTTATTTTAAAGGTAGAATTTTGCACCCAAGGACCTTTTTATTAATTTTATAATTAGAGATAAAGAATCCACCACTCTCCTAAAAATGTTAAAGTCTGCTAAAATATTCAAATAGTACTGACGTTTTCCATGGTAAGTTAAACCTTGTCCAGAAATACAACTGGTGGGTTTCAGAACGTTTAAATCCAGAATGGCTGGAGTCAACTATAGTGTAGTTATTAGTATGACAACCTTTCATACCCAAGGTAGCGGGTTCGCTGGTCCTAATTTTCTGAGGAATTAATTAATGGGAGAAAAAACTCCTTCGTTATGCTGTCATTTGGAAGGGACGTAAAATAGCTCGTTCTGTACTCTTTAAAGGCTCCTATCCTAATTTTGCCTGGATAGACAAAATTTATTACTGCCACTGTATCATCGTCCTTTGAGCCATAGTAGAATAAAGTGACGTTAAATGAATCAATAAACAGAACTTACCTCTTTTTTACTTTCTAGGATACGGCAAAGGCGTGCAAGGCATAGGGTGGTAGGCATGGAATTTACGTAATGCTCTGTTATCAATAATATTCACCGTTATCTTCTTTTTTTTTATTCTCCTTCTTATTTAATTATGAATATTTATTAAGCCTGTGCTTTAAATAGAATGGTAAATAGTAAGACAAAATATAACTTTAAAAATTACAGCCCCGAAATTCCTAGGTGCCCTATGTCGAACTAATTTTATCTGGCCATATAACGGAGTGGCAGGTAAGGAGCAAATCATGACCATGGAGCAATATCTTACGTGGCAGCTGTAACCCGTTTACGAGATACTTGCATTTTTACGAGGGTGTAAACCCTTTCCCCCACTCCCAACTTCGGGGACCTTTATTTGTCTACACGGTGAATGCCTAAATTCAATAGAAATAAAATGTGGATGACTTTTTTTATGAAGTGGATTCACTGCAAAGAGAATGAAAAGGGGCCATTTTACCCATCTCAGCAATTTTATTTCCTGTCATAATAGCTTCTCAAGTATTGATCAAGACGTTCTGCCCCAGTTAACTTCGGAATATATTTTTTATATATAATTTTTACCATGTAAGAAGTAATCCCATATACAATTTTATATTAAAATGATTAAATAAATTTAACACACCCGTATAAAACACACGTTTGGAAGAAATCTATAAATTATTGTATTTGAGGGGTTTAGGATCAAAGGCAATTTTGTCTAACACGACACTTTGCCGCCTTATTTATCACGAATTTAAATCATTAATCCGGTTCTAACCCTAAAGTTTCGGGAGCATAAAATTGCTAGACCAAAATGTAACCATTTGTGTAAAATATCTTGTACACTCGCAGTTTCGAAAAGTCTATTTTGCGTGTAAATACAAGACAATAATTTGACCAAACGTTATTTTTTTATTGATTTTAATTGTCTTTTGGAACTTCGACTTGGAATATTCGACATTTTATGATATTATTGAATATGAATAAAATGTGGATGGATTTTTTAATCAACTGGATACATTACAAAGTGCAAATTTTAGAATTAGTCATTATTTATGAAGTCATAAAGATCATTAAGAGAAAATGTAAATGCTCGTGAATCATAAAGATTCGTGTATTAATATCTAAGATACATTTATATGATAGTTTTTTTAAAAATATAGCAAGAATTCATACTTTTTAATTCTGAGCATTTAAAAAAAAAGCTAAATTAAATTCTTACAACCTTGGTTGGAAATTAAAGAAATTACCTGGATACCGTTTGTCTAATTGTTTGTGAAGTATTAAACCTCTTACGTGCAAACAAAAAATTTGAACTTAATTTGTGAATTAAGTATAACATGTACTGTTATATTGGAAGTGGTATAAGTATATTTTTACATGTATGTATAGAGATATTTAAGAATTTGAATTAATTTAAAAATGAGGGTAAACGTTCTTAATACCTAGAACCTTTTATATTTTATTAATGATACTATTCATTTATAATAATTAGAAAATGAACGTTTTTTTTTTATTTATCGAAATGGACTTCTACTACTTACTAGTATGTTGCAACAGTTGCAATATGCAATAATGTAAATGAACCGTGCATAAATAAACGGTAAAATTCCAAAACCAATGCTGCCAACACCCTAAGGGAGTTAATAGATAACGGTAACTGATCCATCAAACGACTCAAGGAGCTCCTAAAAGGGGCAGGAACAAAGAGCCACCTAAGAGGGCTGTTATTGCTATCAAAGTAAGTTGGCCAAACTGTAGTTCCAAGTTTGCAGGTGTCTCCTGGGTGTCATCCAACCACCCGGATTCGTTGCCAGCTCGTAGAGGACGTCCCTTAAAGCTCATTTCACTAACTCTAAACGGATTAACCTCTTGGCTACCGACGTTAATGTTCCCTTCTCTCTGTTAAATAGTGCTCAACCTCTTTTCCGAACTTGGTGTTCGAATAGCTGACAGAGACTGGTTAAACTTCGCTTGGCAGACTATAACGTGCGCCAGAAGTTAAATTTATTTATATATTAGGACATTTAACACAATTTAGAAGTTCATTCACAGGCACGCATACATATATTCTTCTCGAAGTTTAAAACGGTAGTCTTCCCGAGATATATTGCGAATATATTGGAACAGTTGTGACATTTGAAGTCCTTTAAGTCAGCACCCTCATCAAGTCTCTATTGGCTTTCAATACATAACATGAATGCAGATAAGAGAGAAACTGTGAGATCTTCTGGTGTATAGCTTATCTCACCACATATAGGGACGGGGAAAGATTGGTTCGGAGCTCCGTAAGAGAAGTGCAGAATAAATGAATGCTTATTTTTTAAAAGTAATACATTATAAAAATAATTAAAGATTCTATCTCTTCATTATTTATTAATGTTAACTTTTTATCTAATTGTTACATGGGAGCGAGGAAGATCAGTGATTATAGTTGCTGTGACTGACCCTGTGGGACCCGAAGAGGGTCTTGGGGCACACCCAGTTTCTCTAATCTGCACAGGCGTTGGCTCAACCATTTACTGAACACAAGACCTTCCAGGATGCGTCTGAGAGATATCTCTGATATATATGATAAATAAAATAAAACCGTAAGCCTACACTAACAATATAATTATTTTAATTATGACTTATAATTTAGAAAAGTGAGAAAATTGTATTTGTTTAAATACTCGTATCAGGTCATTTAAAGAAACGATGGGCTGTGTCTATCCGAAAGATACCTCTTAAAGGATACGCAGATAAGTAAATATTAAATACTATTAAAACAGTCACGTCTAAATACGTATTACCCATTGTCTTGTGTTTTTCGTAGAAATTGTATAAATTTTATTGTATATAGTTTTTAAATTTTGTTCAATAAACCCTCGTTCAACAATAATCAACATTAATAGTGTTAAAATTTCGTTAATTCTTTTAACAATAAATACAAAATATGATTTACGAACATCGATTTAACCATAAAATACGATTTTATACAAATACAAACACTACTCCTGAGATCTATTTTTTAAAGGGAATCAAGAAAGACAAATGCGCAGGAGCATTTGCAGCAACACATATATTGCGAGAGACGTTTCGAACACAATCCTGCCTAAACAAGAAGAAGAACTGGAAGGTAAGAGATATTCAAATCGGCGAAGGTTAGCTCTCCTTCATAGAGACGCTGCCGCCGACAGAAGCCTCCCTTGACGCCCAGTCGTGACTGGAAGACGCAGGAATGGGAATGGATGCCCCTCCGAAGACAATGGCCAGGCCTCGACCAATGGGGGAATGGCATTAGCCGCGAGGAGATTTCGACAGGCGGCCGTTGGCCATTAGCGGCTGTCATTGGCTGCAGCCCTGGAGATTAATGACCAATGATCATCCTTTTAAAAATTATAACTTGGACGTCCGAGCACCTCCACCTCCTGTCCCCTTATTAACGGATCGATTCGGTCCAGAAGTTCACTCCGTTGACGTCCCCCGGTCCCAGTGAGTGCTTTCTGGAGGGTTATTGATTTCAGGTCGATAGCTCTCCTGAGAGGGACACTGCAGGATGCTTTTGCAGAGGAACAATTTTGGAACTGCTACCCCAGTTATATGTTTGATAAATACTAAAGTACTTTAGTCGACAGGAGACTACATAGGATTTAAAGGAAAGTAACATTAAAGTAAAATTATTTTTCTTGAATAATATTAGTCCCTTTATATATATATATATATATATATATATATATATATATGTATATATAGACACAGAATGGTCAACTAACATAAATGTTGCTAATATTAGTTGATCTTATACAGATATGAGGAAGAATTGCGAGAACACGGAGATGTAGGATCAAGTGAAAAGAGGGGATATGGCTGGCCGAGAAACGTGTCAGGGCGGCCGAGATGGTTGAGCCGTCACCACGGAGAGGTGAAGGTCCCGGGTTCGAGTCCCGGTCCTGGCCATATCTTTTCTTTTCAAATAAAATATTTAAAAGTTTTATAATTTGCGTATCCAACCCGTCACGTCAGGTAATTAATAACCTTGCCTTGTATTGCAGTAGATGTAGTATATAGTTAATAGTATGTACGAGAGTAGAATCTAAGTTAGATGTAGTCCATATAATATAATAAATTTTAAATTTATAATAATAGTGAATAGCAATAAGTCATTTAGTTAGTTCATATGAATGTCTCTTGTATATAGATATTATATCTGCTCAATATCTCAATAAATCTATATATTTCTTACAAGTGGCTTGAATTGTTGACTTTTAATATGGGGTTTATTTCTAGATTTTTGATACTACCTGTTCATTTATAAACAAGGTAAATGTAAGCGTTGGTTAGTAAATTTTCAAATTAACTGTGTTAATAGTTTGTATTACAAGGAATTTTTAATATAACTAATATTGTAAATTAGAATTTCAATTAAAATTATTGGAAGTAACTGTATGTATAGGGAGCGGAGTGGCTTAGTGGTAGAATGTCGAAGGTCGTGGGTTTAGATCCCGTCTCTGACAGTTTTATTTAATCGGTTAGCTGTCGGAGACGGATCTTGTGGGATCTAGGACCCTTTTGGGGCACACCCAGCTCTATAAATGGAATAATCTGCGGTTGAGCGTGATCAAGGACAAATCATCTCCCTACCCAACCGTTGTCCAAGAAACAGTAAAGTCTCTACCAAGTACTGATTCCCTGATCCTTCATAGGTTGTATCGGTACACGAAAAATAAATAAAAAACTGATATATATGTAGAATTCCATTGGGACGTTCCATGAATCTCCTTGATAACAGGAAAAGCGGAACAGAAGTTTCCAGTAAGTCAAACCCTGTCTCCTTATTTAAGGAATATACCCCGGATTGAACAGGAATAGGTTTCTGCTGAGTTTGGTGTGAGCAATCCAGCATGAAAATGAAGGCTGTGGGGGTTGGGGAATACCTCCGGTCCAGAAGGTTGGTCCGGAATTGGATCGGAGATGGGAAACGAGGGGATATATGGCCTCATCCAGGGTCGGCCATCCTCTAGGCCTAGCCGACCGGAAGACCTCCTCCTCTCCCTACACATCCACATTATCCCCCTCAACTGCTTCCCTTTTAGCCTCAAGAACGCTCCTCCCCGTGAAATACCCAACAAACTCCCCATAAACATCACTACTCCTTAGGTCCCCGTCGAAAAATTCTCGTAAACATCCAACGAAATCAGGCTTTCAGAATATGGCGTATAGGGCACCCCATATTTAATGAAGGGCGAAAATCGGACGCTCTCCTGTAAGGCGTCAATCTTAATAGTTCTAGAATCCTTTTGATTTAACGGGAACGGTAAGGAACATCGACGCCGTTTCACGTTCTGTTATTCCGTGGCCCGTCATTTCAGTAGATGACACCCACTGATACCCGAGCTGCCTTGTAACTGTCCCTAGAACTGTCCTTATTAGAGCTATTAAACTTGATCACACGGCTTGACGTCTGGCTCGGATCGCGTTGGTACAGCACGGAGTGACTACCTCACGACACGCTCAGATTTACAATAAATGATTAAGAGGATAATCTGTATCACTACAACCCATGATGGGTCTGGGGTTCAGTACATGGTAGAGATTATCGACTAGAGAGAGATTTCCTGGACAACGGCTGTGCAGGGAGGTGATTTGTCCTCACACTCAACCTATTTTAAGAATATATGAGATGAAAATGGTTGACTGGATGATCTTATGTAAAGGAGATGGTTGGGGGGTGCAGTCAATAAGAACACCGAATAAGTGAAGTACTTATATTATGTGCCGACGTTTCGACCTACAGTGTAGGTCATCTTCAGGGCGAATGATGGGAAGCGTGACCGTTAGAGATCGCGGCTAGAGTGTAGTTTGCCAGTACACTCTAGCCGCGATCTCTAACGGTCACGCTTCCCATCATTCGCCCTGAAGATGACCTACACTGTAGGTCGAAACGTCGGCACATAATATAAGTACTTCACTTATACGGTGTTCTTATTGACTGCACCCCCCAACCATCTCCTTTACATATTTTAAGAATAGGTCTATGGAATTTTTATAATTATTTTAATATTTTATATTAGTCTTTTAAATAATTCATAATACCTCTAGTTAGCATCGATGCACTTTTTTATTTATCATTATTTATAAAGATGTATGTATCTATTACTTATAAAATAGATGGTAATATTAACAGGTGATATAATATAGATGATAACAGGTGATATGATGGATGATATAATAACATTTCCTCATAAATTTGCAAGTACCATTTTTGTTTCAACATCGTACAAGTATCAATTTTATATTTAGACTCATGTGATATTAAATATAATTATTTAAAACGTAAAACCCTATTTTTTCCTTTTTAGGGCATGATTATAAGAATAATTTCTTCACGATTAATTTACGTTTAGTTTACGATTAATTTATGTGATACTATTTTTCTTAATCAGCCCAATGCGTAGAAAATACCAGGAACGCATTAGATGTTGGAATCTCCATCAATCATGTAGATTGACAAGTTCATTACGGCTCCTGGCATGTACTGATAAGGCACTGTGGCCTGTGAAGGTGATAAGTATATACAAGTATAGTATAATCAACATACGTTCTGAAATTCTAAGGATTATAGCATGAAGAACATATTTAATCGAATTTTAAGAAGTAATTTAATCGATGCTTGTAATTTAATGGTCTGAAATTAGTGATTTTGCTGCAATATATATGATATGATACTAATGCCACAATATATATAATCGTATTGTTCACCCAAAATCTATTTGAATCGAGTGAACTATGTAAGTCCTATTTGGAAAACTGAATAGTAAAATGCTTGGTAATCCCTAATTGCAGCTTCAACTGACCTTTTAGAAAATAAAGGCAATATTTATTAGTGCACGAAGAAGCTACTTCTATGATTTTTCAGTACAATTATAACGTTTGATAAGATTAGAAGATTTGAAAGGAAAGTGTTTAGTCATTGGATTGGAGTTAACTAGAAGGAAATATGGTATCTGTTCCGCAGGTTGTAGCTCCGAGTTGAATTACAACAGGTTTTAACTTTTTATTTGTTTTGTTTTTAAATTTTCAAAAAATACAAGTTATCGTGACCTTTAGCATAGAAAAGAAAATAGAATTATGGGTAATTGGTAGATTTCGGTAATCATTTCATCTAGAAATAAAAGTTTCAACCAACACTTCGAAGTATAGGTAATATATGTTTATTGAATCTTTCGTTTCTAGATGAAATGATTACCGAAGTATACACATTTCCCATAATTACATTCTCTTTTCCATACTAAAGCTTATGATAAGTTGTATTTTAGGAAAATATTAATGAAAAGTTGTTGTGACTTAACTCTAAGCGGAATAATTATCAAAAATACTATCATATCAAATAAGAGTTGTTAGGAAATTACTTCACCAATAATCTCCTTCTCTTACAAGACTTTTTCAGTCTCTTCCAACAGTGCCGGTTTGGTCTCCTTTTCTTTAAAATAGGTAAAAAACCGGTATATCAATCGAACCAACAACGAAGGACTAATTCGATAAGCAGAGGAGAGGAAAATATGGCTGTTCCTTTCAAATCCATAACCATAAGTCAAGGCATTTATCCACTTATCGCTGGGAAGAAATTGTTCCACGGAAAGGAATGCTGAAAGACGCTTAAGCCTAAGCGGACAACACTCAGACTTAGATTAAGCAAATTCTTCGCGGGTTCCAGAGGTTCAGCCGCATCATCTGGAAGGTCGGTCGTTTTGCATAATCCTAAAAAGGCACGGAGGGTAGCTCGGACGGAGGTAGTTGTGTGCTAATCTGCGGCCGCTAGAAATAAAGAGATGCTCGGATTTAATAAGAGGGGGGGAGGGGGATTATGTAAATGGTGGAATGGGAGGGGGGTAAAGGGGGGGCTGTCAGGGGCAGGCCTCGGGTGTCAGCGGCAGCATTCCCTGGATGCCACCTACCGCCGCCCGAAAATTAGTCTGACTCACCGTCGGCCCCAACACGAAACAGTTTTCTTCCATTAGAGCACTCTCCACGGCCAGCCACAGAATAATTCCATCGGCTCCTCTTACCTCGGCCATCCACAAATATCCGTTTTCCTGTAGGGTCGTGAGGACGACGTTAAAACCATACTATTAAAAGTAGGGATGCATATGAATAAAATATTGATAAAAATAATTAGTAAGTTTATAAGAATAACATAAATGTATAAGTTCCTTTGAGGAAGCAGAAAAGACATGAGAGAACTCAGGATATGCGTAAGAACGGAATTGGCAAGAGCATTACCCTAGATAAGAGCGGACGAAACAATTCTTCGATGAGGAAAAGAGTAGATCATAGAGGTCAGGGAGGAATTCGCCAAACAAGCACAAATGTTAATCCACCCTTAAGTACTTAACTTTAAATAAAAAAAGAAGAACAAGATACAATAAAGAGAAAGAGACATTTTTAGAAATGTTGGAATAGTGGGATTCAAGGGTGGGAAGGTAAATAAAACAGGCTCAAAATGTTCCGATGAGAGAAAGAAGAAACATAGTGTAAAAATGATGAGTTTTGAGGAAGAAAATGGAACAAGATTAAGTTAAATCTGGCTATGGCTGATACATAATTTATTCTCTTAACAGCCTGTATCGGGAATCGGGAATCTGCAGACCTAAGGGTCACCCAGCACACATAAAAGGCTATCCTTAATTGCAGAAAAAACCTGACAGTAGTCTCTGCACAACCATTGGGCTGGAAACTTAGCTGTGTCTACCGTGTAATAAACCCGAGACCCTTCATGGGACGCTGGGACTGAGTACTGAGATATCTTACACAATATGAAGAATAAAATGAAACCTTAAGTCTACACTAACATTATAGGTATTCTAACTATACCATATAAGTTAAAATGGGAGTATATTGTAATCGTTTGTATCAGGCCATTCATAATAAAATCCTAGGGCTCACACAGCCTTTAAAAATTAATTGAGTTAAATATTTGGCAGTTGAGCGTCAAGGCCAAAACGCCTTCCTACACAACCGTAGGCTAACAGATAGTACAGTCTATCTTATGTACTGTACTCAAAAACTTGCATGGATTGTAGTGGTGCATTATTTATTCCGTTTGTACTTTTTATTTGTTATATTTGATAGAACGACGCATATTTTATCTTAGATTTTTCAGTTAATTATTAAGAAAAAGCTGAAATTATAATTAACTAACATGCATAGAACGAGTAGTCTCTACTATTTACTACACTCAAAATCCAGTATGGGATGTAGTGGAACATTTGGATTTCTTTTTTACTTGAAAATTGTAATTTTAATTAATGAATTGCATAATTTTCAAAAATTATTGTTAATTGTGTATAAACTCATTTCCCCAATTAACTTTAAGTGATCACCCTATTCATTCAGTTCCTATGCTAGAAACCTCGGAGTCATTTTCGACCAATTCCTCTCACGGAAACCCCACGTTGCCCAAATTTCTCGTCGAGCAAAAGTTATTCCACCGTTCCAGGCATCTTTTATCACTACCTATCCGTAAGCTCCTCATCACTTCTTTTATCTTTTCACACTTTGACTATGATTGTGTGGCATATAGTGGCCTCTGGAACAGGCTCGAGGAGAGGTTGAGGCGAATTATGAACTGTTCGCTTCGACGTCTCGAGAAGGTCTCATGTGTCCCGCCGTTACGTTGAGTTAAAGTGGCTTTTTCCTTCCATCCGTAGACTCTATTTCCTTGGTTCTTACTTATATCAAACTATCAACTCACAACATCCATCTTACATCTATAGTCTCCTACAATTCAAATCCTCTATCCCAGTGTACAAGATCTCGCCCTTCCGATCTTTATATCCGTTCCCATTACACCCGAACCAAAACTTTTGAGCGTTCCTTTCTCGCCCGTTCTATCTCTCTTTGGAACTCGCTCCCAATCGATATCCGTCAAGCGTCTTCTTTAACCTCATTTAAATCCAAGCTTTTTCTACATCTTCTAAATTCCCAATCATGCTTTATAATCAATAAATAATTTATAGATATATTCAACTTGATCTATCAAATTGATGAACTACTGTAAATATTCCTCACTATAATGATAATATATTTTTTATTATTAGATGATGTCATTTATTCACTTATTTTTCCATAAGCCTATTTCTTTTTCTTGTAAATTTGTATTTTTTTATTTTAATTTTTTTTTTATTCTCTACCAAAACATACTAGTTACTTATTTACTTTCAAGATATTACGTAAATATTGTTTTATTCTGATGTAGGCCTTTGGCCGGATAAATATTTATTTAAATTTGTTCATCTCTGTTATTCTAAAGGGACCTGGTCCCAGAATAAAATTATTTTTCTATTCTATTCTATTCTATTCTATTCTATAATTCAAATATGAAGAATGAGTATGATCGATGGTAATTATTGTCATTATAATATTCATCAACTACTCGACTTTCGTCTTATTTGTACAGCTGCTATTCACAATATTAATATTCTCCGCTAGAATTACCAATCGAAAAAAAATAAATAAACCGATAAAAATACTTCTGAAAGTTGCGCCGACAATAAAGTCGTCGGAGATAGGAGTGGGATCTCCAATAATTTATGGCATCCAAACGCACCAAATAAATCACCCTCACTATAAGTTATCTTTAACCTTCATCACCCTGCGGTCAGGGACGGGGCCTATTTCAAACAACTCGTAAATATCGGTTCTATGTCACAGAAATGTTTGAGAACTACTTAGAAAAAAAAAAGAAAAGGTCTCAGTCCAGTTATCAGATCCATAACACAAAAAAAGAAAGAAAAAACGTTGAAAATCTATTCTTTAATTCGAAGTTACTCATATACATGACTATTAAAAGACCCATTTGGACACGCGGAGTGTATTTTAGTGTAGAGTGGCTCCACTAAAATATTAGATTTCTCTTCTATCCAATCCTAACGATACAAAATTCCCAACGCACCTTACTTTGTTACGAATAAAATGACCTCATGTCCTATTTGTTGCTGATTTAGCTAAATAAAATAAGTAAAAACTGCTCGACTCAGGTTACCTCAACACTTACTAGACAAACGCTCTAAGCTCCTCTATTAATTACAAAATACTCGTATAAATGCGTAGTACAAGACATATTAGGACTTATGGAGTAGAGCTTTGGGACTCCACCGAAATTCCTTTCGTAATTAATCCTTACAATCCAAAATCCTCGTTTCTCCTTTACTAAGGCATCCATCATGGTCTTAATGTATCATTTCATGCTGATTTGGCCTTTAGGAAATTTTGGGTTGTGAGGGATGATTTTTATAAATTGAAGCATGAACAAATATGAATTCAAGTCATAAACTTACTCTTTTATTACGGATTCGAACATCTTACTTCTAAATGAAATCATCCAATGATCTTATTAAGTCAAGGCATTAGTAGCTATCAGGAGTTCGTGCCAGCGATGAGAGATTCGTTCTCATTGGCCCCTGATGAGTGAGTGATGATACGTGTCCAGAAATTGGAATAATGATGACTACTCTAGGAGTCTATTCCCAGAGCGGTGTCCTGATGAATAAGCGATATAATACACGAGATTACCCCTTTGAATAACAATATGCGGCGTGGTTGGATCTCGAAAAAAACAGAAACCTTCCGAGCTCCGTGTCCAATTGTTATATAACATCAATAATTTCCCATTCAAAACATTGTAAAACTTTTCAAATCGACCATTACCTCAATTGATGGTTTGAAGAAATAATTATGAAAACACCCAATTATTTAAAAATGGCATACAATGACCAGTTTAAATTTTACGTATGGATTCTTATTACAAGAAGTGGAAAGAAATAAAATCATACTAAGTTGAACAATTTGGAAACTATAAATTTCACATGAGTTGTGTAAACTGCAATACTTAATAAGGTTTAAGAAAAAAAAAACTGGAAGAGGGACAGCTTTAAAGAAAATTAATTTCACTTCAAATCCATGCATTGTGATCATAGTGAACAACTTACAAAGTTGATCTGAAATAAGAAAAATAACCTGTACCACTACAACCCATGAAGGGTATTGGGATCAGTGCATGGTAGAGGCGGTTTGCCTAAGATCACACTTAACTGCCAGGTTTTCCCCCAAGTCAGTGTACCCACTTTATAGAGGCTGAATGAACGCTAGGATGGTCTATAGATCTAACATGGTCCACACATGACTGCTAACAGATTAAATAATTAATTTGCCACAGACGGATTTGAACCTGGAACATTTAGCACTCTACACACTGAATAACCGGCTTACAAAAACTATTTAACCCTAGTTTTATTATTCCACTTCGAGGTTTATGATATTTTCTGTGTTTTTATAAAATCTAAAATCTTGCTCTAAATTTTGCTTTGAGTATCTTTTCCATGTATTCCATGAATATAAACGTATTATTTTAATATATCTTGAATACATAAAAAAAGCAAAAAAAATGTTATAATAGAGATAAAATTATGAATGATAGTTAGATAGTTGAACAAAGGGAAAACACTTTATTTATTTTTTTAAGAGAAAAATGCCTCTCCGTGGCAGTGCTCTAACCAATTGAGCTGCCAGGGGTCGACTCCCAGTCAGGCAAATCCGTTCTCTTCACCGATCCTATATCCCCGTGTTCTCGCAATTTTGCGATTTATACACGAGGAAGAATGTTCATTGGACATTACTTCAATTAGGATCTTGTTTAGTTAGGTCATTGCATTATTTATAATTTTTTATTAATTATTTTAATTTGTTTATATTTTTATTTTGAAGAGAAAAGATTTGCCCTAGCCGGGATTCGAACCCAGATTGTCCGCCTCTCCGTGGCAGTGCTGTAACCAATTGAGCTACCAGGGCTTCCCAGTTAGACAAATCCGTTCTCTTCACCGATCCTATATCCCCGTATTCTCGCAATTTTGCGATGTATACACGAGGAAGAATGTTCATTGAACATTACTTCAATTAGGATCTTGTTGACTTACGTCAAACACTTTACTTTATCATGCTGTCTTTTTACTAAAAATAAAATTGAAAAGGTTTTGTTACTTAGTACATATACTATATTAATCCACCCCAATTTAAATTTTCAAATAACATTAACTTTGTACTATTTAACTTTTCCTTTGTACCCTTTAATAATTATTTTTTTTGTTAGATTTGAATTTCGATATTAATGGTTTTATTAATAAACTTATTCGGTCAATTGTACGTTACATAACAATTTTCTATCCTTCAAAGTTGTTGTCGTCCGAACTTACTGAGAAGGTTACTGCCGAAATTAAGGAAAGGAAAGAGATTTGTAAGCCCCTAACCTAAGAGGAGGGAGCGAGAATGGGCAACTGCCCAGTTAGTATAAAACAGAATTGACCATAAAATCTAACAAGCCAATCAGCCTTAACTAGACATAAAAATTAGCACCAATTCTTTTTTCATGGTGTGCTTCTTACTTATTGGAAATTAATTGTGAGTATGCATATTAGTAATTAAAATAATAAATTAAGATAATTCCGTAGTAATGAATTAATTATGATAATAAAGTTGCATAAATAAGTAAACATTATATATGTATATATGCTGAAATTTCCCGGGTCAAGTCCGGCTGTGACAGATAAATTATTTAATCTGTTTACAGCCTGTGGGATCTGCAGGCCTTCCTGCGACTCTCCCAGTCTCTATAAAGTGGGTACCTGTAATCTGGGGAAAATCTGACAACCATTGTTTTAGAAAAAATACAGTCTCTACCACGTGCTGGACTCCTTCATGGGCTGTAGTGGTACAGTTTTTTTTCAATCAATCAATCAAGTAAGTGAATATTTTTTCAAATATTTTTATTTTGAAGAGAAAAGATATGCTCAGGGCTGGGATTCTCTTCACTGATCCCATGTTCCCGTTTTCTCGCAATTTGCGATGTATACAATGGGAAGAATGTTCATTGAACATTTTTTTTAATTAGGATCTTGTTGACTTACGTCATTATATATTATTATAATTTATTTTTTGTTAATTGTTATAATTTTAAATATTTTTATTTTGAAGAGAAAAGAGACCGAGGTACGAACCAGAATAGCTCAGTTGGTAGAGCACCACAACGGAAATGTGGGAGACCCAGGTTCGATTCCCGTCCCTGGGCATATCTTTTCTCTTCAAATTAAAAATATTTTAAATTATAACAATTAATAAAAAATAAAATAAAATAAATTAGAATATTTTTTCATTTATCGTTGATTATAAACTACACGGCACACCTCTACTGACACTATTTGTCTACTTATTTTGTATTTAAACATGTATTTTATATCTACCTAACTAATGTATGAGGCATGAAGACATCAATCGTTATTAAAATGAAACATGTACCACTACAACTCATTCCATACATGTTTGAGACTGTACTATTTCCAGGACAACGATTGTGCAAGGCGGTGATTTGTCCGAAATCAAAGCCAGGTTTTTCCCTTGCACCCTCATTGATGGTACCCCCTTTATAGAGGTGAGGTGAGCTTCAGGAGGGTTTGAAGATATCACAGAGTCCATCCGTGGCTGTTATCAGATTAAATAATATATCTGCAATAGCTGAATCGGAACTGAAGACATTAAGCATAGCAGCACAGAACTCTACACATCGAGCTCCCCTACTTCCTAATTCTTATTAAACAATTATAAAAAATATCAATTGTTGAGAAAAAAAAAGATGTTTAATATCTTTTTAAATTTCACTTAGTAAATGTGTTGTCATAATTTATTATGATTTTCTTAAAGGAATAAGAAGTCCAGTTGGCCATTTTCTACTGATATAAGTAATTGAATACAATTAATGAATGATTAAAAAAATAATAATAATTTTTATTTTTATTATTTTATTGAGTATTATTTTTGAAACATAAGTAAATATTCTACGCCAGATCTATATGGTATGATTGTGAATTGACAGAATACTGATTGAAATATTAACTTTTTTAACAACATCAAGAAATACTTGCTAAATCCCAAGTATAGTGATGAAACAGAAAAAAAAATCAACTTAAATGATTCTGCTTTAATAGGTGACGAAGGATACTCTTTAAATAGGGAAACGTTTATTTATTTTTTAACTAATGAATCAATAAATCTATCCTCCGTTTAGTAAACAAACACTAATAGAAAATGATTCCATTAATGTCAAGATAAGATTAAAATGAATTTAATTTAAACCATTCCTTGTATGGGACTTGCTCCTACGAACTGGTTGGACCTGAGGATAAAGTCGTGGTAGTATTTTATTGCATATCTAAACCATTAATATAGCCTTCAGAATTAATACATTAAAAGTCACAAAATTAAAAAAAAAATTTTATCTGGCTAAAGATATTGTTTATGGTCCTCTGAAAATGCGTGCAATTAATCTCAGTGTCTTACAAAAAATGATTAATAAAGTATAAGTTTATTCGCCGATGAAATAGTTTACATTAACCAGGATTGTCAAAATACAGGTTATTAATAACCATCATTTTTTATTATCTACGAGCCGAAATTAATAAATCCCATTTTAATGATAGTGTGTTTTAAGTTATTGAACTGAATTTTAGGCATACCCCTAAAATTACGTCATTAATTTTACAAACATTTATCAGAATCAGGCTTTGTTTTAATTAAACGGGCCAAGAAATATTCCACTTATTTATCTATAGGTTCCTGATCATTTCTCTTGATATTTTTCTATGCTTTATTTCTATTTCTTTCCATTCTTGATATTTCTCATCGATTATTTCATGATTTATCTTTTACTCTTCTTGTCATTCCTATCATTTCTGATTATATAACCTGTTCTTAATAGTTTTTCTTCTTTTTCAGCCCTGGTGATGACCTAAAACTTAAGCCAAACATAAGCACAAATAAAACAGGTTACACTTATTTTGTGTAAAATTATTGACTGTACCCCCAGAATATTCTGCACTATTTTCTCTATCTACTCAATCATTTCAACATCAATGGGGGTCTATAATTTTAAATGCGGCTCGCGGAGTTATGACGCATTTTAATAGTAGCCACCTAGAACATTTGGGTTGCCAACCCCTGATTTAGATAGTAAAAGTTTTAACAGCGCTAAACCTAGTAAAACTGGTATATTTTTCCACTAAAAGAAATACCAGATTCTTTTACTTCAAAAGTAAAGTAAGATGAAAGAGAAAAATTGTTTATGTAAAAAATAAAACTACAACTCGTAACCGAGACCATCTTATCTTGTACACGAAGGAGCAAGATGTGGAAGAGACTTGATTATTAAGGCAGGCATCGACAATAAGAGATAGCATATGTTAAGGAGAAGACGCCGAGACAATATGATAAGATGGGGGACAGGGTCTCTAGGGAAAACCACCCCTTACCAGAGCAAAAATTCCCACTTATTTTTTAAGGGGCCCCTTATTCCCATGGCACATTACTTATTTCTCGTTTCGCACTGCCATGTCTCTGTTTATAAATAACGGCTTTCTCAGACGCACCTCTACCTCCCCCCCCCCCCCACAACGGGCCCTTGGACGTAATATTTATCATCTGAATTTTAAATTTCATCAGGAGAGGAGGTTTTGCTCGGGCGTGAAAAGGGTGGCTAGTTGACGGTGGAACTGTAAAACGGCGAAAACAGAAATGAAAAAACACTTTCTCGACAATTTTAGAAGTATATTTTCATAATAATAGGTATATGTAAAAGAAATAGTTATTTACCGCTTAAAAGCTATTATGATAAGTAATAATAAAAATAAGGGGTGGAAAAGGCATATATTCTTGCCAAAATCAAAGATTATAACACTGCCGTAAAAACAGAATGCCTATTCGCCACTGTACACATTCTCTCTATGAACTATAGTCTCAAAAAACTAGTATTCTAAGAAAAATCATGGGTGCAGTTCAGACAGAAGACTAACGGAAACTGCTATAGAAAATAGATATCTACCAGAGAGTGGAAAGAATCTCGGATACTGTGCAGAAGAGGAGGCCGATATTCTTCGGACATCTGTACAGAACGAACAAGCATAGATTGACAAACATTACTGAGTCTCATATGACAGAAGAAGAGTGAAAAATCTGGAAGGGTTTGTGGATGAAGAAAGGCAAGAGAAGGTTGGAGCCAGTGAACCCATGAAGGAATATTGGAGACAGAGAAAACTCAAAAAAAGATGTAAGTGATCCGAAGAGGTCAGTACGATAAAGAACTAAATCAAAATGAGGCTTAGCTAACCCGAAGACTAGCTGCCGATACCACCAACTTCTACTTACAAACTTCTGTCCATTACAACTCAAAACCAATCATTCTTAGATAAATATTAACTTTATATTCCCCACATAGTTAGGACGTTTACCAGTCAGCTCAGAGCTTATTAACATTTTAGGAAATAGTTCGGTATAAGCCCTCCAACTTCTCAACCTTCATGACGATATCACATCAACTATATTCACTGGATGCATGCTCTGCAATTCTGGGTAGAGTCATTTCCTAAATTCGCAATGCCTTATTTTCGAATACTTTAAGACAGTGTTCATTATTCAATTTTTTACATTCATAAAGAACGGTTGAAAGAATGGTACTTTTATAAATTCTAACTTTTAAATTACAATAATTACTTTAATAAAGCATTTGAGTATTTGATAGTTGAAACAAGTTCTGGCGCTTTACCAATTTTTCTTAACCTACAAAAGCTAAATGGATTATGAGGCACAATTCCATTGGCACTGAACGGTAGCGGTGGCTGTAACACTCTTGAAGAACAGCGCGGTCCATAATCAGATCAAGTTGAAGTGGACGGGCCCAATCATGCAACCGTGAAGGTTGAAGAGGTACTTGAACAGGCTTCGATTAGATTTGTGTCCTCTTCTTCGCCCCCCCCCCCCAAACTAGATCTGCATTACACCACCGCAACTGTCCACCTCCTGGGGTGCGCTCTTGTTCCGTTCCGGATCAGGAACAAATTCCTCCTAATGCTGTTTCGAAACTGGATGGTTTGAAACTTGATGGAACGAGGATGCTCTGCTAATCCAGGGATTTCTGAAGGTCTTAGAAGGCGGTAAGACGGCCTGAGAAGTTCCAACAACCGAATCATCGTCGAACACGGAAGACTGACTGAGGTTTATAAGAGATTATGTACATTTAAAACCGATTTTACTTACTTCTTCTCAGTATAAGATAAAGTCTATTTATTTTAAATCCATAAATAAAATAGCTTAATAATTTAAAATTCTAGCTCCCATTTGTAATCTCTTAAGGAGTCGTTGGTAATGAACCTCCATATATAAAAAATATTCATACAAAGGAAAATCCTAACCGTCAGTGAGACCAACAATGTTGGCCTTTTGCAAGGTTAGTGTTTGTCTTGTGTAATTTTCTAGTAAATTATGAGTAAGAAGTACCACTACTGATTTCATTCTAAATTATTATTAAAGGAAAGTACACTATTAAGAACATTTTAATATCTAAGTCTAGAAAAAAAAATGGTCAGACAAAAAATTCATGATTATTTTTTGAAGTGCCTACTGTTCCAATTTTTATGATTTTTTTTTTTGTCACCTTACCTTAATACAACACCCGTACATATATGATAAAAAATATTACGGTTCAGTACGTGGTATAGAATGTGGCGTTTCTTGGAAAATCGTTGTGCAGGGAGGTGATTTGTCCGCGATCACGCTCAAGCTAGGTTTTCCCCCTGTTAAGGGTACCCACTTTAAAGAGGCTGAGTGAGCCCCAATATACCCACAGTCTTGCCTGCAGCAGGATCTGAGCCTTCACCTTCGGCATTGCTACTGAACGCTCTTCAACTGAGACACTCCGCTCCCAAACAGATTTTTTTTTGTAATTTTTCTGGATTTGAGCACGGCATTTGACACGGAGACTCGACAAAAAAAACTATAACAAATTGTAAAAACAATCGTAAACGAATTTTTAATAAGTTTTAACTTAAATGGTATAACCCGTGATTTTATGACACTTTAGTTCACATAATGCTCTCGTAGTATTCATTCATTGAAGTGAGCAATTTTTTTTAAGTAATGGGTTAATGCAAATTACATAATTTTATTGCAGTTGATTTAACTTAAGAAGATCCTAATTGACAGTACTTGCCCAGGATCGTTATGACGGATTAAAGAAGTATATAATGGAGTTTGGGAAGGAGAAATGAAGTGGGATGAAGAGGTGGGAACGCTGAGAGGCATGACACCTACATCCAATTATCTAAATCCCAAGAAGTCGCGAGCAAAGCCCGCCGGTATTACTTGAAGCACTACTTCATTTGCATCACTAAACCTTCGGCTCTTCCACCATTGTCTCCACGTCCTCTTTCCTCGCCGACAACTTACGGTCTGCCCTTCAACGCAGCCAATTCTTTCCCATCAATGCCTATCCCAAGCCTTTAGTCGTTGGTGTTTAGCCTTACAGTTCTCTTGGCATTAATAGCTTCTAGTTAATCATTCTGCTACTTAAACTCTATAAAAATAATATAGTAGGGAGTAGGTTTGTATAGAATCATTGGCATTAGTGGGATTTTTTTAACATGTTTAAATTCTATAACGAGCGATCTGCCAACTGTGAAGCGTCTGAAGGATAGATCTAGACGTAAATGGGAGGATTGCGTTAAGAGTGATCTGGAGGGTTTGGGTAGTGGTCCGTGAACAGAAGTCTGTAAGCAGAGATTGGTGGTATCGGGATCGAGCCTTCGAATAACTAAGCCTTATTATTATTATTCAATTCTATAACAAAGCTTTAAGTCACAATCGGACAATACTACTGTCCTAAATTTTGTCTATTAAGGAATGATTAGACAAAATTTTATGTTTCCAATGCTCCCTCCATAGCAAGGCATAAACGAGGATTTTTTAACCATTAGAAAATCCTGCTTCCTGACTGCTAGCACACTATCTTGGGTATAGAACTTTATCCCAACCACTACACCACAGGGATAATACCTCAAGTAGTTTTAAGAACTATCTTGCAAACTTCTTGCCAATGCAGGCAACTTTACCAAGTCATTGTTAATAATCTCTAAATATTAGCACTTTATTTGAGTAAAGACAGAATTACTGAATATGCTCATTTTTTGGTGTATTAGAACATTCTTACTAATTAACCATATCTGTATCACTACAACTCATAAATAGTCTCGAGTACAGTACATGGTAGGTGTCGTTTCTAAGACAAGGGAGTTGGTTTGTCTGCCTTGGGGTTATTTGCTCCAATTAACGATAACCCACTTTGGAGGCTGGGTGAGCCCCAGGAGAGTCTCTAGATCCCACAAGGTCTTTCCGTGGTTATTATTACAACCCGGAAACTTCTTCATTTCTTTCAGGTTTGAAGTATCAAACTAGCCGATGCTTTTAAAAATATACATCCAACTTAAGACTTATATTTGTAGTTTCCAAGATGTACGTGTGTTAGGTAGTTTTGTATTTATTGAATTACTTTGTTAATAGCTTACGGAGATTATTGAGGACATTTCTTCGGAAGGGTCTTTAGCCCCAAATATTTTATGGTGGATTAAATTAGAGATATATTGGGTTGGTTTTCGGTAATAGTTCATAATTTTCAAGTTACTTAGATGTAACAGTAGCTATTTATTTCAGTAAATTCCATGAAAGATAATTGAGCCTGTGTTGGAGACAAGAGCGGAGACTTTGTGCCGACCTTGGACGCAGGAGATGCATATCTATCCGCTCATTACACTGACCACCAACCGGGGGTGAAACTCGAGACGAGACCCCACTACACACCGCCTGCTGTACAACAGTTTATTTTTCTTTAAATATTCTCACATTTTAGTGACTAGTAAGATGCTAGGATAAGAGAGAAAAAAATAAATAAATGTATTGTACAGCAATAAAAAGCGCAATATCTCAAGTGACAGTGAAGTCCTCTTATTGCTTGCGACAGAGAGAGGATTCCTTCTTGAGAAATCACCAGAACCTTTGCGGTCCACGCCCACCCTGAGACTACTCATTGTACTTCATGGAAATTGGCAAAAAGGCCAGAACATCGTATCCCCCCTTTACCAATCGGTCACACAAAGATAAGAACAAGTGTCTCGAGGAACAATGGATACCAATCATGCCTCATTTGTTACGGAAAGTTTTGATAATAGAAGAGGTCAGGAGAGTGGGCCGACATAATGGAGCCTAAAGGGTTGCTTACAATCACACGGCACCCCATCGCCTGGACCTCAAAGCAAATAACAGCCCTCCTTCCACCCTCACCTCTTCACCAACCCTCTCTGTTGTGCCAAACCTCCCAACAACATTGCCCCCTAATTATCGAATCTCGTTTCCGGATTGCTGATCGGATTTCCGCTACCTCTTTTGTGAGTAACCTTACAACCCGTGATGCTGATCCAGCGATTAGCTGGGGATGATAGCAGGCTATCTTGTCTGATTCTATCTAATCTATTCTATTTAACCTGCTAGTAATAATATTTTAAAGTAACGGTAATAATCTATAATATTCTAAATGTACTTGTTCCTCCGTGAACTAAAGCTCTGGCTCATATTTTCTGCAAGGTGTGTACGATGATAAGGTTGATGTTTCCTCGGATACGAATCTCAACTAAGCTTACTTCGAATCTCATTTAAAAAAAAAAAGAATTAGGAGATACCAAAAAGAGGAATTAAAGAAGCACGCCCTTAGGCTATTAAATGCAGAGGAACCCGCTGATAAAGGCATTAGCCCGAGAGATAGCCAGGAGGCGTTTGTGATAGCTGCGCTTGCGGTATTTCGAAACCGTTTAGGGTTGAAAGGCTTCGGAGGGGGTTGGTAGGAGGGTTACCTCCGTCTGGCAAGTTTCAAGTGGAGATAAAATCTTATCAAGGATATTCCAGATACTATTTGCATGTCTCCCTCTGCCGAAAAGGAAACAGAATATTTGCCTTCAGACTTTTCCACTTTTTATTGTGTGACTCCTACCGAAACTTTATCAATCGCCGACACCGTTTCCACACTTTTGTCTGTGTGAATCACTTATCATAACTCAGTTTTTTATCAACCTGTTCGACGAATTCGTAAACCGAAATTGCTTGAAATATTTAATATTAGATAAATGATTGAGGTAGCTCAGTGTGTAGAGTGTCGAGAAGCTATACCAAAGGACCAAGGTTCAAATCTGTCTATGGTAGATGTATTATTTAATCTGTTAAAAATCATGGCTGGATCCTTCTGGAATCTGAAGGACCTACTAGGGGTCATCCAGCCTCTTACAGTGGGTACCCATAATAGGGAGGAAAAAGCTAGCGGTTTTTTAGTAACATTGCCGTCTCTACCATATAATGAACCCTTTATGGGATGTTATGATCAAGGCTTTCTTATTACCATACTACTGTGAAACAATTCCCCATTTATTTAATGGTCTCAACCTTTATAGTATGATATTGAATTTATAGATATAGACTTAGGATATAGTTTGCGTTTATGGGCTTCACTTCCTGTTTAATGGGCTAATCCTGCTTTAATAGATGAAACTGTAATTGTTTAGTTCTTTGGTAGAAATTTAAAGCTTTGTTTTCGGAATCTTCCTAGTACATTCTTTACAATGTTATATATATGCACCAGAATGTATATCTGATAATTTCAGACACACTTCAGATCCAAACAGTAATCCTTGATTGGTAATCGTCAGCTCTTATTCTGAAATGGAACTCAAGGAAATATTCCATTAGATAATAAGCGATGTATATGGGGATATGTATTTTAATTGGTTTGAACGATTGGACTACTGATAGAGGTTTCACTATTGATATTTTCATGATCCTCATTGAACGTTGCAACGCCTATGTATGGTACAGTATAGTCTCTTAAAGCATTCCTGATGCATTATCCTCCGCAAACATCTACAGCCCAGGTGAATAGGTGGTTGAGAATGAGTTGAACGTATTGAGAGAAGCGGGATAGTGTCATTTTCGCTATGCAAAAGAGGCTCAGCCAGGTTTTAGTTTAAAATGGAGTTATGACTAATATGTATTTCAAACCAAAAACTAAGAGAATGATACGATTCCGCACCTCAAAGTGTCAGGATCTTATTTTGGAGAAAATTAGACTTAACCACTCATTCATAGGGGCTGTAGATATGACTATAGGGTTTTCTCTAATACACAGCGATAAAAGCCACGTGTCAAATCACAATAGATACAACCGATCTTACAACGAATGGGCGAAACTCCATCGGAAGGGTCAGGGTAAATGTCCAACGCTAAATGAAAACTGCAATTCCCTCCGGAGAAAACGACAGCTAAATAACTTGGACGAGGCTCATTACTGTTTTTACACCGTTGCTCACGAGGGGAGGGCTAATTTCGGTTCCCCTCCGGGCTGCGCTGGGCGTGGCCTCAGATAGATCAATAGCGCTTTAGCTTTACAGCCACTGGATTAAGCACATTCCCCCTCCCATTGGATCAGGTACCTCCCAGGTGATTTTTTCACTGATCAAACATCAACCAATCATGGGGAATCTGCATCTGGGTGCATCCCTCCGCCATCAAATGCCCTCAGAGTGCAACATTGGTCATGACGATGCGGAATTCGAAATTTATGTTAATCCAGAGTTAGTTGCAATCTCTACTAGATTGGACGAGGTCCATTACAATGGTAATCGTCATCATCCAATCACCAGGATATTATTTTGGATAACAATAGATTAATGAGACCAAAATCTAAAATAAAAGATTTTTTAAGGATGTTATTAGATGATTTTATACTCTTTGATGGCATAACTTTCCTGCAGTAAGAGTAGTAAATAATTGCACATTTATGAGGTAAGATATTATTATATGCATATATCATCCCTAGCCTAAGTTTTAAAAATGTGGAAATACGAGCAAGAATAAATAATAATCCCATCCACGATATCATTAACTTGCGATTACAAATATATAAATACGGTTCATATATATGCATTTACTCGTATAGCCCATTACAATGGTTATAATTATCATCCAATTACCAGAATAAAATTTTGGATTACAATAGATTAGGAACTAAATAGAAGACCAAGAACTAAAATAGAAGACATTTTATTTTAAGGCGGTTTTTGGACGATTTTAGAATCTTTTATGGCATAATGTTCCTCCAACAAGACACAACTACACACATTTGAGTTTAGATCTGTAAAACTATCATAAGAAGTTCTAAACATTCTTGATTATAGACTTTTTTTGTGAGCTGTGTTATTCACCTTAATAATTATGTATTGGTGAAATATAGAATTAACAATAATAACCTTATGAGGATATCAAACAATTTGATGTAATAAACCCAATAAATTTCTCGATTTTGAAATTCTGTCTAAAAATCATTATCGTCATAATTATAGTTAAAACTTTCTTTAGAGCTGTGAAATTAAAATTCTGCGTTGGACGTAACATTGAGCGTTGCTTAAGAAAAACGAACAATTTTTGTATTTAAAATCTTCGAGTCTAATTTTTTGTAATACAATTGTATTTCCATGTGAAAAATGTCTGATTTTTTAAGTTCCTCGCATCTTACTGAAGGAACTGATTTAAAATTATTATGGTGTCATAATTTACCTAATGTAGAAGCCATATAGCATCATGGAACAGTTACCTGAAAAAAAGGAAATTTGATTAAAATAATGAATTAGTAATCAAACTGTCTCTTAAATATAAATAATTAAGTAATAAAGAAGAAATTTGGTGGGTCAAAATTATGAATCCAGATGTTTTTTTCGTATTTTCAATAAAGTAGAGTATATTTTCTGATAGTTTGTTATTTTAAACTATGTTTTTAAGCAATTTTATTGCGGTAATATAGATTTAACGTCGTAAATAATTAAAAAGGCGATAGAATTAACTCATATACAGGCGCTTATGTTAAATATTCGATCCGGGAATCACTCAAAGGAGAGCGGATGTCTGTTCAGGCGCCATTTTCCCGGCACTAACGGCATTGGTACAAAGTAATTACAAACGCCCACTTCCATAATTCCTTCTGTGAGACTACGCACTATAACTGATTGAATTAACTCTCCAATATCCGAAGTTTGTGGTCTCTGGTAACAGAAATCACAGGCAGTTAAGAATTACAGGTGCAGAGAAAAAAAATCGAAGAGCGAACACTAAATTGTGTTCTCGAATATCAAGTCTTCAAATAAGCCCTATAATGGTTTCGAATCTTTATGGAGTTTCCATTAACCGAAATCGCCATAACTAGTAAAAATTAATGTGTAGATATTAAATTAATAAAATAATTGAATATTCCTAATCTAAACCGAAATGATATAATCTTTCTTAGATGAATGCCCGTAATTGCTCTGAGGAATGGAGTGCGAAGAGTAAGATAGAATTAAAAAAAAGAAAAAAAGAAGCCTAGAAGAACATTAAGCTCTAATAGACGAATTAGACTAATAGCTACAGACAGCGTACAAATCTGTTTTTAATTGTAGATTCGAACCCCGGAAATTTCGTGGCATTTAATTGAACGGAATTGTTAACGAAATGTAAATTCGTGATATAATTTTTTTAGATACTACTTCAAAATCTAACATTAAAGACTGGAAATAAATTTTCGAAACTTTCGATATAATAATGACGAATATGCGTTCCTGAAATCGGCTATGATTTAGAATATTTGTCTAAAAAGAAGATAGCCTCGTGACCTTCTAACTTAAATCTGTCATTTGAGTACTACCAGAGGGGTTTATAAATCATTAATAATATTTAGTTGTTGTTATATTATAATACATTTGTTAATTTCAATGCATAAATTTAAAATATATCTTTACAATGAACAATCAACTTATTAAAGTTATTAATCTTATAGTTCGTGAAATTCTAAATATCCGTTATTTAGTTTAATTAATGCAAGGCAGCTATCTGCGTTAGTTTCTGTGCTTATCAAAAATATTTAAACACCTTCCATTTCGTCTCATTACATTAATATTTTAAATTTACTTTAATAAATAAATAAATTAAAGGCTTTAGCGAACCCGATGACTCGATGCCGATACCACTAATCTCTGCTTACAAACCTCTGTCCACGAACCACTATCCAAGCCCAAATCCTTCAGATCACTCTTAACGCAATCTTCCCATCTACGTCTCGGTATACCCCTCAGATAGTTTACCAGTCGGTACAGCATTTGTAATTTTAATCATTAAATTATTTACATATAAATTTATAATCAATTTCATTCCTCCTAATTCTTCTGAAATCTTGAACTTATTTTTTTAAAATAGATCTTTGTAATGTTCAAAAACTAATTTTTTAAAACAATAGAAAATCAGATATTTTTAAGAATCTAAGCAAATGGTCTGCTTGATTTTATTTTATAATTGTTTTTTAAAAGAGTAAAAAACCGAGAGTAATGTTTAAATTTTGAGTGTAAAATTTTCAAAACTGTCATTGTCCTATTTTTTATCATGACAGACGAAATAATTATCTCAACATGTTAATGACATAAAAGAGTCTAAATAACTGAAAAACAGAAAATATTACAGTTACCTTTTAGATTTTATTTTAATTTGAAAGGTGAATGTGAAATGTGGTCTTGTAAAAAAAATATAATTATTCTCGTTTAGAATAATTTTACTAACAACAAAAGTTATCGTATTATTTTAAACTAATTTAAGGAACATTCATAAAATTAGCAAATAAGATCTTCATTTTTTAAATTATACGCTGTTCTGTGACGACCTTCAGTGGGTTCTAACGAAGTTGGATCTCTTAATTTTGTGAGGGGTGGTCCCTCATTGAGATTCATAAAGTGATCTTTAATTACTGGCTCGATTAAAAAATGTATATTTCCAAACCAGCTGCCTGGTTCGTTTGTGACGGCTTGCTGGCTATAATAAATATGTCTTCCTAATTTCGCAGCTCACCAGGGAAAAAATATATTGCTTAAGTATATTTAAACATATTAAACAAATAAATTAATTGAAAAAAAGTACGTTTTTTATTATTAAAGGTGCCAAAACAGTAATAAATAACTAACACAAATGTATTTGAATATAATATAAATTAATGCACACATTAATATTTCTTATTTAAAAACTCTTTAATATTTGATTTCAATGTTTTTTATTAGGGTTTCCTTTTGAAGTAACCTATAAAGCTTCATTTAAAAGACATGGAACTCTTTAACATGACATTGTGTCACACGTATTACAGTTATTTTGTCTACTTTTACTGATGATACAGTCCTATTTTTAAAATTCCTTTTTTCACAGATTAACGATTGATTTTTTTTTTAGAATAAGAATATTAAATTAAAAAATATATATAAAATATGTATATACTGTGAATTTCATAGAAAAAATGAGAAAAAATGAGAGTAAAAAAAGGGTATATAAAAATTTCAAAAATATATAAACAAATTACCTTAAGTTTGTTAACCGTAAAATAAACTTCAAAAATTGACAAACTTCAATTAATTTGTTTATACAGTGTTATTATGTATATTTTTTTAACGTAACTTTATGCTGCTATGGCTAAACGGGGGCATAAATTATGCCTTTACAGGAATAATTAGGATAGGGATTTTTTAATTCATTTTAAAAAATCATGGCAAACTGGTATATTGGTCCTAATAAGTTTTTATGCTAACCACTACACCACAGCTCACCCCCACTGCGATTATCTCTCTTGGCCTTGGTATAAATATTTTTTACTGTTGGTACACCATCGAATATTAAATTGTTATGCCAAGATTGAGATATTACCTCAAATTTGTTATAATTAGATATTCAGATCCATTTTATTATATATATATATATATATATATATATATATATATATATATATATATATTTTATATAGAATAGACTTAATGCAAGATGAGCTCGGGTTCATGCCGAAAGTGTCTAATGGATTGCCGTTATTGTTTAATGCCTGCCATTGGCTAAGTGAATAAAATATCCTCCCGTCAACTTCTCAACAAGTTGCTATAAATATTGTAAGAGTGTTGGGGGTGAGATGGGGTTTTGATGCAGCTGCCCGGTCCCGTGGGATGCTGTCCCCTGTTTGCAAATTGCCTCCTCTACTTCTCCAGAGGCTCCAGCATTTTCTCCAGGACTTTCAGTCCCTAAAGGGCTTAAGAAGATTCCCTTAAAGTTTAATATCAATAAGGAGTTTTGTTGATTAAGAATATATGGGTACCCTTAATTGGGGGTAAACAGAAGACACAAAACCCTTCATGGGTTTTAGTGGTACGTTTCTTTTTTTGGGCTCAGTACATGATAGGGACTGTACTGTAGGTTTCCATAAAGAACAGTAGTGCAGTGAGGTGATTTGTACGAGATCACCCTAATCCGGCAAGTTTTTCACCCAATTCAGAATACCAACTTTATCTATATAAAGTTTAGCCTATGCTGGATGTGCCAATCCCATCTTATATCACTTTATATCTGTACCTAAATCATCAACATTTTTCTAGGTAATCTTGCGTTCGGTTTTATCCACATTTATTTCATTTGTTTATTAGCATCCTTCAACCTACACTATAACTACAATTAATGAAAGATCTTGGGTCCAGTTCATGGTAGATACTGTACACTATTTAAGACGGTAGTGCAAGTATGCTATTTGTTTAAGATCACGCTCAACCGCCTTGTTCCCTCCACTTTATAGAGGCTGGGTGAGCCACAGGAGGATCTGAAGATCCCTCAGGGTCCATCCCTAGCTGTTACTAACATATTTAATAATTTATCTGCCACAACCGGATTTTAGACCGTGCCTTTCACTGAGCAACCTCACTTCCTTTGGGGAGCAATACATTTTCAAATTTAATGTAAAGGAGATAGTTGGGGGGTGCAGTCAAAAAGAACACTGAATAAGTAATAAACTTATAATTATGTGCCGACGTTTCAGCCGACGGACTAGTCAGCCGTTACATCAATCAGCTTCTCTCTCCAAATCGCCCTGAAGATGACCTACACTGTAGGTCGAAACGTCGGCACATAATTATAAGTTTATTACTTATTCAGTGTTCTTTTTGACTGCACCCCCCAACTATCTCCTTTACATTAGATCATCCAGTCAACTATTTTCATCTCATATTTTCAAATTTAGTTTAAATACTATTTTATAGTAATGATTCAGAAATATATATATATATATTACCATAAACATATTATGCAATTAAAGGAATTCAGTGTAATAATCATTAATATAGCTTTATAACAGCCATTATTTCAGAACATCACATCGGTGTTCGTTCATTGGACAACCCTGTATTAATTCAAACCCTGTCAGCTAATATGAATAATTAGATATGCATTTCTTGCACATTTATCATTATATTTAAATGATAAAATTAAACCAGGTGAACTCCATAGGGATTGAAAATATAGAATATTCTGGATTAAGCCGATAATAATACTATAAGTAGGTCCAATATTATAAACCCTTCAATTATTAAATAATTAATAATAATACATCTTGACATTCGTGATGTATATTTAAATTCAATTGGTTATTTTAACCTTTTCATATTTAGGTCGGATTATTACAAAGATTTTATATCGTTGATTGATTTTTATGTTTCAAACTATTATCTGGAATAAATAATTCCTTAAATAGCGATAAACTAATTATTTGAAACGTCAGTTTCAACCAATATTGCAGATCTTCTTCAGGGCTATATAGACAAAGATGCAAACAAATTTAAATAAAATAATTAATAGGATTAGAAAAAAATTGTTTTTATTGATTATTTCATTTATTTTAGTTTTTATATATTTTTCTATTCCAATTATTTCTTTTAAATATGTTTCTTTGTTATCTATCCAGCCTTGAAGAAGACCTTTTTAAAGTTTATCGAAATGTTGGTTACTAATGAATAGATGATGACTATTTAAGGAATTTTTTTTTTTACCTCCACCCGGAACATTTTCTTCCCCATATATGTATGTATGTATATATTGTTATTGAAGAACAATATTACCTCGAACATATAAAAATATTTAATATAAACATATTAACATATTTTGTGAAATCAGGAACCTTCTAGAGAAAAAAAAAATGTTGCCTGACAGGTGAGGAACCATCGGCAACTCACACACTAATTTATTCTGATATATGAAGATAAGCTTCATCTAAGGCATGCTAAAAGCTATACATTTTTTGTTTTATTATGTCTCGTTTTCGTTTAGTTAAAACATTTCGTACAATTTAAAGTAAAAGATCATCTAAATTAAATAATAAGCTAAATTAAATATAAAATAGAACCCCACTCAACCGGAACGTTTAACCGGCGGCAAATAAATATATTTTTTGTTTATCACAGAGTAGACTAGATAAAGAATTTACGTTAAAATCGGAAATACACCTTTAAACTAAAATCATCAATAACAATATGGAGAGATCGTGCGCTCTTTGAATTCGGTGAAATAATAAAAAATATAGAAAAAACAAAAGTCAGCATAGGAAAACTAATGTTTAAAAAATAATAATAGCTTACTTAAAAGTAATATAGTACTGTTATTATTACTATTATGTAGACTGTTATTATTAATTATTTTTACTTCTGTAGTATTATTAAAAAATACCTGTACCACTGCAACCCATGGAGGGTCTTTGGGTTCAGTACATGGTAGAGACTGTTCTGTTTCTAGATCAACGTTTGTGTAGGGAGGTGATTGGTCCGAGATCAAGCTCAACCGCCTGGGTTTTCCCTTATTAAGGGACGCTGGGTGAGCCACGATAGGGTCTCCAGATCCCACAGGATCCATTACCGGCTGATAACAGATATAATAAATTATCTGCCACCACTGAATTTGAACCCGGTACCTTCGGGCAAGCAACTCAACGCTCTACCACTGAGCGTTATTATTTAATGAACATTAATTAAAATGTTTCTTTAAACATAATGGACCTTCAATTTAAACAGTTACAACCCACACAACTCAAGTTCGTAAATAAAAATATTTTTTAAATATAATTAAAACTCTATCATTTTTGGGAAATGCTTCTCATATAATGGTGAATAAAACGAATTTATAATAGTTTAGAAATCTTGAAAATGAGAGTGCAGTAAATAAAGTTTACGAAAATAAGTAAAACTTTTATATAATAAAAAATTGTTATAATAATATTATTTTATATACTTATTTGTGTAAAACTTATTGACTGCACCCCCATCCAAGATCCATTAAGTGAACCATTTCTTCATCATTACAATAGTTAACTCATACTGCTTGTATTTGACCAACATTTATCTTAAATTTAGCCGAATGCTTGATGAAAAATGAAAAAAAAATAATTAGGTTGTAAACCAAAATAGTATGTCTTATTCTTAGTTCAAAAAAATGTTGGCTTCAATTTGATCAACTTTTTTTTTCAACACAACAGTTGCAATGTTCGAAATGATAATAGAGGCAGGTTTTTTATGCCAAGAGAGTATTTGGATTTCATCCAGTCACATAATCCAACAAAATAAGTGGGGAAAGGTGCAGCTTCTCATGAACCGTATTCAATTTTGGCAAGAGCGTTCATGCGAATTTTAGCTAATTATCCAAAACTAATTAACTTTGATAAAAATTTATGACATCAATGAATTACTTTTTTTCTGGCCTAGTTATTCCAGAATAAATGTTCGGATGCTATTTCTCTCTATTACATAAACGAGTATTTAGTGATGTAATATTTTAGCGTTCCATAGCAACGAATCTAGGAATTACTTTTATTGGTATTCTGTCGTCGACATGTTGCTAAAAAAATATTTTTTTTTATCTTTAAAACTAATCTATTTTTTAAAAATATATATATTTATTGAAATTTACAACTGTAAACAGAATACATTAAGTAAGTATAATGAAAGATAAATCATGTCCAGAGACAAAAGCAAGTAGAGAAACTATCCAGTGGTAATACTCAAATAAAAAGTTCAGCTTAGAAGGTCACGAGGCCATCTTCTTTTCAGAGGCCTCGGAGGATTATCAGGAATTGAAGAGGTTGCGAAACTCTGCGAAAAAAATCAGCAATAAACGGGACATTAAGGTCATTATGGATTACTTTGTTCGTAAAAAAGTAAGGAGCATTGAGAATTTTACGAAGGATTTTGGATTGTAAGGATTGAATACGAGTGGAATTCGATGGCTTAGTGGAGCCCCAAAGCTCTATTCCGTAAGTCCAGATGGGTCTAATGATTGTCATGTATATGAGCCTTTTGTAATTAATTGGGAGCTTAGAGCGTTTGTCTACTAAATGTTGAAGTAGCCTGAAACGGCGAGCTGTTACATGTCATTTCAAAACTAATCTAAAATAAAATAAAAATATAACATTATTTTATTGAATGCAAAATACTCAAAACATAGAACTGTTTTTGAATTTAAAATAAAAAATGGGATGCTTCGATTTAAAAAATAAAACAAGCTACAGAGAATTCAATGAAAGAAAATTAAGACATTATTCCCACCAGCTATATTTTATATTTTTTGTCTATAAAAAAAACGTAATAAATAAAATTTAAAAAAATTACTTTACTATTCAATGTTTCCAAACAATAATAAGTGGGTATAAGTAATACTAATTCTGATATTTCAATAAGGTCACTTGGGGCGTGCATTAATACTAAACTGATCTTAAGTTCAAGAATATTATTGGGGTACCTCTACTAAAACGTTGAGGTTATAAATTTTTTTTTTTTAATTTTGATCATTTATAAAAAAAAATAGAAAATTATATATAAAACTATATTTAAGAGTTGATACATTTTTTTTTAATTGGTTATGTTACTGCTTTCTTAAAATATTTTTTTCATTCTGCTATTATTGTTGTGAATTGAATCTTATTTATTTATGTAATTCTAAAAAGTTCTCTATTAAAATTAAGTTATCTATTAAAATAAAATATAAAATTCTTTTTATATATTTGGATATTAAACATTTAAAAAAAATTATTAACAAGAAATTATGTACCATTGATCAGGCCCTAAAATCAATAACATCTTTTACATGAAAATGATTTGATTGGTGCTAATATTTTATGGCATTTTGCTATGTTCAAAGAGGCCCTATTACGAGTATCTCATTTTTTTTTTCTTAGTTATAAAATCCAATCTTTGCTTGGACAATTAGTTATCGCGGTTGAAACACGTCTTTGTTTTTTTTTCCCCTCATTATTCTCAAAACGTTATTTGAAACGATTAATTGTATTCTGTGTAAGTAAACTGCCAAGTTAACCGCAAGCGTATGACGCAAATGGCCTTCGAAACATTGAATATGATTGAGACGCCATGAAAGAAAATTGCCTATTGTTTCGAAATAATAGTCTTTGTGTTCTGGCACAAGTCGCCTTTTCAGGGAGTCGTGTTATCAATTCATTTTAACGATAAATATTTATATGCGTAAAACATGTCAGAGCCAATACAAATAATTAATTTTATTGATTAGACCAGGTCTTCATTCAAATAATAATAGATAAGTATTATAATTTGCATTACTATAGTACACGCCAAATTAAGTATAGTTCTATTATGTAAAATAAAATATGATACTTTTCCCACATCTCCCTATAATATTTTAATATTATTAATATTTTATCGGCGAATCAATCATTTACTTTTTGTTTAATCTTCTATTTTTCTTGATCACTTAATTTATAAATATCTTAAAAATTGGCAAATCACAAAGAAACTGTTCCTGATTTATTTAAGCCATTCCACAAAATATTGCACTGCTTTTTTAAATTTAAATTAAAAGAAATCCATGCATCTTAAAAAATATATAAAATGAACTATAGCTTATTCCAATATTCGGATTTTCGGACTGTTATTTCAATACCGATAATGCAGATTAAAAAAGAAATACTGAACTGAACTTAAATTTTTAGAATAATATGGGTGCCTCTACTAAAACGTTAAGTAACTACTGTAGTGGAATTAAATGAAATGTTGTTTAATTGTTAGAATGGGGATTACCGGGTTCCCCTAATTTTTATAAAATTACATTTTATTTGTGTTTTGACGATTTTTAAACAATTAATGAAAAACAATTAGAAAATCAAACTTAAATCATTTTATAAGATTTGATACGCATTTTCGATGTATTTATTATGTTAACTATTTTTTGTTTGTAAATATTTTTTTTCATTCTGCTGTTTTTTTTATTTTTAAATGTATCAATAAGGTATAATCATGTATCAGTACCATTGCTTAATATCTTTAAGATTCCGTGTGTAGTATTTAGAAATATTTATTATTATTATTATTATTATTATTATTATTATTTATTATTTATTATATTTATTTATTTATTAATTATTATATTATTTATTAATTATTATATTATTTATTATATATTTTTTATACGAATCATAGATGGAGCTAGTGCTAATCTGTAAATCTATAATTATATGACCTGACCCAACTCAACGGTTTGTGAATAACGATGTTTCTACACGAATACTAAGCGTTCATATTTAGATTTAATCCAACTTATAATACAAAATATATTTAATTTTTTATTTTAATTTTTATTTAATTACTATTAATCATGTAGTTTTGTATATATATTCCTACTGTAAGGCAGAATGTCAATAGTGTGTAACATTAAGTTGAGTTGTACGGTAGCTTCCTGGATGTTGACTGTTGGTTTAGGATTTGTATGTTTGAGAAATGTCCTGTCTAACGCGATACGGTTGATACCGTTTCTGTTTTCACATTTCCATAGTTTATTAAGTATAATATATTATTTGAATTCACATTTTACATTTATCAATAATAAAAACAAACTAATTTATAAAAAATAATTCCCTCAGTATAACAGATGTGGGGCGGGTTTGATGAATTAAAGTAATTTGTTTAAAATTGATTGAGAGGAAAATGATTTACTGGAAGATCTAATGAGGGAAATGTATTTGAATATATATATATATATATATATATATATATATATATATATATATATATATATATGAACATAAATACATCATATTTTATATTTATGTTCATACATATTTACTTATATAACATTCTATTAGTAAATTACCATTTTAAATTGTTTATATATTACCTGTAATTTAAGTAGGTTTCCGATACTTTTATATGTCACCATTTTACATTTGTACCTTTTCTTTATGTTCATTTTGTATCTTACTGTTTATCTTCTTTTTTATCATTGCTTGGCATTACCACCTTCCTGTACACTTATTCTGTAATCTTTTATTCATATATATTATATTTAATTTTATTAATATTACATCCATCGCTAATTTTCTTTACTTTTCAATATCTGATGTTATTATATTCTTTCTCGGTATTGCAATGTTCTTTATAGTTTTTTTTTTCTCTCATAGCCCTGAAGATGAACGTAGAAGTGAAACGTCGGCACTTATAGTTATTCTTATTTAGTATTATTTTGACTGCACCCCATACTATCTGTATCCCTAATTTTTTGCAAATTTGGATTGGAGGAAGAATTCTTGCTATTGATGAGCAATTTTAACTTCCTTGACTTCCCCTCTTCTCTTATTGTATATATACCAGCTCTAAAATAATGTAAAACAGAATAGATGATAGAGTAGAGAGAAATCAGGTGAAAGATGGTATGAGAGGAGATGGAATGACAGAGTATGGATTGATATTGTAGTCACTATGTTAGTTGATAACTTACAATATGTTATCAGTTCCACAGGTTGTCGCTCTGAGTAAACTCACAAGTTTTAACTTCTTATTCGATTCCATTTTAATATTATCGAAAAGGAAAATAATTGTGAGTTTTAATATTCAATAAAGAGTATAATTATGGGAAATGTGCATATTTCGGTAATAATTTCATTAAGAAATGAAGGTTTCAACAAACATCTTCGAAATGTTAGTTGAAACGTTTATTTTTTGATGATATGATTACCGAAATATACACATTTCACATAATTAAACTCTTATTTTCATACTAAAACTCATTTTTATTACATTTTCGAGAATATTGAAAAGAAAACGAATGAAAATTTAAAATTTACTGTCATTAGTTAATAGTAAATCTAGTTAGTTTTATCAGAAGGTCTCTTTGTATATTTATGCTATATCATTCCCTTTGACAATCAATTTAATTCTCTGGTACAAGTCTAGTATAATGTTTGTTAACTTGATGATATAGTATTTTATATATAAGCTCAACTGATTTTATTCAATTTTAAAAAACATATTGGAGCTACGTAATGAATCGTTTTTGACGCAAAAACTCAGGCGTTCCTTCTCTGAAATGCTTTTTTAAATGCTGGAAAACGGTTTGGGAGATATAAGCTTTACCGCCTTTATTTCTTCCTCTGGATATCCTGGCCGTTTGATATGTGGATTAGCCGAGAGATGGAGGTTGGAGTAGATAATATTCCAGAGGAGCTAGTTGTGCGGGACATCTGCCCCATGGAGGATGAAAGGGCAGGCCAGGTATCCGACAATGGCCATACCCCAAGCTGTATTGTATGTCAGAGAGCAGGTATAAGGACCATTACCTTTGCACTCTACCAGCTATCCTCTCAATCCCTCCCTCTCTTTCTCTCTCTCACTCCCTCTCCTGCTCTCTCTACCCCCCCCCCCTCCCTCTCTATCTATCGCTCTCTCTCCTTCTCTCTCTTCCTCCCTCTTATTCCTCTCATATTTCTTTCTTTTACTTTTTTTTATTTTTGTTCTTCTCTTTCATTTTTTTCTCTTTTTTACACCTGCACTTTAAACCCTTCGCCCGACCCTTTCCAGCCTTCCCTGACGAATCATAATGTACTTCATAATTTCTAACAATTAATAAGGAATCCAACCTCTGTTCTACCTGGATCTCTAATGACTGGCTTCTTTTCTGCCGAGGTTTAACTATGATTGTTCCACATGCCTTGAGCTGGCTGAGATGTGATAATTATTACTACATGCTCATATACATACACCATAATTGGTTAAATCAAATTTTCTTCAAAATGAGTCTAATACCTCAGTTTACTTTGGGAAGTGGAATTATATTTTTCCCTAGTGACTAAGCCAGGAATTGAGGAGAAAAAGGTTTATTGCTTTTATTACAACTCAATTAATTTCAAACATCAACCATCTATTAAAATGAGTTTGAATATTTTATATATTATATACTAAAATATTGATAATTTGAGTATATACATCATAAAAATAAAACAAACATCTCGAGTGGATTCACAGATATTCAAGGTCTTGGGTGATTACGAACAATATATCAATAATATCTACCATAAAATTAACTAAAAACATCAGGATATTTTAACTAATTTAATATTTTGATGTTATATTACTGTTTTTTCTCTAAACCTGATTATTTTGTAATCCGTAATTTTTCTTTAATGCCTTAGCTAAATGTATACGTATATATCTGTCTTACATCATGTTATATGCAATATTTAAATCATAATTGCATATAATTATTGCATGAAAAACAGAAAAAAAATTAAAAACGTATGTTTCATTCATTGTCACCACCGATTGCTTTTGCCGGACACATATATGCGTCAATTGCACTTTAATGGTTCATTTCTTGATTTAATGATTACCGAAATATTCACATTTTTCATAATTACACGTTTTTCGTATAATAAAGGTCACGGTTATTCCTATTTGGGAGAGTATTAAAAAGAAACGAATGAAAAGTTAAAGCTTTTTAAAACGTTGTGACTCAACTCGAAGCGACAACCTGCGGATATATTTTTTCAGTCCCTTCCAACTGAGCCAGAATACAGTTGCGGTTTTCCTCCTCTTCGCTACAAGGAATGTTCTCTCCGAACGATGTTTTAATGCCGTGTTGAGGATGAGGTAACAGTAGATCGGTGCCGCTGTGAAAGGTGAGTCCTGGGGGATGCCAAGAATGGAGCATGCCCCCAATGGCCTAGATAAATTATTCATGGCTCTATATCAGTGCAAGAACGGGAGAGCGGCACCCCACAGCGACAATTTATGTCCGGCCCTCATTTGATACGGCCACCCCGAGAATACCAATTTTAATCCTTGACTTTTCGGGTCCTTCTAATACATATTCAGGTGTTATGCCGCCTTGGACGTGTAAGGTTTGATTAACTGCTACTCTCGAGAGTGCTTCAACAAAACGTGGGAAAAATATGATCTCTACAGCGATACCTGTTCATTAGCGGAAAAAATCCTATTTCCTTCGGTCAGTTCCCTCAGCAGTCTGCAGATGACCACCCGCGGTGGAAAACTGCAGATACAATTTCACGGAAAAACCGATCTAAATGTAGAATCATCATTATCATTATTATATTAAGAAATATTAGTTGATTTTATATACCTACAGACCTGGTGAACGAGCGGTTAAGTTGAATTTAGTTCAGAGATTGTTAACTCTATTGGGGTAAGAGGAACCGTGTCACACATCATACATCATGATATGGACTAATCATTTTAAAGTCAGCGTTTCGACCCACATTTCAGGTCTTCTTCAGGGCTATAGTGTGGTCAAGGGTTGACAGTTGACTACACTGTCAAATGTCCAGCGAGAGACAGCTTTAGTAAGGAGTATCGTGAGTGTAATCGTGCCATTCTATTAGTTTTTATTTGGTTTGAAATCGAGTTGTAATGTGTAATGTGTAAAGAAATAACTCTTTTGCAAGCCAATGCCTGACTTAGGTCCTTATTTACTACGAAAATAACGCGTTCCCGCTTCCCTAAGTACAATAAACTCATTCTGGAGAAAAATTGACTTAACCACTTATTATTTATGTATAATAGGGACGTAGATATGTGCCATGACATTGACTGTGGATGTATGGGGAAGAAAATGGTCCGGGAAACGGTCAAAGAATTACTTAAATAGATATAAACTATTTATTAGAAACGCATTGCTAGTCTTCTTATGGGCTGGATAGACAAGATACAAAATTATTTAAAAATGAAATAATTGGAATGAAAAAAATATCATGAAAATTGTAGTAAATAGTATATAAAAACGAAACTATTGAAAATTAGATACAAAGTAGTAATAATCTAAGCTATAAAAAATATTATTATAAAGTTTTAAGTGGAAAATAGTTAACTGGATAATTCTAAGAGTGGGGTAAAATGACCAATAATTAAACAAAATAATAATGACTTCATTTATCGTGCTAATGCTTTGGCCTAAGATTTAATCCATCTTCAGGGCAGTTAGTTGAAGAATCAAACACCAACTCATCTTATTTTGTGTAATCATTGACTGTACCCCCTCACGACTTCACGCCACTCTTATTATAAGTTTCGTTATAAAAATGTGGGATATAAGTTAATAGCAATAATGATGAAAAAAACATTATATATAAATAAATATATAAATAAAAGTTAGCGGAAAAAATAATATGAAAGTATAAGAATGAGAACATTACAGTAGGTAATAAGACACCATGAACCTTGTAACGTAGATAAATTTTTAAATCATATTTTTTGTTATCATATTAAAAAATGTTTATATCTTGTATACCCAGCCATGAGGAATACATTGAGGGGCTTCTGTAATCGTATGGTTTTGTTGCTGAAAATTTGCTGTCTTGTATCTCAGCATTCGCCTCCATCTGGAATGCTTGTGGTCATTTACTTGAAGTGTAAGTAGAAGTGTTCTCTGATCCGTATATCACGTCTGTATTGGTAATAGAAAAGATTAAAGGCCGATTATTCATAGAAAAATTAATTGAATTTGTCAATCTAGCTTCTGTTCCGCTCTGATTGGTTTCCAATTGATTTCTGTCCGGTCCGCTCGGACCATACTCCATAATTTTTTCGATGGCACAATCCGAAGAGATTAAACAACATTTTCGCTGTCGTCCCCTCGGGTCTTCCGCACCGCCGCTTCTAAAACCATTGGAAAGTTTGAAGGAAAGCTCCTCACGAGAGCTTCTTGACAGTTCTTTATAAAAATGTATACTTAGTATGGCTTAAGGAAGGGTGCACTTATCTTGATGGCCAAGTTTCTGTAAACAGGGACTTTGGGTTTTGACGATTATTTTCCAGATGGGCGGCCCGGGTGAGGAGGCAGAATAAGAGGGGGTGAGGGTTTAAGTCCTGTTAAGGCGGGACCCTTCTTATTAATTCCGCCGGAGGGGGTGGAGCGCTAGGTAATTGTTTGAGGGAAGATTTGCTCACCTGTGACCAAGACCAGCTCTCATTACACGGGGTAAAGCATTGTAGTGTCGCCCCTCCCTCCAACTTACGTCTATTAAGTTTTTGCCATGTTAGCGTTCCTTCTACCTTCTTACTTCTACGGTCCCTTTAAATTAAAAGGCAATCCTAAAGTACCCTTGCGCACGTCCCAACGCTTAGATTCGTCGGTACGGAAATGGAAGAAAGCTATTTTCCCCTTTCATTTTCTTCTAATAAAATTATAAATATCACATATCACAACTCATTTTTTTAAAAATAAACTAATTAAAATAGACTTGTAATACAATATGCCACAATTAAGGGCAGTGAGTACTAGAGATCTAGGACCAAGTCCAAACATATAAACATGACTTTTTAAACTCATTAGGTTCATCCATAAACAATACATAAGCACTATCTGTATTGTAACTGTAGATTAATTGATATTAATAATCAGTTTTAATTATTATTTTTAATAAAAAAGCTAATTTATGAATATTTCTATCGATTTTTCGAATTATTTTTGTATGTATTTTTTTTTTGTACGAATTTTTTATAATATTTGTATGTATTGTTTATCAGAGCAGTTAAAATGAAGGCATGAGTTCCTACATCATTGGCATTGAAATAAAAATTAATGCCTTTTTTTTATATCTTTGGCAGTTTTTATTTTATTTTTTTTTCTCGGTTATAATGCCTAATAGTCAGACCGAAACGTCGGCACAAAATAAAGGATATACGGTCAACCTTATTCACATCGATTTTTCTCAATAGACTTTCTTTCTTTCATGGTGTTCCACATAGATCAACTTTACACAAATTACCACAGGTCGATACCTCACAGTCCCTTTGATTATCATGTCGTTTTGTCCCAAGTAAAGGCTTGTTATATTTATTCAAATATAAAAATAAAATAAAATTTACAAAAGGTGTAAGTTTGCCAGATACTTTTATTAGAGCAAATCCTTGGAACGGTTACTCAAACAGGAACGTAATCCTGTTTCTTATCAGAGCAGTTATGGCACTTCCTTAATAAAACTACAATTATCCGGTTATGTGAGTTGGATTTTATCTTGCGGTTTAAACAAGAGACTATGGTCCCTGGTCTCAGCCGAAATGTAAATTAGACAGAAAAACTGTTAACATCTGTCTCCAGGCGTTAACAAAAAAAAAAAAAAAAAAAAAAAAAAAAAATAGGAGCCGGTCGCAATCCACGGCTAGAACCGTTAGCTTTTATGGCTAGACTCTTTTTTTCTTTTTTTTTTCCATGCGACAGTAGGGGCCCGCAATTGCTATCAGTAATGGAAACGTCTGAGTAATGGCAATTAACTAATAAATCCATTTACGTAATCTCTTTAGTGGGTCGTTATACGCAATTGTTAAATGACATGCTGAGAAATAGTACCATCTATTCGTCTATTTAAAAAGCTCTTTATGCTAACAACGCTGGTAAATCTCTGAATACGTTTAGATTTTAGTAAAAAAAATAATTTGAATACAAAGATGTATTCGACCAATTTTCCATCGGTTGTAAGATGAAATATTAAAAAATAATAAAACGATATTATACAGAAAAGAAAATTATTTAAATCAAATATAACAAACCTATTCGTCTATTTAAAAAGCTCTTATGTTAACAACACTAGTAAATCTCCGAATATTTTACCGTTTGGATTTTAGTAAAAAAGATCTATTCGACTAACTTTGCATCGTTGTTATTATTTAAAAATATTAATATACAGAAAAGGAAAGAAAACTATTAAAATTAACTATGAAAGTCTGAAAATCGTAATTAAATTTACTTATCAATATAATGTGTCATAAAACAAAAATGAAAATTGTACCACTACATCCAAAGTTTTTTTTGCCTTTTACAATATTTTTGTAACATTAAAAAAAAAAATATATATATATGTATAAATATATTCTGTTTATGTTGTTTTAAAAGTTATTAATCCAGTATCATTTTTTTTTTTTTAGATTAAGTCATGTAATACAAACATGATGCAATACATTAATGTTAGTAGGGCGTTATTTTAAGATAATTTAAAAAACCTAAAACCCTATTTTTTTTAATTAAGTTTTTTTTTCACTCCACAAAGAAGCTTATTGTATTTCTCTGTGTTATTTATATTATAAACAAAGGGAATACAATATATTTCATTATGACACGAAATTGATTTCTTCACAAGACATTCATTGAAAAAAATAGTATACCAGTATAGTAATTAATAAAAAAAATAGTATAGTAGGGTAGAAATTAATAAAAAAATAGTATACTAGTATATTAGTATAGAAATTAATAAAAAAAAATAGTATAGTAGTATAATAGTATTTTTGGTTATTTATTAACAATAATAATTTATAATGTTCCATAATTAATTTCTTATAATATTAAATTTTTGCTGAGTTCCACAACCAATCCACATATTACTATTTACAAACAAATTGAAACTAAATATTTTTACGTATTTTATTGGGGTATAATAATCTATGATATACTGAAAAAATACATCGATAATTTTTTTAATTATGTATCGCTGGTTGAAAAATGTTTAAAAAATGTTCTAAATATGTTGTCCATACAATTGTTATTTTTCTTATTTTCCCTCTACCGGCGAAAGAACAAATAATGAGTAGCAGCTGTTTTTTTTTGTTTTTTATGAATATAATCTTTTTTTAATTTATATGTTTTTAAAATGTTTATTATATTGTTTATTTTTTGTCGGAACTGCGGTAGAAGTTTGTATTATATTGTTGCAGTGTAGGGGGTGGTCGTGTTTCTAGTGAACGTTGATAAGGGTGGGACTGCAAAGTCGGTCATCTGATAATGGATGAAGTTGCTCAAAGCAGAGAAGCCATCTTGCCCACAAACTCACAGATTTAGATCTTGTGTAATTGTAACTGTTCTGTGGATTACTATCTTTGCATTGGGTTGCTTAATTGAACTTAAACCTATTTTTTTACGAGCAGATAGTGCATAAGATGATTTAAGTTAATTATTTTGAATATATTTATTGTTTAATTATTTTTTTCAAACGTATTAACATATATCGCAAATATTTTTTTTCCTAATATACCCCTCAGAATCTTAATTTTAATCTGTTAACGGACAGGTATGGACCTTGTGGGATCTACAGACCTTCCTGAGACTCACCCAGTCTCTATAAAGCGGGTAACAAAAATTGATGAAAAAACCTGACAGTTAAGCGTGATATAACTCAAATATTCCTGCACAGTCATTGTCGTAGAAACAGTACAGTCTCTACCATGTACTGAACGCAGTTTCTATCATGGATTGCAACGGTACAGGGTTTTTTTTCCAACCCTTATAATTTGTAACTGTAGTAGAAAAAACGTAATTTCTTATATGTTTAATTTTATCCTGGGACCAGATCTCTGAACAATAACGAATGTGTACAGAAATAATAGAACATACATCTGGCCAAGAGGCAACATAAACAAAAAAAAAAAAATCGGATGGTATTTAAATAAGCAATAAAAAAAAAAAAAAGTGAGTTGTTTTCATGAAAAAAAGAACATGAAAATAACAAAAAAAAAAATATTTGATTGATTAAAACTAAAATCCTGTTTGATTAGTATAAATTACGTTTTTATAAATTATATTTATCAAATCCAAATAAACTGAAGTGTTGTGGGGATTTATATTTATATGAACACTCGTTTGAATACAAGCGTTTCTGCAGAGAATATGTTATTCATTTTTTTTATTTTTGGAGATTCAAATAAATCAAAGCTGTCAGAACCAATAGCGGTTACATATTCTAAATTTATAACTCTCAGGATATGATGCCGACAAATAAAAAATAATAATAAAAAAATTAACAAAAAAACACTATTCTAATTAATCAAAAATCGAAAGGGCAGCGTTATCATTGGAATTCAATTGTAGATAAGATAATATAAAATATTGCTGCATGCTGTTATCAGTTATTGATAGCATACTCGAGACAAATTATCAGAAATGTTTTATACAGAGTTGTATCAGTTAACTTTGTTATAAATTACCAAAATGTTTTCATATTAATGATTTTTCTGAATGATTTTAATGGTTCATTAAAACAGTGAATTACATTTAAAATTTTATTCGAAGATTAATGGACATTATAAAACGTTTTTGAAAATGATGAAAATAAATCTAACGAATATACAGATATTAATGGTCAATATAATATAAATTTTAATAATTAATATTTTAAAATCAGAGCCCTCTTTCAGATTAAAGAGTACAATGTTTAATGTATGCAATTTAGATTAATCAAATTAATAAAACCGCATTCGTCAATTAATTTATTAAACGATTGTTAATAAAATACATAATTTAGAAACGGGCCAAATACATGATTTAGATAAATTAAACAAACTTGTATTCAGGATATATTAATATCCCGTTTTAATTTCATATATGATTTTTATCATTAAAACTATGGTTTTATTTTTGTACAACTTTTTTTATTACAAATGTTAAAAGTCCAGAATTACAATATTATTGAGTTAACAAATTTTATTATTTAAATTTATTTAATTAATTACTAATTAAAGCCTTTACATTATTACTGGACGTTATTATAATATTTTTATAATATTTCGTAAATTTGTATTTTACGAAATCGTTGTTTTGGTTATCTCAACAGGATTATTGTATTTAAATTTAGGCGCTATGATACCAATGTAAAAAAAAAACAATAAAAAAATGATAATACATAATATATAAAAGTTGGAAATAATCACAAATTCATGAATTAACATTTTCTCTCCCCGAAAATTATAGTAAAGTTGTATATTAAGTGTCAAAATCAGAAAATAATAGCTTGTATACCTCATTCTGGATTAATAATTTCAATTACTGTAATAATTAAAATGCGCATCTACTCGAAAAATATGAATATTTTAAAATTAACTGTTAACTCATTAAATGATTTTATCCCACCACGGCTAATTGGGAAATTTTATTTATTTTTTATTTTAGACTTTCCCACTTCCATCTTTTAATTATGTTCTTTAGGAATATAACGTGATCTAATATAAACATATAATTGCGATATTCCAAACTGTGTTACGAAATCATTAAGTGAGTTTCCACTAACTTTTATTAAAACTTAATTCAACCATAAAAGCTATAGCGTAATGATCTAATCACTTCATGGAAAATCCTTAAAAAGATTTAGAACATTATATAATAAAATCCTGAGGACACAAGGAATAAGTCTAGCTATCTATCTATCCATGCTATGGTCCTTGCAGGACATCGGCCTCCTCAGTGATCCTCCTCCTCCACTCCGACCTGTCTTCGGCTGCCCTTCTCCATCTGCCGACACCCCAACGTTCGAAGGTCCTCCTCACATTCTGCAGCCACCGAAGTCTAGGTCTCCCTCTGCTCCTCCTTCACCAGGACACCCATCATCATTTTTGGTTACCTAATTCGTTCCATTCTTTGTACGTGACCCAGTCATCTTATCCTGGCACTCTCAATCATGGCAACGACAACTGGTGTACCATATAGATTTCTAAGTTCCTCGTTTGTCTTCATCCGCCGGCGATCTCCTTCTTTTGTAGGGCCAAAGATCTTCTGATGATTTTTCTTTCCCACATGTTTAACTGAAAGTCAGTGATTCAAAATATGATCCTTTTTAGTTCTATGTATAGTAATCATTTCATAAGGCTTCTGCAATCAGTAAAGAGGGTTATATTTATAGTTTGTCTCCGTATATCGTAGAGTTTTTAAGTTATGAGTATCCAAGTTCTTCACTGTGTGCCTTGAGGGATAACCACTTAAATCCTTGAGAACCATTTTTCGACTTTCCAACATATTCCCAGTGACCATAGAAAAGGTTCGATGCTTTAAGTAAATAATTAAGTTCATAATTATATCTTAGATTCTTCATTGAAAAGCTTACCTGGATCTGAGTGATCTAGCTGCGGAGCTTGCGACAGCGGTCCTGGTGTACCTCCTGAACCAGGAGACCTTACATCTTCACTGCCGTGTCCAGGGTACGACAAAGAACTTGAAGGTGGCCTCTGTGAAATATAAGAAACAAATATTTGAATTGAATGTCAGTTTGGCAGAATAATCTCATGCATAACAGCGTTAGACGAAACAAGCAAAATATGCGAGAGTTAGCTATTATCTTGTTTGGAAATCGTAGCATTTGTTATAACTATAAAACAAACTTTGATAATGTTAATCTCAAGTTTTATTAGTTGAGTATAGATTAAACAACCAGAATTTGACTATTTTTGGATAAGGAAACCACAACAACGCAGAGTAGAGAAATAAAGATGGATTTGGAAAAATTGAACATTACAGAGTCTAACAGTATGAAGAATTATCAGAGAAGGTTAGACGAAGCTGAACTGGCGATCAAAAGAATCGTGCCAGTGAATCCATGAGACAGAGAAAACTCCAACAGAAGAAAAATAAAGTTGGAACGAAATTGGACGTATGTAAGAAAAAATATATCTTATAATTCATAATAACATAATATAATATCTCCAAATGAATGGACATTATTTTATGTAGTTCTGTGATTGGAATTAAGAAAGACGCCAATAAGTGAGCTAGAAATATACACTAAAGGACATGAATAGTTGATTGTAGATACCCAATTAAGGGTACCCACTTTAAAGAGAATGTGTAGCCCAGGATGATCGTCGGATCACACAAGTCCACAGCTGTTAACTGATACAAATAACTTATCTGTAATAAGGGGCCCATACACGGTCAATATTACTGACAATACTGGAATGACGAAAATACTGAGGAGTCGTCACCCTTCAGTATTTTTACACCATACATGATCAATATTACTGTCAGTATTTAACTCATTTTTCATACTTTAATGTAGTGTCGACTCAGGACTACATTTTTAATTTTACCTTCATTACAATGTTTAGAATTATACTTATATACTTTCTGTATATTTACTATTCTGTTATTTTTATGTACTATTATTTTTGAAAAAATTCTAACCAAACTCTCTCTGTATTTTAGTGATATAAAAATCTGAAAAAAATAAATTTAAAAAAATAAAAAAACTCAGTTAACGGTTAGCTCGCGATAAGAACAGTCATATTTATCTCATGCAGATTTATGCCTAATTTTTAATGGATAGAGTGTTCAGCAATTGTGATCGCCATGGCATTGGAAAAAAAGTGGAAAAGACGCTTGAAGGATTGGCTATTGGACAGGGATAAGTTCACCCATTTAAACTTGATCAACGAGATTTCAGTAAAGGAAGAATGAGATTACTTTAATTATTTTCGGATGAATGAAAACGTATTCAATAATTTATTAACTATGATTTCTCCTCACATTAAAAAACAAGATACAAATATGAGGGAAAGTATATGTCCAAAACAGCGGTTGGCAGTTACCCTACGCTATTTAGCAACAGGCCGAAATTTTGAGGACTTAAAAGTTTTCAACACTAATTTTTCCATCAGCCGTATTGTGATAGAAACCTGTGAAGCTCTCATTTAGACACTAGGAAAATTATAATTTACACATATACGTTACATATACACAATTTTTCGTGTAAAATCAAGTTCCTTCCTGTTGTTATAAGAAAAAAATGAAGTTTTAAGAAAAACATTACTTAATCATTTATAACTTTTCAAAAATGTGGCTATGTTTTCATTATCGCATCGGAAATCAGTCGATGCGTCGCACTCAACAGCTACATAATACGGAGGATTGAAAGAAACGGGTATACACGATCAGTAATACTGTCAGTAATACTGTTCCCTAGGCCGGGTTGAACTAACGAATGATGGAGTGAACGATCACTCCTCAATACCCCACTTCAGTACATCAGTATTGCCATTACACGATCAGTATTGCTAACGGTATCTGACTATACTGTTACATTTCAAGATCTTGTATGGGCCCCCATAGACGGATTTGAACCCAAAACCTTAGGTATAGCAACTCTGCCCATTGTGCTACCTCGCTCCAAATCCAGGAGGCATACCTTGCATAAGCTTTTCAGCTAACCAAGACATTTCATATGCATCACGTGCTGTATTCTTATACACTATTAAAAATCGTTTCCAATTAAACGAGTATCTCAACCTTGACATCGTTCAGTGTAGCATCTTGGAACGCATTTTGCAACGTAACAAATTCCCTTAACAGTTCACAATAAATGGCAAATAAATATATATATATAGATATACATAAACAAAAGTCATAATTATTAACACGATTGGAACATGGTAGTAATAAATTGAGAGAAGACAGTTTTACAACGTTCTTATCAAGTGATTTTTATAACCGGATCGTAACCTTTTCCTATCAGGCGTCAGGCTCATATCGTTCCGACTCGAGCGCTACGGGCCATTGCAATCTTTATGACTGATCATAATAATTGAAATTATACTAAATGAATTTATTGTTTTATTTTTTGTTCTGTTAAATCCAACCAGTTTCACATTTTTTGAATCAATAAATACTAAAATACGTCCATCCATTATAATTGTTTTCTATTCATACTCGTAAATTAATATTTTTACGATACATTAAATACATTTTTTATTTTTATTTTGAGAACATTAGAAGATATCATTTTTGGTATCTGTTCCGCAGGTTGTCGCATCGAGTAAAGTCACAAATTTTAACATTCATTTTGTTTCCTTTTTAATATTATGGAAATTAAGATTCCCGTTAGTTTTAGCATGAAAAAAAATGTAAATAAGGAAATGTGGGTGTTTTGGTAATAATTTCATCAAGAATTAAACGTTTCAACAAACATATATCAGCTATAATTTTTTATAATTTATGGCCAACTGTTTTGATTTTTAAATATTTTTATTTTAAAGAGAAAAGATATGCCCCCGGCCGGGATTCGAACCCGGATCCTCTGTCTCTAAATATTTAGTTTTTTCGGCTAACATATTTTTTACTAATATAAGTTTAAAAGAAAAGAAATTTTGATAGACGATTACTTAAACAACGTAAATGAGCGTTAAATATTAATCAAAATTTATCTCAAGGTTAGCATATTAATTATAAAATATCTCACATAACTTTTTAATGTTGAGAAGAACATAGTATTACATAATATCAACTCCATATTCCAATATCCTATTCCATAATATATACTTTAAAGCTCATGATTATTAGTATTTTTGGAGAGTATTAAAAAGGAAACGAATGAAATTTAAATACTATAGTATACTATGATATTGTGGAATACTATGTTCTTCTCAACATTAAAAAGCTTTGTGAGATATTTTTATAATTAATATGCTAGCCTTGAGATAACTTCTGATTAATATTTAACGCTCATTTACGTTGTTAAGGTAATAATCTATCAAAATTTCTTTTCTTATAAACTTGTATTAGTAAAAAATATGTTAGCCGAAATAACTATTCTTCGACTTCAATGAGTAATCGAATTATTATGCAATAATTATTAATAATAATAATAATTATTATTATTATCGAATAATTAATCGAATTTATGCAAACATAAAACTTATCTGGTGACTTAAAGATCGTTCTATTTAACCGAAGAACAAAAAAAAAATTAATAAAAAGACTTATTTTTATATAAGAAATTCATCTTAGTTCGAAACATCGTAATACAGTCGTATACTTGACAATGGAAGAGAGTGAAGACTAAGAAATAGTAATATGTTCTAGTTCAATAACTCTTTCATTTTTTTTTAATCCTAACTTTGTTATAATAGTTGTGGAATATACATCTCCAATTATTTAACTAAGAAACGATCAGTTTTATATTTCAATAATACTAAAGAACTTAAAACTGTACTTAGAAATAATTAAGTGCAGCGATTCGTTCATTCAACGAAAAATGGGTAACTATTTTTTCAACGGGCAGTGAAATTTAAGATGAAGGTTAGCCATACATATCTATTTGGACCTGACGTAATCAATGATAAGAACTGCTTTGTGAGTCATATTCAAATTCGAGCGAGAAATAGCTGTACCGATCTTCACATGTGTTTTGTTTTTTAAAAATAAACACTTATATAAAATGTTTCATTTATTGAATCCAATAGATTCCATTTGAAGGACTAAGAAAGAAAAATTATTGATCGGTAGTTGAACTATATATGTATCTATTCATTAATAGCTGAATAAAATATATTTTAATAAGTTAGCTAGGTGGCAGCAAATGTATTTTTTTAAGTTTGTAACTGTATTATGATAATACAACATAAAAAATATATTGAAAAATATATATATAATAAAAAAATACACATGTCTAATGGCATGAGATAAAGGCAAGTAGAGGAGATACCCAGTGGTAGTACCCAAATAACAAATTCAACTTAAAAGGTAACGAGGCCATCTGCTTTTCAGACGTCTCGGAGGATTATCGGGACTTGAAGAAGAAGCTAGGTTTTAAATGGGTTTGAGTGGGAATAAATTTTATCATGAAGGAATTGATATCGGGCTCGGGACAAATCACCAACAGAAGGGACATTGAGGTCATTATGGATTTCATTCGCAACAAAGTAAAAAGAGGAGTTTACGAAGGACTTGGGATTGTAAGGATTGGATACGAGAGGAATTCGGTGGTTTACTGGAGTTCCAAATCTCTAATCCTTAAGTCGAAATAGGTCTTATAATAGTTATGTACATGTTTTTTAATTAACTGTGAGCTAAGATCTTTTGTTTAGTAAGTGTGGAAGTAGTCCTAAAAGGCGAGCAGTTTTTCTAATATATATTGTTAAAAAATGGAGTTGCCAAAATTATAAGTATTGTGAACTGCTGTTTTAGGAAATAATAAAACCTTTACTACTTATATGTTATAAACACTTCTTTCCACATTCGTTATCCCAAATTCTTCAGTTGTAAAGTCTCTAAAATATTTCAATAGATGAATTTAGAATTTTATTTTAGATTATACGTTTCAAAATCAAACGTGTTTTACTGTATTTTATGTATGTCTTATGTTTATTATATTAGAACGATAAACTTCTATATTGAGGTTGTCATGGGCTTTTATATTCTTATAAATACCAACATTAAAGACATAAGATTTAAAAGTCTTATCAATGATTAAAAAATGTCAATATTAAAAAAAAAACTGAACCACTATAATCCATGAAGGTTCTTGGGTTTAGTACGCGGTAGATACTGAACAGTTTCTTGGACAAAGATTGTGCAGGGACATGATTTGTTAATTCTATTTAACATATGTATAAATACCAATATAAAACATGATTAATGCATTGATAATAGCTATATTCGGTACTGATTATTCTCTAAATCCGTATGCGTCTTTCAAACGGTATTCTCTATTTGCAATTTCTGTGAAGAAACTTTCCAAAGTTATATTCGCTTTCCTTAGATATTCCGTTAGAGTACAGATCCTAGGAGATTCCACGGACATTGGAATTTCCTCACTGTTCAAAAACCCATCAGAAAGAACGGTTTGGACGGACACGCAGGTGGCAGCGTTGAAGCCGAGTCGGCGTACGTGAGAAGTATCCGCCGGCGGAACGCATCCACGATTTCTTGGTCGGACCCCCGTCGCTTTTAGTGACGGTTAACGAGTCAATGGTCCATGGCAAGCAAGTTGGCCAACTCGGACCAAGGTTAATACCCCATGACCGGCACGTCACCTCCGTGGGTAGCCCACGTATCGAAGGAGGTATCCATTTACTTCATTTTGTTTCAATGATAAATGATCGTTAGTTCGTGCTTATGAACCGAAAATACCATAACCGAAAAGATCATAAACGAAAAGTTTAAAATTCATTAAAAAGTTTTTAATGAATCTTAAACTGTCACTGAGGGACCAGAAATGAATCAGCTAATCGAACTTTGAAAATCGACAATTGCTTATTCTCATTTTTTTAAAAGTTATCTGTTGAAATTTATAATAATACAACAAGTAAATATTACATATTACATAATGATATTTCATAAGATATGTTGAGAAAATACCCATCTTTTAAGATCACCTCGGGGGATTATAGGGATGGCGATTCTTAATGCCTTTTGATTAACCCATTCGAGACCGATTGCACACCGTGTGTGCAATTGATTTCCGAGGCTATACGACGGCCTGCACACCATGTGTGCAGTCACAGTAATGTGCAATTGTCAGTTATTCTGAGTAAACTAGTCTTCGAGATAACATTTTTCTTGAACTAATGAAGTCTGTTAAGTACAGGAAAACAAAATTTGGCATTGGTTTTAATTTGTACCAAAAAATCTAAAAACTTATTTTTTTTTTACTTTTTACTACTTGTTAAACATTTGTTCCGCATTATATTCTGTTATTTATTGTTGTAAGTAAAATAACAATTTTATATTATTCAACTATTTTTGAAATAAATTTTTAATGATGTATTTTCATTTTACCTTACATTGCACACCGGGTGTTCAATCCGCTTTTTGCTGTAAAAATTTTCCGAGGAGCGAGCTGCACACCCGGTGTGCAATGATCTTATTTATGAGAATTCCCTCACGAATTGGATGATTTTCATAGTAAACATGTTTTTTTTATTAAAAATGAACAATATAAAGAAAAAAAAAATTCGCTCCTGGGGACAGTTTTCGAAAAAATAATCGTCGTCTCGAATGGGTTAAGCCAGACCAAAATGTTTTTTTGTTTTTTTAAATTTTTTTATTGAATTGTACAACTGTAATATATACATCTAGTACAATGGCTTTAAGAATAAATAAACTGTAAATAAAATTACACGTGTCATCAGCATACGTGGAGATGAAGGTGTTAGGATGGGTTGAAATGTCAGCTGTTTATACTGTGTAGAGGAACGAGGATGCTACCTTGAGGAACGCCAGCAGACTGGGAATAGAGGGACGAGTAGAAACTTTTATGACTTACTTTAAATGTTCTGCCAGTTAGAAAGGAGCGAATGATTAAAAAGTATGTAGGAGGAAGAAATTGTCGGATTTTGTAAAGGAGACCTGGGTGCCAGACTCGATCAAAGCTGACCAAAATGTAACATTGTTTTTTCGAATTATAACTGAAATTTCTAGTTCTAACAAGTAATTTACAATTATTCAAGATTTCAACCCACCCTTTAACGCCAATTTATATAATAAAATAAAAAGTTTTAAGGTAGAGACTAAAGCAGCAAATGAAGGCGATTTGCCTGTAAATTGACCCAACCGACTGGTTTCCTCCCAATTAAGGGTACCTACGTTTTAGAGACTGGATGAACCCAAGTAGGGTCTGCAATCTATAGCTGTTGAATAACTCATTTATTTATCTCAGTCGGATTTGAACCCGGAGCCTTCAGCATTGGAACACAGGAAACTACACACTGAGCTTCTCCACTCCTGTTTTTATAATATTCGTATAAACAATAACTTAATATAGACACCTTATTTTTCAGTCCTCCCTACTAATATAGAAGATTGATTAATATTTTGCAGTATAATAAGTATTAATATAAATGAATTTATGAATGAAGTTAAGATGTAACATATTTTTAAAAACATCTTATAGCCGTTTTTAGATGAAGTTATTTAATTTTTTTATTTTTATTTTGTTTTAACAGCTCGGTCGTATGTTTAAAAAAAAAACAGGAACCACATGGATTTCCTTCATAAAATTCCTGTGAAACGCCATGATGAATTTATTAACCATCAACCCGTTTATTGCAGACATAGAAAATATAAGGATACTTCCAAGGACTACATGACATGGAATGTTCGTACACATAAATAATATTAATACAAGTACTAATAAAATATTAATTCTATTAGTACTTTCAAGTCGCCCGAAGCATTGCATGCGTCCATGGCAGCTGCTTGTCTGGTTAATGTGTTGGAATATCACAAAGCCCTGAAGCATTACGTCCTCACGTCGGCGATGCATGACAATATAATGCATACATTTTACATGTAAGGAGGTGTTATATATCAATATGTTTATGTATTCATGAGCTAGAGTTTCAAGCTTCGATTTTGGTACGGAAATGTATCATGTTATCATTCAAAACGGATATTTCAATAATATTAACTATTAGTAATATATAATAGAAAAATCTGTAACCGTTCCCCGGGATATTCCATTTAATGTACACAAATTGATTTATTCATAATAATATAAAGATAAGAAATCAATAAAAATTAGCGAAATCTCATAAAGAGACATATATTATAATTGGATACAATAGTAACAATCCCGACAATCAAAGCCTTAAGTCTCGGTAATACTGTAAAAAAAACTTAACAGACAACGTTTCGGCAATTCAGGTACCATTAAGACATATACTAAAAGAGACATAAATTAAAGAGAAAGTACGACACATCTCACATTAATAGTCCAACCAGACTCATCAAATAGAAACCAACCTTCTTCCTTCAAGACGGTCCACAATTTCTAGCTGAATGTTATAGATTTACATTACTACATCAAACTCTGATTTCCGAGGTAGTCCTTTTGTTAGGGCCACAGAAGTCTCTCCCAAACCCTGAGCAGGATGAGAAAGTATCAGGAACATTTGCCCTTAGAAACACCAAAGAAGATACAAATAATACACCGTTGCAGGTAATTAACTAAGGTTACAGCCCAAGCAGCGAAGCATAGAAAGAGAGAGCCCATGATGGCCATCCTCTCCACCATGCTTTAAGTTTTGCGAACCCATAATTCGTTTTTTTCGAGAGTAAGTTACATAAGAATTAAACAATTTCAGCGAGACACTGAGTTGAAAACGAATTTTATGATCAGGAACCTGGAAAGCTAATGACTGGAGAGATGAAGAACAAGGTGGGCGGGCATAATGAGAAATCCTGGTACAAAGAAAAACATAAGTATGACAACGCACACTTCAACTTAGATGCAAACCGTCTGCAGAATGCAAAAAGCGGAGTACATTTTACACGAACATTTCTCACCCAATCAGTTACTAGAAAGCATAGGTTATGCAAGGTTCCAACTGGTTAATGGAAAAAAATAAGCCCTTTGTATTCTAACCTTAACCCAATGATAATACCATCGCCTCAAAAATATTGTTTTAAACTTTGCGGAGTGAGAACGACAGTGAAGAATTACCCGCCATTATAAATGTATATATTTAATATATACATATGTCCCGCTGATTTGGATTTTTATAGCTACCTGTGCTCATCTGTGAATTGTATTTTACATTAAGTGTTATTTATTGGACTCCGCGAACGCACTATCCACATTTATGTTGCATACAAAAAAATTTTCAGGGAGAAATTCTGCGACCCGCGGAACTGATATCCACAAAAATGATACTTTAATCGTAAACTATAAGTTCAACTTCTTTCACTAAAAGTTTAAAATTGTATTTATTCGCTAAGTTTCATGAAGAACATAAGAAATGCCAATAATACAGAAATTTATAGCAAGAAAAGTAAACCAGATCATCTCAACTCCGTTACACAGCAAAGAAATCGATTCCATATTCCGATAAGGTAGTAACAATTTTACGGCGTAACGGTGCGTCTCCACCGGAGCGGAAACGGACCAGAGACTCTTCTATGAAAGAGAAGACAGCCACCGATGTTTCTGTTCCATTGTTATGAAGGATGATGACCGGCATGGAAATTAGAGCCAGCCCGTAAAGAAGAAGAAAAAAAGGGAAGAAGAAACCTCAAAGCGGACCAACAATGTGGCCGGAGAGGAACCTTGTTTCCTAATTTTACTGCTAACTAATTATCGCGGTTTAAAAAGGAGAGTTGGACTTTTTTGTCCGGCTACCAATAGGAGTGTGATTTACTGCGGGGGCACGCTACATTAGCGATATGGGGAAGAGCCCGTCCCGCTTCAAATCCGGGAATTACGGCCCACTATATTGCTTATAAGTGCCATGAATCATAGGAAACAGGAGGGTCCCGGTCCGTCGGGGGACCCAGGATCCCTGTTCCAGATAGTCCGAAACATAAAATTGAGGATATCTGAAACGGCATCAATACGATCCTTAAAAAAAAAAGTAAACATAGGGATCGATCTGAATCAAACGTTATAAATTACCTTGGAGAGACATTCATGATCAGTAAAATTTAAGTAACGATTTGCATATTATCAATTTTCCCATTTCCAATTTCCAGAAACCCATTAACTGGGCTGGTAGTCAATTTTTCCTTCAATATTTGTCCATAGTTTTTTTTAATTTGCTTTATTTCTTATAAAAATAATAATTATCATTACTAATCATACAATCCCTCATAACCAGCCTGATATTTAGCTAATCCGAAAGGAACAAAAATGTGTGAGTATAGTTGAAATAGGAGTAGCGGCATATGACAGCGTAAACAAGGTGGTTGCCGAAAAAAATTAGAAAATATCAGGACCTGCAGAGGAACTAAAGCAATTATATAAGTTTGGCAAAGCAAAATTTTTGCAGTTATATAAAAAAATGGATTGATTTCGGAAATGACGGTGAACAGTATAAAATAATTGTAGTATTCTGGAATAAATGCCGAAAGGAATGTTTCGTGGACCTGTGTTATCTTTAGAATAGTGTGTGTAGTGTGTAGAAAAAATTAATTTTTCTAGCCTCACCCTTAACTTATGTCCGGGTAAGTGCAAGTTTAAAATAAAATGCCATTACCAGTACAACCTATGAAATGTTTTCGATTCTCTACATGACTGTACTGTTTCTTGGACAAAGATTTTGCAGAGAGCTGATTTGAAAGTGATAGCACTCAAAAGCCAGGTTTTTGCTCCAATTTATAGAATTTGGGTGAACCCAAGAACGGTCTGAGGATTATACAGTGTTCATGACAGTAACAGACTAAAGAATTTTTCTGCAACAAGCGGATTTAATGTAGTAAATATGTATCTTTCTTAAAAGTCGTATGACAATGGTCATAACTCAACGCTGAAAAAACCCCGATTATCTTCCTCATATTACTTTGCATCGCAATTTTTTTTTAGTTTTTTTTTTGGGTAGGAGACAAAGTGAACATTTAGCTACCTTAAAAAATAATAACAGTGTCATGCTAAACACATACTGACGTTTATAAACATCCAATCACAACCAATCAAAATTCATCCATGTTTCGTCTCTGAAATCTGATACGGAATATTTGCCCAATTGTGATTAATCGCCTGGAAGGAGGTCCGACGTCGGGCCAGTCAAGATTCAATTAATTAACCGTTCATCAAGTCCCTAATTAAAACTAACAGTTAAGCCGGCGAGGAATGCGGATAAGAGTAGGCTAGGACACGAAAATCATAGGATCCGCCAGCCGGGTCAACCAAATTAACTCACTGTCCCCCAACATTTGTTTAACATTAATTACCTATCCGGACGAGTGTTATAATTTATTCATTTTAATTTAGTGGAAGAGCTAGCAGGTGGGATACAAGCGACTATGGAATGCCTGGCTTTATTCATGAACGAGATAGCTAACTATAATATCTTCCCTTTCCATGCATTTTCAATGAGATATCAACCGTGCTCTTTTTTCATAGTGAGGCTTCCGTTTATAGCGATCTCGTGCCGCCTTCCATGTGATCTCGTGCCTCCCCCTTCGGCTGACCTTACCGAACCGACCCAATCTAAATTCAAATTGCTCGCTTACGGGCCAAAGTGTCGGAACATTACGGATCAAGTTCAAATTTGGGGGTGTAATTCGGATTTGTAAGGTTGCCTCACCCCCCCCCCCCAAACCTCCTTCTATGTAAACGGTGGAAAAAGGGGCCTTAAACGCACTTCAAGGATCCTAAGTTCACATAAGGTAAACAAGAGACCAACTAGGGTCCGAAATGGTATTTAATAATTTGTTTTTAACTATTTTAGTGCAACCATATTTCTTTTGGCGTCGTTTCGAAACTGTATGATTTTACAGTGAAAAAGAGGCTTTTAGTTAATTGTATTAAATGACATACTACTCTAAATATTAAGTATTAATTTCAGACGAGGGTCAATTTTATATTTAGGCTTGTGTGATAGTTAATTCAATAATGATAATGGTGATTATGAGAACAATAAAGTCTCAGAAGTATATACATACATATATATATATATATATATATAAAATTTAATAGCATATAATTATTAAGGGATCTTATCGCGAAATAAATACAAAATAAAAAGAACATACAATTGCATTATTCAAAGATATGAGTACAAAAAATATCATTTTATTAAATGAACATTAAAGGTATTTCAATGTAAAATTGAAAAAAATAAATAATAATTTAATCACTTATTAAGTTATTAATAAAAGCAATGCACGTCTTTATCAAAGATAGAAATAAAATATATATATATGTTCGGGATAAAGTAAAAAACTGTTTATCGATTGCAAAATCCTATCTATTGCAATATATTTCAATGTTTTAAATCGGCTTGTATATTTTTAATAAGTACACATTAAATAGCAACCAGACAATTTATTTTGTCATTAAACATCATATTGGATCAAACATCACATAATTTATAAAGTTTGAACAGTCGACTGAACTTTATCCAAAATTTTAATTTATTGCTTTCTATTAATGTCGTAAAATATCGAATTATCAGTATAAACAATTCGACTAATACGGATAAGACATACATTATATTCAAGACAATTTATTTCATCATTAAGCACCATAGTCGATCAATCATCGCATAATTCATAAGGATTAAACATTTAAATGCACTTATGAATTAACGTGCTCTTTAAAGCACTATTTTTTATTATAATATTTATTTATAAATGAGAATATCTTAACCAAAAGAAGCAAGAAATAAAGAATATAAATATTTGTAAGGCTGTGGCTGTAATAATTCATTTTGGATGTGAGGGTTTGCCCGGGAGCTGTGTAGGCGACACGCCTAACCAAACATCGTCGAGTATTTTCGTCTCGAGTGTTTGAGCTATGGAGGGGCTTTTGGTAATTGTAAGCGAATTACGATCTGTTATCTCTTTCATCTAATACATCTACCGTGACATAGATGTATAAGGGTTACACATTAATAATGAGCAAAAAGGTAAAATAGTCACGTTGGGTGTTAGATAAATAATTACTTAAATAGAGATCAACTATTTATAAGAAGAGTCTTGGGTTGAGTATATGATAGAGACTGAAATGTTTCTTGGACAACATATCCTAGATCATGCTCAACCGCATGATTTTTCCCTTATTTAGGGTACCGACTTTATAGAGGCTAGGTGAGCCCCAGGAGGGTCCCAGATCCCAAAGGGTCTATCCCTGGATCCCATTAAATAAAATCTGCAACAGTCAGATTTGAACCCGGGACCTTCAGCACGACAACTCAGCGCTCTACAACTGAGCAACTCCGCTCCCAAATAAGTAAAATAGCGTATAAAAATTAAATTTTGGAGTAAACAAGATATTTCTTCCGTACTTGTTTGGTTGTGAATGTTTTTTATTGACTTAACGTCACTCCATGTCACTAAGGCAAATTGGATGACAGTGGTTACTAAATTTTGCCTATCCAGTTATAATTAAGATAAGGATCTTTGACGAGTACACCGCACAGGCTCAATTATTACAATTCAACAGTTCATATTTATCTTAATGGATTCCCAGCACATACACTGCAAACCCAAACATCTCCGTTGATGTTAAAACTGTGTTGAATTCAAAAGGGATATATTTTACACCCTAACCGCATAATACCCGAACCTAAAAATAGCAAACGTCCTGTTCTAAAAGAGGAATGGACATCTGGTCCGCTACTGGCCAATGCTTTGTGGAAATGATTTCCTCGGAAATTCCAGAGCTTTTCTTATATTTATTTTTAATTGTTAATTTTTTATTATTGTGCAACCTGGAAAAGTTTAGTCGGATAAGGTAGGAGTAACGATCAATTACTGGTTTCTTTGCCCCTTATCACCCGGAGGAGGTTTAAGTTGTTATCATCTAATGGTTAGTTGGTCGGGGAGGTTCCACAGAAATCCGGCTCTATATACTTAACTTACTCACTGAACAAACTGATAAGAGGCTCCCGGTTATCAATGAGAGAATATAATTTACAAGATCCGGTAGCTGCTCCTGTTTGTTAGAGATAGGACTCAGTTTACCTTAGCATAGCTTGTTTTAAATCTTGTTTCTCGTTGGATGAACCGGTAAAATTAGTATGCCTTTACCGTAACTCGAACCCTTACATTTCTTCTTCTTTCTGATTCCTTTTTAATTTTTCATCTTCGCTATTACCTTGTAAAACAGTCGACGCTCGTTCTGATACAGAAAGAAGTAACTTACCTAATCGTTTAACATTCAAGTCTGCTCTGACTTGCATTTCAAACCAGAGTATGAATAACTCATCTATCTATCCTCTACACACATAACTAAGATTCCGGTACTACGATCCGGATTCGGACAGATGGGAAGAGCCTTCGCGGTGCGTGCTGTTAGGCAATGTGGTCGCCTAGTGGGGGATGCAGGGGGTGACAGATTTAATTATTTCAAGGAAATGAACGTGTCTCGAATACATGAGGGGGAGGGTGAAACTATGGATGTGAGGAGGAAGAGAAAAAAAAAACGAGATTGATATTACGCGTCAAATTGATTGGAGCTGAAGAGCGTGGTTGAAACGTGTGAATCTTCAATGAGATGGTGTAATATTTTAAATGACAATGCGTGTAATAACATACATACATTCTACAATCCGTATACTGTGGTATATAAATATATATATAGCAATATAAATATATATATATATATATATATATATATATATATATATATATATTGCTAGTGAATCTATGTATAAAACAGGTATTATGGAAAAAAAATAAAACCAAAAAAAACAAAACATATTTGACTTAATGATTCAAAATGCACCAAAACTATATGATTTGTGAAGCTGTATGACCCTACAAATAGTTATTTATACATGTTTAAAAAAATGAAAAAATAATTGTCAAAACTTTAATCTTCTATATAAGCTTCTCTACTATTATTTTCGCTCATCCCGAAGTGGACGTATAAATTGTTTTCAATAAATGAAATTCAACAGTTTAAATATATTTTTTTTAAAATAATTCATCCGGCTATGACAGTTTTGATTAAATATTATCAGAAATAAATAAACACCTTAAATCTGAAATTAGATACATAAAATATCATGAAAACATTTCATAAATATCAAGTATTATATTAAGACATAATTAAACAGCTTTTGACTATTGTATCCTTAACGTTTTTTATAAAAATATTTTATTCTGTTCATCTGTTGCTTATAAATAAAACAGTTAGTTGCGAAAACACGTTATAACAAAAATATAAACCTGTAAAAAAAAATTGAATGAATATTTTATTTATTATTATTAAATAAGTAAGTTATTTATTATTATTTCGAACATAGAAGTAGTATTTCGTGTATGGAACCCAGAATTTGGGAATAGTAATGAAAAATATATAAGCTCATTTTTTTCGTCTACTATCTAGTGGTCCAATCCGGATAGTTCATGAATTTCTAATTTTCCATGAAAATATTAACAATTATTACAGTTCTTAATCAGTGATAGGAGTTGATTTCGGAAGGTATCAGATAAATAATAAGGCCAGTTCTAAGGGAATCATTATGGCTTCTGAAATACCAGATATAAGTGAAGATTTTTTGAAGATATTGAGTATAAAGGTTTTAGTTCGAACATCATACATCATAGTCCACCACATGTCTTTTGGGGATAAAAAAATTCGGCGTAAATCAGTGAAGACACGAAAGGTATGTTAAGCCTAATTTTAGGTTAATCCTAATTCTGTTCTGTCGGGATGGAAAACTGATGAGAGCTCTGAGCTGAGTTATGTGTGGCGCGTTATATTAGTCCGTATCCTCTACAGCTTCTATATCGGGAACGCAGGGGTCTGCTGGACACAGGAGGCAGTTTGGCCATTCGACACGTCTTGTCCGTCGAGCCGAACCAATCGAAAAATCGTTGGTGTGTGAGTATGCGGGGGATAACGGATCGAAGTGGATTATTTTTCGAGTACTGATCTGAAAGATAACAATTGTGAATATGTAGGGCACGACGTAGGTTTTAAATTTAAAAATCTCGATGGATCCAGACAATATATGCTTACAAAAAAAATTAAGTAAGTAAAATTATTAAAGAAATCTTCAAAACAAAAAATCTGATGTTCTCTCTGAAGCAATTTTAAACATTAACACCTTCAGGAAGAAAAAAACGAAACACACAATAGTCGATATAAAAAAACAGATTAGAATTGTTTGCCAAATACTTGGGGACATATAAAAGTTTGGAGCTGAGAAAAAAAATCATTGAATGTTTTTTTTTCAATTTAATTCACTAAATTGGATGTTTAGTAGGGTTGTAACTGAATTACAGTAAGTCAAAAACATTATTTTGAAAAAAGTTCTTTTCTTCTCTCCCATTTCTCTAGCTTTCTTTACGCATGTTTTATCTTCCTTTCCTGAGTCCACAAAATTTTATTATGATTGAAGACACATGGGGAAAACCACGTTACTCGATTTTTTACTCAAAATTGATTAACAGCTGTTTCTAATAGATTTGTTTAATGGCGAACATGACAGTGTTATCAAAACAAACGAGTTCAAAAGCCTGAAAACGACTAAATAAGAATGGGAAATGGGTCCGTAAATTTGAAAAACTATTTACCCGAAGATCGAGGCAAGGTGGCTTCCCGAGTTGGATTTCGCGCCCTTCATTTTCAGATTGATAGGACTAGCAATCCGCTGGACTTTAATAAAAATAATAATAGTGATTCCAGGTGAATTTCGCAGACCTGAGCATTTAGGAAAAAGTTAGTTACCTCGTTTTCACTCAATAGTGTTCTAGGAGCTGCGAGACTCTCATTTTTATATCTAATGCATATTATTAAATTCAGTTATTCGGGTATATTAAACCATTTTTAATGATTTTTTTGGGGGGGGGGCTTTGATTTATTCCCTGAGTACAAGAATATTATTTTACCTGAGACGCTTACGCATTACTCCTTCCTAACTCTAAGCGTTGAATGTTAACAAAGACAGGAGGGTTTGTAAGAGCGGGTGGAAGCGTAGGTATAAAAAGCGCTATGAAGCTGTGAGCAGATGGAAGTGGACAATGGCACACCTCCGAGGCCCGAATTCCAACCTGACCGGTCTAACCACTCCCTCACCTCTCTCCCAGATTCACTCCACACATTTTTAAACCAAATAAATGCCATATTATTATATATAATACTAATTCATAATGTATTCGACCATTATTATCCTGTACGGGGTGTATTTGTATCCGAGTAGATGAAATTCCGATCGCATTACCGCCAAATCGAACACTTTCGATTTTTTTTTTCTGTAATAATAATATAGGGCTGCGAATGGTCCGAGTGGAGGTCAAAGAAAGAGTTTCTTAAATAGTTAATAAATTATTATTCGAGAAAAAATAAGACGAGGGTAGCCAAACAGAAAGATAACAATTATATTTTAAATTAAAAAATAATAATATAACCAATGATTTTTTGAATGAAAGTAAAAAATAATTAGTAACACAACTGTATTTTGTTCAAATTAATTAATTTATGAATTATATTCTCTGGAGATATAAATCAAGCATTATTAAATATATTAGAGAAGAGTTGGTCGACTGTATCTTCTAATATAAGGAAGAAATAGTTGGGGGTGCAGTCAATGAAAACATCAAAATAAGTATAACTTATTTATTATGTGCCGACGTTCTGATGTTTTCATTGACTGCACCCCCCAACTATTTCTTCCTTATATTATTAAATATAAATTGGTTTTGAGTTAGAGAATAACGGTCATATTTTAGAACATTTTTTCCAATAATAATAAATAAGACGGGGTTAGAACTCAAAATTAAATTTTAGGCCAACCCAAAATATAACAATTATTTTCTAATTTAAAAAAACAATATAATAACCCATGATTTAAAAAAAAATTAAAAAATTAATTAATAACATTAATGTGATTTCTTTAAATTAATTTTTAATTTATGAATTACATTTGCTTGGAATAAAAGTAAAGCGTAATTAATTAATCATTTGTTTTGAGTTCAAAAATAACTAATCACCTTTTTTAAAATTTGTTTAAAGCATATATCTAAGAAAATACATTGCGAAGGCATATAGGATAATTTTATTTTTTGCAAGCCCCAGTTTAGTGAAATTAGCAGAATAACTGATAAATCAAAAAGTTTATAGCTATAGCCCCGGTGAACAAGTGATTGAGTAGAATTTTCTTCAAAATATGTTTCTTTTCCTAGTTGAAACATGGAGCTATAGTAATAAGGAATTTATATTGTTTTTTATGAATTACAAAACGTTTAAAAACAATTAAATGAATTTCTACGACCAAAAAAAAAAAAAAAAGTAAATCAATTTTCTGAAGTTAACGGAATAAAAAAGAAATAAAGAAAATCATATTAAATAGTAAAAATAAAATATCCAAGCTAAATAATTGAAATAACTTAATTCATTTATTATCTTTCGTATCTTATCTTAGTTACACTTTTTCTTTTTTTTTTCTTTGCTACTAAATTCTCTAAAAATCTTATTTTTATCTTTTTTGTGGCCATCAGCTTCAAACAATGGCTTTGATCAAAGCTTTTTCGGAGGTGTCAGGAAGCTTGGAGTTACACACTATTTGATTAAATGTTTGTGGTGGCTGTCCATCGTCAAGGCATGTATCATTGTCAGTAAGGTGAAAAAAGATTTAGAATAATGTTTATTTTGGCCATGTCCTCTTTGGAATTTTGTCAGTCCGTAATATGTACTTTTAAGTTTAATATATTTCCTCGAAGCGTTGTCAGGGTTAAATTTATGCCTGGGTGGTTCGTTGCCAGCAAATGTCCTGGCCACTAATTATGTCAGTCTTCATTTCTTATGTGATGTGTGCATCGAAGAGTATTAAAAAAAAAAAGAGGGTATGTTTATTTTATAAATAAATGCGCAGGCATGTGCTATAAATAAGAAAATATTCGTTTTGCGAAATGTCTGCATTTCATATGAATTCTTAGGTATCTCATTTCAAAATTTGAACGTTTTTGTCTAAAACTACATTGGCAGTCTATAATAATTTCCTTGGTGTATCCCATATTCCAATAGTTAGAATTAATGAGAGTAATTTATGAGATTCCGATAGAAGATAGATTCTGCGATAGTCGATACCGTCATCGGATTCGGAATAACGATTTAATTATTCTTGATTCGATTAATCATTAGGGATGGATTCAATATATGTATAAAAATGGTTATTTAATAAAATTTTCACAAAATTAAAAAAAATTCTTATAGGTATTTACCTACTGATTTATCAGTTGTTTTTGTGTTGTTCTGCGTTAAAAAAAAATATTTTTTACCATTACACGTAGTTTTTCCTTTACCCTTTATATATTTATAGTTGCAAAAAAAAAACAGAGCTGAGATACTTGAAATGAAAAATGACTGCGATCAAAAGATAATAATATTAAAATTCCCAGTTCAAATAAGGGAAGATTCAAATAAAATGAATTATGAATATATATATATCTATCTATCTATCTATCTATATATATATATATATATATATATATATATATATATATATATATGTATGTATGTATTTATGTAGGTTTATATAAATCGTTCTAACGAAACTGACAACCGTTCTGAACAAACTGAACGGTTGTGGGCGGCCTCCGACCCGAGAGATATAATCTGGTTCTTCACGTCCCGCTTCGTCAGTCTTCATCAGGGCACAGTCACCCTTTGAACAATTCCATGATACGCAAAGCTTGCCGCCTAATAGCTCTCTTCTGTGGCGAATCCACGCAGGCAGCATGGTGATGCTGTACCGATAGTATATTGGCAGTAAATTTCAGCCAGGTACAATTTCAAAAGCGATGTGATTACTTCGTCTGAAGGAGGAGTAACACGAGGGCTAGTATCCTTGTAAGGGGCATATTCCAATTATAGTGTCCTTTGTTACTTACGTACTTGGACTAAGTCGGTAAAGAGAGAATACATGATGATGCATAATCCCTAAGAATTATGCTTTGAGACTATTATACATAACAGTATCAGAAAGTTTTAGACACAGCTACACAGCCATGATATTTTTCTTCCGAATTCCAGAATCTTTCAATGATAAAGGAAACGATAACTATGCTCCATCGATCGGCAAACTCTTTACTGCAATGGGTTCCTTCTCCAACAAACACAAACAAATACTAATTCCTTCACTCCGACTGACGAAGTCATATCAATTCAAAACGTTACCGAAATAGAAACTATAAGAAGGGAGCAATTCAACAGGCAAACAAACTAAAACTGAATTCCTGGCAAGGATCCCTATTCTGATTGTTTTTAGAACCCATTAGACGCTTTCGGTTTTTCAACTCTGTGTATAGGGGACAAACTAAGTGCTCTCAACTCTTCCCATAACTTCCCGATGCTATGGAAGTGGGAAAACAACGTTTTCCCACTAAAAATAAATTGTAAAAAAAGAAAAAAATAGTACGAACGGAGCTATGCTCATTATATGCATGCTCCTGGGACACTCAAATAATGCTAGATAAAATCAAAACAAGGATCGGTTTCCAGAACTTTTCACTCCTCATGACTAAAACATACTTAATCAACATTCACTTTAAGTAACAACAAACACAGTAGTAGCAAAGTTTACGGTTTTTTAATTCAGGCATATATTTATTAATAATCAGATAAACTTGAAAGTTTCCCATAAAAAACTATTTGATCATCCTAAGAGACAAGTGATTCCGCTTCAAGAACAGTATATGGGCAAGGTGGCAAATAAGGCTCAAGGATGACCCCTAAAAACAAATCATATTGCAATTACATCGTGTTTAGTAATAAAGTTAATAATAAACATTGCTTTATTCTGAAAAAGGCTTGGAGGGCTTCGAAAAATGGCTGCCACAGAATTTGTAGGTACTTGCGCATAACTCATACAACGTCATACAAATTGGTAGTGACCATTATATTTTATAGTGCTCTGATTATTTTTCGAAAGAACTATTACATCTTCGAGGATACAGAGCGTAAACGCATATTCCAGAACAGCTATTCAGTGTCTAATAAGCGTTATATTGCGGTTGTTCCGACGGGGGAGATGTAAGCGGAAACGGGACGAATGCTGTTGCATCCTTTCTTGGGGGACAAGACAAGAGACTCCGTTCCGAACAATAAGCCAGGAAGAATGGAGGAAAAAGAACATGTTTTGACTGAAAGGGTTCAAGATTTGGTGCTGGCCCCTAATGACAAGGGGTATGTTGTGGCAACCGGCAATGCAAAGATCATTATCACTGCGTGGGGTGGCGCGTGCTATTGTTCTCTTGCAATCAGCCTCCAACCACAACAATCCACCCTAGGCCTTTCTTGGTCGCCGCCCCCGCCCTCGTCTGTCTACGAACATCAACCGAGAATTCGACAAAGGGTTGGAACAATGGACTGAAAACATTATGCAAACGGGAAGTATTTCTGGAAATTGTTTTCAAGAGCTTCAGCATCTGTAATAGTTTATACCCGGAAGAATTCTACAAGAATTAAACTTAACAGGCTATGACAAACAGGTTAGAACCAACACTACAATATCTCAAACACATGTCAAACTCAAACTGCACGCAAAGGTTCTGTCCCATAGAGATTAAAAAGTTAAGACTATTTTACATGAAAGCGACTTTTAGATCCTAAATATCGATTGCCTGAACGTTTCTTTATAATTATTAATGAATGCAAAGTCCTTGTTACTTGCATTGCTTTCTTTGTAATTATTGAGGTTTAGCGAATATATTTATCTGAAGGATATTGCTTAAATTGTACTTAACGCTAGTCAAACTCAGACCACACACAGAGATTCTGTTCCATAGTGATTAAAAGTTAATACTATTTTACATGTGACATTAAGATCTGAAATATCGATTGGCTGAACCGAAAACGAGAGCTTTTCAGTTAATCATTAATGAATGGAAAGCTCCTTAACTTGCATGTGTTTTAAATTTCTTAACTGATAGAATCGATCCTGCTTACGTGCATTATTCTAGTGTTTTACTTAAGGGAATGTGATCCATGAAGGTTTTGGACACAAAAATGAATAAATCTAACGGATCTTTGTAATGGATTAGTTCCAACTACTAAGATATGACATTTTTTCCAATTATTTCGTAAGAATCGACGTTCCACAAGATAAGTGGTATGAGCCATTTCGCAGTGCGGTTGGTGGCCGAAGAAGGCCCGCATGGGCTTATCTGGTCGATTGTGGGAATGCGGGCTAGCAGTTACCTGTGTCCCTTATCGAACATTAGCGGTAAACAATGAGGCAGCGACAAACACATGTCCCGTCCTATCTCTGTTTACCCTCGCCCCAGGAAACAAGCCCCTCTATCTCGGCCTTCCTTCATCTCTATGCAAATGTGAGCCGCCAACTTTATACGTCCTTGTCAATCTAATTCAGCGATTACGCAGTGTCGTGAGTCGGTGACGACCGGTTCACCCTCTAGACTATCCTCCGCGGAACAACAATGGCCGTGGGGTATGACTCCCATCCAAGTCGCTTCGCCAGCCGTGCTGGTTTACAAAGGCGGCAATACGCAACAACAAACAAGGCGTGAAGCATGCTACAATACATTTCTGTTTATACTTGGTAGTTTCAAATGGGAGGGCCAACGGTTTCACTGGTTCCCTTTAGCAGGGACTTCCTATCACTTCGTAATGCGATATAAACTCAATTTAACATGTTCCTACAGTAAAAAACAAAACCTGTACTAGTATATCCCATGAAAGGCCTTGGGTTAAGTTCATGATGGAGACTTTCTGAGCCGACGATTGTCTTTGCGAATGTTATTTTGATTCACAACTCATGTTGTAAAAATCACCGCTTCTGCAATTATACGTTGGTGTAGTATAAGTCGTGCTACAGACAATTGTTTTGTTGTTTTGTTTTTTAAAATTTATTTATTGATATTTACAACTGTATTACAATAATACAACGAGTAAATAGGATAAGAGATACATAATGACATGATTATGACAAGTAGAGAAACTACTCACTGGTAGTACTCAAATCAAAGTTCAACTAAAAAGGTCACGTGGCCATCTTCTTTTCAAACGCCTCGGAGGATTATCGGGAACGGAAGAGGAAGTTAGGCTTGAAACTAGAGGGTTTGAGTGGTAATGAAGTTACAGACACTTGTATAGATTACAAATATAAAATTTTGTATTCCTGTACCAGCCACTACAACCCATGAAGGGTCTTGGCCTAAGTACATGGTGGAGATTCTGCTCTTTCTAAGACAACGGTGACTTTATAGAGGTCGGGTGAGCCCCATGATCAGGTCTGCAGGCAAAATCCCTGGCTGTTGACAAATTAGATAAATTATCTGCCACAGCTGGATTTAAACTCGGGACCTTCACAGTAATTCAGGGCTCTCCCCAATTACTGTGTATAAGCAGCGCCCCCCCCCCCTTCCTGCTCCAAAAATATGAACCTCAATAGTTTACATAGCCCAATATTCATAATTTCATTCGCCCGAAAATTTCCACTAAATAGGATTCCACTCGCTTAGGATATTCAAAAAAGCAGGTAATTGTCCTAATACAAGTTACTCATTAGAGAGTAATTAGGCATTGTTAAAATACTTCACTCACACTCGGTCACATTAGCATTGCCGCCGCCTTTGAAATTCAGCAGATTTCCTCAATTTTTCTTTTTCTTTAGAAATCCCAAATTTGTATTTCTCAAGTCACAGTAAAATACTAATTTGAAAACAGAAAACGAAGGCTGGAGTTCCTTGTAAAAATGTTCTTAGATTTATTAATGCTTGAAAAACTCATTCTGAAACGTCTACATCCTATAATAGAATCCAACCAAATAATCCCAGATCACCAATTTGGTTTCAGAACATCGCACTCCACAATCCAGCAATGCCATCGAGTGGTGGACGTTGTCTCATCCGCATTAGAGCGCGGAATGTACTGCACGGGAGCTTTTCTCGATGTAGAGCAGGCTTTTGATCGAGTCTGGTATCCGGGACTGTTGTACAAACTCCGTAAATTCTTACCTTCTACTTACTTCCTTATTATCAGTTCCTACCTCAGTAATAGAACCTTTAAAGTAAACCATAATTTTTCCTACTCTTGCCTCTTTACCCAGTTAGCTGGTGTTCCTCAAGGTAGTATCCTGGGTCCCATCCTATACACAATATATACAGTTGACATCCCAACCCATCCAAGCACTGTCCTCACTGTCCACACGTACGCTGATGACACAATGTGTGTTATCAGTAAATAACGATCCATTTGTTGCATCCCAATATCTTCAATCCCATATCTCAAACCTTCAAGAATGGTGTCAAAATTGGAGAATTAAAATAAATCCTAACAAATCCCACCAAATTACCTTCACTCTTCGTTGTAAACCTAAGAATTCCTGCCCTACTGTATCCTTTAATAACACTCCACTGATCCCTGTCGAACAGATACGTTACCTAGGACTCCATCTGGACAAACGTCTCACTTGGAATCCTCATACAAGACTGAAAAGACAAGAAACTGCTCGACGATTTCGCCTACTTCAACATTTACTGGACAAACGTTCAAAGCTACCAATTAATTACAAAAGACTCATTTACATGACAGTTATCAGACCTATTTGGACATACGGAGTTGAGCTTTGGGGCTCTACTAAACCATCCAATTCATCTCGCATCCAATCCTTACAATCCAAAATCCTACGTAAAATCCTCAATGCTCCTTATTATGTCACAAACAAACTCATCCATCATGATCTTAATATCCCATATGTTGCTGATTTGGCCCAAACTAGATACCTATCCTTCCATGAAAAGCTCCATACACACTTAAATCGGCTAGTCTCTCGACTTGCTTCCCATACTATTCCTGATAACCCTCCGAGGCGTCTGAAAAGAAGATGGCCTCGAGACCTTCTACTATAAAACTTCATTGGAGTGCTATCAATGGATAGTTTCTCCACAAGTGATTTTTTTTGTTCATGTCCTTTGTTCATACAGCCAATTTACTTGATGTAATGTTATTACAGTTGTAAATAGCAATAAAAAAAAAAAAAAAAAAAAAAAAAAAATGATTTATTAATAAACTAGTCCAAGTTAGGTTCCCTCCCCCTTATATATGTATCTATTTGAGCTTTATGTTATTTAAGAAATTTCAAAACTTCAAATATCAATTCAAAAACTTTAAAGTAAATATTATATATCTGACGACATTTTGTAAATTTATCATAAATCTAATCTATATCATTCAGTCGACTACAACCCCATCTTGGCAACACTTTCCTCACGTATTGTTGATCCCTTGCCAGAAATGTTCTTGCATCGCTTGATAGAAGACAAAATGAATCCGGGATCATGAAATATTACAACTTCCTTCAGAGAGCAAATATTTATTTTTAATTTCCTCTAGCGAACACATCTTTGTATATTTTCAGATTTTCATTGTATACCTATTTGCAGTCATATTTAGAAAGAGTTTAAGATTACGGAAACATTAGGATTATAATACCAAAAGGTTTAGCAAATCCGAAGGCACAATGTCAATACTTCAAATAAATGTTAACAAACTTTCGTCTATGGATGGTAATGGTAAACGCAAATCCGTAAGATACTAATACTAGTTGAACTTATATATGTGAGGAAGAAAATAGTCGAGGTGGGGATCAAGGAATTTCTTAAATAGGGTTGAACTATTTTTTAAATCAATGTTTCGACCCTCATTGCAGGTCTTCTTCAGGGATCAACAGAGAAGATACGAAAATTTAAAATAAATGTAAATAATAGACATAGATAAAATAAAATATATAAATAATGCTATTGGAGTAAGCCAGATACAAAAGTAGGGATGATTTTGTATCTGATTTACTCCAATTACATTATTTATATATTTTATTTTATTTATTTTTATTATTTACTTTTTTATGCATAATTTTTTTTTTGTTTCATGTCTATCCAGCCCTTAAAAAACCTTCAATGAGGGTCGAAACGTTTGATTGATTATGTATTGATTTAAAATCAATCATAAAGTTTAGGTACGTACAATGTAGATATAAAGAAAAACAGATCAAGTTTTCAATATCTGTATGCAGGTCCGGCAATACTCTGAAATTAGAAGTGTCCGAAAAGATAGCAGATAAAGATAATTGTCAGATCGTCATTTCCACCGACAATGAACTACATTTCAAACCATGTAAAGATTATTTTTTTCGACAAGAACTCACAGCTGGTCGGACAACTTCCAAATGACTTATCCAAGGGGAATGCTCGATCGAATTACACTACACCCGGGATAATTACAGCTCTACCCGGGGCATATGTAACTAAATAAATTGCCGGTATCAAGCCGTGTCTATCTCCCGCAAAGAAAACACGTCCCTCCCGAGTGTCCCCTTGGAAAATTAACATTCCACCCGGAATGCATGTCATTAATATCTTTATCTAGCGAGATAGGATCTAGGCAGCCATGATGCTGGGCGAGATGGGTATCTGACAGCTTGTAAATCTAATGGAAAAGGTTAATGCGATCGTTATCGGAGGCTATGTGGAGAGGAAGGTGTCGCAGGGTGTGCTTCCGCCCGATCACCTGCTTATTGAGGACGTTGCCAAGGCTGTGTGCTGCTTCCTATACCGCCGTGTACAGAGCTACTCAATATTCCATTCCTAAACTTTCGTAATTCCTGTTCCAAATAATATTGTGTCGATGGACCAGGCGCCAATTTTTTGTAAAGCTCATTGCAGAACCAGAACGGCCGTTCTAAATGAAACAAAATGGATCTTTCCGTTTCCTCAAAACAATTGATTGTATTTAATTAAGTAGATTCGAGACTGTTTGATTATGAATGAAGGTTCAGAATTGGAAAATGTTAAAACAGCCAATAATGCAACTTGTTCACTTATACAATATATTTTACACCCCCGAGATGTCGTATACGCAGTAATTTCGATCAACCAGATTTATGACGGTCATGAGTTAATGAAATTGTTATTTGACGAAACCAACAATAATCTATATAATAAGTAACCATTACCTCATGAATAAAAAATATATGGATTGAATTATGGGAACCATGAATTAAAATCGTTGTTATTATAATTTTTATTTCGTTTCTTTATTATTTTTTTTATGACAATCAATATTTTTGCAAGGCTCATTTCATTAACTGAATGATCGTTCTAAGTGAAACGGAAGGGATTTTTTGGTTCCAAAAAGTATTTCACTGTATTTAAGTAGATTCGAAAACGTCTAGTTATGAATGAAGGCTCAGCATTTAAAAAAAAACGTTAAAACAGCCTTCTACCAACTTGTTAACTATTACAGTACATTTCAGACTCCTCCATACAGTGATTTTCAGAAACATATTGGACTAAATCAGCCAGATCGTATGACTGTCATATGAAATTACTGTTGTTTGTTGGAATCAACAGTAATCTATATTGGGAAGAATAAACTAAAATTTCATAAATTGAAACCCTATTTTTATGTGGCTCTTTGGTTTATATGGTCATTATTTCTTATCTTTATTACTTTACATATTTTCTTTTTAGTAATCAAAGTGTGAACGGATATATATATATTCAGAATTCTGCTAATCGCTTCAAATAATTCTTTTATTAATCTTGACATCATAACTTACAATAGTAATGCAAAACTTTAAAGGATGGATTTTAAGGAAACACGTGGAATCAATAAATTTAATTTCTTATTTTTCCGATTCTAGAAAGCATCGGTGTTTCATTCAATTAAAATTATTCAATCGTCATGTGACGTGTCAGTCTCCCCTGAGTGATACAGACCCAGGCTAAAATAAGTAATAATCATGGCCCGACAATCTCTCTTCCTCCATTAGATTCCTGCGTCAAAGATAAGGAAATATGAGAGCTGTCCAAGGCGACATTTAAATTGATTAGGATCTAGATGAAAAAACAACACAGGCGGACAGCGGTGTCCACCGGCACCGCAACCGGTTTCTGAAAATACAGTGACTTGATTCTTCCCAGCGCAGATCTCGCCGTATCTCGACACGGATTTAGTTCGAGGAGTAACGTTACCAATAATCAGAAAGAGTGAAGAATCAAACAGAGTATATTTTATTAATTATTATTTCGATAGTGATTATTTTTAAATATTTTTGTTTTGAAGAGAAAAGTTTTGCCCTGCCCGGGATTCGAACCCGGGTCGTCTGCATCTCCGTTGCTGCATTCTTCCCCGTGTATACATCGCGAAATTGCGGGAACACGGGAGGATATAGGATCGTTGACTAGAACGGATTTGCCTGACTTGGATACGACCCCTGGTAGCTCAGTGGTTTAGAGCACTACGACGGAGATGCAGACGACCCGGGTTTGAATCACGGCCATGGCAAATCTTTTCTCTTCAAAACAAAAATATATTACTGTTATTGCAAAATTGAGATATACTAGTTTCGGTATATGGATTGATTTTTTTCTTCAGAAATATTCTACTGCGTAAAAACCAAAGATTTCACCATTTATTAAAAAAAGTTATTTATTGAAATTTACAACTTAATTATAATAAAAGTAAATAGAACGAATGATTGTATATACCTATATAAATTTTAGGCAGAGAAATCGATTATGAAAATTTGGTATTGAAGCCTTTTTATCAGACTATCAATGACCTAGGAGATATTTTAAAATATTTAAGACAAGTAGAGAAACTATCCACTGGTTGCACTGAAATAACCAATTCTACTTAGAAGAACACCTTCTTCTTTTCGTCTCGGAGGATTATCGGGAATTGAAATAGCTAGGTTTGAAACTAGAGGATTTGAGTTGGAATAAAGTTTGTCACTCACATCGGGTTCGGGCCAAATCAGAAATGGTACGTTAAGGTCATTATGGATGATACATAATGGATGGACGAAGTAAGGAGCATTAAGGATTTTAGGAAGGATTTTAGATTGCAAGGATTGGGTATGAGAGTCGTTATGTTAGTGAAGCCATAAAGCTCTCTCTATACCGCAAGTCCAAATAGGTCTGATAATAATCATGTATATATATCTTTTGTAATTAATTAGGAGGTTAGAGCGTTTGTCTAGTAAGTGTTAAAGTAGCTTGAAACAGTGAGATTAAATAGAGATCAACTATTTATTAGAAACTGACGTTTTAACCCACATTGCAGGCCTCCTTCAGGGTCTAGAAGTTAAAAATTAAAGATAAGACAAATCGTGGATTATTTTATACAATTAAGGTCGTGGATACCTTGTTTGGTTCTTAAAAGTTGTAAAAGAACATAAAAGGGTGATTGAAAAACTTTATATCGTAATGTTCATAATTAAGAGTCTTATGACCCAGTGAGAAGGCAAAGCCGTGCTAAGTACCCGCATCTCTCAACCTCCGAGAAGATAACTGTTACAACGGGAACGGATCTGAAGGAGTGACAGCCAGAGGAAGGTGTTGGTGAAGTACTCTCATTGTGAAGGACTACTTGAAGCTGAGGACCAGCAGCCACAAAATGCTACAAGTGGCCGCATTCTCCTCCCCCCTTCATTCCCCACACGATGCAATAAAGGCTGCGACATCGCACGCATCTCCGATCTTGGCGGAGGAAATGGCACTGCCAGTCCCTCCAGAACATCCATAAAGGATAATCCAACATATCCGAGTGATCTGCATTGTCTGAATCCCGGATCAGCTATCATACACTTGGATATGTCTGGGACAAGAACGGTTTTCCAAGGAAGAAGTGTACAGATTATTTTTTTCTGATGCTGAAGAAATGGTTCATTACAGTTATTATTATGTATATTTAATTTATAAACATTTATTTAAAGCATAAATAAATCCTTAAAAATCATTATTTAAAAATATTTATTAGATTATATTGGTAATTACATAAGTATAATAATATTTTATTCAGATAATTTTTCAGATTTAAAATAAATTGTATATAACACGTTATATTACAATAAATTTTGGACTTTAATAACTGCTCCATTATTTTCATTGTACTCTTTGTATATATATTTAATTTATATATAATATATATGTTTATTTAAGGGGTAAATCAATTTTTTAAAATGATATTATTATAAACTATGTTTTTATTTGTGGTGATCCACAAAAACATAAATATAAATTTAATACTTTATTCTTTTAAGTTTCCATATATTTAAATTTTGTGCAATACGTTTTATTTCAATACAGTTTAGACTTTAATTACGACCCCACTATCATTGGGTAGTAATTTTCATGTCTCTCCTTTTGTATTATATTTAATTTCTGTATAATTAATTATTTAAGGCATAAATATATTCATAGAAGAAAATTATTCTAATTAATTCTCAATTTACATATTTCTTAAATATGTTAACTAAGATATAACTAAATAGTTCAGAGGCTTGAGTTTTTTTTTGTTGTAATTTTTTCACTAACGTCTCAACTAGTTTTTAATGTCGTATTTAATTTTGACCTTTTGTCCCTCTATATTATTATTATTATAAAAATTTTTTAAACTTATTATGATCGGTAAAGACAAAAATTCCACATTTTATTTCGGGATTTTTTTTTTAAATTTCTATAAGGCTTTACTTATATCTATATGAATATATATATATATATATATATATATATATATATATATATATATATATATATATATATATTCACATTTTATGTATTACAGAGATTTATTGCAGGAGATATTGTACTTAAATAACAATTCCATTATAGTCATTACATAAACTCCAAAAATATTACAGGGATTGGGAAATATCAATCTATTTTCGGTAGGGCACATCGGTAGAAGTAGACAACTCGGATGCTGATTAGTGAGGCTAAATTAATGTCCCTAAGGAACTGCATACTAAGCTCCACCATCGCCATTCAAGTCAGGTCCCTGAGGGGCGGACCTCACGCTCGCTAACTACTTGTCTTACCTGTAAAAGCTTTTTTTAGCTCAGGCCATTCAATAGATAGCGAATTAATGCAAGAAAAAAATTTAATTAGCGATCTCTTTAAAAATAAAACGTAATTAATCGAGCGACCTACTTTCGAAACACCACAGAACTTCGAATTGCATTTCCGTGATCCTTGTCAGCGATACGGTTCCATGCTACCATAAACACTCACTGCGATTTATTTGTATTTTTTAATGCAATTATTTTACTTTTTAATTTATCCATTAAAAACCTAGCTAAAACCTTTTGGAGTTGTATATCACCAAGACCTGTAGCACCTATAGCTGAAATAAATTTCTAAACAAATTTAACGCAAGATCTTAATTTTTATCCCTAAACTACTAATAAAAAAATGTTTAACCCACGACTAATAGAACTAAATCTATTGTTTTTGTTTTAATGATTCAGAAGCAATCAAGTGTCACGTGTGTTTAAGAACAGGTATTTATTGTTATCATATTTAAAATGGAATTAGTAAAATTCTCGACTGCTCTCATCTGTTTAGAAAAACGAGTTGCTAAGTTCCACTGAACTAGTTTGGAAGTAATCGATGTTTAATTGAATCTTGATAAACGTAAAGAATAAGAAAGACAAGTTAGTGTGTACTATTTATCAAATGCATACGTTTTTTTATAGTTTTTTAATTTATCTATTGCTTTAAAAAATAACTCCCTTTTAAAAAATCCAATGCATACGTTTATGCCCTCATCGCAAGCCTCTTCGAGGTTAGGTAATGATAAAATACATAGCAATAATAATAAATGAGTAAGACAAGTAATATGTACAAAGAAATGTATTATTCATGGCATTATTATACTCATTCCATTTTAATAATTCATTAATATTTAAATTACTTTTTAATACTCATTATCTTGTCCTAATCGGTAATATTTACCTCAGTATATTTTGTGCATTGTATTCCATAACACGCGTATTTCCAGATCGCGACTTCCACAACTTTGATTTAGGTTTAAACTGTATAATGTGGAATGCAATTATTATTGGTTTTCTTATTAATAAGCATTAGTAAATGGTGAAAATATAAATTATACAATATTCCTAAGTACGAGATAACACGAGTAAGATGGGACTTGTGGTGGGATAAAACGAATTGTTGTAATGAATTTCAAATTTGTCATTTCTTCTTCATTCCATGGTACATGGAAGTCTACTTTTCATTACATCTTTGGACAACTCCTATTTAAAATATATGGACTATCGAGATTACCATATATTATTCTAATATAAGTACCCTTATTATTCTCAATATCTATTCGTACAATAAACATCGGTATTTCATCAGCCTCATTCTAATTTTAGAAACCCTACGGACCACTGTTATTCTGCTCCACTCATCTTTGCAATCCTCTTAGAGCAGATTCGAACGGCAGATGACTGAGACTTAGTAAGCTGTGACAATAGGATTCCTGGAAGTGGCCTGTTTCTTCACTAGAGTCCTTAGAATCTTTTCCCAGCATATGTGATGAGAAAATCTTGTTCCAGGGTTGTTTTTTTATATTATTTTTTAAACAGTTGGCACTATTGAGCGTTAGCGAGGGAATTGCCACTGACTTTCTGGAGTAGTTATAATATCTTTCTGATGTTTTAAAAGATATTTTTAAGAAAAAAAAAATATATATATATAATAATACCTGATCCTAACATTATACTTTTTCAGTTTCCTTGTTCGGTAATGCAAAAGTATAGTAAAAAAAAAAAACGTATTCAATATCGTTTCCCAACATGTTTCAAGTATTGTCATTTTATCAGAGAATGAATATTTTTATCCAGTTAATTATAATTTGTATTTAATTAAAAATGGACCGCAGAAAGGAAATCAATAATATATACATAATAAGGATATGTAAAACTTTACGACTATATCTTTGATTTACGTTAAATATTATAAAATTTTACAATAAAAATTTTATTATCATAGTAATCCGTTTAAATTTATTAAAATAAAGGTAGCAATATAAATATAGTAGAGTGTCAAAAATATAAAATGTTCAATTTTTGCATATAGGTTGTTTATTTTCATTTTTTACGAAATATGTATATTTTTTAAACTCGATTGTAGCCGATAGTGTTAAAAAACATGATAAAACCGGTTATCGGTTAAAACAGGTCGATTATTAGCATTCCTACTTTGAATTAGACTATCCATGAAGTAGCTTGGATCAGTACTTCATTAGAATGTCTAACGACACTGGACTAATTATATAGAGATTTTATCTGAGAGTGCAACAGAGAAGGGAAGATATAAATAGAAAATATCTATGAATCTTCTGTTAGCTACTAGCTAGGTGTGTATGTCTTTAATCTTAGATACGTACGTGCACGGAGTGCTTATATATGTATTTCTTAATATGGAAAATTCCTAGAGTTTAATTTTTTTTTTACCAATTTCATTATTTACTGTCTATTGATTCCTAAATTTCCAGTTTTGACATGTTTCTGCAAAATGAGGAATGAGAACGACACTATGCTATACACTATACTTTCCTCAGGCCAAATGAGTATCGGATTAACAAAGTTATTTCTTTTAATTCAAGTCATTTTCGTTTTATACAACTGTTCAGTGTAAAACAATTCTTGTTATTATTCAATAGAAAAATAACAAACAATATTTCCTAGACTCATTTTTTTAACCATCAATTCAGAACATCCCTCATACATCTGCAGTCATTTAAATTTTAAATACTCTAGCCAATCCTAGGGTACAAGATCTCGACTTATCAACCACCCCACCCTATATCCGCCATGCTTCTTCCTTACCAACATTCAAACCCTTGCCTTTCCTACATCTCTTAAATTCCCAAACAGATTCCAATCAGTTATAATTAATAGTTCATATCCATCAGAAGGAATGGATGGTTTACGGTTAATTTTTCTTCATTTACAACGATATTATGTTTAATGGCTTTTATTTTATGTATTTGTTCAGCTTAATTCTTATTATATTTGTTTACAAGTACAAGTACTTCAAGTATGGACTGGAGTGGCTCAGCGGTAGAGTTGCCGTAGCGAAAGTCCTGGGTTCAAATCTCGCTCGCTGGAAGACTTTTATTTAATCTGTTAGCTGCCAGAAATGGATCCATGGGATCTAGGACTCTACTAGGGCTCACCCAGCCTCTATTAATTGGGTACTCAAACTAAGGGGGGGAAATCCGGCGGTTGAGCATTATATAGGACAAATCACCTTCATAAGTGATATCCAAGAACAGTACAGTTTCTACCGTGTACTGAGCCAGACCCTCCATGGGTTGTAGTGGTACAGTTATTATTTAATGTAAACACTGTATGATTCTTATAAAGTTGCCAGATATATATTCTATTGTTTTTGTACACTTTCGTTGTTCTTAAAGGACCTTTGTGATATTACCAATGATTTTGCTTTTTATTGTTCGATTAATGAGACATCAACCCTATCAGTGACCTTGAGAATACCGAATGAAGTTTTCTTCTGGGAGCTTTGTCAGAATAATAATGGAAGCTGATTCGATTTGAAGTAAATGACGCGTAGCAGCATAATCGAAGGATCAAGGGACCTTATCTTCGCCGGCCAACAAGAGAGTTTAATGAAGACTTAGGCAACCGATATCTGTGGGAAACCGACCGGGCCCTTTTTGCATAAGAATGACTTTAAAATTAGCTGCATATGGGCTCGCCAGAATGGCCTGATTAGGCGAAGCGTGGCGGGGCATTGTCCTCACAGCTGCACACGCACACACACCATTAAACCAAATATTCGGGCTTACACCCCCGTGGGGGGGGGTACAAACAACCCCCTTCTCCCCACCGCTGGTCTGTAACAGTTCCAGACAAAGGGACTAAGTGCCCATCTCCAGAGTCAAACCCTGAGCCGATTCCAGACCCAATTACCTACCCGACGCTCTCCGCAGCTCCTATCAATCATTCGGAACTAATTTTATAAAAGAGAAACGCAAACAAGGTTTGATAATTGGCTTTGAATACACAATGCTTATTCCAATTAAATTTTAAAAGCATTACAATCGCATTGGAAAATGCCAAATCAGAAATAATCTCAATGAATGATTTAAAACCGAAATACATAATTATAAAACAGTAAAATCAGAATTAATGTTATCCACTAGTTGTAAGAACCAATAAGTAAAGCGTAAGGATTTGAAAAAAAAACAACCGTGTCACAACAACCCATGAAGGTTTTTAGGTCTTTGTCCTGGGTTCAATACATACAATACCAAAAATTATTGTACAACTTAACAATGCGGTAGCATTATTAGTGTTGACTGAAGTCTGCTACACCGAACGTTTTATTCAACTGATTATTTGTATTCATCGGACTAAAAAAAACTATACCACAAAAATCCAAGAAAGGTTTTGGGTTCAGTACATGTTAAAGACTGTTATGTATGGAGGTGATTACACCGAGAACACGCTCAACTTGTTTTTTTTTCAAACAATTATGGGTACCCTTTTTATTAAGGCTGGGTGTGCTCCTGGTAGGCCTGTAGATCTCACAGGCTCCGTTAACAGATTAAAAGATTTATTTAACCACAAAACTTCAACATAGCAACTGAACAGTCTTAGTGTATAGGCTACCTCACTCCCTGTGACAAGTATTTAAATATAGAGAAAATCTATGAGGTTATTTTTTAATGGAATCGAGTGCAACCAGAAATCGATTAATCAACTATTGTGTTCCTCCAAGTCCACAAGAAAATTAAAAGTGACAACCCAGGAATTGAGTTTAGTTCCGTAAAGGACCTTCCTTTTTCTTTTATTTTAAAAACATTATATACAAATAGCGAATGTAAAAGGGGCGACGTGTCGTCTAGTGGTTAGCGTAACGAACTACTAAGCCCAAAATCGCGGGTTCGTAGCCCGGCAGGTGGCCCTAGGATTTTTTAAAGTGAGTAAAAAATCCTTAGTTACGCCGTCCTTCGGAAGGGACGTTAAATGGGGGTCCCTAATCAGTACCTGATCAGTCCCTGATCAGGTACTCGATAAAAATCCTTATCCTAAGTAAACCAGGATAAGCAAAATTTAGAGCTCCCAATGTAGCATCGTCCGATAAGCCATAGCAGCAAAAAGTGACTTTAAATGAACAAAAGCGAATATAAAAATTAATGACAATTAAAAATTAAATATTAATGAAATTGTATTTAAATATTAATGAAATTAATTTTTTCGGATTAGTAGTCAAACTTTGTATTAATTGGGTAAGGTAAAAAATTAAAATCAATCCTCATAATGTTTATAATCATTTAAGAGAATAGTTTATTGATGTTCCGGGATCAAATGCTAAGAATAAATTTGTTTATGATCAGTTATGTTTTTTTTTAAATTTTTTTGTATTAGATATTGTATATGTTTCAATGCAGACTGAAATTAAGATTTCTCGTTACAGTCGTAATATTTGACGCAATAATGATTACTATAAAATGTGATTTTAAATGTACATCTTGTTCTGTGTGTTATTTTTTTTTATACTATTAAAGACGTTATATAATTCTTCTATATTATACTATTTTACGATCATCAATCGTAACTATCCGTTAATGGAGTCTTCCCACACGACCAGTATTCGGGAAGGTGTATCCTAAAAATGTTAATTATCCTGGTGGCGTATAATTAGTAGGCGTAGGGCGGGATTCTGTTAATGACGAAGCGGAGAGTATTATTAAAGCGACAAATGAACCCATTCGGTTGAGAAGGGAATTGGAAGAAAGGTGCGACCCGATGTCATATTCATAACTGGACCACCCTTATCCCCTAATTGTCTTAATTCTTCTCATCGTCCCTTCTCTTTTACCAGCTTCTTCTTCTGTCCCAACAACAATTAATTTTTTTTCATCCTTTTTTATTCTCCCTAAACGGAATTCCTTTATTCCTCAAGACGGGTCTTGTGATGTCTTCTGGTAGCAGATCGATAGATATTAATGGACATGTGCTGAATGGTTATTAGTCATTAGAGGACATCGGTTACGGGCACAATAAAGCAACACGCGAGAGATATAAGGAAGTGCAATTGTCTTCTGTAACAACCGTTTGAGTTATTGTGTCGTGAACACCTTATGTATTGAATGTATATACCGTGTATCTAGGTGTATATATATATACAAGTTGATTTTTTCACGCAAGAAATAACATTATTGACGGAAGCGAAATCGTGTCATTCACGCAGTTTTTGGCTTGAAATGGAGTTGAATAGCAAAGAAAACTACTTTTCAAGCAAATTCCTGACTTGTCCTGTATTCACAAAGCAAATAGTATGATTCCGCTTCCCAAGAACAAGAACCTCATTTTGTAGTAAATTCGACTAATCACTAATTTACGATTTCACTAATTAAGGGATGTAAAAACGATTATACATAAATAAATAGCAAAATAAAGCAACTCTAGTAAACAAAAATTAATATATCTTAAATAAATTTTTCAAAAATAAGTATATATTTTTAAACAAGTAGGTTTACTAAAATAATTAAACATGCCTAATTGTCCATTTAATTTCATTTTAGGATCTTGATGGCTCATACAGTCTCTATAAAGTGGGTACCCGAAATAGGGGAAAAACCTGGCGTTGAGCGTGCAAATCGGCTCGGGCAAATCAGCTCGTTGCACAACAGTTCAGTCTTTACCACGTACTGACATTAAGACTCTTCATGGGTCGTAGTGGTACAGGCTTGATTTATATTCTTATCCACCTTTGTTGAAATTTACTTTGTCACTCAATTCCCTAGTTAAACTGAAATCAGAACATGCATTGTTGCCCTACACGTAGATACTAAGGAAACCAGAAACGATTTCAAAGCGTGTAATATCCATCCGAATGTAAAGTAGCTGGTGACTGGCAGACTATGTTTGAATTATACAAGAGGCCATTGAAAAGATTATAACAGGCCTCGTTGTTTGAGAGTACAGATGAGGACCTTGAACCTAGAGGCTTCGAGAGCTCACAGCCAGTAGAACGGATGAAGCCAAGCAACTATGTTTCGAAACTATGTGTGTATATAATATGTGTAATACATATTAAGTATTTGTTACTGTATATATACTTATTTAATTGTAATTACCATTTATATTTTATGTATTAACATCGTAAAAGTGTCAATTTTATATCGAGACGTGTGTGTTATTTAATATAATGCACTAAAAGCCTACAGGAGTGATCTTTATTGTTAACACTTAGTGTAAAGGGAATCAATAAAAAAAACGTAATGTTATCAAATAAAATTAAATAAACTGCTCTAATTACTAGGGTGAATAAAGGCTGAATTTATTTTTAATGAAAATTTAATTTAATTTGTGTGTGTGTATATATATATTCTAATTTGGCTGTTCACACGTCCAGTTACATCTTTTTAAACATAAGTTATTACAGTTGGTATTTTTTGTATTTTATTACATTATTTTGTTGTTGTTTTGCTTATCATAAAATTTGTATATATGTAACTATCAATTTTTTTAGATATTTATAATTATTGTTATCTTATTTCTTTTTTAATCTGTATTTTTATATTGTTATTGGACGTAACTCCCAATTTATTTTATTCTTCATTTATTTATGACATTGTAGTAATTTATATAACGCAATTATATTATATTCTAAGATACAATAGCTTATATATTATTATTTTTATTGTTTATCTAAAGAGACTTGTCCTAGAATTGTTGTTTTGACTTAATTATTATTGTTATAATTATTAAATCACACTCTTATTTTTTTTAAATTTTAATGGAACTAAGCGAGGTTTAATCCACTTAAGAAGTAGCTGGGAATTTCAGGTTGACAGCAACATTTTGGTGGTAGTTATCGGAGGCATACAGACAGGCAGGAAATGGACCCAACCAACACCAAAGCTGTTTCGGCAAAAAATGTCACGTGTTCCTTATTGTGGGCTACGTTAATTTTTCAAGGATCTTTTGACAGAAAGCAGTTATTCACCAAGTAGTTTTCTAGCTACTTCTAAAATATATATATTACCCATAAAATAGGACTGCTCACAACTTAATTTTTAATGTTTAAAAATTTATTTTGAATAATTGATAGTAGATCGTATAAATATAAGTCTTACAAATAATCTTTAAAAAAAAATAGTTAAATCATTATTTATACGTTTTAAACAATATTTATTTAAAAATTGCTTATTTTTTTGGTTTTAAAATAAATAAATAATATCCAATATATGGGAAATATACATTATAATATTAAAAAATATAGTTCTTCTTTTCTTTAAGTTATAAAACAGAATTAAGAATTTATCATATCGTGTTTTGGTCATTATTGTCATAGAACAATAGATAGGCAGGTATATGATTAATTGATTAACAAAATTTTTTTTTAAGCACCCGTCTTAAATGACTATAATATTAAATTTAATTAGTGAAAATAGGCGTAATTATAAGCTAATATTTACCATTTCCAATAATTATATTATAATAATAGTTATAATAATAATTATATTAGAGAGTAAGGTTTGGTCGATACAACACTGAGGTTGTTTTAATGTGTTGTTAATTCTCGTTTACACCCTTCATATTGCAACTAACAATTTTTAAAAAGGCATTATTGTAGTATATATTGAACAATATCGTGATTGCTGAGCATTGTCTTAGTAGTTATGAAACGGAAAAAGTATTAAGGAATTATTTATGAATGGTTACGAACTTCATATATGTTTGGTCGAAGGCATAGTTCCTATCAAGACATGTAGGTTAATTTTGTCCCGGTTTAATAGCCAGCTATAAAACTAATGAATCATCACTGGGCTGTCATCCAGATCTTAAACCCGGGGACGAAAATGCATGTAAGAAAAAGAGAAAAAACAACAACTATAAAGCCTTGTAAATGGGTTAGGATCTCAACTGTCTCGAAAAGGACCGCATTATGCAGCAATAAAATTCCATCAAAGCTCCTTATTCTGTTAGGGACATCAATCGGGACGTTGGCAGCACTTAAAGGTCCACCGTAAACCCGGGATGAGGTTTTTTGTAGTTTTTTTTTTTTTTTTGGCTTGTTGGGATTAAGTAAACGACACTTCTAAACGGCCTGGAATTGGTGAAGAAACTTCTCAATGCCTCGTAAATCTATTTTTTTAATTTGTTTCACGTATTTTCTCTGTAATCTGAAAACCAATATTTTCCGAGGAATGCTCTAGTTAAGCCGGTGCTAATGCTAATAAACGGAAATGCTAATGGTTGCCACTAATGAGTCAATTATTTTACAAAACAGAGAAGAAATAACAAATCTGTTCGGATAATTAACCAGTTTGAGCCGGAAAATTATTCAGTGCTATCCGACTTAAAAATCCGTATTAGTGAATGATATTACACGGACATATTACATCCTGAACTTCGCTGATCGTTGCGTAGCGGCGTTCAACCCAAGAGATGATAGGTCTTGTAGATCTCTAAATAGAGAAAAAAATTGATTTTTTTCTATTATTTATTTAACCCTAACATGATAAGAGAAATCTAAATTTTCTAATTATCATATAGGTAGGATGAAGGTGGACGTTTAAAACTAGCTTCAGTGAAATATTTAATTATGATTCACGTTTAAAACAATAGAAGGGAACAAGTAGCTCAGTGTGTAGTGGTCTGAATTGCTGTGCTGTTCAAATGCAGCTGTCAAATAAACTATTTAATCGGTTAACTGCCACTGATTGACAGCGATATATGCAAACCCTCCAGGGCTCACCCAGCCTCTTAGCCTCACCCTTAATTGGGAAATAACCCCTGGCAGTTCTGTGTGATTAGTGACAAATCACCTCTTAGCACAACCGTTGACCTGGAAACAGCACAATTCTTCTGAACGGTAGACCTTTTTTCTGTTTGTAGTGTAACTGGATTTTTGATTTGAGTAGTAGAAGTCGAAACAATAAGGTAAATGGAAGATAAACAGTGCAACAGATTTTTTATTTTATGTTTTCAGTAAAAATACTAAATTTATACATATTATTATTATAATTCTAGTTGTTGTGGTGTACAATGAGCCTGTGTTAGATCTGACCCTACTGGGGCTCACCTAGTTTTTATAAAGTGGGTAACACTGAAACAGTACAATCTATACTTTCTGCTGAACATTAGACCTTTTATTGGTTGTAGTGCTACTGTTTTTTGTTAATAGTCGTAAAAGCAGAAAAAGTGAGAGTAATGGATATAGAGAAATGCACAAGTTTTTTACTTTATATTTTACGGCTCTGCACAACGGTTGGCTTAGAAACAGCACAATCTGAATGCAAAACCTTTTATTGGTTGAATTGGTACATTTTTTTTAATAGTTATTATTTATTTTAATATTTTTATTTATTATTATTTTTAATTATTATAAGATACACATAAGTTCTATAAATACGAGTTATTTCAACGGATACAGCTTGTGCCGTGTGAATTCCCTAAGCGATCAATCACAAATCTGGCTCGGTTCGTACACAGGGGCACTGACATGCATTAATACAGCGACTTATCGATATCTCTAATCCCTAGAATCGATTGTTGCCTCCATAATGCGGCTAAGGATAGGATTTGAAGACAAATGTTGCAGCTGAAGGCGTCGCTGTGGAGGTTAGAGTGGAGGCATCTGGCCGGGCATCTGGGGCCAGCTATCACGCTCTGTTCAGGCGTCCATCACTTAATATTTTCTCTTCTCCAAGGCCTTGTTATTTAGGTGGCCACTGCCAGCAATCAATACCACGGCGAGATCGATGTAAGAAAAAAATGTTACCTATGGTTTTAGCCAAAATACTGATTATAATCAAACACTACTATTGATTAAACAAGAAAATATATAATTGACTAAAATTATCTCAATTTTATTTATTATAGTATTTTTTAAACTTATTTATTGAAATTTACAACTGTACTTAATAATACAACAAGTAAACAGAATGAATAATACGTAACGACATGAGATAAAGGCAAATAGAGAAGCTACCCTATGGTCGTACTCAAATAGAAAATTCAACTTGGATGGTCACGAGGCCATCTTTTTTACAAACGCCTTGAATTGAAGAGGTATCTAGGTTTGAAACTAGGGTGTTTGAGTGAGAATACAATTTTTCATTAAAGGACGGAGAATGGGACATTGAGGTCATTATGAATGACTTTATTCGTAACAAAGTAAGGATTTTGGATTGTAAGAATTGGATACGAGAGGAATTGGATGGTTTAGTTATATCTTAGTATCGGAGTAAAGCTCTACTCCGTTAAGTCCACTATTGGTCTTACAATAGTCATGTATATGAGGATATAACTTTTCATTCATTTCATGTCATGACTTCATTAACTTTTTTAAAAATTTAATAGACAATTAAAAATAGAAAAATATAGCATAAAACTATCTTCACGAAGCAATTCCTTCAACCCAGATTTAATTTACTGATACTCTAACTTCATAGAGTTTTAAAATTCTGAACTAACTAGGTTTTACTATTGTATATAGTTATAAAAATTGAGAAATATTTTATTTGAAGCAACAAAATTCAAATTTAAAAGGTATTTCTTTTGCAATTAGTAATATATAAAATTCTAAGGATTTGGAACTTTTATATAAAACGTGTAATTTTATGAAGTGGCAATAATGATTGCTGGTTTTACGGCGAAAGAATGGTGCCCCTAGGTTCCCCCATAACTGCGCTATCCCTAACCAGCCTGTTAAAGTTATTAAGAAGAAGTGAGAAGAAAAAAAAAGAAGAAGAAGAATGAAAGAGACCAAGGGGAGAAATGCAATGAATAATAAAAGAGGGAGACGAGCCTATTAAAGACTGCCGTTAAATTGGGGAAGAAATCGGCCACCTTAGAAAAATAAGTCAGGCCTTCAACATCGCAATTGTTCATAATAATATCATAATATTATATTTATTATTTTCAAAAAAACAATAACTTTATAAATCTTTTTTGTATTTGAAAATGTTTACGTAAAAAATTTACATTACATACACTAAATTATAACATACCACAAACTTGAGAAAAAAAACCAGCACAATCCACAAATTAATTATTTTACAATTTTCTCGTACTCATACTCTACAAGATAATTAATTTTTATGATTAAAAAAAACAGAAAATGTTCAAATTATTGCTGGAAAGCAATTATTTTTCTAAGCAAAACTATTTGGTTTAAGTAAGCAAATTTAGGCTTAAAATATCCTTATAGTGCAGTTATAAAAATTTACTTGCAAATTATTCATTTTTGCTGTGGGATAAGCAATCGATAATAATTAATTAAAATTTCCTTGCATTAAGTTATGCCTGTTTTATACTAAGCAAGCGATGTGTCTCTCCAAAATTAATTTAAAAAATAGAAATGAATTGACATAATCGAAATACATGTAATTATTATAAAATTTTATTATTGAGGCATTGCAGATCTTTAGGGCTGGATAATAAAAAATGGATAATAAATAAAAATAAAATAATACATACAAATATATAGTGTTATAGTTTCGTTTCATGTATCATTTTATGGTTATTATATTTTTCTCTTATCTAATTATTTAATTTTTAAATATTTTTGTATCTTGTGTAACCAGACCTCAAGTAAACCTGCGATGTGGATCGAAATACAATAAAAGTTTTTGTATTATTAGTTTGGAAAAAGGGTTTCGCGATTATATTTATTCATGAACTCATATTTATTTAATTTTAGGTATATAATTTTACAATTTAGAATACAATTATTATTTATTTATGTTTTTAATTAAAAAGTATAAAATGGTGGAATAAAAGAACGCAGTAAATTAATACAGGAGGCAGGTCGCCGGTAGATATGTCTGATCCCAGGCCCTCACTGACATCGATAGAAAAACTTCGATTTCTTCCTCCCTTTTTTTTTTCTTCTATCTAGAAGGCCGTTTTTTAATGGATAGATAGATATAGAAAAAACGCGGAGCTAAAAACGTCGGCACCCCTACCTCTTTTTGTATAAAAAGTCGATGGAATATAAAAAAAAAATAAATAAATAAAATACACAAACATGTTTTCCAATTAGATATATATCTGGTGTCCCTTATACGTAGAGTTTCCTGGATCGATATAGTTTTTTCTCTCAAGTTTATTATTTTTTATTTATTCAGTTTTAACGGATCTCGTTCTTGACAGAACATATTAAAGCCTTAACAAACTGTGTTGTTATTTAATTATCGGGTAGTTTCTTATGAAATTATTTCTGAAATTCAAAGTGGAATTATTTACTATACACAGTTACAGATTGTAATGAGCTGTTATTAATCCTCCCTTTTTTGGTAATATTTACTATAATCAAAATAGAACGAACATTGTTCAGATTTTTGTGTATTTTTTTAGTTTAAACTTGGACACTCGGAAGCCCAAGTTGCAAGAAACAATACCACCGCGTTTTGGGAAGGGTGTTTTAACTAACCGGCTATTTGCTGTTGGCTTAATACATTTTAAGTTGGTAACAGAATAATTCATAAATAAATAAATAATTCATTTTTCCTTTCTACCCAAAGATGAAACCATCACATCCATATCGTCCTATAGGGACATTGGCACAATGAAATAAAAATTTATCAAAAAAATCTGCATTGTTTAATTGGAAGGAACCTATACTCTTACACGACAATGTCAGACAGTGAAGATTTCCTAATTCGCCATACTTCCAACAGATTCCCATCTGTTAAGAAATACGGAAAACTTACTTAAAGCTAAGTTTTTGAAAGCGATTATCAAGTTAAAGCAATTATCATAAAATGCATTTTTAGACTTTATTTCATCAAAAAAACCTGAATTTTTCAGTTCTGGAGTTGTAATGTTGACACGTATGGGAAATGAACGTGTTTAGAATTGTATAGAAAATGAGGAAAAATATTTTGAATGAAAATGCTTTGATTTCATTAAGTTTTTCCACTAAATAATCTTTGATTGAGGACATTAAAATTTGGTCTATTGTCAAATTATTCAACGGGAGTCATATATTCGTTTTGACTAGTTAGAGACACGTCATACACAAGAATGGCAATCAATAACCCCTTCCTGTGCACATCCCATCCAGGAAAGTGGAACGGGTTTTTTACTTCTTTAGCTCATACTTCCCCGCACTTTTTTTTATGAAAATCAATATCTCATATGCTATTCATAATAAAATTTCATATCCGAGGCTTATAGGGGTTTAGGGTTAGAGCCTCAAGGCCATTGTTACTCCGTGAATATTTTATAGGGAGGAAGTATCAGAGGAGCGGGATGGCCTCCTACAATAGTCTTTTATAGGTGTGTACTTATTTTGGTGGTATAGCGGTGGTTAGATGAAGGGGGAGGAATGACTTCGTTATAAACTGGCTTTCAACAGCACGAGGTTGGGGGGGGGATAACACCTCAAAACTCCTCCCCCCCTATCTCATAACTATAAACAGGCTGGAGGTGATATCTTGATCGAGCTGGCTATGGCTGGAAGTGGCTTACTGCACAAATTCATTCAGAACTGAAGTTAAATTTAAAATCTTGGTACTTTAAATATGTAATTAGTGTTTGTGGAAAGCAATTGTATTTTATCAAAATAATTAATTGTATGCAGAATCTTTAAATATATACTCGCCCAAACCAAAAATATTTCTATTCTGTCGCACCAATGAAAAGCTAAAAAAAAAAGTACCACAACGACCCGTGAAGAGTCTTTCGTTACTTACATGCTAGAGACTGTTCTCTTTCTAGAACAACAATTGTGCAGGGACTTGATTTATCAAAGATCACACCAAATTGCAAGAATCCTCCCCTTATTTTTGGTACCCACTTTATATTGGCTGGGTGAATCTCCAGATCCCAAAGGTACCATTTCTTGCTGTTAATAGATTAAATAATTAATCTGGCAGTCGGATTTGAACCAGGGACCTTCAGCACAGCAACTCAGCAACCTACACACTCAGCTCAGCTTCCTAATCTTACTGAGTAACAATCTTATTTTCAGGTTTGTACCTAAATATCAAACTAGCCAATTCTTTTCAATAATATACCTCCAATTTAAGTTTTCTATTTGTTTTTTTCTAAGTGCATAAGGTAGTTTTGATAGAAAGGTTATTTATTTTTGTTAACAGTCGGATTTTAATTCAGGATCTTCGGCAAGGCAACTCAGCACTCGACTATTGAGCTACCTGTTCCCAACGCTACGTTTAATTTCAATATTTTCTAAATAGTAATATTTCTGTAAATTTAATACTTGTTGGCGAAACATATAATATGATGATTTAAGCAATATGTTATCCATTCTATTGTTTTTAAAAGAAATTATCTTTTAGATATTATCGAAATACATTTAGCAAAATAAAAAAAACAAAAATATAACAAGTACTGATCTAAAACACCCTGATTTATTTATAATGCATTGATAGTGATTTGGCCTTAATACCTTAAAATAATATCAATTTGTATTTAAGTTGAAAATAAGCTATTGGTTAGACAGGTATACCTATTTATATATGTTTTAAAATTATATTATATATTATTATGTATATGTAAATATGTTTTTCAACACCCTCTACTATGTATATTTTAATAACAATTCCATGCACAACGACACACATGCAGACAAAATAATATTCATGCATTAATATATATATATATATATATATATATATATATATATATATATATAATCTATTAAACTCCAACAAAATATTATGAACAGAAATATTAGACTGACAAAGAGGCCTTGTGCCAAGAAGCTACTTTTGTGTGAACTATCGGTGCCAGGAACCGAATGCTCGAACCAGGCCCAGAGCTAAGGGCTCACCCATTCACAACTAGTAAGGCCGAGCACTAGCCTTTGTATTCGATTCTCACAACAGATTTAGCTACTCAGGAAGGCCGCCCTACAGCTAATATTTCTGTTACTTCAACATTTCTATAAATAAATGACAACATGGAGAGCAACTGTATCAAAACAACATCACCTGTCTGGTCTAATTTCAAAGGCGTAACATCATACCCACAGCTCCTCAATAGTCTTTATTTCGTTAAGATTTTTTTCCTATATCTTGTCGATGAACAAATTTCAGTATTTACTAATGGTTTACCTATCAACCTGGATCTATTCAGTGATGCCAGAATAATTAATGACAAATATCAGTGACTAGGATTGGGGAAATGACAATTATCCAAGGATTTTTTACAGGTTAGAAGTGTGAAGACAGTATGTGCCTACTTTCAAGTCGCCTATTTCGGTAAAAGTATATGCGGCGACTAATCTCAAATTATTATAAATATATTACGGATACTGGATACCCTCTCATCAATCCTTTAAGGTACTATCGCGAACGGTGGATCACAAATAGAAATCAAATGGAGTTCAATTGAACTCATTAAAGTTAACTCTTATATTGGCTGATTAATAACTGTATTTAATGTTTTGATGATAACGATTACATAAAAAAGGGACGGTCACACCATTATAACAGAATGATGTAATACTCATTTCGCTTTACAACGAAAGACACATTGAAAGCCAGATGGGTTTAGTTGCTTTACCCATTAATAGCAATGTATTTTTCCTTTAATTATCACAAGTGAAGTTAATAATAAGTAGGAATTAGTAAAATTTGCTGTTCTAGTTATTTGCATGTCCAAAGGGACAAATAACCGTTACGTACCGATAATGATTCTTTAGCGCAAATGAATTAAATATTGAGAAGTATCCAATTTAAAGGGGCGTATGCTACTATCCACTGCATTGTAAACCTGTCGTGAATGCATTCCTATCGTATCTTGAATAGCTAGAGGAGTAGATTCTGTAACACAATATCTACCAACAAATAATATGACAAGTGAATGAGAAGGGAGTGGGAGTGGAATAGTAGGTACTATCTGGAAAGGATGAGATGGGGAATAGGAGGTATGATTGAAATCTGGATTGAGGCCCGGCGTGGGGTCCTACAGGTGGCCCACAATCGAGCCCTGCACTGCCCCTCTGAGGGCACTTGGCCTCCCGCTGGATCTCAAGCAGTCACATCGCTTCTCCTACTGTCCCTCTTGGAATTAATCTAACCCCGCCCTGTTAGAGGACTCGGAATATCCTGTTTCACTTTCCAGCATTTGCATCGTTATCGCTGAAAACGGCGGTTCATTCGAACATTCGATCATCATACTGCCTAGACAAGGGGGTAGTACTTTTTGAAAAGAAGGAATTGGCAATATTCACTGAAATGGAAACACTATGTTACAGACGAGATGTGTTAAATAATGTGATTGAGAGGTACTTGTAACATTCACAGTTGTATTAGAGGAGGCATTGTGTAAAGGCAGCTGTAGGTAGTCCCCATAGTCGCAGGTGGCATGCTCTTAAATGAACGTCCCACCGAGTGAGCTAGCCATCCTTACATCGTCTCGGAATCAGTGATCCAGCATCAAAGACATGTTCAGGAGTCTGATTCAAAACGTTCGAGAGGACTAGCTGAACCTGTGGGACTTGCAGCTGCGCACCATGCTTGGGTACGTTAGAAGATATTTTACATATAAAACCTATTACACATTGACAATTTGAATGAAAGTTATGTCATGAATAGAGTCGCTCTCCACGTGCCAATGATACTGAAAGTGCTTTGGCTTACCGTGCTGCCGTCGCTGGTCCCTGCCTAGAGCTTACTTAGCTGGCGGCAACCCCTACCTCAGCGACACCAATTACGAGTAAAAAGCCGCCACCCCTGTCGTCTCTGGTTTCGGACACTCTAGTCTTTGCTCCCCCTTAATCATATTAACACTAAGCAAATTTATCGAAGCCCATCACATGAGGGATCATATTTTCTCCTTCCAAAGCGGTAATTGTCACAGAATCGTCTTCCATAATAGGATTAAATTATTATCTGAAATCGATGAGTCACGGATCAATGAACTTAATAATATTCCAAAAATCATGATCAATCCCTAAGTGAACTTCAAATGCAATTTATTTTAAAGCAGTTCCCCTTGAGAGTAGTAAACAATTTCCCAATAATGATATAAAAAATTAACTTGTCCGATAGATGGAATAAAAAATTTATTACATAAAATTCCCAGTTAATGTCCAATAACTTCCATCAGACTACATAGAATAGGAATAGAGATGTCTATTTGCGATGGAGCCCTGATAAACTGTCGGCTACTCTCAGCACATGATATCGTGAAGACAAAATGTGTGATCTGAACTAGCAATTTTGGTTTATCAACAATCAATTGGATCAGTAAGGCACATTACATAACGTTGCAAAAGGACTCCAAGGCTAGTCCGATTAAAAGAACACTCCTCACTTGACCAGTAAGTTGCTCTATCCTTTATAACAATAGCTGACACGGAATGGAGACTACATGATTGAGTTTGACAAGTCACAATAGTTTTGACATGTTCTCTCAAAAAAAAATGAAATAAAAAAGTAACTAAAAATCAATTGGATAAACAATTCTTTGAACTGAAGACAAAACTCGTATAGCGAGCTCGTATCTTCATTTATTTAGACCCATTAACTAGAGGGAGCATTACCACTGATTCGCCCCAGAACAAATTATGTCTATCATTTAAAATAGTGTACTTTTCAATAGGACTCATCGCAAGCTAAGTAAGCCCTCGTCATCTCCTGCTGTCATTTTAAAAAACATAAAATATAAAATGGAATAGGTATCTCGAATAGAAAGTCAACAAATAGAGCCTTCGTGCGCCTCAAAGAGTTTTGGCTGCAACAAATATTTCACTATTTGTGTGCCTTTAATAATGAAATGGAATTATAATGACTCCAGATGAGCACAAATCATGTCGATTACCGAAATTGAAAGTATTATGGACGGGAGATGGTCCGGCGAAAGCATGGACTTACTCTCAGATGATAACCGTCAACTCGGTAATCAACATGTGCCACTCACATCACAACTGACGCAACTTTATCACACTCTCAACAGCCCATACTCAACTATATTTTGGTCATTGAACAACATGGAAAGGTTCAACAATCTGATATAAAGTTACAATGATGGTTCGCAATTTAGTCAAACTGGGACTGAAAGCTTAGTTGGATATATTAGAAATCTATCTCGAGCGATGTATAATGAATTGTACCTCATAGCAAATACTTAAATTCAAGAAAGGGTGGAAAAGCTGTAGAGAGTAGGATAAATTGACAGGAGAAATTGTGGTGCCCATAAGAAATTGCGACTAAGACCCTATTTGTTGACAATATAAGTTCGGAGGCGAAAATAGAACGACTCGATTCAGACACTAGCTTTTATTGCGCTTAATAATTACATTACATTTCAATAATACAATCAATTTTCTTCCAAGAAAAATCCGAAATAATGTTATATAAACTGTTAAAACACTATCCAAGTCAACTATACATCTCAACATAACTGTCTTTATACAATACCTTCCCTCATAGCAACCGGCCAACTTTAACAAATTATATTTTGAATAATAAAACATAATGAAAATCTTTCAAAAAATTTTCCTATACTTGTAAAGAGCTTGGCAACCGGCTTCAATACCTCTCGCGAGTTTCTTTCCGACATATCCTTTTGTAAAGGAAATAACAAGAACCGGTATATGAAATTTGAATGATTAAATGGCAAGTAACATAATCGAAATTGACTGACACTCCATTATTTAATATTGAAAGTAATATATCGTAAGTCGGTGATGAAGATACGTTTGGAAAGAAACCACTCGAGGCAAAACTAGTTGACAGCCCAATTTATCTTACCAACTAGAATCTAGTCAGTCATAAATATAAAAGGACTTAGTCCAGTATTGTGGTCACAAATTAATTTAACATACTCTTTAAATACTTTAAAACATATTAACAGCTACAAAATACATCGTATACCTTAAACGTGGAATCATATAAAACAAAATATAACAATTATAGGAGTCGTGCAAGGATTTCATTTGGTAAACAAAAACAGTTCGGTATGTTTCTAAACCTGGGCAATGCCACATATACCATACCACTTATATAAATGTATTTCCATCATTGTATTAACCTATGTAACGTTATATACTAACGTTGTATTTTATCGAAAAATAAAATAATTGCACATATCCTTCGTATTAAAAAACAAATAAAATCTATTCTAAAGGTTACATAGATACTTCAGAATCATTGGTAATGTTCCATTGAATGAATGACACAAGTATATTATACTTTAACATATCCATACTGGGTTTCATCATTGCTTTTGGAACATATTCGTATCTTTACAAACATTTACAGAACATATAATAATTGATTTTTAATTATTACATGTGACATAGTACAAGCCCATAAAAAGGAATAATTTGACAAAACTGCACAATTGAAAGATGTTAAAAATATTCTCTGTCTTTAAACAAAATATTACGTACAAGCTGTAATTGAAGCATTAGCATAAAAGCGAGACAGAGATGCATTTTGAAACAGTTGCAATTCATTTGTCAGGGGCACAAGATGCAGATGAATTGATGAATCGAAATTATATTTGCATAAGCATTAGTACACGAAACGAATGGAAAAAATTCCTTTGCATTCATAAAAAATAATATTCATGATGTGTGTAAAGGAATAAATTGAATAATAAATATAAAAATTAAATTAAATATTCTTATGTCGTATAAGGTACCCTTCATCAATTGAACAAGTGCACCTTATGCCCTAACCCTATCCCCACCCTCATCATAATAAATAATTGATAAAAATATATAATCACTCCTTTATAGTTTGCACACAGGAGAATATTGTTTGTTTTTTTCCAGGTTTTCACAACTCAGGAAAGGTTCCGCAAAATATTGTATCCCCTTCTAAATTAATATTTTTAGATTAATTTTTAAATTTTAACAAGTGACGCACAGTACTTATTTTCAAGTTAAAAAAAAAAAATACATACTTGAAGAAAACTCGTTCAACATTCGCTTTTCAGTTAAATATTTCAACCACATCATAAAAATAATTTAGATAAACTAACAAAATATACTAAAATAAGTTCTCAATAAATAATAATATTTTTATTTTTTTCTGTTTATAAGTTTATCCACAAAACTACAACAAATTAATATTATAATACAAAGTATTTTTAATTTAAATTACTAAAAGAAACATGGAAACGTGAATAAATTTAATTTGTATCAAAAGATAATCTTATCTAGTACCCATCGATCAAGGTGTAATATAAGGTACACTAAGTATTTTAATATTTGATACCTATAAATTAAATGAATGGGAATATAATGCTTAAGAACTAAATAAGTTATTAAGGAACTTGTTCACTGTTAAAGTTATTTGAATTGACCAAAAGTGATTTTGTTTAAATATTAACGAATCAAATAATAAGACACATAAAACTGCATTTACAATGGATATGAAATGATTTTCATGCATTGCTTTGTCCCTCCTAAAGGGTGCCAATTCTCATTTGTCATTGTTTCTAAACATGTCTAGTGTCCTCGGTCTCTAAAGTTACACTATGCATGTATGTTCAAAATCGATCCCAAGAATCATGAAAGGCAAATAAAAATCTCAATTTTCTTCCATAGGGGTTATTTTTTAAAGTTTTACTAGAAGCTGATGATGATTCTTCACTAAAGTTTCCAAAAATCATGAAAATAGATCGAAAGTTGCAACAGATTCGCAAGAAATATGGATGAAAGAAAGATTTGTAATTAACAACCGTTCAAAAAACGTATCATATTTTCCAAACATACGTTTTCATTAACGGATGAAAGATAATTAGAGTACAATCAAGGGTTAATACCTCAAGTTTTAAACAAAGCAATATATGCGGTGCCTTGTTCTGAGATGCGCAGACTACACATCTTGATTTTTCGAGTTGACTGAATTTTAAGATATAGAATGGATTTAACTTTTTTCTATTGTAAGTTCCTATGCACAAACATTTTAATCAGAACTTATCAAATATATTGTCAGATTCCGATCTGACAAGGTATTCAGATCCGAAATCTGACAGATGGCACAAAGTCGGAGGACTAAGATTGCGGAACCTTGCCGAACTTGCGGCCTAGTAGTAAAGTGAGGAGTGAAGGTGGCTTAGACTCACCACGTCCGGGGTGCTTGCCCCGTCTGTGTGCGATGTAGAATCAGCGTTGGAGCGTCCGTCGTTCCCGTTCGCTGGCGTGCCGAGCTCCGGGAGAGGCTTGGAGCTCTCCCGTTCGTCGATGACGAGGTCAATAGGCATCTTGCCTTTGAGACAGCTGATGTAGCGGTGGCAGAAATTATCGCATAGCTCGTGAACCTGAAACGGAAAAAAACAAAAACATATCAATCGCAGTCGAATAGTGTCATGCCTTACACTTTCTTGCAGAACAGTATTACAAGTATGACATGGATTTTTTTTTATTTTTTATATATATAAGTTACGAATGAATCGTATGCATATTCAAAATAACTGAATATTGGTGTATGAAACTTGCTACAGGAGAAATATGAAGCTGATAAACTATCGGCGTTTGGTCCAGCATGTAAAACCTGACACAGCTTGAATAGTTGTTGCAACTATGCAACTTCGAAAAAGAAAAAAATTACACTTTATATTTGTATATCCTTTTCTCCCTAAATGGAGATGATACTACTGTGGAATCCCAAAACGACACTACCAGAGTTCAGTTTTATCATTTCAAACTGCTTCCAAACTTTATATGATATTTATATTCGTATCTTCTGGTCTCCAACGCTGATTATTATGTCACAAATTCATTAATTAGTTTATGTTACAAGGTATTAGTACGGATTAGGTATCCTTATTTTCATTGTATACTTCATATAAGTTAATCTCGTTTCTTCAACAAAATCAATCCCCTCTATTGTTCCAAGATAATTAAAATAAACAAAAATTAAACCTTCTGTTGGAGAGAAAATATATTTTGTACAATACATATCACATTGCATGTATTCATATCTGGTTCATGTATACATTACTTAGGCATATCTGGTTTAGACGGTAAAGATAAATTCAAAGAAAAAACTTGAAAAGTCCACATGTCAAAAAAACAGGAAAAGATTATTTAATCAACACAGGAAATTGCCTCTTGCCGTGGATTTATTATCGGGGATATTTCGACTGTAAGGTTCTGTAAAAAATGTGTCAAGCAACGCCTTTTTTATTTATTTTTTTAAAATTTGTATAACGATATCTTAATTGTTAACAAGTGTTAAATACCGGAACAAATATCAGGATAAAACTATTATCGAATGAAATGACAAAACAAGTTTTTTTTAATCTTAAAAGCAATGCAATCATGCAATAATTTCTCATTAATTATTATTTTGCACTCGTTATACTTACTCATAATTTTTAACTGTACTTAATTTAAAAAACACTCTATATTTTTCATTTATTTTCATAAATGGCATAGAGGTAGCTTATGAAACTTCTTGTCGGAAGCCATTTTGAAACGAAAGGTCAGATATAGTGTCCCGAATATCGTCCTGAAATGAGCACTGAAACCAAATCTGAAACCTAAAAATAAAAATAAAAAAAGATTTTTTTTATTGTACGATTATGAAGAAAATCTCAAATTTTAATACAGAAAATGGTATCTATACTTTTAGCAATCGGAGTAGAGCGTTGGGACTTATCCTTACAATCCAAAAACCTTCGTAAAATCCTCAATGCTCCTTACTTTGTTAAGAAATAAATCTTTTCATGACAAACTTCATTTCCACTCAAACTAGTTTCAAACCTAGCAACCTCCTCAATTTCTGATAATCCTCCGAGGCATCTGAAAAGAAGATGGTGACCTTCCTTTTTAGATTAATTTATTGGTATTTACAACTGTAATAATATTGCAACAAGTAATGTTTGCTAACATGAACAAATGACATGAAAACAAAAAACACTTGAGGAGAAACTATCCATCGGTAGCACACCAATAAAGTTCTATAGTAGAAGGTCTCGAGACCATCTTCTTTTCAGACGCCTCGGAGGGTTATCAGGAATAGTATGGGAAGGAAGTTGAGAGACTAGCGGATTCAAGTGTGTATGGAGCTTGTCATGGAAGGATAGGTATCTAGTTTGGGCCAAATCAGCAACATATGTGATATTAAAATCATGATGGATGAGTTTGCTTGATTTTACGAAGGATTTTGGATTGTAAGGATTGGATACGAGGTGAATTGGATGGTTTAGTATAGCCCCAAAGCTCAACTCCGTATGTCCAAATAGGTCTGATAACTGTCATGTAAATGAGTCTTTTGTAATTAATTGGGAGCTTTGAGCGTTTGTCCAGTAAATGTTGAAGTAGGCGAAAACGTCGAGCAGTTTCTTGTCTTGTATGATGGTGACCTTCTAAGTTGAACTTTTTATTTGAGTACTACCACTGGGTTCTCTACTTGCTGTATTCAATGCACTGTTGTAAATTTCATAAATACATTTTTTTTTTAATTTAGCAATAATAAATCACCCCGCCTACAAAATAAAAATAATTTATAAAAAGAGCAGTACTCTGTATATTTCCTTCTTTAATTTTAAGTTTATGATGACATCCTCTACATGTAATAATATTAAGCCTATCGCTCTCTAATAGATCCCGAACACGAGATTCCAAATGGAGGTGAGACTACAGCAGAATCCTATCACAACACTACAAGGCAATATCGTTACGTATTTGTATACGACATTTATACTTGTAGACCATTAGACAATGGTAATCATGTCACAAATAAAGCTATCCTTAATTATTTTACTGTTGTTGTTGTTGGTATTTATTCATTTAACGTCACTTTATGCTGCTATGGCTAATCGGACGATGCTACAGTGGGAGCTCTAAATTTTGCCTATCCAGGTTTAATTAGGATAGGGATTTTTAACGAGTACCTGACATCGTACAGGCTCGGGATCCCCGTTTAACGTCCCTTCCGAAGGACGGCGTAACTAAGGATTTTTTACTCCCTTAAAAAATCCTAGGGCCACCTTCCTGGCTACGAACCCGCGATCTGGGATTTAGTAGTTTTATTTTACTGTCCTAGTTATTCTATAATTCTTATGTACCCTCCCTTCCAATGTAAACTCCTCAAGTTTATGCCGTTTCTTAATAAACAATACCCATTATTGTTCCATGGTATTAAACAAAATAAAAAATTAAACCTTCTAACCATGTTACATTGACTTATATTATTTTTCTTTAAGATAAAATTCATTAAAAATAAAAAAAAACTTTAACTTTGTTATAGTTAAAAAAAAAAAACACTTGGCATTTAACTATAAACTATATAAATATGGTTAAAAAATTGGTGTAAGTATAATAGAATAATCTGCACTTGTAAATTCTGGGGGAGATAAAATATATTTTGTAGAATACACTCATAATATTGCCTATTTACTGGTTACTGATACGTGTCTCTGCCGTATATAATCATGGTAAAGTTAACTACACATATTCGGAAGTATATTAAGCATTTTTTACGGATTATGTTTGTTTGTAATATATTCTCTATATGAATACTCCCTATTGAAGTTCTGAGACCATGGCCTTAGGAGAACAGAAACCAGTTCTGTCGTGACATTCCAATTCTTATGTCTGGATACAGATTTGAATCCCATTAAATACTAAGGTGTTGGGTTTCGATATATCGTATTCTTCCAATTATAATATGAATTAAAAACCACAAAATCAAGAAAAAAAAGCTAAGCTTAAGATATTATTGAGAAAAAATATTAAGTTCAATAAGGACAAATGATATAACACTGCATAAATATAGACCCATAATATAGACAGCATCTCGCATCAGCATTGACTAGCCTAATAGAGGTAGTAAATCGCCAGGATATATTTTCAGTTCAAGTTTTATTATAGTGGGATATTTAAGTGGTCAGTTGTTGTGCTGAGAGTCCCGGGTTCCAGTCCGGTCTGCAGAACCTCCAGGGGCTCATCCAGCCTCAAAGTGGGTACCTGTTAAAGGGGGAAATTCAGGTTGATCTCGAATAAATCGCCTCCTAGTAAAACCGTTATCTTAAAAGCAGTACAGTATCTACCATGTATTAAACCCAAGACCCTTCATGGGTTGTAGTGGTACAGATAAAAATATATTAATTTAAATTCCAGTATATCAAATTACGTACGTATCATTTTATATTGAATGTTTGTTAAAAACGATAAATTATATTTTTCTGTACCTCATTTAATTAATTTAAAATTTAAATTGTCATTTATTTCATCGTTCTCCTTTAGTTATCTAATTTACAAGTGCAGATTATTATATTATACTTACACCAGTTTTTTTAACATATTTATATGGTTTATAGTTAACTGCCAAGTGTTTTTTTTAAACTATAACAAAGTTAAAGTTTTTTTTTATTTTTAATAAATTTTATCTTAAAGAAAAATAATATCAGTCAATGTAACATGGTTAAATCAAGATACATGGGGTTGTAGTGGTACAGGTTACTTTTTTTTAATTTTATTAATTATAAATTATTATATGAGCTAAATAAACTGTTGAAACTCGGTTAAAATAATTTAATACAAAGAAGATTCGGAAGAAATTAAGCATAATGGAAAATATACAGTCTCTTAACAATGAGTAAATTTGTTGTATTTTAATTATTATAGTAAATTTCTGATTTGTTTTGGTAAAAAAATAAACAATAGTTTATTAAGATAATTTTAATGTTTTATCTTTATGTGGACTTAGCGCCTATAATCATGTGAGTGGGGAGAGAATGTCCAGCGATGAGTTTTTAACAGATTGACCAACCTATCCGATCTCAACCTGAGATAAAACTTAAAAGAAAACTAATTTGATCTTGCCCTACAGGGACCTTAATTAACAACTCGACAATATAAAAAGTCATTTGAAAAAGGGCTAAGACGGATTATAAAGAGAAATAAACGCAAACAGGTCTCACACCGAACGTGTACTAGGTGCTTCAGAAACGTGGACAATTGTAGTCTCGATCAGTAAACATTTGAAACAGTTCAAAGATTTTTTTCTTAAAAAAAAAGATGAATCCAGTTAACAATCTATTCGAAAATTGAACATTGTATTAAAGAAATCAACAAAATTAATGTTAGAACACTTTTAAATTTGAACACAATACAATAAAATTAAGTATTCATTGAGTGATTTGGAGAGAGAATTGATCACTATCAAGAAATGATCTATTAGTCCTTAAAAATCAAGAAGAATGAGATAATACGAAAGCATTGAGGTTAATAAATTACGTCAATAAGCAACGAGGTGGAGAAGTGCAAAAAAAAAAAAATATTTCATTGCAATTAGGAAATTATTGATCCAGTTATTTTTTTATTTTATTTTTTTTATCTGAATACCAAATTTGGCCTCTCTAATAATAAACATGAACCAAAAACCATTATTTATTGGATATTTTGAACAGTTAACGCAAATAGATTAAACATATGATGATCCGGAATAACTGAGAACTGGTTACTTTTTCAGTAGTAACACACTGTATCGTAAGCGTCCCAATTACGAAAATAGTAGAATTCGAATAAATTTTAGATAATTTTAATATTGTTTTTTTTTTTTTTAACCGATTAATGATTTTAAACGAATAGCGCTCGTGTGCGGTCGACATACTCTTACGCACCAACCGGAAAGCTGCTCGCAGGTTTCGATATGTTCGTATTACTTACGACAAATCGTGCTTACCAGTCGCTACTTGTAATTTGTACCGGCTTCTGCATATAGTTTCTTTTCTTATAGTTTATAAAACTTTTTACAATTTTTTGTAGGTGTTTTTTGAAAAATAAAATGAAAATGATTTTTTCATTGTATAATAAAATGAAAAAATCATTTTTCAATGTTGATCCATGTTTTTATATATGCCAAAATCAGTTACTAACTTTTATTAGTTATTTCATTTGTATTTTATATATGTAATATTGAAATAATAAAACTATTTTTTGTTTTATTTTTTAAACAATATACGTAAACTTTCTAAATACAATATAAAAAAACTGATTTTTTTGGTTACATTTTTGTGGAAAAAAAACCGAGCGTAAAGGGGTTTAAATTGGGGTTCCAAGAGAACCTTGAGTGATATATCTTTTAGTGAGCAATCTTCAGATTACATTCTACTTTTCCGCGTTAAACATAAAAAACAGTCCATAGTACTAACACATATGCGACTCAGGTATATAACTGCAAAGGACATATATATCTCAGGAAGAGTCTTGGTTTGTGCAGTATATGATGATTTGTCCGAGATCAGGCTCAACCATCTGCATTTTCCGCCAGTTTAGGGCATAACCACTTTATAGAGGCTGGGTGAGCCACAAGGGGATCTGGTCCATCCGAGGAGGTCAACACATTACCTAATTTATCTGTCGCAGCCGGATTCAACTCGGAACCTTCAGCATAGCTACTCAGCACTCTACATACTGAGCTACCCCGCTCCCCCAAAACAATACTTTATAATTATACTGGCAGTAATGGATATCATAAATCTCTTCTAAAATTAAATGTCAATGTTATCTTCATGTACGTCGAATAAAAAACAATTGCCATAAAGATTTGAATCTTGTGTTCCTCAGCGAGCTAAGGACGGACGATATAGGGTAGTGGTCCCCCGCAGTTCCTAACCTTATCTCGAATAAAATAAAGCCACTTTTCCGATAGGATGTTGACCCAACCCACTTTTCTAAAGCCCACATTATCTATTACGGGATTAGATGAGAGTAAAGACATCCCCTTTCATAAATTTAGACCCTCCGATAAGGAATGCTGGTGAGCGGAGTTAAGTGAACTTAAAAAGAAAAAAAACACAACTATAATCCATTGTTTTTAAGACAACGGTTTTGCAGGTAGGTTATTTGTCCGAGATCACACTCACTTGAATACTTGAAGAAGGTACCCACTACAAAACGAATATATTAAATAAATTCCATGAGCATTATATTAAACGTTGTTCTTATTCACAAAGCGATTTTCAGTTAAATGTTAAAGTTACAGAGTTAAAATTAAAAAAAAAAAAAAAAAAATCTAAAACTTTCCTTTCCCCATGTTTTCCCTCGGGAGCCAATGTCCGGCATAGACAGGCTTAAATCAATGCGCCAAGAACTTGAGTTGGCTCTAGTTCAAATCCGGATCAAAGGAGAAAAGTCAAGGGGTCTAAGTTATTTTGCCCAAATGTTGGCAAGCTAACTGTGCGAGAAAAAACACGTACTGATGTTTTTACGTAGGAAGAATTTATAAACATGTTATATTAAAACTGGACCAAAAATGACTACAAATGTTCCTCCAGACATGGACCGAATTTCTAGTGAGCTGATTGGTTGGTAAAAAGGTATGTTGTACACTGAACAATACATAGTATATAAAAAAAACATCAACTTTCAAATAAATTGGTATGCATTCAATTTCCCGAGATATGGTTTGGTCTAAGCAAACATCGATGCATTACCATTATGTACAAATGGTATACATAATAAACCGGACTATTTTTATACATAAAAAAGACTATTTTTTCATCAAAAAAACATTATTCATTCCGTTTGAAATTGTTCTCAAAGGAATAATGACATTTTTTGTGATTTATTCCGCAGAAATTTCATCGACTATCAACTTTCATTCGCTGAGTTACTGTTCGTAAGGGACCGTACCAAAATCCTGATAAATAAAGCTGATAGATAAATTATTTTACGTTGACAGTCACGGATAGACCATATTGGTTCTACAGACCATCCTAAGGCTTACCCACCCTCTTAAAGTGACTACACTTAATTGATGGGGGAAACTTTGCAGTTAAGCGTGATCTCAGAAAAATCATTTATCAGCACAACCTTCGTCTTGGGAACAGACGAAAACTGTCTATACTATTTACTGAACCCAAGATCCTTCATGGATTGCAGCGGTACAGGTTTTCTTACTACCATTCCATTACTGTAAAAACCACCATTTAATGAATAAATAATCTGTAAATATGTGCCATTCTTTTTCAATGGACTGTTATTCACTAGAAACTCGGATGCTGCTAGGTCAACTGCCAAGGATAGCTCAATCATTGCCAACATTTCTATCGCGCCGCACGTCTTTGACGTATTACCTGTTCACATAGTTCGAATGCTAATGTTGTATAAAGGTTGAAGGGAAAATTGTTTTTTTTTATTGGTTAAAATTATTGTGGTATTTACTCGTTATGGTAATCATTTTATAAAAAGTATATGTTAGTCTCTAAACTTTTTTTTTCCAGTTTGATTGGTTGGTTGGTTGTTTTAAATGTTAAGGCTTAAAACCTATTGGCCATCTACGCTTAAGTTTAATTTGATAAATATTTATTGGAATCTTCATACAAGACAGAAAAAACAAGAAACCGCTCGACGTTTCAGGCTACTTCAACACTTACAAGACAAACGCTCTAAGCTCCCAATTAATTACAAAAAACACATCTACAAGACCATCATACGACTTATTTGGACTTACGGAGTAGAGCTTTGGGGCTAACTAAGCCAATTCCTCTCGTATCCAATCCCTACATTCCAAAATCCTTCGTAAAATCCTCAATGTTCTATATTTTGTTTAGAATAAAGTCATCCACAATGACCTTAATGTCCCATTTGTTGCTAATTTGGCCCGAACCCGGTCTCTATCCTTTCATATAAAACTTCATTCCCACTCAAACCCTCTAGTTTCAAACCTAGCTTCCTCTTCAATTCCCGATAATCCTCCGAGGCGTCTGAAAAGAAAATGGCCACGTGACCTTCTTAGTTGAACTTGATTATAGCTAAAACTTGATTCCTAGTTGATTTGAGTACTACTAGTGGGTAGTTCATTATGCCATTATGTATCACTCAGCCTATTTACTTGTTGTATTATTGTAATACAGTTGTAAATATCAATAAATAAATAAAAATATATAAATATTTATAGTATTCACATTCGTTTTTAAAAATAATTTTTATAATACCAGGGGAAAATAAAAAAATAAAAATAGAGTAAAATAGAAAATACAAAAAAAAAATTATAAAGAAAAATAAGATAAAATAAAAAATGGAAAAAAGTATTAGATATTTTTAATTGATTATTTTTTAATTTATATGATGTTTTTTAAATAGTTTCAATAATACCAGAAAAATAAATAAATAAGAATATAATAGAAAATATTTAAGAAATAGAGAAAAATATATTTAACGAAAATAATAATCAATATAATCAATCGAAAATAAATATTTTTAATTAATCCTTCTTTAGAAAGAAATTTGATGACCTTAATGTATTTTTTCCTCTTTTCTGAAAATTATTGATGTCACTGTAATTCAAGTTTGACTTCCGACATTTTTGACGGTGTATGACGTTTTTGAAAACTAATTCGGTTTTTAATGTTAGAGAATAATTATAAAACTACTTGTACAGCTACAACCAGTGAAGCTTCTTTGGCTCGGTACGTGGTAGAAAGAATACTGTTTCCAAAAAAACGGTTCTACAGGTTGATATGTTCTGGATCGCTCACAACCACCAGGTTCCCCCCCCCCCAAATTAAGGGTAACAACTTTATAGAAGCTAGGTGAGCATCTGGAGGGTCTCCAGATCTATCACTGAGATACCCCGCTCTCCTAAATAATTGCAAAATCGTTACTTAATTTCGGGTCATTCTTTAGCGTGATTTCAGAAGGTGGAGCGTTGTCTTTAGGACGATTTTAAGGTTTTTTTACCACTAAGAAAACGTGTCAAACCCCCAGTGGTAGGTAGAAGGTCGAACAAACAAGGTTTTGGCAAGAGCTTAGGAGGAATCCTTTATTACTGGGCTGAGGCTCCCTGCGGGGGGCCACCCTAACCTCTTCACAACGGCACGACCAAAAGTGAAAACCACAAAAAAATTTTAGCTGTGATCCGGTATCCGAGGGACATTCCACGTCACCGAGCCCATGCATCATTCCGTTACAACAGCCTCGATGGACTACGGCATCAGATTTTCCGAATGACTTGTCAGCTGAATAGGATAGAGAGAGAAAAAAAGGATGAAAGGCGAATAAATTCAATAAATTACTATAAAAAGTTAGAGTACAGTATTGAGAAATCAGCTAAACTTTATAAAACAAAATAAAACCTGTACCACTACTAACCATGAAAGGGCTTGGTTTCAGTACATGGTGGAGACTATACTGTTTCTTTGACAACGGTTTTGTAGAGAGGTGATTTGTTTACAGATTAAAAAAATCCCCCAAATCACCTCTCCGCAAAGCCGTTGTCCTAGAATCAGTATAGACTCTTCCATGCACTGGGATGTAGTGGAATAGGTTGAAAGAAATCGCCCAATATGCAAGATCAAAGATGTTTCATTCCATGTAAAAGCCGTTAAAAATTTCATTCTATCTTCAAAATAAGTTAGAAGATTGCTAACTTAAAATAAAAACAAATTGACTGATGATCACTTTACAGGTATATACTAATTACAGCTCAGTATACTTAAGCTTTCTTCGACACCAAACCGAGTAATATTATTCTGAATAATAGGGGTCCTTCCGAATAATGTATATGTTCTGAGTAAGAAATAGAATGATCATATTTAAAGAACATGAAAATAATTAAACATATTAATATAATGTGGATATACGCATAATTTTTCAAATGAATCATCATTTTTCACTTCATGCATAACTGAAGACGAGAACAAACACAATTTTTTTGAGTTGCAATACAATAAGTCTTAAACAATAACTGTTAAAACTGCATGATACAATAAAGAATGAATTATCGTTTTAAATACGTTAAAAAAGAAGAGAGAAACAGGGTAGTCTCTGACATATACTGAACCCGAATTATATCAGTATAGTTGTTTTTTTTTATCACAATAAATTCTAACCTAAATTCTTATTCTTATAATTAATCAAAATTGGGAACACTTATGTGAACAAAAATCATGTTAATGCTGTTGTTACGATATGTTATGTTTTTTTTACAAGTTACGATTTACGATGCCCTTAAGACTGTAATAATAAAATGTGAGTATTTATAGTAATGGATTTTTTATAAATTATTTTAAATTTTATTATATATATTATTTTACAGCAAAATACTGCTTCCTTTATTTTTGTTTAGCATTATTTTTATCAAGTTATTAATGATTGATATTTTCGGAAATTAATTAATCCATTTCAAACTCGTTCAGATTTATTTTCCTCAATCCTACTCCTTTCTTATTTATAATTTCTTAGAACAACAAAAAAAGGTAAAACAAATATTGAGCATTAAGCTACTACGAAGAAATTAATATATTTAACAAGGATTTTAAGGAAATCCAACACAAGAAATCAAATATTCTACAGAATGTACCGGGGACAAAAGACTGTGTCGTGGGGTCATCTATTTCGGTTGAGATGGAAAATGCTTCAGTATTTATAGCAGACTACTACACCCAAACATCTTTTAGATTCAACAGTATTGCTAACCAACGAATCTGGACCCAAGCCAGGCAGAAGAAACGCCATAGATTTAAGCTGTAAAATTTATATTTGTCCATGCCAAATTTAATCTGAAGAAATTTAAAATAACCAGAGATTTTTTTTTTGCATACAATTCTATGAAGTGATGCTCCACAAGCATTGCAGACTTGGTCGTAACTTTGAAAAAGAAGGTAACATTTTAAATACTTTTTTTTTAAAAAGTATTTCCATAGCTCATTCTGATTTCCAATACTAGGATAAACCATTTACATGAATAGTAACAGCCATAAAAACTTTATCATTAACAGTAAAATCTAAATAGACGATAAATTAAATTTATGTTTTTTTCTAAATAACCTGGAGAAGATAAAAAGTTTATTACTAATAAAACTTTAGCTGAAATTAGTTTTATCTCAGGTTTCATGTAGTTCCGGTTGCAAACGTCATGTTAAAGCGCACTCGTTAATATTAACGATTAAATAAATTACAAGATAATGTAAGAATAAAAAAAATACTGTTTCATACACCAATACATAAATTTTATCTTAATTTTATTTAGTAAATTATAAATTATCTGTGAATTATATGAATTGAGTACTTTACCTTTTCCAATTCCAGTAAGTGAAATCGTAATACTTGAATTGCTTGCACCATCTGAAATAAAAATATATATTTATTAAAACATGTAAATTTACTTTAAAATACATTGTTTATCATCAGTCGGTAATCAATAATGAATTATTAAAACTTTTAGTATTTTTCCTCTAATATTATGGGATTATTTTTAAAAAAATTATAAATGAACTGTATCCAACATTGTGTTATTCATCATCATCCATGGCGCTACAACTCCTGCAGAGTCAGGGCCTCCTGGATTTCATCTTTCTTTTTACAAGAAGATCAGTGGAGGAATACAAACATTGTATTGTTGGAGTTTAAATCAAATAAATAATAAAATAAAAAGTGTATAACAAAAATGATTTTTAAGGAAGAGTTTAACAAAAAATACAAAACCGAGAAACATAAAGCTATTTCTTATCCTGGCTTATATATAAAATACTATGAAAAAAAATACTTTCCGGATATTTTCAAAATAAATGTATATTTCTTTGTTATTATTCCTTATAATATACAAAATTTATTTTGAAAAATAAATAAAGTTTTACAAACCAGTCCTTAACCGCTACTACAATCATCTATAGCACTTTTTTCCCAGAACCATATATCTTCTCTTTAATATGGAACACATTAAACAAATAAATTTATATTTCTTTGTTATGATTTTCAAAATATAAAAAAAAAATTAGATAAGCGTGGTATAATATTATACATTGGAAGCCCTTGGGATACAATCTGAGAGGCGCAGCTGGTCTGCTGGTCTCATGTGTCTCTTGGAAGCTATGAATGTTTACGGTCGTTAAGACGGAATACATTTGTGACTTGCGGTCCTTGATTAACTCCAATCCCCTGTTTAATCCCGATGTGACGTCATGCCTATTGTTGGAACCCCCTATTGCAAGGAAAGTATACCGTGGTCATCAGTTTTTTACGAGTGAACCGTAAATTGGAAAAGGTAACTTGCAATTAAAATGGAAGCGTTAGTTGCGCAGATCATATGTCCTGTCGTGCTATATATTTCACACTCTAGTTGTGTAAATCAGATTATTTATATATTTTTTTTAGCCTGAAGTTGGATTTTCGGACGTCTATCGTATATGTTGATCGTTGATATGTTAAATCAATTTCGATCGTAGTGTTTAAAAATGTTTTTAAAAAAAATATTTATTGGAATTTACAGCTTTATTATAATAATATAACAAGCAAATTGTTTGGCTGATACGTTATAATATGAGAAAAGCAAGTAGAGATACTATCTACTGGTGGTACTCAAATAACAAACTAAACTTAAAAGGTCACGAGGCCATCTTCTTTGAAACCGTCTCGGAGGATTATCGGGAATTAAAAAGATTGAAATTAGTGGTTTTGAAGTTTGTCATTAATGGATTAATATTGGGTTCGGGTCAAATAAGCATGGGCATTAAGATCATTAAGTTTGTTTGTTTATTCATTTGACGTCACTTTATGCTGCTATGGCTAATCGGACGATGCTACTTTGAGAGCTCTAAATTTTGCCTGTCAAGGTTTAATTAGGATGGGATTTTTAATGAGTACCTGACACCGCACAGGCTCGGGACCCCCGTTTAACGTCCCTTCCAAAGGACGGCGTAACTAAGGATATTTTACACCCTTTAAAAAATCCTAGGGCCACCCACCGGGCTACGAACCCACGATCTTGGGCTTAGTAGTTTGTTACGCTAACCACTAGACCACTAGACCACAACCTTGATGGGTTGATAGACACTCTTATATAATTTATTCGGGGCATAATATTATTTTTTAATTTATGACAGTATCATAAGATTTAATTGTACGAGTGATAGGAGCAATAAAAATAGATGTTTTCTTTCACTGAAACCTTACCACTTCACCTATGAAAGGTCTTGGGTTCATTACATGGTAGAGATTATACTGTTTCAAGGACAGCGGTTGTGCAGGGAGGTGATCTCGTTCAGGTGGAGGTCAAAGAAACGAAACATCTCAAAATATATATCTCTATTTAAGAAATTATTTGTCTTCCTCCCAAGCCATTTTCTTTCTCGCTTATCTAGGATCGACGAATATTAAGGAATTAAGGATGACTTTACTCGTAACAAAGTAAGGAGAATGGTGGATTTTACGAAGGATTACGAAGACCCTCCTAGGGTTCACCTGAACTTTATAAAGTGGTTACCCTTAATAGGGGGGGACCTAGTGTTCGGAAAAATCACCTTCCTGCTCAATCGTTGTCCTATCTCTACCACGTACTGAGCCCAACACCCTTCATTGATTGTAGTGGTACAGACTAGACTAGATCATGGTACAAGGGTATGACGTAAAAGAGAAGATATATGGTTCCAAAAAAAAAAAGTGGTAGCCATAGATGATTGTAGTAGCGGTTGAGGGCGCGGTTTTGACGAAGAGGATAGTTTGTTGTTGTTTGTCGGCCGGTTGTTGGGAACCGTTTTGTTTACTATGAAGGCCTGCTGCGGCCGCATTTGTTTGTTTAGAAGAGTGGAGAAGAGGCATACGGTACACCCGAAAAGTTATCATAGTCTCTCCCCTGTAAAGAACTATCTTAGTAAGCGACGAGTCCTGTTTTGTCCACCGGCTATTCAACGCGGCCCACCCGTCGTCAAGTATGTGCCACCGCATACAATGCCTTCATAATAACAGAGTAATCGATGTTTTATATAGGCCTCACAAATAAACAGGTTAGATCCTACAAGCTCCTTCAAAACGATTATGAAAAAAACATATCCTGAACGAGGTGTTTATCCGAAACAAGCTCAATATCATTCCACAAATGTAAAATGTAATATAGTAAAATGTTTGTGACATATTGCTGATTACCTTAAGTTTTATTACTTAATATTAATATTAATCGTATTATCATTAATTATTAATTATCATTATTATTATGAACTTAACTAAACTCTGTGGGATTATCCGTAATAAATACAAAATATTTTGAAATTCGAGAATAAAACTAGTCTAACACACAGTTGACTCTAACCGGAAACAATTAATAATAAGCAGAGTCAAGTCAGCAAAAAATTCAGATTAATAAACTTTATTTTTTTAAATATTTTTGTTTTGAAGAGATAATATTTGCCCTGGCCGGGATTCGAACCCGGGTCGTCTACTTCGTTGGCGTCTAATCCCGGCCTGGTCAAATCTTTTCTCTTCCAACCAAAAATATTTAAAAATAAAAATTTATTTTTATTAATTGTCATTTTGATAGTGATTATTTTTACATATTTTTGTTTTGAAGAGAAAGGATTTATTTTATTAAAATTTTTTTTCAGAATACGATGCTTTAAATTTTCTTCTGGAAGTTGAAAACAATTTTTCGGTGGCTTTGAGTAGACTTCAGCAATCAACTGGAAATCATTAAGTTTGTTAATATTTTGTCTAGCACTCGAATGTTACCCCAATGAAGACATTTATATTTTTTTAAATTCAATATCAGATATCAATAGTGGTGAATTTATAAATTCTGACGATAATTCATGACTGATGATTATTTTTCAATTAAATATTTTTTTAATAGTGTAAGCTAATCGTTGTGATTTCGCCTTATTAATTAGTAGAAAAAATCACTAATAAATAAAATATAGAACGCTTCCTAATTTTTATAGCATACATGGTATTTTTAATTGCTAAAATATCCAAATCTAATAAAATTTTCAATGTTTAGCGGTATTTTCATAAATTTACAGTAATAGTAAAAAAAATACTAACCAATGAGTCGACTTCTGGGTCTGCTATGTAGTAGGGTTTTTCCTGCCTTATCTGAAATAAAATAAATAAATCATATATAATACCATAAATAAATACTAACTACATAAATTAATATAGCATTTAAAAAATATATATATAAATTTTGTATAACATCAATCCAATATAGTTTCAATAATTTTCAACTCATTATTGCAATTCCTGTCACGTTGGATAAATAAAGCATAGTCTTAAAATCGCCTGTATCAACACAAATATAATATTTGCACACAAAATTCGCCTGCTTCAAAATCATCAAAACATCTCATATCCTTAGACCACTCCGGTTTTTATGACACTTTTGCTTGCAACCGTATCCTACCTTAAAATCCTCTCTCAAAGCCATGAAATTCAATCTCTAGAATGATATCAGGGAACCTCTACTAAAATGTTATGTACCATCTTTAGTGCAATTAAATAATTAGTTGTGTAATTTCTAAGATGGGGGTTGGTCCACCATTAGGCTGGCAGGGGTACCCTCTGGTACACAAAAAAATGCATCCAATGTCCATAAACTGGTGGAGGATATTATTGTATTTCTCTAATAATGTTATTGGTATATGTATACAAATTTTGAATAGTATTTGTTTTTATTCTTCAATTTTATTTCACATAGAATTTTAAAATGGTTAACATACGAGGAGTTGATAAAATAGAAATAATTTCACATAAATTATACATCTGTTCATGAATTGTCAGAACGGGGATTGACAAAAAATTAGAAAAGTTTTTTGTTTTTAGGACGTTTAGGACGTGATGGCTTTGGTTACTAATTTTTACAATGACTGGCAAAAGGCCTAAGTACACGGTCATAAAGGGTGAGAAAACCATAAGGGCCTTCTAGGTCACTGGCCCTAGGGACATCACTACCTACGCAGTACCTGAAATTAACGGTACGTCCAGTTTTAGTGTAAAGTAAGTAAGCCCTTTTTCACTAAAAATTCTAGGAAGAGCAGAAAGTAGTTTCTCCAGGACAATATGAAGACACACGTGTTCAAGGTTAGACAAGATTCAATGAACAAAGGTATTCAATGAATAAACGCTCATTGTTGCTTAACTCAACATCATATCATTGTGTGTATTTGCTAGTATTTTCATCATAGTATCGGTAACTGTATTTTTTTATTTGTTATTCTAATAATGTTTTAATTGTTGTACTCTAATAATAATAATAATAGGACAAGATATACTTTTCATAGAAAAGTACAATTGGCACGGATTTGTTTTTCTAACAATATAAGATTTTTTATTAAACTAAAGAATGGTTTTTGATTGATAATTAATGAGCATAGTCAATCGATTTCTGAGGTCCAAAAATCCTTTATGTTTGTAGTTATAAATTATAAGAATTCTTAGATGTGATTTATTGATACTATAAAATTTAGATAAATCACCTGATATCTTATTAATCCATAATTATTTACCCAACTTTGAAGATATAAATACGTATATATAGATGAGTGTCTGTATATGCGTAATAATTTTTAAAACAAATATACTGAGTAACTAACACTGATTAAAAACTAATTAATTTAAATTTTAAAATGGAAAGTTTTATGGCATCTGTAAGTTAGTTTGTTACACATAAAAGTTGAACCATTAATATCTCAGATCACTCTGGCGCTTGGAGATAACTTTTTGATTTCCTATGTATTTTATCAGTATCGAAGATTTTTTATACCCGAGTTCCTTCGAAATCAGTTATGCATCCACTGTCTTTCTGTTCTGGTTATTTTCCGGGCGACTGACTGCCCAGGTCAAGGAATGGATAGGTCCGATTGTGATTGGAGATGCCTTGGTGTAGGCGTCTAGATTTCCCCCCAGAAGCCGAGGAATGCCGTCGCCAAGAAAACTCGCCAGAGGAGCACAAAGGAGTAACGGACACCATCAAACATCAGAGGGCAGGCCCGTTAGCTTTGAGACGAATTGTATCCAAGCCACCGTTATAGACCTTTTAGAAATCATTATTTCGATCTAACTCGAAAAGTATAATCCGAATCTGTATTTAAAATAAAAAAAACTAGAATATACAACAAGAACGATGGATACGCATGATTTTGAAGACAATAATTCATCGCTGTTTATCTTATCGGAGCCGTTTAAAAGCATTTGATCAAAATTAATATTAATAAATAAGTTATTCTTGTTGTCAGGAATTAAACTTTTCTGAATCTATGTCATCAGAAAACATTATACAGAAATAGACCATTTCTGATTTTATTTAGGTTAATAAAATAAAACCAGAAATTTTGGTGATCTGGACTCCTTGCACAACCGTTGATTTGGATACAGTCCGATCTCTACCATATACTTAACCCGATCCCTTGCACTGTAATCTGATAGCGGTTGTGAAGAGAGCTAATTTCTGCGAATCACGCTCAACTGCTAGGTTTCTTCCTCGATTAATGCTACCTGTATATTACCATAGCATATATAATATATGTACCTCTATAATACACTGTATCGAAAATAGGTGAGCCTCATCAGGATCTGTAGATTATAACAGTCCATCCGTGGCTGTCAATAGAATTAATAATTTATCTGTTACAGTTAGATTTGAACCTGTAATCTTCGGCACAACAACTCAGCACTCGACACACTGAGCTACCATTATCGGACATAAAAAAAAAAATTCGCCATCATTTCATATTATTTAAAGCTATAATCACAGTTAAATTCCAGCGCTATACGAAAATTATACTTAAAGCCGTAACAATTTACCCGCCCTCAACTGAAAAGGATCTGATGTCAGTATCTCTTTAGGAAGTCAACAGTAATAATTTAAAATTTTAAAATCCCTCTGAATTTAATGATTTTTAAATGGAATAAAACTACTTAAAGTGAGATTTATGACTTATGGTTGAACTGTTAACCATATAATAGAAAAAAAAAATGAAACAATATTAAACAGAAGATTGAGAATGGCATAGGCCGAAACGTATCTTGATGAATAAATAATAAAAAATATTTACTGGATATAGGTTTTTTTCTCCAAATTTAAAGAATAAATTATGTAATTAAGTCCAGTTAACCTTTTTTAAAATTTTTTCTAGTTAAAGAAGTAATAATTTATTACGAATTCGTGTGGTTCGGCAACCATCCGATATTTGAAGTTGAAGGATGCAAACAAAATACAAATACCTAAAATGCGTCCTTCATATATAGCTACATGTAAATCATCGACCCAATTCAAACCGAGGCAATAGTAAAGATTTTTAGGAGAACCTTGTCTGTTAAAGAATGGACAAGAGGACAAGAATTAACAATAATTATCCAGTAGAATAAGGTCATTACTGGCCATAAGAGAAGTAGTAAACAGTTAACCTCTTCGGGATGGGCTCAATTCTAATGACACAACACATGTCTAAATTAGATAAAAAATTAAAACCATGCTTGGAACATTGTAAGGCTGACACGTGGCTAGAAACTGTGAAGAACTGCCGTTTGTTTACAAATGTCAATTGACCAGAAAGAGCCTTGCCCATGAAGAATGATCTCAGGCTGACGTCAGGAGTGCCTCTAAAATATTCAGAGTATTTTAAACTCCGAGAGGCACTTCTTCTACTCTTTTTTAGGAGGTGAAAAGAAAAGAAGGAGAACTTTTACAGAATCTGGGAAACCCCGCGCTTTGGTACACAATTTTTTGAAATAATTTATTTATTTTCAAGATACTTCGACGTTTACTAGACAAACACTCTTAGCTCCCAATTAATTACAAAAGACTCATAGACATGGGTAGTATATGACCCACTAAATTCCTCTCGACAATCCAAAATACATCGCCAAATCCTCCATGCTGCTTACTTCATTACGGATGAAGTCATCCATAATGACCTTAATTACATTTGTTGCTGATCGGCACGAACCTGATATCAATCCTTTAATGACAAAATTTACCACTCATACCAACCAGTTTCAAACCTAGTTGTTTTGGTCTTTCTCTTCCATTCCCAATAATCCACCGAGGCGTTCCTCTACTTGCCTTCATCTGTATGTCATTACTTAAAATTAATTGTATTTGCTTGTTATATATCATAATCCAGTGGTAAATTTCAATAAATAAATTTTTAAAATCATAAAATACTCATATACATGACTATCATAAGACCGAATTGGACTTGGGGAGTAGAGTTTTGAGGCTCCAATAATCATATTCCTCTCGTATCCAATCCTTACAATCCAAACTCCTTCGTAAACTCTTCTTTGTCCTTTGTTACGAATAAAGTAATCCATAATGAACTTAATGACCATTTGTTGCTAATTTGGAACGAATTCGATATCAATCTTTTCATGACTAACTTTATTCCCACCCAAACCGACTGGTTTCAAATCTAGCAATCACTTCTATCTACTAGGTAATCCTCCGAAGCTGATGTATTATTACAATACACTCGTAAATTTCATTGATTAAATTTGTAAAAAAATATTATTTATTGAAATCTATAACTGTATTATAAAACACATAAGTAATATAGAAACTACTCACTGGTAGTCCTCAATTAACAACAAAATAAGATTTTCATAATGTATACAATGTATTACAGTCTAGCTAATGAATTATATTGTTGTTATTAATTTATATATTCTCTTTAGATGCTCAGTATTTTTTCATGATTCATAAATTTAATTTTGTATTTATTTTTTCTATTTGTTGACACTTAATAAATACTTTATGATTTATATTATGTAGCTTTCTGGCTAGATATATATTATACTTTTTTTTGTATTCATGTTTCTAATTCTAAAGGTACTTAGTCCCAGAATGAAGTTACTTTTCTATTCTGTTCTTTTAATACAGTAAAATAGAACTGTTAACATTTTTAATGTTTTACATTTAAAAAAAACAAAGAGTTTATTGCTCAATACTGCCATTAAATTTTCTTTTTTCCCGAATCAATCAGCCTAATGACTCGGTATAATGAGATATGGGCTAATGAGCCCGAGTCGGCGGAGATAATTTTTCATCCTCGGACCCACGGGACTCGAAGCGCTCTCTAGAGTAATCTGATGGTTCCCTCGGCTAATGGTGAAAAAGGGAAAAAATACCGCCTGGGACAAATTTCTGGAGGCTCAAGTCCCTTGGCTTTATCCAGCCGAAAAATCGTCTCCCATTTATTATTCGTTCAACACTATCGTTTCCTTATTTGACTGTATAATGAAGTAGAGCTCAGTCCTTTGGAGTGGTTTTCTTCATCTTGAGATGGAACATTCGAACCAATTACTACTAAAGAATAAGTAAACTCTTAAAAAAATAAAATAAAGATGAAAAAATAGGAGTTTAAATAACTCTTACGAGGATATTATGTCACTGAGAACGCATAAACGACGATTAAAGAATAATTGAAGATACTTTTAAGTACAAAATCAGATAGAAAAGTTATTAGGATTTTTTCTCATTAATCAACATCCCATTTTTTTGAGTTTCAAATTAAAAATTATTTTTACTTTTTAAATTATTTCTGTTTTTCAAAGTTTATACCAATAACTTCAGTTCGAATAGAATAGAATAAAAATTATATTCTGGGACCAGGTCCCTTAAGAATAACAGATGTGTAAAAAAAATCATTCAATATATACCTGGCTAAGGAGCTACATTATAAGAATGATACAGTATTTGCATAAATACTTGAAAATAATTATAAACTAAAAGGTAAGTGACTTTAAAGGAAAAAATAGAATAAAAATCTGAAATAAAAAGAATTAATCTGAGAAAAAAAAAGTAAATAAAATCACATAACATGTATAAAAAATTATAACGTTAACAGAAAATTGACAGTAAGTCATCCATTACTTCTGATGGATATAAGCTATTAATTATTACTGATTAGAGGGCAATTGCTTGGGAATTTAGCATAATTAGGAAAACCATGTATTTGAATGTGGATAATGAACAAGCATGGCGGATATCCATGCTTATATACATATTCTTTTGTTGTTTATTCAAATAATTTCAGTTTTAAATATCTTTGTATCTTTTTTATTCAGCCCTGAAGAAGAGCAACAGCGTGGGTATAAACGTCAGTTTCTAGTAAATAGTTTATCACAATTATAGGTTTGTATAATTATTGAAAAAAACAGTTATTTAAAAAAAAGAGATTAAATTCATTATCCTACATTACTTTGGTGCATATTACTTAAGCTAATTAGGCCTGGATTGGAATTACTACGTCGATCGGGGACGGCAGCAATACCAGATGTAGCTTTTTCATCAGTCGATGGAGAATTGAGTCATAATTTGTAAAAGGTAAACCCTAGCCGGAGTTTTTCCACAGCTTTCTAAATATGGAGAGTCAAGCTTGAAGAAGGATTCTCCTTGTGGTTGCCGCACACTTTTCAGCCTCGTTTAGTTATCAGGAATAAAATGGAAGATTTGATAAAAATCGAAAAGAACCGAGGAAGATAATTTTTTAAGGAAATTTTAAATATGGATACCAGAACAATGGAATGGAGAATCCGTTCAATCAAAATTAGACGGACAGAGAAAAACCTGCACCCTTTTTTCCGTGTGATTTTCCCTAAGGATCGTAATATTCCATCCATTCGCCAGAAGCTTCTTCAGTGGCAATCCTCGGAGTTTTAAAAGAGGAAAAAAACAGCCTTGAAAAAGTCTAATAGGAGCATTTCAGTGGAGAAGTAGTGATCCAATTAAATTTTATTGCGAACCACCAGCTTCATCGCCTCTCAGAAGAACGTAAGAGGTCGGGTTTTGAAGTGTACATTTTTCATTTCAGCTGACAGGTATGATTGATGCGAGTACCGCATATAGGTTGCATCACTCCGCCATCTATAGTAACTACATTAAATGGCTGCCCTCACAGCCTACAAATACCTATAATAGAGGGGATATTAATGATAAAAGGGTTTCATGAATACTCTTAAAAACATAAGGGTAACACCCTTATTTGAGAATATTTGTTTAGTTCTCCTGAAGCAAGAAGGAAGTTTTATTCTGACTAGTACGATCGTATATGATCTTATTTAATAAAAAACTAGAAATAAAACTAAATTCAAACATTGAGAACCATAATGCCATTCCCCACCACCTGGAAATAGCAGTAACAGGCAGGAGGAAAATTGAGACAAATGAACTACCGAAGAAAAGCGTTTAGAAGGGGGGTAAAGGAAGACTTTCCTTTGTAACATTTTCCGAAAGAAGAGAGTCAAATCGCCTGGAAACACCAGGCAGAGAGGTGGGGTCCTGAGGTAATCAAATTAGGCAAAGCGAGGGGGTGCGCCCATGTAGGTCCCGCAGGATGGCCAACTTCAACAAGGTTTGCTTCTTTAAGGCCCTTCGTGGTGGCGGCACTGCGACATTGCTGCTTTTTGGCCTATCCAACAGGTAGGGGAAAAACCATGGAATAATTTTTACTTTAATTTGAAGTACCGTGTGCCCCGTGTACATGTTTATAAAGGGAAAAATTTTAAAAACCAGCTTTTCGAGACTAAATAGATTTTTATCTACTTATAAATGTACTTTTATAACCAAAAAAAAAACTTGAAATATAAAAATATTTAAAATAATTTTTTGTTAATAGTTTTTAATTTTTAATTTAAAGAGAAAAGATATGCCCCGGCCGGGATTCGAACCCGGATACTCTGTCTCTCCGTGACATTGCTTTAACCAATTGAGCCACCGGAGTCGCCTGCCGGTAGGGGACAAATCTATTCTTATCAGATCCCCGTGTACTCCCAATTTTTGCGATGCATACTTCTTCGAACATTACTTTAATTTTAGGATCTTGTTTACTTTCGTCATATTACTATTTATGTTTTTTTATAAATCAAGATCCTTAAATTTAAATAATAATTTAATATAAAACAAGATCCTAAACATGTCAACAAGATCCTAAAATTAAAGTAATGTTCAACGAACATCCATTCTCGAGTATACATCGCAAAAATTGCGAGTACACGGGGACATGGGATCTGATAAGAGAATAAATTTGTGCACTGCCGGCAGGCAACTCCGGTGGCTCAATTGGTTAAAGCAGAGGATCTGGATAAAATCTGACTAGGAGAGCAGAGGATCCGGGTTCGAATCCCGGCCAGGGGCATATCTTTTCTCTTTAAATAAAAAAAAAATCACCGTTAACGTCTAATAATGAATCAATTTAGCCCTATCATCATTGCGATTATTAGAAATGTAGAAGTTTAAAATAGGTTTATTTATAATAATTGAGTGCGATCTGTTTTCTCGAAGTATATTGCCAAAAATGATGTAATAAAATGGTTTATTTCCATTTCGGCCCATTTTATATGATTAATTAATATTTTACTGAATCAAAAATGAATAAATATTCAGTAAACCACTTAAAAAAATAAAATAATCATAAAACAAATTTAAATCCCAAGACATATTATTTATCTACGATATTTCTTATTGAATATTATATAACGATATTTATTATAGAATCATATTCTTATTTTATTTTATTTTTTAACGATATTTTGCTCATTTAAATATATAAGTACACATTAGAAAATTCTATATATTAATAAATTATTTTAATTAGGCTTCATAATATAAATTGTTTCTACTAAATGGATATAAAATTTCGTATGGCGCCACTTATATTCTGTTACAGTTACTTCTATTGTATTTGAAATGTACTGTTGTTTTAGTTAAAGTGATAATTCCTTATCAAACGGTTATGTGATTTGTTAACTCGCTCTAGGCAAAAGTGACACAGCAGGGTGTTATCAACAACCATGATATATTTACTTGGTTTCAATGGAATTTTGATTAACTGGCGACGGTATAACCTGAAATGTATGTACAATATTTCTAACCTTATATATGAAAGGTGGAAAAATACATTTAATCTCTACGGTGTTTTGATTAAATAAAAATGTACAAAATTAAAAACCTGGTGCGTACATAACTTTAGTTTTATTGCAATACTGAAGGCATTGTGGACTATAGTCAATGAGAATCGTGAGTTGATTTACTGTTAATATGAAACATCTCTAACAAGGTTTGTTATTTTTATGCAAAATAAATATAATGGACATTAAAAAGTTAATTTTTTTTTTTTAGTTTAATACCTTTTTCTTTAACTTTACTATATTTTTCTAAAGTTTAATACTGTTTTTAACGTCCAATACCTTTTGTTAAGTTCAATATCTAATTTTTAAGTTTAATATCTCTGTATATTAATTTTAAACTTTAATACCTTTGGAGAATAAATATTCTTTTGGCATTTCGCAGTGACCCTGAGATTGATTAATTTTACTGTTTCATTTAATATAATTAATGATTATCCAAGGGATGAAAAAACATAGTAATTACAGATTTTCGGTGGACCTAAATGACTAGTATTAAGAACCTAGTAATGCCTATTTTAATGGGAATCTCTTTTAAAGCTTAAATAGTTAAATTTCATTAGTAATAATTATTAAAAAACTGATTAAAATAAAACCAAAACTTTGAATTTAAGCACAGTCGTTCTTAATGGTAATTCATATTCTCATGGGATTATTAAATACAGTATTCATTTAATTAGTTTATAACTCTCTACTGCCATCATTCTATGCTCGCTCAAGCCATTGGATACAAGACACCAACGGATTCTTATCAGTTGAGGGCGGTATTATAATTTAAATCTTCGCAATGAAAATGGTGTAAGTAACAAATAAATAATTAAAAATCTTACTAAACAATAAGTACTAGGAATTCAAATATATTTTAATCAGACAAGTACAATAAGTTAATTCATATATCTGGTTATTTCTGTATGTGACTTGCATATATTTAAGTTTATTTTTTCATTACTTATATACTGTATATATATATATATATATATATATATATATATATATAACCTATTTATTTTGAAACTGTCACAAGACCATGGTGATACAAAACGAAGAGAACTCTTAACGGTAACAATCCCCAGAAATGCCCCTCTTTACCTGTTCGTTTCTACTTCGGAAGTGTTCTGCAACAATGTGTTCTGTTGAAAGGGATCTCCAACAACATTTTTTGAAGGAGTCTAGTTAGTTTTAGGGTCTTGTTACATCAATTGTCAATAAAATCACCAAATCTGTTTAAGGATTGGGAAGTAATAAAGGATGTAAACATTGTGTATTGAAATGTATTCTGTTCTTGATTTGTGAAATTGAAAGTTATTTTTAGTTTATTAGTTTGTTTTCGATTAAAAATTTATTCCTTTTAATTATCTAGTGATTTTTAAATTATTTATTTGCAGCTGGTAATTATTATTCTGGCATTGATTATTTAAACTATCATATTCCCCTGTTATAACTTATGTTAGGTTATGCTCATTTAACTAAAATATTGTCATTAGATTTTTATTATTTATTATTAAAAAGTTATTATTGGAATTATTTTCCATGGAAGAAAATCCGCGTTCTTGGCCTTGTGGCATTTTCATTATGGAATATTTTATTGCAACAAATCGCCTCAATAACATAAAATTTAGAATGTCTTTAGCGACCATGACTTGGTATTTAACCAATTAAAGCAGAAGTTATTTTAGCAAAGCCTAACCATAAGAATATTTAAGCCGACATATTACTTTTATTATAAGGAAATTTTTTTAATCGTAAGTTAATAGGAGTTGCTTTTTAGTTGACCGAAAACTGTGCGAGTTAATTCTTTTTTTATCATAGTTTCTTGAAATTATAATAAAGGGAAATATTCTAAGTAATACCGGATCAATCTGATTAAAAATAGATTTTTATTGATAAGTAAGACTTTTATAAATTTTTTAAATCATAAAATAGTCTTATTTATTATCATATTATTGATAATCGATAGTAATGAATAAATACTTCTTATAGGTGTTAAGGAGGTAAAAATGTTCATAATAATAGATTTAAAAGCTGATTCAATTTCTGTTGTATATAAACCTTGTTCAAGATGTCTCTTGTTGACAGCAGTTGTACTCTCAAGAACGTACTGCGCCTTGAGAGAAAATAAATTATAAATCTATTCTTTTTCTCAACTCAGGTATTTGTTGCAACAACTTCATACCCGCATTGAATACATCATCTTCGTTCACGACATCCATTGCCACTGCGCGAAACTTAGGGTACATCCATCTTGTAATGGGGAACTTTCCACTTGCCAAAGAGACGTTTCACATGCCGCGTTTCGTAACGCAACATTACGCAATTAAGTTCATCAGAAGCGTGGCAGTGGTGGGAGAAATTTAATCAGTGTCAGACCGAGAGGGAGAGAGAATGAGAGAAAGAGAGGAATATAGTGATAGTGATAGAGAGAGAGAGGGAGAGAGAGAGGGAGAGAGAGAGAGAGAATCTTACTTATATCGATCATTTGCTACCATGTGCAACTGCTAAACCATAAATTTGTAGATATTTAATTTAAAAAATACTTACAATAATGATTAATTGCAATTATTAGATGCAGATTTTTTTTCTGTTTTAATGAACGTATTTAGACAAAAACATTTTTTCTTTTTACCTTCTTCATAAAAAAAAATCTTTATTAAAAAAAAATGTAGAAAATAAGAGTTCGTTTTGGAATTTTTAAGGTTTGTTTGATTTATTTATTTAAAGCTACAATGGGTAACCGGTCGATGCTTCAGTGAGAGTCCTAAATGTTGACTATACATTGAATATTGCGATTAAATAATATTCTAAATAGCCAATGCTTTTAACTCTCAGTTCAATAGCAAACGGATGTTTATTTGGTCAAGTTGAAGTAAAATCTGTTAGAAAGGCTCAATTAAAACTTATGTGAATGTACATAACATATATGCATAGAAGAAATGTGATTAACGGTGCTATTAAATCACTTTTCATACAATTTAAAAAATAAATAAATAAAATCAGTACTACTACAATCCATGAAGGGTCTTTGGTACATGATGGAGACTACTGTTTCAACAACGGTTTTGCAGGGTAGTGATTTATCAGAGATCACTCTCAACCACTAGGTTGCTCTCCCAAAATTAAGGGTACCCACTTTATAGGGCTGGATGTACTCCTGTAAGGTCCATTTGAGACCGTCAACAGATTAAATAATTTATCTGCCACTAACCCACTCCCCACAATAATTTCAAACGTGAAAATTTATTAGCTTAAGAGTCTTAACTTATCCAATAAAATGGAGCGCTAATATACTCATGAAAGACAAACATACAATCTTGAAAACATAGTCATTAACTAAAATCCAAAGATGCTACATTCCCAACTGTTGTGAAGATTTTTGTTGCTACATTTGTCAAGGATTCCTAATCCATGGAGTTGCTAATATCGACTGCCTGCTCGGTGGAATGCAATTAGACCAGACCCAGAGGGTCAGTTCGTGGAACTGTCCACATTTGACGAGGGTAGGCCACCATAAACTTCCCTAAAAGGCAGCAACCCAACCTAGAACCCTAGGACAAACCCATCCCTCCATTCTAAAACGATAACTCATATCATGGTTAGCATCTATAACTATATAGTTAAGGCGACTGGAAGTGATAATGACCGTAATGTGTTGACAGGAAAATTTGGACATTATTTACAATGGCGATTTCGTAAAGATAGGACAATGTTGAAAAGGGCTTTCACTGATATAAATTAGTTTTAAGGACTGTAAGGTACTTATGGTAAACCTAAACGACAGAGCCCTTTGGTAATATGGTTTAGAGGTAAAAGAATTAACAAGGCCAAAATAAACAAATCATCCCAAGTTTATTTTAAATTTCCTACATTTCTTAAGAGGATTTCACTCGCTCTCATCCCAAATATATACAATAATTATACAGTAATAAATAAAATATCTCCTCTTATATTTTTATTATAAGATAAACAATAATTTTCCTGATACAGTATTAAATATATTATTGCAATATTATTGGAACTATACTAAGTATATCATAAAAAAATAGCATTGAACCATGTTAGGTAAAAATTATTGCTAACTGAACAAAATTGAAACCAGGATAGTTTAAAATGTTTCATTATTCAGAGGAGCTAAAAGTGTTGTATGTCCGATACAATGCATTAAAATTTGAGGTATTATTCCGTTTTAATGCCGGGTGTCCAATTTGGAATAAATTGAAACTGCAACGTTTTTCCTGAACGGATCTGTATGTATTAACAGAACACACGAACTGCAAATATGTCATACTCTGGTATAAATATGCATCAGATGCATGAAAATACAGAAAATCATTAATTCCTGAATTTAAATTATAGACAGGAAAAAAATCGGCCGTTCCGTATGAATAATGCATATTTGAATGAATAAATTTGATGTTATTTCGCCCGAAATATTGATACTGATGTTTAGTATTGTTGGACGAGAGTGTCGCAGAAGGCTAGATTAAAAAAATGTATTCCTAATTCGAAAATAATTTTAAGGTTTAAAGAAAAAAATCGACTTGCTCGAGACTATTCAGGTCATAAATTTTCATGAATATTAAGGCGGTAGGAAATGATTATTGGATTAGCCTTAGGCTTAGTAATTTTTTCTCGATTTATCAAAGAAATTTACATGATTAACTAACACGATGTCGCTTTTGACTTGTAAAAACAAATACTCTCTAGCGTGTCAAAACCTACTTTTGAGGCAGACATATCTACATTATGAAACAGGCAAAAGGTTCGGAATAGCATCTGTCTACCTGAGAACCGTCTCAACAAGCCAAACGACGCTGTCTAAACTCAGCAAACATAGTAAATACTTTTCTGAATTCAGACACAATGTTTGAATTTCAAACATAGTAATATATTCGTTTATTAATTTAAATTGATTTTTGATACTACTCTCTGTATACCTACGAGGGTTATTTGTCAAACGAAATATATTAATTCAATTTTTTCTTATGAAACTCTCTTAAAAAAATTGAGTACAGACTTCCTGTTAGGATTATTAAAATTGATAAGGTAGTTTCAAGGTAAAAATAGTACATCACGTTTACAAAGAAATTCATTTTTCGAACGATTATACATATCGATTTTATCGTGTACTCCAAAGCAGCGTCATTTCAACATACATTAATGGGACATCATTAACCTTTTTATAGAACCTTGGCATTCCAGTTTAGTTTCTGAGGGCATGCTTGTCGTTATTCGTGTTGGTAAGTCATGCCAGGCGAATTCTTCCTTTGGAAGGGCAAGGAAAAAGGGTCTTTCAGGTATGGGAGGTTTCCAATGGAACGTGATTTTCTTATTCAAGTTTTATTCTTCTACAAGAGTTGACTATAGCGGTAAAAAAAAATCGATATAAAGTAATCGATGAAGATCGCTTAAAGAAATCCCCAACACTAAACGTTCAGGAATAGCGACAAAATTCCAATCTCGATGAACTAGTGAACATAATAATGAAGATTATTAATAAATTAATAACAAAATTGTTTTTCAGAATTTTTGGAGCTTTTAATTCATCCTCAATAACATACCAAATAAAACAAATTGTTTTACATGAGTTACTTTGTTCCAATCCTTGCCATATAGTCAGGCCATACAAAAAATACCTTTTCTTTCCTAATTAAAACTAATAATTAAAGAGGTAAATCTTCAAAATGTCTATTTGGCTGCAGTAGCCCTTCAATTTGATTTAATAACGTTTAAAATGATCTTTTATTAGTTATTACAATCAATTTTAGTAAATAAATTCCGTCCACTCGCCATACACTTGACATATAGAATCAGAATAGATTTGATATTTTCAGTTATTTATTTTCTTAAACATTTTTTTGAATGTTCTATGCCTAATTTTGTCTTTACCAGTTTGGATGTTATTATATGTTAGTATTAATTGGTATTCACAGTATTGTCTATTTCCACAATGAAATAAAATGAAAGAATTTTGTATATACGCTTAATTAGTATTACGAAAGCTGGTATCTGATCTGTTGCGGTTATACCCACATGATTTTCTACACTATCGACATTTTTTTTCCATCATTCTTTCAAAAATCTTCGATCCTTTTATACTCATCGATACTAATTTTCCACGATGTGACAAGAAATTAAAAAATATAAAAAGCCGCGAAGAAGTAGGGAAGCGTTGAATAGGGTAGAAGCTTGGGACACAAGTTCCCACGCCAGGTCTGTGCCTCACGGATGCTAGGTTTTTTTTTTTTTTTTATCATACATTCGTCTCTATCTCCACTAGTATAAAGTCGAAGACATTTTTTTATTTGGAATTTTATTTTTTAATATATATTTTTTCTTCTACCTCTCATCTCTAAGTTATACACTTTAGGCTTTTCGTTTCTTTTTCTGCCTTCTTCCATATTAAAGAAGGCCCGGTATGGAAAGTTGGATAACAGCGGGAGGTAGGAAGAATATGGCGATGTATCATTTCACTTGATTAAATATAAGACTTCGAAATTTTATGAATTTGTCGTTCGACTTTGTAGTAACCGAAACGGTTAATCTGTATTTTAACACTGCTCTACGTAAGGGAGTTTATAATTTAGATTTAAATATAAAATTGTCGATATTCAGAAATTTAAAAATATCGGTAATAATTAATTACTTGTTTCGTATTTTGTCAATTTTTTTTAGATTAATTTATTAATAATTACAATTGTAATAAAAAATTTGTGGAGAAACTACCCATTGGAACCACTCCAATAAAGTTCTTTAGTACAAGATCTCGAGGCCATCTTCTTTTCAGACGCCTCGGAGGGTTATCAGGAATATTATGGGAAGCAAGTTGAGAGACTAGCGTATTCTAGTGTGTACGGAGCTTGTCATGGAAGGATAGGTATCTAGTTTGAGCCAAATCAGCAACATGTAGGATATTAAGAACATGATGGATGAGTTTGTGTCATAATAAGGAGCATTGAGGATTTTACGAAGGATTTTGGATTGTAAGGATTGTATTCAAGATGAATTGGATGGTTTAGTGGAGCCCCAAAGCTCAACTCCGTATGTCCAAATAGGTCTGATAACTGTCATGTAAATGAGTCTTTTATAATTAATTGGGAGCTTAGAGCGTTTGTCCAGTAAATGTTGAAGTAGGCGAACAGTTTTCTTGTCTTTTCAGTCTTGTATGAGGATTCAAAAAATGAATTATTTTATTTAATTCATTGGCACTTCTGTAAATAATTTATTATTTGAATTATGTAGCCTTCTGGCCAGATATATATTATGTTTCTTTTTCTGTTGATGTTTGTTATTCTAAAGGGACCTTGTCTCATAATAAAGTTACTTTTCTATTCTATAATCTCTAATAATTATAATAATAAGGTTTAGCAGTAATTGTAATTTAGTCGGTACCTATGAAACCTACCTCCTTATCTCGTGTGACATCTTCTTATCATTTGTATAATTTCAATTATTTGTATGAGCGTTGTTAAATTATTAATTGTTTATTAAATCGAATTTTGTGTTTCTGTCTTATTCCTTTTGTTACTGCCAATTCGGGAATAGTTGCCTTTAAAAAGAAAATCTGTGAAATACTTCTAATTATTCTAATTATGAAATTGTGTGAAAAAGGTCATCAAATGGATTTTGACAAGGATAAAAATGGAGATTTGTTTATGGAAAGTTTAGGGAAAACATTTATATAAGAAGAGGAACGTAGCTTGAGGGGTTAGCATTTTATTATAAAGCTATTGTATATTTTAATTTCCATAATTACGGATAAGATTGTATATTATCAGAATGAGAATTATCAGTGTTAAGGTTATAAACAATGGTGGATAATAGCTATGTCACAAGTACTGGTTTAGTAAACCCGAAATATAAGTAATAACTAGTATAAATATAATTAAATACTAAAAATATATATTTTTTATAAGCATCTATGCCACTAATCCGTTTGTATACTAACAGAACAGCAGCCATTACACAAGGGTGTTACCTAATTGCCGAAAGTAGTTGAAAAACATAGCCAAGCGAGGCAATTGTGTAGTTGACAAAATGGGTTGTGCTCTGTAATAACATATAATTTTCGCTAGGACAGGGGCTGGACCCCCTGATCAAACAGTTATCAAGCCATTATCTGGCGAGCTACTGGAGTAAACATCTCCACTGCCCCAGCACATACCACGCCCTTCAGAGCCTCTAATGGATTAGGTATCCATTTTATGTATTTATTTTTATTATTTTGCAAGAATATAATTAATATATAATCGAAAACGATGCAGAAAAATATAGCGCCCGAACCGCACCGCTCCAAACTCGAAACAAATTTATAAGTTAACTTACATCAGGATTATGTTCTATTATAATATTTAATAATAATGATTACTAACCCTTATACAGTCTTCCCCATATATACACATATGGCCAAATAATATTATTTTATCAAATTATTCCGTATTTATTACTCTATTTATTCTCTTTGTTGCTAGTACTTTTTATTAAATTTTTTGGCACTTTATAAATACTTTATGATTTGTATTATTTAGCCTTCTGGCCAGATTTATATGATGTTTCTTTTTCTATTCATGTTTGTTATTCTAAAGGAACTTAGTCCCATAATAAACTCATTTTCTCTTTTTTTTCTAACGTAGTCATTTTTATCTTGAATAATGAATTACTAAGCAACAACAATATACATACTAACCTTATTTCCGAAAATTTGTTTTGTTATAGTAAATCGGTTACTTTCCCCACCAGCACAATCTTTTTTTAGTTCTTTTTTATATGTTTATCTGAAAAAATATTAGTTGACTTTATATACAAGGGGTACATACATAAATATATGAACTACTTATTTAAAACCGAAGTTTCGATCCACATTGCAGGTTTTCTTCTGTAAACCAGATACAGAAGTAGGGATGATCTAAATATAAAATAAAGGTGTTATTAAAAATATATGAACTAGACTAATAGGATATGATTACTAACAATGATGATGAGAAGCCATGTTAATACATTTAAAATAAAAGAATAATAAGTAAGTAATAATGAATAAAATAATAAGTCATATAAAATTGGTTTCATATAAATAGTTCACATCTGAGAATTCTTTCTTTGACCTCCAACCGGACCATTTTCTACCACTTTTTTCTTAAATATTTGTTCAGAACGATTCTACATCTGATTCGACCACAATTTGGCAACCGAAAATGGTAAATAACACGTTATTCTTAAGAATACGAGCATGATAGGTTGGGGAAAACACATTGTTCAGGGAGACGTTTTGACAGCGGTTCCGCAGATGGGATTCAATTTTCGACAATTTTCGGTTGGAGGAGAGTGGAGCTAGGGAGCCATGTGTTCCAATTCCCTTCGGATGCGTGCCCACGTTGGCGTGTCCCCGGCAGCTGGACACAAAGCGCATCTTCCTCGTAGCTATTAATAGAAGGAACCCTTCTCAACCTCACTTATGCTAATTTCTCTCGAATGCTCTAAGTGTTTCTCCACCTTTCTTCACATCCTTATGCACGTTTATACTTAAAAATATTCATATGCAAAGAGGAATAATGCATTTATAAAAATGAATTAATCCTGTCTTTATAACGATGCCATGAAATAAAATGTCGGAGCTGGCAACCATATTGGAACCTCAGGCTATTGATGGAGGCCTGACTACCTCCGCATTACCAAGTATAATAGATTCCTTAAACAGCTGTAATGCCCTAGCAGGGGCATATCGGTTGCGTTACAACCTTATACGATACCTGACTGGCTTCATAAAGTATAGCTAGATTTCATCATTACGGTATGAGAAATTAAGTTGTAAATATAGCTTATAAAATTGTCCAGTAGCTAGCACAAATAGGTTTCATTTTACCAGTACCCAGTCGAATCCGACTGAGTCATAATTGACTTCTCAGTTATTTATTGAAGGCTATTTTAAGTTATCCGCCCGAAGACAACCGACGCCCACGCGTTCTAAATAAAGGACACTTTATACCGTTACGGGATTAGTTCAGGCTAGAAACACTATAGGAAAACTAGAGAGAAATATTCATCGTGTGTGTGATGTAAGATATTCAAATACCCGTTTATGTAGTGGTAGTATTTCAGTAACTTTATTTTATTAAATGAAGGTTGGAAAGCAATGAGTGCCGTTCAGATTCCGAGCAGACAAGCGATAATATTACTGGTCTCGACGGAATGTCCCCTCGCATTGGCATCCTTGCATTGTTTGCGCCCCCTTCAGCTGCTCCCCCCCTCCCCCAACAGCCGCCAAATGTTTGTTTTTATTCGAGCCCTCTGGTCTAGGGCATATAACAAGTTTTACCTCTAATACCAAACATCTTCATCCGTATATGAATAGCGATCCCACTTAAGTTGTTTGTTTTTCTTTCCAATCCCCATATCCTCTCTAGTGCATGTTCTAATGCAACCAGTAGGGTCCATGACGCTACATATACTTTAAAGATGAGCTAATTTCGAGAACTCCACAATTCCTCTATTCTAATTGCAGCAGTAAACGTTACCAGCATACCTGTTATAGGTAGTTCCCTCCAAGGACTGCTAAACAAAACGCCATTCATTACAAATGGACACTAAATGGGCACAACTAAGACCTCCCTTGAGGAATAAGTGGGAGTCGAGGCACGAGATAAATCAAAGGCCGAATGAAGATGACAGTAATGTGGCTCGGGTCATGAGCAGTGACTAGATTGTGGTTCTCGCTGCAACCTTTCATTAGCCCAAACTCCCTTCATCAAGTGTTTACCTTCAAATTACCCACTTAGAAAAAAATTCCCTCTTCGTACAAGTGATGTTATTTATTGCTCTTCCATTCACACTAACTCATGTTCCCTTTCTTCTTTTCATTCTTTCTCTAAAAATAAGGTTTCATTAATACGATCGATTCGTTTAAAAGAAATTGTGACAATTCTATGATCTTTATAATTTTTGTAATCAATGATTGTGACAAATTGTGGCATTTGCGTGTTAGGGGGCAATAAGCAATGTAAACTATATCTATAAAATATTTAGGTTACTAAATACCCTAGTTAAATATAGGTTTAATAAACGAGTGTAGCAACTCAGATTATATGATTAATTACTACAAATATGCAATAAAGAAACAATTCTCGTTATGAACAGTTAATAATTAAGGATCGTTACATGAACTTATACGCAAGAAAAATACAACTTGAAGGTACTAGTTTACTTTGTTTTGGTCAAAATTACAGTTGGCTTACTTATTATATTATTATATTATTATTATATTATATTATATTATATTATATTATATTATATTATATTATATTATATTAGTGAATAACAATATTTAATAAATGCATCTCAGATGATGGAGGTATTTGTGCCTAAAATTAAATGGACAGTTTCCAATCCATTTGTGTACGACTATCAAAAATTAAAAAACCAAATAATACCGAAATTAAGGCCTGAGAAAGAAAACCTAATACCTTCATTGCCCCGTCGTTGTATAGTCGTGGTATGTGCTAGAAATGTATTAATAGTGCGTTAAACATTGTGTGAGTCGCTCAGGATCAAAATCAGATAAAAATTGATTTTTTTACATTCTTCACTAGGTTAGGCAAACAATTTCTCGTGGCTATAGTCCAATTTTAAAGCTGAAGTTTTGGAATCATAAAGCATTGCTTGATTTAACTAGCGTAAATGTGGAAAAGTAAATATTTGAAAAACGGACTTATGCATTTTTGATCCTCAACTTCTCTAGCGCTGAATCAGTGCGAATGAAAAGTAAAAAAGTGTCGGTAAGCTCTTACGCGGGAGGGAGAAGATTGTTATAGAAGATCTAGCGAGTAACTCCTAGTTCCCATTCAGAATAAGTCCAGGTCTATAAATATTCCCGCTTTTAACGATGGAGCACGCACTCCCTACACGAGAACAAGGGTGAAACCGAGACTGTTAAAATCGTTTTAAAGTGAGGGTGATGCGGGAGAATTCGAAACTTTTGGGCGTTTTTTTTAGTTGCTCGGCCGAGGAGATGTAATTAAAACACCTAATCTGATGCCTAACTGGTTTGATTGAAGAGCCGGCACGTGTTTTTGCAAGGAGCAGGCGCGTTCACAATTAGCCTCACTCCCGGCTTTTTGCTAGGACAAATGCCACCGGGTCTTTTTCATACGATTTCATTTCGCCTGACCAACTGGTGCGAGGCAAATTACCCATGAGCGAGCATACAAAGGAAAACCGCAAGTGACAAGTACTAAAGTGGGGAGCAGATGGAAGAGAAGGACGAGGGAAACTACCAAACCAAACACACACTCCACATTATCGGCTCTAATAAGACTCCTATTTCCACTATAGCTCCCTCCTCGCACGGCTTATCCTTCTGTCATTTCTGCTCTGTCTCTCTCACATTTGGACATATATGTCCGGCGCTTAGTCATTGTAATCGTTTAGTAACTACAATATGACAATCGTGATATATCAGAACAACTCTACTCGAATATTACACTCTTAGATTGAATATATCTTGTGAGACGGGATTCTGTAATTCATCTGCTGCCTAACCGGTTGGCCACCTTCGCGGTAGGACAACATTAAACCTTAGTGCGAGGAATACTCGGGCTTCAGAAAGACTGCATCGCTCGCAGCGCTTACCATCGCTGTGGACGGAATACTTTCGACAGCTCTGCTACTTGATTACAAGGTCAAGGCATGGCTAATAACAGACGGCATTTTCAAGCATCGATCATCATGAGTAAATTTATATTGTTAGAGTAAAATTTACTCTATAAAAAAAGAAGCCAGAAGTGCCATCGTAGCTATCTAGGTTTCGGGTCATTACGAACATTATCTCAATAATACCTAACACTGATTAAAAATATCGAAATATTTTAGCTAATTTGAACTCTTCAATATTCCGACTTGAATATGATCTTTTCTATAAACCATATTGTTTCTTAATCCGTCTTTCTTTAATGCCGTAGCTAAAGTTATAATTATATATCGCATAGTCCCCACCGTTTGCTTTCGCCCGACACATATATGCGTCTGTAGATATCAAAGGGTAAACACTTGGATCTGTGTACTTTAATAGTGTTTGATTCCAGAATAGTAACAACGGAGAAAAAAAATCCTAATTTGAGCCAAAGTATCTCTTTCTTGTTTCCCTTAATAGACCCAAATTGTGCTGAATTCTTAACAAAAAACATTTTGCTTTTTACGTTTATGGGACCAGCTCAGCTCATCCATTAAGTATCAAGTACGTGGTTTTTCTTTTGTTTTTTGGGGAAGGGAACTGTGACACAACTGTTGTGCATGCAATTGGCAGACAGTTATCGCTGATCCTCGATTGGAAGACAGGCAGTACAGGGCCCTCTCAGTATGTGGACCCGGAGGGCAGGTGCCTGCCATTGAAGGCTGTGGCACCCAGCTGGGCCGCAATGTTCTCTCTCCTCAGTTGGGGTCCCCTCATCGTTAGAACATTTGTTACTCAAGTGTCCGACCATAAACCAAACATAATTCGATTATCCTCCTTTTTTATATATACAAATATGCGTCTGGGTCTTAACGGTTGTTCATATCAGGGATTCATAACTCTCAGTATAAAGTCCCACTACTAACCTAATAACGATTTAAAATTTAATCATAAACATTACACAAAGTGTCAGTACCGCAAGTTGTCGCTTCAAGTTGAGTTACAAGTTTTGAAAAGTTAAAACGCGTTGTAACTCAACTCGAAGTGACAACCTGCTGAACTGATACCTAATACTATTCTTAATTATGATTGTATGCATATTCTTACTCAACCCAATAAGAACGGAATTTTCCTTAAAATTCATAACTATCCTTTTAAGCTAGGAGTGATAATAACTGTAGCAACCATAGCCAGAATGTCCTCAAGGTACTTAAAACTGCAACGGCAATATTTAATTTGGAGTCACAGTCATGATGATTTTCTATTTTCATGTATCAAAAGGTGAACGCTGTTTTTAAAAAACGATAATTGAGAGTTATATGAGAACAATACGTCATGAATGAATGGCAGGTTCATAACTGATTTCAGTTAAAATACTAAGACTGCCCTGCATGTTTATTGGATATTTATATTGCCTCCATAGATTTATGTAATTTAAGGAGCTATACAAAATAAGTATTAGAATTCTATTTCATTCATTTTCTTTACAAAATTCTGCTTCCGATATAATTTTTTTTTTTTTATTATCTCAGTTAAATAAATGATAATTTTTGTTTAGCAGGGAATAGGATGCATAAATCGTGCGTGATAATATTTTATTCGAACGGATTACTAAAGTTTCTGAAAAATATGCTATATTATTTAACAATATAATTCATTATTCAACAAAAGTGCTTAAATATACCCATGTGATCATTTAAAAAAAACGGCTAGCTGGTATTTCTTTAAACCATTTATATAATCCTGCTTTTTATATCTGCCATTTATATCTGCCTTCAATTCATAACATCCTCGCCTCCATTTCACCGTTGAAGTCGAATCCAATAAGTCACTACCTTTTCTTGACCTCCTTATCATTAAAAATCCTGACCACACCTTATCCACAGATTGGTATACTAAACCCACTTACTCTGGCAGACATCTTAATTATTACTCCCAACATCCACATCACCTTAAAATTAACGTCGCGAAAAATATCATTCACCGTGGCCTATGCCTCTCTGACGCCTGCTTCCATACAACCAACACCCACCGTATCAAAGAAATCCTTTTTAAGAACAATTTTCCTCCCTATATTGTTAATAAACTCATCCATGACTACTATAACCCCCTCACCCCCACCCGATCGCCGCATCCACCATCTATCCCTATATACAGATCCTTGCCATATATACCCTCCCTCTCTAATAACATTCAAAAATATTTACGTTCCTTTATCCCCAATTTACGTATTGCCTTTAAATCTCATAACAAACTTTCCCATATTTATACCCGTATCAAAGATCCTATTCCCCTCAAACTACGTTCCCATGTCGTTTATCGTGTCCCCTGCTCTACTACTAATTGTAACTCTTCCTATATAGGTGAAACCAAAAACTTCCTTAAGGACCGTATTACCCAACACAAATATGCCATTTCCTCCCGTAACCATACCTCCTCTAAACTTTCCGAACATGCCCTTACTTTAAACCACACTTTTGATTTTGATAATACGTCTATCCTAGCTACGGTTCCTAACCATGAAAAACGCTTCCTCCCTGAAACTATCCACATAAATTTAGATTCCTCCACTATCAATCTTAAGACTGACTCACATCACCTTTCCTCTACCTACTCCCAAATTTTTAACTTACTCAAAAAAACCTTAAATTCTGTTACTTCGTCACTGATGTTTCTTTTGTTATCACACGATTGACATTTAAAAATTTTTTTTTTGTTCTAATTTTAATTATTTTATTTTATTTATATTAATATACGAATCTGTTAATTCGTATAATTTTTAGTTTTAATTTTATTTATATTAATTTTATCCATTTATTCACTTTCCCCCTTTTTTCCTATACTCCAGTATAGATACCTTCTATAGTTAACTTTTTGGCCGCTAGAGATCGCTTCTACCCCTTCCCCCTTCCGCCCTTAACGGTCTTTTCAGTATTAGTCAGCAGGCTTCTCTCTCCAAAATAGGTACGTCCTTTCTTTATACTTTATTTATTATATCCTTTTCTCTTTATCCTTTCTCCATTCTTCACACTATTATTTCCCCCTTATCATTTTGGCATCCATCATATGTTGGTAATCAAGAGTTCATATTTTTAAGCACTAGTTTTATTTTTTCAAACTCATTAATCCTATCTACCTTTTTTCAAACAGCCATTGTACACTATTGTTACTGTACAATAGTTTTTCACTAATTTTAATTTTTCAAAATTCATTAATCCTATCTACTATTTTTCAAACAGTCATTGTACACTAATGTTACTGTACAATAGTATTTCTATTACTCACATTAGTTATTGTACATACAGTTCCATACTTTTCTGTAACATGTAACATCTTTAAGTCCGTTATCGTTCATTTTATATCTTTATTTTACTAGTTTTTCTTTATTCTTCATGTTCCAACCGTTTTTTGTATATGTAAATATTCTCATTTTGTTTCTTTTGTTTACCTCCTCCTTTCTGATTTTCCTTTATATTAATTTTACTTTACTACCCTTTCTGTACATTCATTTTCTGTATTTTATTTTATATACGTTATTTATAATTTGTCATTTCTGCTCATTCTCTTTAATTTTATTAAATTAATGTACATTTATTTTCTGTATTTTATTTTATATACGTTATTTATAATTTGTCATTTCTGCTCATTCTCTTTATTTTATTAAATCTGTCTTACTTTATTATATCTGTCATTATTCTCATTTTCTTGTCATTATCAGTAATTTTGTTATATCTGTCTTTATCTTAATTTTATTATATCTGTCACTATTTTAATTTCTCCTCATTATCATTATTTTTTTAAATCTATCTATATCTTAATTTTATCACTTGTGTCACTTTTTAATATTCGTTATCTTCCATCTTCATATCTGCCACTATTTTAAATTTCTACATTACTTGTCACCATATTATTGTTACTGTACATTTTTATAATTTTTGTTCTGTTTGTTTCTTTCTCATAGCCCTGAAGATGACCTACACTGTAGGTCGAAACGTCGGCACATAATTATAAGTTTATTACTTATTCAGTGTTCTTTCTGACTGCACCCCCCAACTATCACCTTTACATTTATATAATCATTCTTTAAACCGTATCCTTAAAGTGAAAAGTATGTTATAATATTTACATGTAACTTGAGAAAATTGTTTATAAGTATAAAGTATTCAGAAGCAAAAAAGCTTTTAACAATAACATCTAATAAAAACATAAATAAACAGCACATACGGTATTCCCATCAAATGAATTCCAAGTTCTATTAAAAACGTTAATCGGATGTCAATTCCATTTCGAACATGAGGGGGGGACTCCGAAGGCCCTTGATAATTTATTTATATGTATTCATTCATTATAAGCCTCGTCAGCTGCAGTAGTCGTTTCATTACGAAGTTGACGGATGGCTACACTGGCAGACAAGTCTCATCTAATCATTGCTACCAACTACAGTATTTATACTTTCTTCCTCTGAGAAGGGCCTATCAATTTAATATTGAAATGCAGGGGGGGGGGGTTGGTTATGCAAACGAGGACGAGCCCAGTCCATCGAAAAGGTAGATCGGAGATGTGCCAACGACACAACCTTCATTTATTATAAGATGTTTCTCCTCGATTTCTTGTCCGACCTCTGGTATTTATTTTTTTCTCCCTTCCCTTATAGTTCGCTTGAGATACCTAGAGGTTACTTCTGGGATTTAATACATACACTACACTAACCAACAATCTAAATATGTCTTGGGTATAATGGTTTTAAGTTAAATGCTGTGCAGGAAGGTGATTTGGGCCGGTTCACACTCAACCAGGTTTTTATCCCAATTAAAGGCTGGGAGATCCTAAGGAGGACCTATTGATTCCGCAGCTGATAACAGAAAAAATAATTTGTCTTCCACAACCGGTCCCTAACCCTGGCCAATAGATTAAAAGGCTATGCCTTTTCTTTCTAACCTACCCCGTTGTAATATCACATTTATATCATAAAACGATCTTTAAAAAGTTAATATTAATTAAAAGTTGTATTAAAGTCCGTTCAAGATTAAAAACAGACCACTCGTCAGTTTTTTTTTTGGTTTATTACTATAGGACTTTAAAAAAATAGTTTGTACTAAGAAGATTCAACGCTGAGTCGTAAAGCACCGTTTGGATATACTGATAAATACTATAATATTGTACCATTCCATAGTACGTTGTATTGTTCTTTAGATGCATAGCACTTGAGCCTTTCAATGGAAATTAAAAGCTTAAGTAAAAACTGAGACGGCAACAAACTTTGGTGTTAAGATCCACCGCGTGAAATAATTGTATAAAAAGAATCTTCTTGATATGGGGCAGAACAAAAGACTAACTTCGGCGACTTAAATATGATTTTAAATCAAATTCAGGAACTTGACGAAAATACAACCCGAAAGAAATTACCCAAATGCGTTGAAAGCATACCATGTCGAGTTTTTACCAGCATGATTAATGTGAAACTTAAGCGAAGTTGGTGTTAACAAGAGAATATACCGCAATACCACAACCACTAATTCGTTGCTGTCGTACTCGAGTAAGGAAGAAAAAACGAAGATCAAATTTAAGAAAAATATCCTAAGCTCTTCTTGCGGTCAAACCCGGAAAGATCACGCACTTTTTCAAAGCGTTTATGACCGAATTCGCAGAATGGATTTTGATGGATTTCTGTAAATATTTTGTGGAAGAAACATTCACAATACCAAGAAACGAATGTGTATCTGCAAATGATTGACGTAAATTGACGAATGTGACAAACGAAGCATGCACCAATAGCGGTCAATGAAGGAGGCAATTAAAGGAAGGATGTGGTGGCGGTACCCTCACATGTTGATTAGGAGCCACTAAGCCTATTGTGTCAGGGTTTAACTTTTACACAAAGCTAAGCTCGCTGCGGGAGGGATCCTCCCTGCGGTGCCTGTCCGTGCGTCGTCCCGCTTCTTTGTTTCAAGATATTTTCACGTCAACGCTTTGGGCTGAATAAACATTCGAGAACCACCTCTGTAGGTCTGTGTAAACTACTCTTAACATTCGTTCTATTTATTATATAAATAGGTTACAATTTAAAATAATAAATACGAACCTATGCTTACTCACTTCTCTTCACAAAGGACAATCCTTATCTTTTTAGGAACGAAATCATAAAAATGCCTAAAACGGGAATACTTCCAATCTATGAATATAAAGCAATGCATAGCCATGAAATAATTTTTGTAAAATTGGGCAAGGAATTTCCAAATTTGATAGCACAAATGTATTTAAAACAGCATTTTCAAACTTAGAGTTGTTCGGAACACGCTGCCCAATACTTCTTTCAAGTAAAAATGGTTGGTAGGTAAATGGAGCTTTACTGTTTTAATTATATATTTGTACCATTGCATAAATAAATTTAGGTTAAATTTGGTTAGACAATTATGAAACATTTTTTGTAACGCTTCCAGTATTTAGTAAAGTTCCACCGAGGCGAAGGTTTGAACCTGTTCTTATTTAAAGTGGAATTACTGGAATAATCGACTGAGCGGAAAAGGTTAGCAAAACTAATAATTATTAATAGTATTATTTATCCTTATTTTTTGACTTGTGAAATTTAGGAGATATATATACAAAATTTATTGTATTTCTGATTAATATGAAGTATTCGTTGACTTATATCTCCTTTTCTGTAACACAAGCGTGATAAAATTAATATCTGATAGCGTTTTTAATGAGATGAATGTAAAATATTTAATCTTAGGAATAATAAATTTAATTTATGAGGATGAAAATGGTCCGGGTGGAAGTCAAAGAATAATTCCTTTAATAGTGATAAGTCTTCTTGCATCAAGGCCTGGAAAGACATACAAACACATTTAAATATATTTTTAAAAATGAATAAAATTATTTCTTTGACCTCCACCCGGACATAACCATTTTCTTCCCCATTAATATAAGGCCAACTAATATTATTCAGGATGAAATTTAATTTATCTTTATTAACTTAATTATATGTTAAATTGAGGAATACTAACCATTTGTGGAAAAAATATATAACAGTGTTAAAATAGGAAATAAGCCAATGCCTTTTGTTATTTGTATGTGTTTATATCCTAAATAAATGTATCGCTTGAAGTTAATTATTGATCTAACATTCATTCGTTTATTTCATACATTCCACGCAAACCGCGCATGATATTCCACTATCCGCGCTCGGATCTGTGGTATTTTCTCGTCCCGGAGAACTCGAAGAGGAATGCGGCGATGGAGGGTCGCCTACATAATTATATGACGATAAAGATTATTTCAATTCCTAAACCGGTTGAGTACAAAGAAACCAGATTTGAAATAAGAATAAAAGTAAGAGCAGAGGAGGATAGATAAAAAAAGGAGAAAAAAACCTAGAAGAGAGAGAGAGAGAGAAAGAGAGAGAGAGAGAGAGACAGGGCCCAGAGGGAGGCGATATTTCAGAGATGTCAGGAGCAGGCCCACACAAATGGCCAGCCCCTACCCTATTTATACCAGCGGCAGGCCAACCCCTTTTGTTTTATTTCCAGTCGGCAACTTTTATATTTCAACAACATATATACCAGCTAGCTTCTTAGATGATCTATTGTAAACTGTCGAATCCAAACCGGTAACCGCAATTGTAGAAAACCTCCAGTTGGAAGAAAAAGTGGCAGAGATCCATACCCTAGAGATCCAACCCGTTAAGCTTGGTACATCAATTCTATCACATTAGCTGTAATTTTTATGAATTATACGATTTACTGTAAACCTATCTGCGGCACAATTTCTGATTCTCTGCAGTAATTTTTCCAAAAGCATAGAACGTGTACACCTTGCTATATTTTCAGTTAATGCGGAAACGACAGGCATTGCGGGCAGAGCGAGGGTTAATGTGTCAGCAACATTTGTGATCAGGTTGCCCTTATCGGCCCTTCCCACCCTTCCTGCCTTTTGAAAAATGACCCCCCCCCCCTTCTGAAGATAACCGTCCGCCTGTTGTCTCCCTCATTTCTATCCCCCCCCCCCTACTCCCATGATAAATTTTCCCCGACCGATGTGTGCCCTTAAATCTCTTTCCCGGTGGAATATTTAAAATGCATATGTGGCACTTATCTCTCTTGAATAATGCCTCGCTATAAATAGGACTTTATCTGCCATATATGATTAACAAATTGATTCAGCAGTAATTTTTCACTATTATTATTATTATTTTAAGTGTTTTCGGGAGTGGTGTAACTCCTTGAGGATAGCGCTTAAAATTAAATGAAATTATTAACGAATATGCAGAGGCTCACCCAGTCTCAATCATGTGGGTACTTTTAATTGGAGAAAATGCGGTTGAACGTTACCTATGCCAAATCACCTCTCTCTTCAACCATTGACATAGAACCAATACATTCCCAACTATGTACAGGGCCCAAGTCCTTTATGGGTAATAGTGGTAAAGGTTTTCAAGTACGATGAATACGAATAATACAGTTGAATAAAAAGTTCGGAGCAGCAGGATTTAGCTAGCACAGATAATGCGAATGATTTCATATACTGAAGATCCAATAAGTGCACCTTTGGTTCCAACTGTACTGTGCACATGTGCTAAGTTCTTTCTCATGGGGTTGTACAGGCACAGGTTTTTACTTGGGAAATTTCAACTTTGAAATCTATGACTTGTTCTGTTGTGGTTATCGAATCGTATTAGAATTACTTTGTCAAAGTTATTGTTATTTCGAGTGTTTTTATTTCCGAGTTCGTACTTTTAAATATAATTGATCATAGCATTGTAAGGTGCGCAGACCTCGGCGTAACCTCCCCTATCCGGATCGCTTAAATAGAGAATAAACATGTAAAAGAAAGGAAACAATGCGGAGATAGAGAAAAAAAAATTATGGTGGTAAGGGAGGCGAGTTCCCCCAGGACAGCCGTTAAATGTAGAATCGTAGATCTGTGCCATTCAACAATGGGTAGAGGGACTAGGGGGAACTCGGCGAACACCTCTACCTAACAGAATGCAACCTGGTCCCTGGAACTGATCCCCAACCTACCTCCTGCTACCTACGTATAAAGAAAATATGCATGGCGTATGATTCTAAAAATGTTCTTTGTAAAAAATGAGGAACAATATCACTGAAACCTATATCCAACCCTATATCGACGATTTACGCAATTGGAATCGCAATTTTGCTAAATCACCTCTCTGTTTAACTGTCAACTCTGAAACAGTAGTTTCAACTTTGCCAAGGGCCCTTCGTGGGTTATAGTGTTAAAGATTTTACGTGTTGGTTCGACGATTTTCGCAATTGGAATCGATCTCGATAAAAAGTAATGAGCGAAGCCCTTACAATCAACAGCCAACTTATCAGATCATGTCTGATCAAAGATACTAACAACTACTGAAGAGCTTGTAAGTCCTGTACACGAACAATCGTTGAAAAATCAGTATTCAATACTAAGCAACAATAACAATAGACTTGGCATCTTGAAAATTCAATATTAATTAAGGATCTTGGATCTAATCAAGCGAAAATACGTGCTTAATATATATACAATCACTTAAGGATTTTCTTGTACTTAAGGATGCGGAATCGCGTTTCATTCCCGTAGTCTATATGTGGCCATGTCAGTCATTGGTTTGAACTGGAATTTTTGCTTATATTACAACTTATATTTCAAACCAAAAAGCTACAATGAACTCATCCAGGACAAAATTCGACTCAATATCTTATTCACGAGGTCTACAGATATATACCCAACATCAAGCAATAATAACAAAAGTTATATGACATTTAGAAAATCAATAAAACGCAAGAGTTATCGTTGAGACATATTTCATTACTTATTTAATTGAGGTCAGACAAGGACGAATCTTGAGGAAAACGACTACATATCTCAAAAATAACTAAAAAATTCTTGAATACTGCCTAATCTATTAATGTAACACTTCCACTTTTCGTGGAATAATCAATTATATAACAGATGCAAATCTATTTGAATAAGAGGATTGTATGTATAACGATATGTTGATTCAGCCTTATTCTTAAAAGAGTAAATTATTGATTCCTCCCTCTCCACCTAAATTGAGTTCATAATCTGCTCGATGATCGATTTGATCTAAATTTATCGAGTTATTTATCGATCATTCATTACGGGTTTTTTTTTTCCTTTAACGCCGTTTGCACCAAGATAGCATCGATGATGATGCGTTTTTAATTTATTGGATGATCATTAACGAGAGAGTGTCTTGATCAAGGATACTTTAAAGCTCTTTTAATCGCGCTTATAACTTAAAACATTTTAATTACTATTTGAGATTATTAGACTTAATGCATAGCTGATGCGAAATATGTATGTAAAACACTTTCTCTGGAGATTGGACCAGATGCTGAAACTGATCGTGAAACTTCTCAGCCGTATATTTATCGAATTATTAATATTATCATTTATAATAGTATAGTATTAGTGTTTATAATTTTTAACTTACCTGTTTTGAAAATACTGCTATATCCTCGTTGAACGATTCGGACGAACAAACGTCTCCTCCTGCCACACCCGCGTCCCTTGGTGTGCATGTGGCTAGCTCACACTTTTCGAATATCAGAGCCAGCAACGGAAACAAGGGATGTCTGAAATAAAAAAAATTAAATATAAATATTACAAATCATTATTATCATTTTAAAAAAAATTATAATAAAGTAGAGGTGTAACCCCTAGCCGCCTTACAACAGATCAACCTGCTTGATAAATTATATTGCAGTAGGTACTCAAAGCTGTAGTAGAGGTACCCCGATATTATTATAGAATCGATTAATTAAAGTTAAATTAATCGATTAATGTTAAGTTTAGTACTTATTCGTCACCCCCTCACCCCTATAAAGCTTATTAAAATATCAGAACCCACTAAGTATTGTTTTATATATCTATTGTGTATTTTACATTAAATAAAATAATGAAATTAGATATGTATTTATAGGTATTTTAGGTATATCTATAGATAAAAAATAATTTATAGTTTATAACAGAAATGTCTGAAACTTATTTTTCTGCATTGACAGTCCTAAAATCGAGATATTGGAGTAAAATGTAGCTCGATTTATTTTTTAAATAGACGCATTTCGTTTTTTCAATTTAATTTGGAAAGCAGTAATATTTTTTGTGCAACGGCTTGAATAAGTCAGGGAACGGAGGCTTTGTGATTAGCCGATTTTTAAAAATATTCATAATTTAGCTCATGGAGCATGAAAAAATACTATACATTAAGTTGCTTGATCCGTTGCTAAGCAACACCGATAAAATATGACATCACTAATAACGTTTTTGTATAATATAGAGATAATAAACATAACGAAGAAAATTATGTTTTGCATAATCGATATTTGATCATTTTCTTGAAATATTATGAATTTAAAATTTATTTTTATTAATAGTTATTTTGATGTTAATTATTTTTAAATCTTTTCTCTTCAAAAAAATATCATGAATTTAATTTTGAGTTATTCAGCTAAAGCTCTTGTTTTTGGTAGAGGAGCATTGTACATTGTAGCATATTAAGATGGTATTTTACCAGTGAAATATAAAGGGGTCGTATTGCGCAAGAAGTCATATCATGTGATAATAATTTTATAAAATATTTGAGTTTTAAGATGATTGAAACCTGTCAGCTTTTAATTTAGATGAAAAAAGAATTCCATTTCTTGGCCAAGGGCTGGTTCAAGACACAGAAGAAACATTAATGATATAATAGGACCATTTATCCCTACCCCCGACATTATTTGGAGTTTTTATATTCTCTCTGAACTCTACAGTGGTGAATACCAACATTCAATTATTGCTAACTTGTTCGATGTAGCAGTAATCATGCGAAACTTAAAGTCCATGCTATTATGCAAAATCGAGATTTTTCCACAAGGAAATATTGTACACCTTTTTTGTTAAAATCAATAACTTTAATAGTGTACAACTGTTTTTAGAAATAACGACGAAAATGCCGGAAAGTAATTAAAGAAAATGAAAGGTAATAAAGAATCGTTATCCTTTATTCCACAAAAATGTATAAAAAAATATTTTTAAAAGTGTCATATTTTTAACCCTAATTAATATCACTGTCATTGCGAAAATTATGTATTGATTGGTTTTTATATATTTCATTTATTTGTTTTTATATTAGCATAAGTATATTTATTAAAACAGCTTTTTGTATTTTAACAGTAATAATCAATTAATAGTTAACAACATGAACATATGTTTTAAAAAAACAGGTGTCGGAAGCAATGTTTGTTTTTTATTTTATTTAATCATTTAGGAAATTACTCATATTACAGCAAATTATGAAATATTTACGTTGTTCATTTAATTTCACTTTTTTAAAAGTAAAAACTTATCGAAAAAAAAGGATATACTCGTTCCCTATAGTAACAACAATGTTAAAATATATATATTTTTTAACTAAATAAAAGGAACAATAAGAATGTCAGTAACCGTAGGAAAAAACAGAACTAGTAAATTCATTATATTCCAAAAAAATTATAGACATTAAAATAAGATTAGATATATTGAGCATTTTTATGTTATACCATTTTTATCAGATATTCACATAAGTGTAAATATTAATGAACATTTAAAAATAAAATTGAGTACTACCACAGGGTAGTTTCTCCACTTGTCTTTATACATGTCATTATGTATCATTCGTCATACTTAATTGTTGTATTGTTATAACAGAGTTGTAAATTTCCACAAAAAGTTATTAAAAAAAAAAATGAAATTTTCTTAGTTCGTAGGCAATTTCCATTTAATAGTTTTTATTTCATTTTTTCAGAATTGATGTATTTATTATACAATCTGTATATAGTTTGTGTGTTCATAGAGCATTAATACTTATCCCCCTCAAGTGTTGCAGATTGTACTAAATGCTATCCAATAAAAATATATTATAAAAAAATTATACAATTATTTTGTGGTATTTTATTTTTAATGGCAGACACAAATAGAAGACCCTTACATTCATATTGTATCACCATAAGCGGAAGTAATTATTTCAGGGATGAGCGAGTTGTATTTTTGAAGGGGAAGCATCTGGACTTCCTTCCCGGAGGGCCGTAGGGTAGAATACAAATAAAAAATACACACAGGTATCAGGCAATCACATTATAATTATGAGGGTAACGCTCAGCTACAATTTACACATTAGACGCTTAGAAAAGCAGCACTTAAACCATTAAGCGTTGCGTTGGATGGAGGCTAAACACAGTGTTCCATCAAAGGAAGTCTTGGAGAGCAGGCAGACAGTTGCCTGGAAGTGGAAGGATTGAGAGCCGTTGTAACCTTCTGCCTTATTAAGGAGATTCCTTTCTTTATCTCTAAGGTTAAAGTACTGTTAAATAATACCAAGACAATATATAAATATATAATATACAGTCTAAAAAAAATATATAAAAAAGTATTTTTTCATGAAAGGAACGATAACGAAATTTTAAAAAATCCTGTAACTCTACAACCAATGGTCTTGGGTTCATTACAAGGTAGAGACTGCAGTTTTTCTTGGACAAAAGTTGTGCTTGGAGGTTATTTGCCCTGGATCACGCCCAACAGAATTTTCACCCTACCTATATCTTAGTAAGAGTCAGAAGAACTTACTACTTGGTGCAAAATAATATAATAGGCCAATTCCGCTTAATTTTGTTATATATTTTTTCAATAATAGCTCTTGAACAATATTTAAGTAATCCATGGAAATATTGAATGGATATTTTGGTTGATTGATGTGGTAATGACATTTCGTCATCAATTTATAAGTAATATTTATGTACTGACAACGTACACGTATCAATTTTATATTTACACTAGTGTGTCATTTAATATAATTCACTAAAAGCTTATTTTTTTCACTTTTAGGGCATTATTATGTGAACAATAAGGTCTCGAAACGTCACCAAAAGGAACTTTAACGAATAGACTGAATCTCAAGAACTGTAATTAAGACTTTTACATATATACTAAAAGAAAATTACTTGTCTAGTACATAAAAATATGGATGTTTATTGGAATAATGACGTAAAATCACCTCATACCTTAGAACCAATGCCTCTTATATCCGTTTATTTCCTAAATAAAATATATATATGTTTTTTTTATGAGTTATAATGTATCAGATCCTGTCTCAAAGCATACAAAATAATTAATTATGACTAAACACGCAACGTGTAAAACACGGAATGTTCTGAAATGCTGTATCCTGAGCATTTCCATGTTATGGGTTAAAGTTGAATTAAATTAGTAGAATCGAGAGCCAGGAAACGCTAACTGTCATACAAACCGACCTTAACAATTTACCGGATGAAGTTCGTCCAGATTACAAACAAATCATTCGCTTGCCCTGAAACCCGAGCATCTGTTTTTAATCAATGTTATTTTTATGATTCCTCCATAAAATTATGATGAACGGATCTGCGTATAAGATTCGATAAACTGAACCAAACTCTTTTGGTATACACTAAATAAAAAATATTTGTATGCGATGGGGGATGTTGACAAAAGTGAAGAAAATAATCTGTTTGTCTGAGCCTACTTACGCTCTGACATCTTCTAAGCAACCAGCAACCATGAGCTTACTCAAGCCAACTACCTCCGAAATCTGGTTCGATTTTCTTCTAAGCTGAGGAATATATATACATTGTGGTCTGTATAAGATTTTTTTTTTTGGGCAAATACATGCTCCTTTTAAAGGTATCACTATAATCTGAAATTATCCATTTGTAACAACAATAGCCAGTCTAGAAGTCAATTTGGTTTTAAAAAATTTAAATAAAATCTTAGCAGTGTAAATGCACGTTTTAAACTATGTAATTTGCATAATAACAAATAAAAATCTTTTCGTTCTATAACTAAGTTATTATTATTTTGTAACATTACGAAAAGTATTTAAAACATTAAAAAAACCATGATATATTTTCTAAACATTTTTTTCATAATTATAAACTTAAAGGAACCCCAAGGTACATTCTGGGTGATGATAAAGATTTTTTTATGTACCTTTTCCTCAGGAACTATTCGAAATAAAGACATGATGATGGTTCCGTTTCTTTTCTATCCATCTAAGGGTATTTAAAAAATTATCAAATTAAAGTATTATATATGTTTTATTATTATTAATATGTATTATAATAGACTGTATTAAACTGTATCAATAGCAACATAATTTTCAATTATTATTTCTATCTTGTCCTAGCGCTCCTTTAGTTTAAGAAAACGCATTAGATAAAGAGAAAGAAATTAAATTTAAAAAAATGTTAAAACAAATTTATAAGAAAAATATATTTTTCATTATAGTTGCCATTGGTCTATTATTGCAATATTAATTGGTTATTGGTCTGATAATATTTAATTAAATAGGCTTATTATTCGCTAATAATCGGTCCTCCATTCCAGTATTATATTTTAGAATAATAAACATTTATTTCCTTTAACTATTAAACAAAAGTAAGGTATTAAATAAGATTACTAAGATTAAGATTGATGAAGTATTATTTTAATGAGGGGCTGTTTTGGTCTCTTTCTGGAATAAATAACTACATCTTTAATTATAACAAGGAATAAATTATATAAACTAATAATCATCCAAAACATCGATAGTACAAGGAGCAAGCATGCTAAAATACATATTCATTACGCGGTTTTATTTCCATCCAGACGTGAAAATTAAAAACTGGGAGCCAAAAATATGTAAAAGAATGCTGAAACCAGTAGCCGGAAACAATGAAGGAACCTCTTTGATGTAGATAAAGAGACTTTTTAGCTAAACATTGAGCCTCGAAAAAAGGAACACGACGGACTAATCAAAAAAACCTTTAAGATGGCTTTATAATTACAATGTAATTAAAAGACGGCTGTTTGATCTGAGATCGATCTCTATTCAAATTGACTTGTTGCTGAAATCTATTAAGACAAATTGCCCTACGAAAGCCAGTATCAAACAATTACCGGGGGCCCTTAGGAAACCCGATCCATAAAATAAAAACTAGAATAACCATACGCCTCCTCTTAATAGGGCTTTTAAGGGTTTCAATAAAACTGGAGCAAGTAGCGAGCCTAAGGTATTAAGGGAGAGCTCTCGTGTTTCAATAATCCTCGGAAGAAGCCGTGATGGGCAAAGTTCCTCCGGAGGGCTGACTTTAAATGAAAAGGAGGAGAGATATGATCCCTTGGAATGGCAATCCCCTGGTTTATGGTGTCATCTACCGAATTATAACTTGGGCTCAACCACAATCATTTTTAAATTGCCCCTTTCCCCCCTCCAGAAAGCTCGTAACCTTTGGATCCACTTTATGCTATAAAATTTTCAGGTGTCTGATCCGCTCAAGGTAGAACAAGGACTGTGAAGAACAGTTTAAAAGCTATAATTAGACGTTTATTTAGTGAAACAATTCGAACCGGAATGATTATTATTTATTACTTAAATATTTTTATGAATAATATGGGGAAGAAAAATAGTCAGAGATGAGGTCAAAGAACGAATTCCTTAAATAGAGATAAAATATTTAGTAGAAACTGACGTTTCGACGTCTTCTTCAAGGCTTGAAAGTGAATAATATCAATCAGCGAACAACATCCATAAGAATACTATGGATAAAATTAAAAAAATATTGTTTTTTCTAAGGACTACATACAAATAAAATCGTACCACCCTAACCATAAAGGGTACCCATGGTACTGACTACAGTGTTTCTAAGTTTTTTCTCAATTAACATTAACCACTGTATAAAGGTTGGGTGAGACCAAGGAGGGTCAATAAATCCCACAGAGTCCATCTACGCCTGTCAAGATATTAAATAGTTCATCTTACACAGCCGGTAGTGAGCTCAAGACTTATAAGTCAGTAACCCAGTACTGAATAATAACTAGTACTGAGCTGCCTTTATCTATATTTTTTAAAGTTATTTAGTGAAATTTACAACTGTATAACAAAATACATCAAGTAAATATAATAAATGTATACATTGACATGAAAAGACTCTGGGTAGAGAAACTACCCAGTGGTAGTACTCAAATAGCAAGTTCAACTTAGAAGATCACGAGGCCATCTTCTTTTCAGACGTCTCGGAGGATTATCAGTAATTGAACAGATTGCTAGGTTTGAAACTATTGGGTTTGAGTGGGAATGTAGTTTGTCATGAAAGAATTGATATCGGATTCGGACCAGGTCAACAACAAATGGGACATTAAGGTCATTATGGATTAATTTGTTCGTAACAAAGTAAGGACCATTGACGATTTTACGAAGGATTTTGGATTGTAAGGATTGAATACGAGACGAATTCGATGGTTTAGTGGAGCCCCAAAGCTCCATTCCGTAAGTCCAGATGGGTCTAATGATTCTCATGTATATGAGTCTTTTGTAATTAATTGAGAGTTTAGAGCGTTTGTCAAGTAAATGTTAGAGTAGCCTGAAACCGTTTGTTTCTGTTTCTTGTTGTTTCAGTCAAGTATGAGGATTCCAAGTTAATCTTTTGTCAAGGTGTAGTCCTAAGTACCGAACCTGTTCTACAGGAATTAGAGTGATTTCATTAAACGATACAGGAGGAGAGGAAGTCATTGGTTTACGACGGAGGGTAAAAGTGATTTGACGGGATTTGTGAGAATTCGTGCTGCCTTAAATAAGAACAAACGAATGCAAAAAAAAATCAATAAACTTTATATTAGAGTTTTCTATTATTTCTTTGGATAATATGGTCAGTAGGAAATAAAACATTGATGCGATGGGATACATAAAGCGATTTATAAATGAATAAATTAAGGTTAACACATTTTAATACAGCATTGGCTTGTGACTTATTTTATACTGGAATATAAAGATATTTCTTTCCAATCCAGAAGATTTCTCAGGACATTGTGTTAATGACGAAGGACTTTGAATAAATAGACGAAAATCTATGGTGTTTAGATTTTCGTCTATTTATTAAAACATTGAATGTTATTACTGATTAAAACTAAAATTGATTTTTCGAACTGAGATTGCTATAACTGTAAACAATAAAAAATTGTATAAATGTTTCAGCTCGGAAACAATTTTATCCGAAGGAGCTAAGCAGTTAAGCTTCTTTCTTTTTCTATCTCTCTCTCTCTCTCTCTCTCTTTCTTTCTTCAACCTTTTCTTACTCCCGTTTTTTTCCTTTTCCTCCTCTGATGATGGACATTTTCGGTCTTTAGCTCCCACTAACGGCTATGTCACTGTCAACGGATAAGAGAGTTTTCCACCATCAAGGAGTCGGCTCTTCCTCCTGCCCAGCCACCGAAACAGTGTCCAGGAATGCCAGGCAGAGCTAGTGGAGAGAAAAAAAAACGTAGCGATGGGAAAGCACCTGCCCTTGAACGGACGGTGGAATACAAATGTCTTCATAACAACGGCCATAACTAACTCATCGGATGAGCACTTTATTGGCAGCAGCTGTAGTCGCCGGAGCACGACGAATCCGCTACCTCAGGAGGCTGCTCCGGATTACCCGCTGTACCGAGAAGGATGGTAGTAACCATAAAAATAATAATAACAACAATAATGATGATCGTAACCCTATACAGGGGACCAGGGTACGGCACGTATATAGAGTATGAATCACAATCGTACTTTGCAACGTGTTCTTATCAACGAGAAACAGTTATGAAGTAGATGTGAACACTGGTCAGAAACGGAAATACACAATATAAACACATACAATTCTGAATTATATTCACCTGCAGTTACGAAATAATATATTTTTTTTTAATTTTATCTGAATACCTGCTTTGAACCAATGCTGATTGGTGTATAATCATGAACTGATAGATAAACATGAAATCAAATTAATATGAAAAGAATGGCAATAAAGAAAAGTAACTAAATCCATACTTGACTAACCGTCAACTAGAAATGAAGTAAAAAAAATATGGTTTACAAGACATAATAAAAGAAGATATAAGGGAAAATAACGGAAATCGAATCCTTCTTCTTACACATGCTTTCGTAATTTAAAGACATCAATGAACCGATAAAAGACATGGTTACTATTAAAATGCCCAAGAATGAGTCTAAAAAAAAAGAGAAATTTAAGATCTCATTATGTGATCGAATACCATCCATCATTTGGAAATAAACTACATACTGCATTCATCTATACTAATATGACTGAGAATTTTAAAAACTAAAAATTGAATACTAAACGCTTGAATATATTTAGAGTGATGTAAGAATTATATGTTCACTATTTATAACACGCATTGTAAATTATTGCCCTTAAGCAGTACTTCGACAAGATTAAACATACGTGAATTTGAACACATAAGAAAAACATTAATGGTTTAGTACAATGGTATTTAAAAAAAAACCTTAAGTCTCTAAAATACTGTGAAGATACCTAAGTGTCAATGTTTAGCCAATTCAGACTTCCTCAAACACCAAAATAAAAACTCAAAACAATTAAGATCAAACGCAGCACACCTCACATCAACAGACTCATCAATCAGAGACAGCTCAAGCCAAGACTTCATTGATTTGGTGTATGTCCTGATGATCGGCAATTGGCGAAATATTGATTGGTTAATTTGTGTTTTTCGCAGTGTTTTATTGACTTAAGGATTTTCTTTTTGTTTTGTTTTAACATTGCATTATAATTAATACTTTTCAGAAGCCTGAACCGATTAATCCTATATGTTTCAATTAAAAAAGGTGAACAAAGTAAGGATCATTAAGGATTTGGTATTGTCGGTTTGAATACGAGAGGAATTCGACGGCTTCAAAGCTCTATTCTATATGTCCTAGGCCTTATAACAGTCTTTTGGTATTGAATGGGAGCTTAAGCCGATTGTCTAGTACGTGTTGAAGTAGCCTGAAACGGCGAGCTTCAGTCTAGTATTGTCTTTTCAGTTAAGGACGAGGATTCAAAGTCAAACGTCTGTCAAAGTATAATTATAAGTATCGCATCTGTTCTACAGGAACCAATGGGATTTTATTCAGAAGTAATTGGTTTCTGACGAAGGGTAAAGGTGATTCGACGGGATTTGCGGGAATTTATTTATATATATACATCCATTCTTCAAGGTCAGTTGTATGGGGTTGAAGAGTATGGGATGCGATAACTGGATTAATGTTGACTGATAATACATATGTATCATCAGCTTATGTGGTAAGGATAGCATTAGGATGGGTTGAGATGAGTTGTATAAACTGTATGCCAAAATATAAAAATAGGTTAGCAAACTCACCCGTAAATAGAATCTTTGTCTCTTTTGTGTACGTCTGGTACAGGTCCCATGACGTGGTTGGAGACATGGTTGGGCGCGGGAGGGTAGTGGAGGTTGTGGTTCATGTGTCCCTGGATTCCTTGCAGGGACGGCCGATGGTGCGATTCGTACATTCCGCCGGGGTTGGGGCCCTCCATGTATGGGTGCAATCCTTCCTCGTACTGGAACAAGATAAACAAACATCATCATATAATAAAAATAAATCAATAATAAAAGAATTAGAAACCGGGTCAAACCAATCAACAGTAATAAAGCACTATATCTGCAGCCACAGAGGGTAAATGGTTAAGTCGAATTTTGGTATCAGTTCCGCAAGTTGTCGCTTCGAGGTAAGACGCAACAAGTTTTAACTTTTCATTCTTAGTATTCTTGAAGAGAAAAATAAACGTGACTTTTAGTACGAAAAAAAAGTGTGTATGTTTTGGTAATTATTTCATCAAGAAATGGATGTTTCAATATATATTTTAAAGTATAAATGTTGATACAACCTAAACAGTATGTTTAAGTCGGTTCCTTAATCTACAGTCAGTAATAGTCACTGCATACAGTCGGTGATAAAATTATTTTTATTTTCCAGAATATTAATAAGGATACGAATGAGAATTAAAAAAAAAACTTGTCGTGACTCGAAGCGACAACCTGCAGAACTGATAACGAATTTATTCCTCAGTGTTTCTTTATTCTCGTAGCTGATTGGTTTGAAATGGATTACATACTCATAAAAAATATATATATGTCTAACGGTGTTTTTTTCATTTTTATATTTACCAATCAATAAAATAAATTCTATATGTAATAAATTGTAAAAATCCATATTATGTAATGGTGATAGTTGGATGATCCCACCAATGAATTGACTGTACCTATATCCAAAAACGATTATAAAAAATACTAATTAACTATATCTGACCAACCAAAAAAGTAATAGTAAAAATATATAATTAAAAAAAAAAACAGCCCAACGCACTACTAAGCCAAAAAGTTGGTTTTGAAATTCCAAACATTATAGTCATGTAAAAACTTGTCAAAAAGAGTAAAAATATACAAGTCAAACATATAACAAAAACAAATAACAGGTCGTAAATTATATAACAGACACAAGGTATCTGAATATTATGGGATTATCTTATATTATAATGAAAAATTGCAATTCTCTTCTATTTTATATTACTTAAAAAGTAATTAATTAAATAGTTTGCAATTCAAATGAAAATAAGGTGTTATGAGGATAAAATGTTGACAGATTTGATTTATAACTTAGATTATTTTTGTTAATTTATGCGATAAAGAAACACTAAGAAAAAAAAAACAGTTCTACTACTATCCCTAATATAAACTTATTGTTATTCAATAGTAAAAATAATTTACATTCCACCAGATAAAAACTTCATAAAAATAAAACAATACAGCGAATAATTAGATGGTCATTCTTGTACGAATATTGGATACGAGAACACATTATTTGGTTTATTGCTTTTATTTTTTCTGAGGAATAATTTCTCATCACTGTGAGTTAAGATGATTAAAGGAATTGAATTTGTAAGACAATGCAGTATTATTTTTGTTTCATATATGTTTAATATTTTAAAATATTCCAAAATGTTTTAGATCTGTTTAAAATTGTTTTCATATTTTATTGTTTTATATTTCTGCAATACAATACAACGGTTTAAAATTACAATGTTATTATAAAATAATGAATTATCTTAATTATTAGTTTATCTCATAGCTATAACAAGATATTTTTTAAGATCCAAAATGAAGATACTAATCACTCTAAAAATATGTTTTTAATACAAAAAATGCAAGGATGACAGTAAAGTTTTTTGCAAAAAGTTTGCACTGATTAAGAGATTTTCAATATTAAAATTTGTAATAGTGATCCTTTGTATAGATGTGAAAATGAGAATAAGATTCATGGGAATCCACTTGGAAATTCGGAATATTCAATACCATGATAATTTATTATTATAAAACTTTACTTTATTTATTATCATAAAACTTTACTATTATTATTATTATTATGATCTTTACATTTTTCTGGTTATAAATAATCAGAATCATATAAATAAATTTTAAAAAATTAATGAAAAAAATATAGTAAAGGTATGCTTAAAGCTTATTTTTTTAAAACTAGTTCTATATTATTCATTCATCAGTAAAAATGTTTAGCATAAAAATATTTGGTAATTTTTGTAAAAATTAAAATAACCTTTATGAAACTATATAATAAATGTACACCACATAGGTGATAATTAATTGTTAAAAAAATATGAACAAAAACAAACGTTAAATATAAAAGTCACGTACCACGTTAAATATTCTTGAGTAGTGTCGCCTCTAACTGGAAAATGACCTAGGGTGAACCTACCTCTACAAAAGACTGAAGTAAACTGTCTCACCTTTGGGAGGTTGTAGGTAGAAACAGCTGTTTATACCCGTATTTTGCAAGTCAGGTTATTTATTTTGAACTCGTGTTATATTTATTTATTTCTGCAGTACATGAAAGCGTATGTTACTTACTGGCTTTAGTTTAGTTTATTTAATATATAAAATAATATTAGAGAAGAGTTGGTCGACTGTATCTTCTAATTTAATTTAATCAGACAAGTCTTGTGTCTGAGCTCCCCAAGCTGTAACGTGTTTTATTCGCCCTGAAGATGGCCTACATTGTAGGCCGAAACGTCGGCACATAATAAATAAGTTATGCTTATTTTGGTGTTTTGATTGACTGCACCCCCAACTATTTCTTCCTTAAATATAAAATAATAATTTTGTTCAAACGCATATAATCAGATCTGCATAAATATCCAGGAATAATTAATGAGGACATAGTAAATATTGTTGTGTTATTGTAAAAGTCAGTTTTTACAATAGTTAATCATTTCAATATTTTTCAGGTTACAATAAAATGACAGGTTCTTTCATTAAAAAACTCTTGTTGACTGGGTCCTTAATACTTATACCATGTTATTTGTTTTATAGCATTTCTTGTTAAACAGAAACGTGATTATTATTTGTTTCAATTTTTCAAAAATAAATAAATTTAATAAGATTAAAAAAATTAATAAATTTGAGACTTTTATACTAGACGGTCTAGTTCCATAAGCTGCTTGGATTCCGGCTTAAAATTATTTTATTTTATTTTATTCAGAAAATCTGGGCTAGTACACATCCCTCATTGGGTTGGCAACCTTAAGGACATCAACCTCCAACTTCTCGCCCTGGCTAAGAGTAAATAACGGAGTTAGATCCAATAAAGACTGACATTATTCTTGAAATGAATTGTTAGCACATTGGCTATACCTATATGTGTATATATATATATATATAATAAAACAAATCAAATGAGAAATAGTCATCTATTGGTTTTCTTCTTTAGATATATTGAAACATACATCCAATTTATTTCTCGCGATTTGGAAGGAAGTATTCATTTTTATTTGAATAAATACTTCTTATATAATAATGATCTTTATATAATTTTTTCTTAGTTGAGTTAGATCCGTAATTTCATTTAGCATTATATTTATAGTCACTATTTTTTTTAAATTACTGTAAAAATAGCGTATATTTTAAAATCACCTGGAATATTACTGTCCATAAATTATTGATTTATTAGAGTTTTTAATGACGATAACGGAAACATGAAAAAAAATTAGATAAATCTTTAAATAAACTGAATATTTTGGAAACTTATTGATAAAAACTACCAATAATTAAATTAATATTTTTCCATAAGAAATGTTCACAAACACCATTTTTGTTTCTTTGAGCTGAATCCAAATTTTATTGACAAAAAATAACTGTTTTATTTTACATGTTGTGGTTACCGAGGTCGGTGAGTGTATTTCAACGCGTTTTTCTCACGGCATATCATGCCTTTAAGTAGCATATTAACAATTACTTTATTTATGTACTGTACTATCGACAATACTTCACTGTAAATGTTGTTTTGATAGCCTATATGTTATGCCGAAACCTTGATACATAATATAAAGTTTTGGTTAAGCGTACAATTAATTATTTGACCGCACGCCCGACCATAATACAATACTCAGGATATCTGTGGTCAGCCGTTTCCTAATCAATATTAAAATGTTTAATGTTTAAACATAACAGAAAAAAATAAAATAAAAATAATAATAACTGTTATTCAACTATTGTTTTTATAATCTGAGATCTTCCTTACAATCAGTTTTTAGTTATTTTTTTACAATTAACTAAAATTTAGTTGTCTATTCGTTGTTAAAATTGTTTTGAAATTGAAATAATTTTAGATTATCTATTAAATTATTTATTTCTTGAAATTTATAATTGTATTATAACAATACAAGTAGTGAGTGATACACAATGGCAAGGATAAAGTCAAGTTGAGAAACTACCCACAGGTAGAACCCAAATAACGAATTCAACTTAGAAGGTCACGAGGTCATCTTGTTTATTTAAAAATGTAAGATAGTAGATAACTGGATTTATTTAATTAAATGCCTATTTCATAATATATACGGAATAATTATTACAGATAATATTAAATAAGAATCACTCGGAATTATAGTTAAGAACTCTTAAAAATATAAATAATATTATTAAGATAACAAACGTTATTGTCGTCCGATTAATAAATGGATTCACACACAGTAGGGTGCCATTACAGGCAAGTGGCCAATGGTAGAGTCGGAAGGGTTCGAAGTAACGCCACCTTGTCTATTCCACCCTTCAAATCACCGCACCTACCTTAGCACTCTCATCACTCAAATATATCCCTATTTCTCTTTCGAATGATGATTCAAAAGAAAATTTAAGTAATTCGTTTGCTTTACCAATATGGAAATTTAAAAAAAAAGAAAAAGACTGGGCACGTTTATAAAGATGAGTTATGGAAACATAAGCGACCGCAAGACTACATACATACATTTTGCAGTAAAAAGAAATAGAGAAATGTTTAATCCATGTTATAAAAAACCGTTATTAATTTATGCATGTAGTTCTAAAATATTTCATTTAAATATTAGCAATCCCTCAAATGCAGATATAAAAAAATAAATAAAATAAAATCCCTTACAAACTCTCAGACATATCTGAAATTTTTTTCCGCGTGACACAGTGGAAATTTTCCTTTTTTTATACATTACAACATTTTATTAAATGTCTTTTATATACAAATCGCCTTAATATTATAATTAGAATAACATATATACCCCGAACATAAATCTTCTAGCAAGAATCTGACACTTGTTTCGCTGCGAAAAGTAAAAAAATGGTTGACAGCAAAATGTTAAAACTCTGGTATAAAAACGCGTTGTTTATTAGAGTAACTGTTTTCATTTATTTATATTTCTAAAACACTTCGTTTAAATCATAAGCGATCCCCCAAATTCAGTTATATATAAAAAAAAACATAAAATCCCTAAAAAATTCTCAAGTATCTTTCAATTTTTAAGATGTCATGGAATATAATTTCCATGTAAATCGTCTTTTAGAATTACACCTATAACCTCTGTCAGAAGACAAGAAAGATGACACTTCTTTCCCTGCAGAAAGAAAATCCCTTACAGGGTTTTTTAAACAGTTGTTCACTAGAGTCGGTGCTTTCAATTATGCACATATTTCGAAAATATTTCATTTCAATCTTAAGCAATCCCTCAAATTCAGATATATATAAAAAAACATAAAATCCTTTACAAACTCTCAGGCAGGTCGGAATACAACTAATTTTTACCCCAAATTAGAGGAAATTTCCTTTGAAATTAAATACATAATTACATGTTCAGTTAATAAGAGTAGCTAAATCAGAAAAAATAAATGTATATGCACGTGTATGTAAAAAAAGGGAAAAAATGTTCTTTTTTATATAGATACCGATCGAAAGTAGTCGCGGAAAACGTGTTTTTATCAAATTCCTTTTTTTATTATTCATGTTTCTTTTTTGAAATTAAAATAAAAAATATATAAAAATGTTTATATAAATCAAAAGAAGTATAACAATGGTTTTATGACTTCCGGCCAATTTGATGGTATACAATGACATTTGCGGATTAATTGGGTTTAATTTACGATCTCGTTAATTCAACGTTTACATTTTATGGTAAAGGTATAATTAAAAGTTATTCTTTAATTATATACCTAAACCGCCGCTTATAACCTTTCAAGGAATGCAGTCACATATTAAAGCGCATATCATCCTCATTTAATTATTACTCTTTCTGTTATTTATGATACTTCGCCACTTTAATACCTTATGAATAACAAAAAAAATTACTCAGATGAATATTTATCTTTTATTCTTCGTGGTTAAATCGTTGCTTCCAGTGTTAATTAAACCATGTAGATAAAATTATACAAAATGAGAACTAAGGAATTGAAGCATTCCTTAAATTACTGATCATGTCTAATTTATAAAATGGGTACTCAAAAAATTAAAATACGGAAAGAATTTATTCTTTAAAGGTGCATTTTCGAAAGTATATTATAGTATTTATTTAATAAAAATTGTATCGGTATTATTTCGTATGGCGCTTCCCACACATAAAAAAGTATAAACACCATGTAATTCATAGGGCATGTCAAGCTGAAAAAAGAAAATATAGATATAAACGTGAGTCAGAAAATTACCTAAGTCATGACCAAAAAACGGGGAAAATGTCGAAACGATAAAATAAAAATAGATTGAAACTAACGTTACAGAAAATTATTTTTGTCGTACAGCAGATATTTCTGCAGCAATGGCTGGTCGATCGTATTCAACTAGCAGATGTAGATTTCATAACCAACTTGTTATTTTTAGAAAACCTGATTTTATGTTCATTTGAAAAAAAGAAAATGATTTTAAATCTCCAGAGACTGGAATAAAGGTTTTAAAATTGTTTTCTCATGTATTATGATTTTTATTAGATTAGAGCTTAACATTAAAATAGATCGCAAAATAGTTTAAATATTTTTATTAAAGAATATGAGTTCAAAGTACTTCTTCGACCTTAAAATTCCTGAATATAGGAAACGTGGATTTTGATTCGAAATTATTAACCGTCAAACTCTCCAAAATTATGGATCAAAAGTAGAGTAAGAACTTTTAAGTTTTAATTCATATTTTTAGATTAAATTAATAAGTTTTTTTTTTTAATCATTCAGAAATCTAAGATTTTAAATACAAATTAAGAGTGAAACATCTAACTGAATACATTAAGTTAATATTAACTATCCCTAATACATTTATAATTATTTAAATACCAGGGGAAAATATTATGCAATGTATTGTGTAATATTTATATAATGCTATAAATTGCATAAATGATATAACGAATTATGTATAAATCAAACAAAGGAATATCAAAGCCATGATAAAATTAGAATGATATACAGTAGCATTTTCTACGATATAGAAACTACATAGAAATGTATTAACTATTTAAAATAGACGTGAAGTAGTTGATATGTGCACCAGTGTTTTTTTTCAATTTTAATAATAAAAAAAAAAGAATTATATACTCCAGAGTCGTTATTATACGCTCTTACATAATACAATATATTACAAATATATATATATATATATATATATATATATATATATATATGTATGTATGTATGTATGTATATATATATATGGTTAAATCTCTAAATTGACGCGTTAATTAAACATCTAAAAATTATTTATGTATAGTAATAATAATAATGATTGATAAATAAAAGGGCATAATTAACTCAGTTGACACATTTTACAGTTACTGTCAGTGTTACCATATGTATATATGTATAAAAATAATGTCCAGCTATGTAATTAGCATAATTAAATTATGGTAGCAATTTCACGATGTCATTTTATTGTCCAGCGATAGCAATACTTTTTTTTTTCTTTCCCGTGTAATTTCCCAAGCAATTTAAGAACTGTTCCGGATGCAGAGTCTGGAAACTCCTTTGTCTTGTCAGTGCGCGGTCATCAACTTACAATGAGAGTAGGAAGTACTTCTAGATTTGTTTATACTATTAGTTATACTATTATTCTTAGAATGTTGGATAAAATATCCATATTATTTACGCGAATTACAAACAATATAAAAATTGCGCTAAAAAAAACAATAATAACGATTATCATTTCAATTTCGAATATTTTCTTTTAAATCCTTAGCAGTAAAAATAAATAAAAACATTATTATCGACATTACTAATAGAAGTCATTGTTGAATTCAATTTGAAATTTTGTTTCTCGCTTATTTCTCACATTTAATATATTTAAATTAGGCACAAAGGTTCCTTAAAATTAATAGAAACGTCGTATGTTTCGGAATTTGTATTTTTTAATATCGATCCAAGATGGCGGTCGTCTTAATGGCACATTATCTATCACGACGTATTTGTTATTTTTACTGATAATATATCGTTTTACATGATTAATATAAATCAATTATTAAAACCAAATATTAGGATAATAATAATTTATCAATTTAGCCAATTTTAAACATAAACAAAATTACATAAATGAGGTAGGACTTTTCCTAAATTATTCTTTCCATGTTTTTCCAAAGATATTTTGTTTATGAATAGAAAGCTATTTTTAATAATTTGTCTACTTATAATTATTTATTTAATTAAAAATAGATTCTAGAATATATAAAGGCAATATTTCTTCTATAAATTCCACCAATTTTCCGAATAAAGCTCAGCGATCTGATTTAAATGAAGTTTAACGCGATATCAATAATGAATAAGAGAATCCCTTCAATCCTCAAAACATTAAATTTTCCTTAATAAACACTGTGTTTCAGGAAAAATGTATTGCATCATGGGGTAAATTCAGTCCAAAATTAATCTAAAAAAAAAATTGTCATTTGAATAAAGACAATTATTTGATTGAGACATAATAGAAATTATACAACAATTAATGAAATGTATGCTTTTTCGTAGCTCTTCATTAAATAACACTTCACATGTTTTTAGTATTTTATCAAAAATTATGAGTTTTCAAACGGTATATTATACATCTGCATTATTAGTCCTATTTTTGGAAATTTATTTTCAACCGTGTTAAGCATGAATTTTTTCTGCTTTAGTAAATTTTAAAATTTACTAAACATAGCTATACTTATCTAATTTTTATTGTTACTAACAATTAGACAATTTAAAGAGTTTTAGACTAAGACGTCATAATACCCAAAATGATTATGTATAATAATTTAGTGTTTCAGGCATACTGTTAATATAAAATGCTGAAAATTGCATTTATAAATAACTTTTAACATGGTTTAATCTTCATTATTTTCCATAAGTTAAAACACTTGGATTAAATATTATAAGATATGTGAAATTCATTGTTCCAACGCGGAAGACTGCGCCTAACGTGACATTGTTGGGAGATCTATGTTTATGATTACATATTCAAGATGTTTTTAATACATGTTATCTTTTTCTCTGTCTAGGATAGAAGTACATAAGTAACCTAAGTTGTCATTATCCATCTCCTTGCTGATTTTAAACAATTTTCAAATGAATTTTAAAGAGAATGGAGGCTTTTCACCTTTATAGACAATGGGGAAGATAAAATCTTCAATACCACCTGCAACTTCTACTAAATGAAAATGTCTGATTATTAACGTACTGGAAAGTTGGGAATGTTATCAGGTCACAATAATATATATACACATACGGCCAAAGATCTACAAGGTCTGTAGAGCCAACCGAAAAAAAAATGATTATTTAATAGAACAGGGGTATTATAACAATTTTGATTTAAATGCTTAATTTTAATTAATTTACTGCTTTTGATTTTCGTACACATAACTAACTTACCTAATAGTTATTATTATAAAATATAAAATCAATCCTCAACAAGCCTGCCATGAAGATGTATAAAAAAAAAAAAATTACACAAACAATTAAATATCCATCCATCAGGTTCTAAATGTTTATATATATAATTCTTGCGATTCGCCTGAGAAATTTCTTCAATATTTCAACACATAATTAATGATAAGATGAATGTGGGTATTTTATCATTGCAATTTATCTTAACTCTCATAAGTAATCCTTATAAAATTAAAAAAGATTTAATTGCTATTGAATTGAACAGTATTTAATTTAAACCTCCGTAATATTTAGTTTTTTAAAGTGTTATATATAATTAATTGTGCTTATGCTCATCGGCGACATCTTTTCGTTTATTTACACTTTATGATAGCATATTTATAATTATTTAATTTGATATAATTAAATTTCACTTAACAAACGCTTAATATTACATATAAAAACTTTTAAGAAGTCTTGAAAATTACAATAAAATAAAAAATCAACTTTAATTCACGGATCATCCTCGATGATGATTTTAATAAAATAGTATTTGTTATTTTTATTGTTCTAAATATTCTTCATATGCTTGAATTATATGCTACTGAATCATTTAAAGCTTTTTAGCAGAAAATTAATTTTTAGTTTACATTAGTTTTCTTTAGAATTATTGATTTTAAATAAACTGAGATTGAGATGTATATATATGACAAATTTTAAATACTTTTTTTGTATAATATATAATATATTTTATATATTAGCCATGACTTGAATTTTAGAGGGAAAAACCTGAAACATCAAGTGGTTGAACCCCCAACAGTGGACCACCCAGTCAGTAACTTTTGCCAAATGGTTCGTTACAACTAGTTGCGAAAATTTCTCTTCGTTAAAAGGTTTCTAATGCGTCTCAACCAAGATTAGATTCACAATTGAATTTCCATAGGAATTAATTAGAAACTAAGCTTAAGCGTTGAAATAAATGATAAAATAATCATTTTTAAAATAACAAATGATCATTACAAATAAGTACCCTAAGGATACAAATTTGAACAAGAATATTTTAAAGGTTCTCTGAGTTTATTGTCTCATAAATTAGAAAATACTTAAATAAAACATAAAATCCTGTTGATAACGATTGAGTTTAAGAAAAAAAAAATCGCGTTCGTGAAAGTTTACAAGAAAGACGAATTAACTTTGAAGGATTTCTGTCATCGCAGGCGACATCAATTGAAGAATAGGAAACAACCTATAGTTGCCATGCAGTCTTCAGTAAACGCTTAAAAACATTGAGAAATCATAAACGGGAAAGACCTATACAAGCTTTAGAGGTTTGCCTTTAAAAAAAATCTAAAGAAATTGATTTATTTCCTATAACGAACCAAAGTAATTATAAATAACTATAACCGCACTAATGAAAACTAGAGGATTTTTTTAAGCTGATATTATAGACACTTTGTCTCTATTATTATTCTTTATTAAGTTTTGAATTTAAAATATATTTGATAGTTTAACTACTTAATTTTTATTGCACTTTTCGTGTTAATTACTAATCAAGTATTTAGCCAGTCCTAATTATTGGGACTGTTATTTACAATAACTAATAAAAACCATTAAATGCCACAATATCATTGAATACTAAATAGTGAAGCGATTTTAATAATACAAATGCATTTACAATTTTACTAACTTCTAATGAGATTATACTGCTCGAATTTAATCAATCATATTGTTTTAGATGATTTAATGGTATTTTAGTTTAAATTAAAGCTAAATATATACATAAGATTTCAGTGTATTTCTTGAATGTGATAGTATATAAAGAAACACTAACTATAATTATGTACTAACATATAAATTCGCCACATAACTATTCTCGAACGAGTACCGTATGAATTAATTGAAATTCGTCTGATAGATACTATATATATGATTAACGGACGGACAGACCGACTATTGAAAAACTGCCTATCCACAAGGTGAAAAGTGTGAACTGAATGCGGAAAATTACTAAGTTGGGTCAAATAACAGTCTTTTACCTCAACAGCCCACGATTAGGGCCAAAAAAGGCAAGATGTACGGCCCTTACTACTCACCCCAACTAGCATCTAGTATCCACACTCATTTATATATACACATATAACTCATTTATATATACATATGAAAATATCACATGATATAACGCTGTTATATTTAATGTTTACTAATTTTATAGGCCTAATCATGCATATATATTTTTTCAGATATATGGTTACAATATTTAAAAAGTTATTAATGTAGCGAGAGTGTTTAAAGTAATAATAATAATAAAATAAAATTTTAATTCAAGTAGTCAGAAAAGAATAGTAACCAATTCTGAGTGATTCATTATTTTAGTACTGCTATCAATACTTTTACTGTTATATAACATTGTTTATACAATAGAATTTTATTATTTGAATAAATTTTACTATTTTTTTGTGGATGTATATGTTTAAATGAGTCTTTATTTATTTTATTTTGCTTCCATCATTTTGTTTAATTTTAAACATTAATAAAAAATGAATACTCATATTTAATAGTAATGATTTATTTTAAGACAATTTATAGTTATAATTTAAATAACTGTTTACTGTATACTACAGTTTTATGTTTTTAAGGTTAAACCTAATCATGATATTTCAGTTTTTAGAAATAAATAATTAGGCTTTCACCGGATGCACATTTTTCCGTTCAATTAATTCTAAGAGCAGTAAAATTTATTGAGAAGAAAATTTTACCGGGTTAGTTGTAAAAAAATAATACCTTAAATAGTAATCAACTATTTATACATAAATCATAGACTTGTTTAGTTTATAATAAATAGATTATTAATATTTTAAGGAATTATTTTTAACCTCCGCACGGACCATTTCCTTCTTAATACTTGCACGGTCAACTAACAGAAGAAAATGGTCGGTTGGTGAAAAAAAAAGAATTATTTAAATAGTTAATAACTATTTTTAGAATTAATTTTTTACTTCTACCCGGACTATTTTGTCTCCATACCTCCATACCGGTCAACTAATAATTGTTCAAAAATAAAAATTTATTGTTAGTTTTCAAGGTATCTAGCTAAAATGCACTGAATTTTACCGATTTCTCAAGTATTTAAGCGTCCGTTTCTTAATAACCCTGTATAAGAATTGTACGATATTTAGAAGATGTACGATTCTAAGAAATTCAACGTCTGCCGAGAAGTAGAAGGCCTTTGTCGTCTTGATAGAAAAGATTTACAATTGAACAAGAACAAGATTTACAACCCTATTAACACTAAGGTTGACCCCCCACCTAAAACCGTTATAAACTAACCCTACCGCACCACCATTCCCAGGCCAAATAAGTCTCTGTTATTTACTGAAAATACTTAAAATAATTATGAATATGATGTATTCCACTCTTAATAATAAATAAACATGTTTACAATGATTAAAAAGATTCGGAGAAATGACATTACAACCATTTTCTAATGAAATACAGATATGCATATACATTTTATATTAATAATTCTAGTGGTTGGAATGACAATAATATAAGTCGAGAAAAAAATTACTTTATAAGTAATAATAACATAAAATAAATATGTATTTTTTTGAAAATAAAAATCCATTTTAGAAGATTCCTTATATATGTATACCTATAACTCTGATTTAAACTGTCGCAATTACATTACAAACGGGAGAAAATGCATTTAAATACAACAAACACTGTGCATATAAATAACAATAAATAAATATTTGTATAGGAAAAAAATCCAGGGTAAAAGATGCCTTATATATTACCTATACATTTTAATTAAGCAATTTAAGCGTTCGGGATGATAATATCCATATTCAGAAAAAATTACATTAAGCATATTAATGGCAATAAATAATTATTTTTATAGAAAAATATAAAACAAAACGCCCTTCTGGAATTCTTATTAAAAATCCTAACAATATGTTGCAGGCTAGTCTCAAGCTGCTTTTTATATTTGGTTTTCTTATAGTTTTAGCCTTAATAAATAATAATAATAAAAATACGATTGTTATATTGAATTTGGTTTAATAATTATCTTAAGTAATAGAATTTAAAAATATCTTACTTATATTATTTATTTAAGCTTTATTGCAATTTATTTACAAATAATCAGTTTAAACTTTATTTCTGCCTTTTAACCATTTTTTTTATTAATTAACAAGTAAAATACTAAAATTTTTAGTCATCCATTTCGAGTTAACGGTATTTCAAACAAATAAATTTTCTATTTCGCAGAATTATCCTTTAACCTTAAATAATTGAAAGTGTCCATTTTATTTTAACCGTATATATCATCACCCTGCTACCTCGGAAAATAACAGAATAATTCGTCATAAAAAAACGGTACGATTTCTGCACCTATTTTTCACTCAAGTTCGTATAAATTTGGAAAGTAAAATTTGACTATTCTTCTCCGTAACACCCGGTGCCTACAGCGGATAGTGACAATTAACAGCTTCTGAATTTTCGGGATGAAAAATAATGAATTTAAAAGCACTCAAGAAATAATGACATATTATTTATTATACGTGAAATATTTCAAGACATAACAAAAAATTATTACTGTTAAAAAAAGGAAAATAAAAGGTACTTAAACAAAAAAAAGAAAAAGGTATATGTACTTATTATCACGGAGTTATATATAAGAATATAAAACTAAATCGATAACATTATAATTTTAAAATAATTAATGAATTTCTAGAACCGAGTATTGCTTCATAAAAAATCATATAAAATTTTATGCAATAAATAGTTCTTAAAAAATCAATCATAACTGCATATAAAAAAATACTCATTCAATAGCTTCTAATAACCTATCAACTTCATAAGAATCAAACAAGAATTTTTATTACAATTTGTTTTTTATGTTTACTCGGAATGACTTTCTATATTTTAAATAAACCGGTATACCTCAGATGTCAAGTAGATCCATAACTTGATATAAAGTAGTCAAATAGTTAAAATTAAATTTGGCAATATTCTTTAAGTTCACATATTCAACATACAACAACATAAGAGAACTTCCATGAGTTTTTAATTTAAGTAAACCTATAGGATATTATCGCCATCAAAAAACTTTTTTTTTAATCTCACAACGGATAATAATCAAGTACACATTAAATTTGAAAACAGGTATTTCTTAACAGAAAAAATATATTATAGTTTACATGAGTAGATATTTAAAGCGTTAAAGTAATAAAAATGATTTATCATTAATTTAAAAAAAAGTTATGTATTCTTGACTTTTATAATAATGCAGCGATTACTTGTCTTTCTTAACGAATGGCCAGTATAATTTTATTATCACTGATTTTTTTTTTTTTTTACTGATTCTTAAAGCGTAAAATATACTACATAAACAGCCGGCTTAAACGGAATAAATCAAACATATAAGCTATTTAACTATTTAAGACGAAAAAATTATTAATATAAATCATAAAAACATCACATAAAAAGAAAAAAAATTGTTTACAATAACTTAAGAGGTAACGTTATTAGATTGAATTTCATTCCCGCCGCATTGTTAAATTGAACAATTGAGTGGTGTATCTAAACGGGACCATTTTTTTAATGATACTAAACAATAAAAGAGGAATAAAGTTTAAATAAATATAATTGTATCAAAATAGACTTCATTATTGTATTAGGACCGCTACTAAATAAAATTGAGGAGAAAAGTTTAATCTTAAAAATTAAATCGTAAATTTAAAATTCCGAATTTAAATGTTCTTTTCAAATAGAAAAAATATATCACATTTTCACAGAACCAGCGCAGTTAATATTAATGTTAGAATTAATAATGAGTAAAATGCAATGCATGTAAAAAGTAATAGTGTAATTGAATTTTTGTTTATAATGTCATCCCACCAAATTAATTACAATTTAAAATAAATGTTATAGAAAGGATGAAGTTATTAATAATTTTGGTGATACGGGAATACAATCATAATAAAATTAAAAAATATATAATTAAACAATTGATCTATTTAAAGATCGTAAACTTTGTAAAGGACAGAAGAATTTACTGAGCACTAAAATTCAGATCGTCCCGTAACTTTTAACGGCTCAACGTTAAAGCCGTAACAGAAACAGAGTGCTTAACCATAACTTATTATTTATCCATAAATATTGTCGTAAACAATTACTGAAAAACGTATTTAATAGTTAATAAACTTATAGTTAATATATTTTTACTTAAGTTTCTTCTTTGATAAAAAACAAGTAAAGCTTAGCCGATATCCCCGTTGATTTTTTCAATTTTCGAATATTTTCCTCTCTGTTTTATAATGTTTAAATAAATAATTATATTTGAAAACGGCATTTTAAATTAATTTTAATTAGGTATCTAAATAAATAAGACCGTGTTCGGTTCCTGTTTGCGTGAATAACTATTGTGCCCGGAAGCAGTCCAATAATTTGCATGGTAATAGGTTTAGTGATCATAGATAGGATTTTTTGTAGTGAAATTGTTAATTAAAATGGAATATGTAAACGTTAATTACAATCAATAAATATTTATAAAAACGTAAACATACCAAATGTGATAATGAAAATCTCAATACCATTTAATAGGCGGTTCAATAAGTTAAAGTGATAAATGGTAATTTAAAAACATTTAAAAGATAAACTTAAAATGTGTTTATAATTAATTTTAAACTTTTGTATAATCATATTTATAATTTTTTTTTTAAATACTACTATTATTATTATCATAAAATATTATTATTATTAATGTTATAAATTTATATTATTATTATTATGATCGCATGTAACATTAATAAAATCGTAAATTGTATTATACGATTAATAATTAATTATTGAGTTTAATACAAATGTTGTTAAAATAGTTGCTATTATAAATGTTTCTATATACTTGAAGAGTTTACTAATAACAATAAGGATATTTAATGATGTACAATAATAAAGGATAATTAAAACATTTAAAATTTGTTTAAATTATGAATTGATTTTCTTCTTTCCTTCAAAATATGATTTAAAACAAACTAACCTATTAAACATTAATTATTAAAATTTGATTAAAAATTTACTGTCTTCATGTTTAATTAATAATGTAATTGATTTATTTGTAACAAAATACGATCTGTTGATTTTATTATTCATTTTATTTGTTGTATTGTTAATAGTGAATATTATTATGTGATATAGTGAACTCTTGAAACAATATTGGATTAAATTTTTCAAATATAAGTTATAAGTTATTTATGCTGTTTATGCTTTATAATTATTGGAGAAATATAATTTTATTACCAGGTTTCTGATGATAATATTATTATGAAATTACGGAACATGGAATGTTTGAAATTTATATTAAGTAACCAAATAATTGGCGCAATAATAAAATTTGTTAATTAATCAATGACTCGAATAATGCTTTTAATCGAACATAAGTTATTTATTGCTACTCAATTGATAATATTTTTTTCAACTCTTGTAGTTACTGGCGCCGGCAAAAAAAACGGCTACCAGTTATCATCTACACTGTTTCAACTTAGTTATAATTTTATTTTCCAAATCCAAAAGTCCTAGTAAACATTATAAGCTGGAAGTGATAACACCAATAGATTTGTTATCATTATGCGTTAACGCACATTATCTATCATTATCAATGTTAATAATTTTTATGTAATTGTTATTTATATAAAAATTTACGACTTATATTTGTCTTCTGAAAAAAATATCATTAAATTGAAATCGAAAATTCTATAGTAGGTTCCTATAAATGTTTTGGTGGAAGATCTAACAACTGTAAGTTATCAGAAAGATTAAAGCTTTAAAGTTATGTTTATAATTTTCCTAGATTGCTTATGTTTTTTATTTATTGTCAAACCCTACCCTTAGTATACCAAATAACATTAAAAATGGGGTAATGACATAATTAATAGGAACTTTAGCAAACATACTACATACTGTTTTATTACACCAAATCTTCGAAATAAAGGTTTCAAGCTGTAAAAACGACAACCATAAAATTCAAACACCAGTAGTTTAAGTCAGATGCGATAACTTGAGTGTGTGTGTGTATTTGTGAAGGGGGGAGGGTGTTATGTAAAGTAAGTACAGTCCCTTAAAGAAAGATCTATCGGAGATCTGCTCCTTTATCACCTGCTTGGCGATTCAATGACATTCCTATTTATTTGGCGAATTAAATCTGTCCTAATTTTTTCAGAACACTTTACTGGACAAACCGCAGGTATCCCTACAAAATAGTTAGATCCAACACGATTTAGTCTAAGAAGGTTTCTTATGTATTGTATGGTACAAGAATCATATTGTTTCTAATTTGAACACTTTTTATTAAACTCCGTCATCATCTGACAGTCTGTTTGTTTAAATTATTATAATCACAATGGACATTTTAATATGTATGTATGAAACAGACAAACAAAATTTTAAAATGAAATTATCTGTAGTTTAAACAAGGATACAAATCGTTCACAACCATAGAGCGCACTTTGAAGAAATTAACTTTAAAAATACCATCCATTGTAGAGAAGAATTACTATGTTGGTGTGTGCTGAATGCATTGTTACACACGGCCATGTGTTCTATCATTTAGCTCATACACATTCTTGGCCAACTATAATAAGGTATCAACCTCAGAATTGGGTATCTCTTTCAACAATTAAACATTATCAGGACTGTTTCTTCAAATACATTTTTACTTAGAAGTCCATAGGCATGCTATCAAATATAAACCGCAACATGAAACAATTTGAGATATACTTTTGAAGAGCTGTTTATTAGGTGAATATGTATTTAGGTGTTATAATGTGCTATAACCTCCTTCGACTAAATCGTGAATGCCTAACGTGTGATACGGTTGTTTGTAAACACATCAGTACTCTGATTGATAAGGTTTCAGAACATAAGTGGGCAAGAGAAGAGTCTGTCTTTTCCCGAAAACAGATTCAAACGGACCATCGCACACATATAATATTCGACACCGATCATTTTTCAAACTCTTCAACTCACCCTTGGCTGCGCCATCCTCTTCTTCGGCGTAAGTTTCTCTAATGATAACTATCTTCGAGTGGCAGTCTCTTAACTGTACGAGCTTCCTGTCTCGTGAGAACCGACTAACGATAGAAAACGCTTCTCTCACTTGACCGTATCCGTGAAGATGAGAGCACAAACGTAGGCCATGGTGTTGTGTCCAATAGGGGGCGGGGGAGCGGCCGGCAGGCTAAAGCTGCGCCACGGTAGAGCGATGGCTTACAACTGCATGTCAATCAGATAGGGGATGGGCCTGTGGGGGGTCACGTGACTGGGATGCGCGCGCAGCTTGGGCGGGTACAAGAACCATTTTCTCGGCCCCCACCTCTCCCCCCACCACCGACCGAGCGCCCCCCTCCACCGACCCTTCCCTGCAATAAACTACAGCCCTTTCCCCACTACTCCTACCGTCAGTTTTATTTCTCACCGGCTCCAGGCGAGGGATGGTAAATAAGGCGAAAAAAGGTAGCAGCCAAAACAACTATCCAACCGTCCACTTTTTGACCTCATCCTTAATAACAATCTAATCAGGCACAGTTTCCGATTTTTGGAACAAACATGATTACCTCGCCTCTTAAGAATCAAGATCATAAAAAATCTAAAAAAAATTATACGTATTCCTAATTCGGTATCATTTTCGCAGGTTATCACTTCGAGTTGTGTCAATGAATGAAGACGATTAGAAAGTGAAGCTTTTCGTATGCAACTATAGTTATAAAAACCATATATCTATTGTTTTCTCCTTATTTCCTTTCTCTATATATATTCTCTCTCTCTCCCTCTCTCTCTCTCTCTCTCTCTATATATATATATATATATATATATACACACACATAGGGAGCGGAGTGGCTCAGTGGTAGAGCACTGAGTTGCCACACCGGAAATCCTGGTTCAAATCCCGCTGCGGGAAAGACTTTTATTTCCAGCCGGAGATAGATCATATAGGATCTAGGACCCTCCTGGGGCTCACCCAGCCTCTATAAAATATTATAAAAATAGGTTACCCAAAATAAGGGGGAAAATTTGGTCGTTGAGCGTGACCTAGGACGTCACCTCCTTGCAGAACCGTTGTCCATGAAACAGTAGAGTCTCTACCACGATTGAACCCCAGACCCGTTCAAGGGTTGTACTGGTACAGGTTTTATATGTATATGTATATATATATACACGAAACATACACATTTTCGAGGGGCAGTTAATTGTTATCCTCAATCAGTTAATTAATGTCAGATATGCTTCGAAATGTTTTTTTAAATGTCCATTTCTTGATATTACTCTTTTTATCTTGACTAAAATTCATGGCTATTTTATTTTCGAGAATATTAAAAACGAAACGAATCAAAGTTTAAAACTTTTTGAGTCTTGCTTATTCATAATACATCATGAATATTCCTTAAATCATGGCAACTGAATAATATTTTCCAACCATTTGGAATAGACATATTATTTTTTTTGTGTTTGTCATCAGTTCACGGTTGTGGCTTCAAGTTAAATCACAACATGTTTTAACAATTCACATTCGTTCCCTTATTAATATTGTCAAAGTTAAACATAATTCTGAGTTTTATTACGAAAAAAAATGTAATTATGGGAAGTAAGTGTATTTCAATAATCATTTCATCAAGAATGAACATATTAATAATATTTCGAACTATAGGTGATGATTTGAGCTAAACAGTATTTGTCAGTGGGATAAATATTCTCGTAACTGTTTAGGTCATATCATCATTTATACTTCGAAATTTTAGTAAATGAAATGTTTACTGAAATATATCCCACTTCCCATAATTACACCATTATTTTCCATATTAAAAGCTATGTTTATTTTTATTTTCGAGAATATTAAAAATGTAGCAAATGAAGAGTTAAAACTTGTGACTTTAAACTCGAAGCCACAACCTGCGGAACTGATACCATAATTTTATTACTGACTTTATATAGTAACTATTACTGACTATTAAAAGATTAAAGAATAAAGATAGTAATAATTATCATATACTAAACTACATAAAACAAATTCATCCTATGAAGAGAATTAGAAGCTTTTCTCCTTATAAATACATATATATTATATGCTTCTTTTTCTTGAGTTTCAGTCCTTTTTTTATTTATACCATTTCTCAGGCGACGTTTCGAGACCAGGTCGCCTGAAAAATGGTATAAATAAAAAAAAGGACTGAAACTCAAGAAAAAGAAACATATAATTTATATATAACAGTCGAGAGTACTAAAAAAGATATATATATATATATATGTATATATATACATATATATTATTTTTATGTAGCATTAAATAGATCATTCTCCTGAACAATGAATGGATAATGTCTTCCCCTACGTACACAACAGTTGAGATACTTTAAAATGCCACTTATACTTGTTGAAGACCAGTCATTCCGCAAAGAAATAATGAATTCGCCTGCTCTCTAAACATGCCACGGTCTTTTGTTCTCGTTGAGGACTGTCATCAAAAGTGTCTGACCCGTTCTGTGTCCTGACGGATATGTTTATACTTGGATAATCTGGCAAGTGGTGGCAAGTGAAGGCAAAATTACTTTAATTATTTTCAATAAGTTTAAATAATATCTTATTTTCCGTTTTATTATTATATTATAATTTTTAATCGGTTATTTTTTTTTCTATAATTAAAAAATTCAATTTGGTATTTTTACGTGAGTGGTTTCCAAGTGGAATATTTATTATGAGAAAACATGATTTGTGTCAGTTTTAAGAAATATGTAGTGAACCATTTTAAATATAGAACAAGTTGAATTTGCTCGGCAGGTTGTCACTTCGAGATGAGAAACAAGTCTTAACTGTTTGCTTTTTTGATTTTTAATGTTTTCCAAAAATACAAGTTATCGTAAGCATTATTTTGGAAAAGAGAATGTAATTATGGGTAATGGGTGAATTTCGGTAATCTTTTCATCAAGAAATAAGAGTTTCATCTAACATTTCGAAGTATAGATCATATATGTTAGTTGAAATGTTCATTTCTATATGGAATGATTACCGAATTATACTCCTATAATTACATTATCTTTTTCATACTAAAGCTCGTGATAAATTGTATTTTTGGATAATAGTAGAAGGGTAACGAGTTAAAAACTTGATTCAACTGGAAGAAACAACTTGCGGAATAATTACCGTACAAGTCAAATATATATTCCTATATATTCCTAGGAAAACAATATCATAAGAAATATTTATGTAGGTATTTTGATAATGAAACAGTTACTGTATTTAATGAACTACAATCAAATCTTGAATTAATTAATTAACTTAAAAATATATATATATATATATATATATATATATATATATATCAATTTTTGTACAAAAATTTGTTCTGTAGAAAATTTGTACAGGCATATCTGACATGAGATTAACCCGTAGAGAGAATAAGACTCCTAAGCCAAATTAGAGTTTCCCCCAGTAAACAGATAGTTGTTTACTACAATAAAAATACCCACAGAATTAATACTGAAGACAATTGCCCTCTATGCTTAAATAAATCACGTGACGATCTAAACCATATCCTTTTCGATTGTCCATTTTATACCGAACCTAGAAATAAATATATTAGTTCTTACGATCACAATATTTATACAGTACTAAATCCTAAAAACAACAATGATGTTATTAATCTCGGTAACTTCCTATATAAAGCTCTAAGTAATAGAATAGCTCTGACCCATTGATGTATATATGATTGTTTACCCACAAAATAATACTTCTGAATTATATAAGTTTTATTTCAAGACTTTTCCATATTTTGAAGTTGTGTTGACTCATGGCCATATTTTTTATTTTGCCTTCATTACAATGTTTAGTATCATAAAACGTATCTACTTTCTTTTTCTGTATGTTTACTATTCTGTTATTTTTATGTACTATTATTTTTGAAAAACTTCTAACCAATCTCTCTTTTACTATTTTAAAAATCAGAATAAATAAATAAAATTTAAAGAATATACATATCAATTGACAACATCAAAATATATATTCGTTGTTACTGTTTACAACGTTTATTCGCTACTCCAGTAATAGAGACAAATAATATAATATAAATAAGAAGCATTATGATTATGTTTTCCATTCACATTTACTTAAAGAAAAATTATAATATATAAATAATAATACAATTTAAGTAATGGTATCCCTTAGAAAAGAATATCATTAAAAATAAACTGATATTTAGATTTGGAAACACTGACCGCTTATTGGCTAAAGCTTGTTGCATGAGAACTCCAAAAAACTTACACATATTCATTTATCAAACTATTCCGTGCGGTATTTACATTCCTAATAAAATATTATGAAAATTGAATTATGAAACTGGGTTCAAACCTTGAAGAAAAAAGAAAAAATTAAGAAACCTTATTTCCTATAATTTTCTGGGCCTGACTTCAAATTGTTCTGGCGTAGAGGGATGGTTCAACTCACTTGCGATTTGCCTTTTTGTAATCCTCAAACACTTTTTACGTTTATTATCCGTTATTTCTCAATTTAATTTTAATTTCAGATTCATTAAGTACATTGAGTTTATACTTAATCACAGTGTTTTTGTTTTAAATGTTATATTAATTTTCAATTACGAAAAATGTTATGGATATTAAATGTAGTTATGTGTAACCTAGCTTAAAATTATTACTTAACCATTTATTTTCGATAAATTTTAAAATCGATTTTATAAGACATTACATCATATAACATGAACTTTATATTATAATTATATTAATCATATGCATAATATAATATTATATAAACTTTTATATGCTATTTATATCTTATTGCTAACAAGAGATTTGAGGGGACAAATGTTGCAAAATCCAGAACAAGAATTCTTCGAAGAAAAGAATTTTCATTATACCAGCATCGTTAATACTAGATCTTTAAACTTTATTTCATTTAATTTTATTATTATTCACCTATAAAACTACACAACTGAAAAATTCATATTTTATCAAATTTTCAAATTCATATTTTCAAAATCATATCATATCTGTAAATTCAACTGAATCATCAAATTTATGAATGAAGTGCTCTTCTGTGACCCAATATTATGAAAATATTTGCCAATCAAATATAATTTATGAGTCTTAGTCTTCTAAATTTATATTCTATATAATTTTAATGAGCATATTTAGCGGCCGTGGTAGAGAGCTGTTTATATAAAATTTTGTTTAATATGAATTTAATAGTTCATCAGTAATAAGTGAATATTACCCACGATATGGATTTACTAGATAATGTACATATACACACATCGATTTGTTTAAAACTAATTTAAACATTTGATTTATTTATGTTCGATGCACATATACACTTAGATTCAAATTCATCCTGGGCTTTAGAATTCTATGTCCGTAATTCAGGCAAATAGAAAACTGTGATATTCATACTGATAATATTTTAGCTTTTGGTATTGAGATATCTTTTTTTTCCTATTGTTAAGTGGAATGTTTTCCTCACTAATTAATTGTTATTTTGTACTTAATAAATAGTAAACATTTAATATTGTTTAATATTATTCACCTTACCCGTAATCCTTCTAACAACCAATTTCTGAATTTATCAAACTTAATAAGCTCTGTTTTTATCTGTTGTTCTGTATGTTTCCCATTTTCCTTTTCACCAGTATCCTCGATTCCTATTACATCTATCTCAATTTCTTCCTCTTCCTCCTTTTCCGTAATTTTTAATACGTCTATTTTAGTTGTCCCCTCCTTGATTCTGTATTCATCTTCAGATAAATATGACTTGACGTTTCTCCGTATGTTCATATTGGCATTTTTCGGTTTTTATTTATTTATTTTTTTCTCGAAAACACAACACAAAATATCTTAAACACGTATAATTCCCTACACTATCACTATATAATAATAATAATAATAATAATAATACACAAACAATGACTTACAACAATAAACAATGTTTACATCTGCGTAGACAGTTTGAACCTATGAATACATGGAGCCAGACTAAAACATACTAGTAACACCGAATAGACTAATACTCAAATTGAACATGTAAACAAGTTTATCTACACCGTCTGTAATTCTAAGACTATAGATAAATTAGTGAATTGAATTATTTTATGGTAATTACTCTTAATCAAACATTTTTATTTATGGGACATTATTTAATGAAGTATAAAAATGCTGACAGAGAATTTTTTGTATTACATTACTCTAGAAAAAAATAAATAAAAAAGAGGAACTAAAACAGAATTGAATCATGAAGGTTAAGCGTAGTATCCAAGTTAGCAAAGTTCATAGAAAAAAAAAAACACAAAAAAATAATAATTTTCTTGACAATGGCTCAAATTTGTGTAAAAAAGATTCTATTTTAGAATAGTAATATTTTCATTTTTTTTTAAATGTGGAAAATCGAAAAAAAATTAATACCTTTTTATTGTATTAAAAAAAGTATGTTATGAATGAATTTTCAATTCCCTGCATAAAAACAAGTACAGATTTGCATGATTATTAATCTATGCGTATAAAAAATCCTAAATCCGCATTCATGGGAATCCAGTTATCTTAATGCTTTCCTCTCCACTTAGTGGTTTTTTTAATGGAAATGTTTCGATACTTGTCAGCTCATATTCGACATGGCCTCACGAATATCATAATTGATAATGAAGTATAAATAAACTAGCAACATAAGTCATGGGGAATCGACGCAACTTTCGGCCCTAATGTCTTTTAAACTTTTTTATTACAGAATAATAAATCTGCAAACCCTCCCTGGGTTCATCCAGCCTGTATAAAGTGGGTATCCTTAATTGGGGTAAAACCTGGCGGTTGAGCTTGATCCCGATAATATTTTCCCAATGAACGACCATTGGCTTAGAAACAGTACAGTCTTACCCTGTGCTAAACCGATGTGCGTGGTGCTTTTCTTTTTTATAATCTACCATATAAAAAAATATCAATTTTCCCAATTACAGCATTTCATCATGAAGTATATATAAGTTAAGTGTCACCTTTTCTTAATCAATTGTAACACAATCGCGCATGGATGAAATTTTAACTTTCTGTATGAACAAGATGAGTGAAATATTGGGTGTAAGAGATAAAAATATTGGGAAATAAATAAGACGTTAAAAGAGAGTAAAAGAGGTGAAAATATTGGGAGTTGATGCTGCCATCATTAGAAATATGCTCAGTCATAGGGTTAAGAAATAAGTGCATTATGTTTATACCCTGAAATACAACTGCAATGGGTAGATTTTAACGTATTTTTTGTTTATCGAATTTCATACATTAAGAAGTGAAGATGTTGGCAATTTAATGTAAACTGCCCATTTTCTAATTTTCCCTTCTTTTAAATATTATTAGGAAGCGGACTCGATCATTTTTATTATTTATTTATTGATATTTACAACTGTATTACAATAATACAACAAGTAAATAGGCTAAGTGATACATACTGACATGAGATAATGACAAGTAGAGAAACTACCCACTAGTAGTACTCAAATCACAAGTTCAACTAAGAAGGCCATTTCAGACGTCTCTGAGGATTATCGGGAATTGAAGAGGAAGCTAGGTTTGAAACTAGAGGGTTTGAGTGGGAATGAAGTTTGTAATGAAAGGATAGATACCGGGTTCGGGCCAAATCATCAACAATGGAACATTAAGGTCGTTATGGATGACTGTATTCTTAACAAAATAAGGAGCATTGAGGATTTTACGATGGATTTTGGATTGTAGGGATTGGATACGAGAGGAATTCGATGGCTTAGTGGAGCCCCAAAGCTCTACTCCGTAAGTCCAAATAGGTCGTATGATGGTCATGTAGATGAGTCTTTTGTAGTTAATTGGGAGCTTAGAGCGTTTGTCTAGTAAGTGTTGAAGTAGTCTGAAACGTCGAGCGGTTTCTTGTCTTTTCAGTCTTGTATGAGGATTCCAGGTTAACGTTTGGCGAGATGTAACCCTAAATATCGGATCTGTTCTACAGGCACCAGTGGGATATTATTAAAGGATACTGAAGGGCAGGAAGGCATTGGTTTACGACATAAAGTACAATCGATTTGATGCTATTTTTGATAATTTATTTTAATTCTTCGGTTTTGACACCATTCTTCAAGATCAGTGATATGGGATTGGAGGCTTTGGGATGCAATAACTGGATTGGTCTTGACTGATAATACACATGTATCATCAGCATACGTGGTAAGGATAGAATTAGGATGAGTCAGGATGTCAGCTGTATAAACTGTATAAAGGATTGGGCCAAGGATACTACCTTGAAGACGATCAGTGTAAAGTGCAGAGTTGTGCTCTTCAAATCCGTCTGTGACAGATAAATCTGAGAATCTAAAGATCCTCCTGGAGCTCACCCAGCCTTTACAAAATACTTAGCCCTAAAGCCCATGAAGGGTCCTGGATTCAGTACATTGAAGAGACTGCACTCTTAAGACAACCGTTATGATCACGCTCAGATTTTTCCAGATTTTTCCCCCAATAAGAAATATCAACTTTTATAGGCTGGGTGAGCCTCAGGAAGGCCTGAAGATCCCACGGGGTCCATCCTATTGACAGACTAAATAATTTATCTGTCACAGGATGATTTTAACTCGGAACCTTCAGCATAGTAACTCAGCACTCTACACACATAGTTACCCTGTTCCTTTTTGTTTTACATAATCTTATTAAATTAAAATTCTGTTTTTTTAAATTAAATTGAAAAAATAGCGCTGATTTGAATTATTTACACAGTAAGCAAACATTAAAATTACCAAGGAATATGAATATGTAAATAATTTCATAATTATTTCAAAGCAACAAATTATTTGTATTTACTTCTAATTATTTCTGACCACTGTATGTAGTACAGATAGTTTTAACGATTATTGCAGCTTATTATATATAAACAAATATTCGTTATCATTTTTAAACATTTCTGTAAGACGCTTCAGCATATTATTCTATTTCTATTACTGAACAATCAGTCATTTTTTAAGTTTCCTTATCTGATAAGAGAAGTCATGTATACAATAATAATCTTAACATAAAAAATGGGAAAATTCCATGTAAGAACATGAAATTACATTTTCATTTTTAAATATTGGTAATTCACACTATCAAACGAATCGATAACTTTCTGTTATTTGTCCTGAATTTGGAGTTATAAACAACTTTTAGTCTTCAAGGTTTCGAAACGACGATCGGTTTTTAATATATTTATATAAATATGAAGTATGTTGGTTGTTCGAAATAAATGGAGATTCTTAATTTTTACTGTCGTCTCGACACACTATGCAGTACCGCAAGACAAGAAACGCTAATACAAAAAAAAAATACATGTACCACTACAACCCCCAAAAAATGAAGGGTCTTGGTTCAGTACATGGTAGAGAATGTACTGTTTCTTAAACAACGGTAGTCCAAGTCTTGATTTTTCCGAGATCACGCTCAATCGTTTTTCCACCAACTGAGGATACCCAATTCATTGAAGATGAGTGAGCCAGAGAAAGGTCTGCAGATTCTACTGCAGGTCTTCATAATTAATATTCCACAGCTGGGTATGAACTCGGGACCTTTCAGACAGCAACTCAGTGTTCTATACATTGTGTTGATATACTGATATCTAAAGGTTTAAAATCATTACCGTCTAATTAGGCTAATTGTATTCTGTTTATTTACTCTTTCAGGATCTAATTATTTGCTAGGCCATATTCGCTGTTTTGTATATTTCATATATCTTTATCCACCTAGATAATTCAATAGTCTAGCTATATTACTCAAATCCCAACATGTAACCGTATAGAATGCATAGAATCAATAATTATATTTCGCAGTAAAGTTCTCGCCCCAAAAGGAGACCAGAAGATCTCTCTAAGAGAAACCAGCTTCCTTGGTATTCCTAGTCTTTACTTCAAAACGTCTCACAACAATACGAAAACCTACCGTGGCCAAAATACATCTATCATCAAAATAAAAAAAAACATATAATGTAAAATTTTGTAGTTCCTTCTCGAAATCGACTTCAGGAAGCATTGAAAAATTGAGAGAGTGCATTACTATGTGAATTTCACCGAAACTGTAAACTTTAGTAAATAAATATCAATTCTCTTTATTTTCCACATTAGTAAACTTCGTAAAATTAGCTCTTTTATAATTTAACATAGATTATATGATCTTTAAACACAATATATTATAATCTTCTGAAGTAGTTCCAGAAATAAGGTTGTAATCATAATTGTGATTACTTGAGCGTATCGTTGTGTTTTTTAAATGAATATATAGCATACGCTCATACTAATATATTATAAATGTATGCTATTTATTATGAAAAAAAAATTAGTTCCTTAAATGGTGTTAATCATAAATAGTCATAAGGTATCTTTTACATAGGTTGTCGCTTCTAGTTGAGTTACAATAATTATTAGCTGTTAATTCGTTTCCCATTTAATATTTCTACAAAAATTCAAGTTATCATATATAGTATGAAAAAGAGAATGTAATTTTGAGAAATTTGTATACTTTGGTAATCATTTCATCTAGGAATGAACGTTTCAACAAACATATCATCTATACATCGTATGGTTAATTGAAACTTTGAAACGAATAAACTGTTAAAACTTGTAACTCAACTCGAAGCGACAACCTGCGGAACAGACACCATATTTTTGCATGAAAGGAACGATAATAAAACAATTTTAAAAAAACTGTACCACTACAATTCATCGAGGGTTCTCGGGTTCAATACGTGGTAAAGACTGTACTGTTTATTGGACTACTGTTGTGCAGGGAGGTCATTTGTCCTGATATTATTATTATATTAAATATTAAAAACGAAACGAATTAACAGTTAAAACTTGTTGTAACTCAACTAGAAGCGACAACCTGCGGAATAATTACCCCATTTCTTCTCCGATTTTTGGTAATTGCTTATTTTTAGTAAATTTCCATATCTCGCTCAAATTAGAGAAGGGGTAAACTCAGCCCTGTTCCAGAAGAATATTAGAATATAAATTATCGTTCCATTATTTTGCTGTAGGCACCTACCTACAAGCTTTGCCATAGGAGTAGAACACCGTTGCTATCAGCCAGCGTTCCTGTCTCTTATCTCTCATCCTACTAACATGGTCGTACTAATTCAACTGGTGTTCTTCTGATAAATACTGATGTAGTTATTTTTTGCAAATTCCGCTCATGTTTTCCCTGCCAATTCGCTATTTTATTATGTAAGCAACCGAAGGTTTAACATGGGTATTGCATCTTTAAATGAGTCTCAGAAAATTATTGAAACATTTTGCCTAGCATACATTATATTCACTTGATATTTTTTAAAATGTTTTTCGACTCAGAAGCAAAAACAGAAGCCATGAGTTATAAAAGCCCACTACCACATACTTATTCCTGACACGATTTTTTTTTTTTCATAGTTAACCCTACAAATTAATGTAGTTACTTCATTTGTTCCAAAAATGTGACCATCACCAAACTAATGTTCAAGAAAGATTTTACATTTTTTTTTTAAAATGAAAAATCTTTATTTTTCTTAGTTTTTAGTTAAGTACAATCTGCTATACTTATGGGCAATACGTATTAGTGATCTATAAGCACATAAATTATACACATTTGTACTTTGTACAAATTAGTGTATTTCTTTTTTCTTTTTTTTTTTGTTCAGGCCATCTAAGGACCACGTTTGCATAATTTGGATTTTTAGTTAACCCCACAAATTAATATAATTACACCATTTTTTCCAAAAATATTAGCCATCACCAAATTACTGTTCAATAAGGTATTTACTTCTGAATTTTAATAAATCTTGAGTAATTTATATTCATTCCTTGGTGTTTATTATCCTTTTCTCTATTTTTATTTATTTCTCTCAGAACACATTTGCATAATTTGGATTTTTAGTTAACCCTATAAATTAATATAATTACTCTATTTTTCCAAAAAGGTGAGCCACCACGAAAAAACTGTCCAATTAGTTATTAACTTCTAATTTTTTTCGAATCTAGAGTAATTTTACTCAGTCCTAGGTATTTATTATTCTTCTCTTTAATTTTTTTATTTCATTCAGACCATTTTGCATTGTTTGGATTTTTAGTTAAAACCACAAACAGATATAATTACTTAATTGTTTTTCCAAAGGTGAGCCTTAACCAAATTACTGTTCAAGAATATTTTTACTTTACTAAATTTTGTTGGATCTAAAGTAATCTAAACTCAGACCTTAGAGTTTGTTATTATTTTTGTATATTTTATTTTTTTTATTTCGTACAGACCATCTAAGAACCACGTTCGCATCATTTGGATTATTAATTAAACACACAAATTAATATAACTACTCAATTTTTTAAAAAATGTGAGCCATCATTAAATCCCATTTCAAGAAGATTTTTACTTCTGAATTTACCCATAGAGTTTGTTATATAGTTTCGTTTTTTAGCTAACCATGGAGATCAATTTAATTATTTCATTTTTTCCTAATGCGTGAGAAATCACAAATTACTTTTCCATTAGGTTTTAAATTTTTTTTGAATCTAGGATAATCTAACGAGAATTCACCCTTAAGGTGTGTTATATATTTTTTGTTTTTTTGCTAACCACAAAATTAATTGTATTTACTATTTTTTTTTCTTAATACGTTAGCAATAACCAAATTACTACTTAATAAGGTATTTTCTTCAGAATTTTGTTGAATCTAGAATAGTCTATCTAGACTTTTTCCTCAGAGTTTGTTAGGTATATATTCTTATTTATTTTTTTTTTTTTTTAGTTAACCTGAAATTTCTTTGCAGTTACTCCATGTTTTCTTTAAACGTGAGAAATAGCCAACATACTGTTCTGAATTACACATAAATATAGTATTTCATTAAATCTATAATAATCCGAACTTTTTCCTTGGAATTCTTTTTTCATTTTTACTACACGTGTCAAAGTATAATATATATTTAAGTTTCCCCATAAATAACAAGTGATCAGAAGAAACAGACCGCCATCGCCCAATGAGACCACTTTAAATTTAACTGCATTAAAGTTACGAATTTGGTTGAGCATATCATAACCACCCTATAAAATTTCTACAAAAGAATTTATTTTAATTTTTTTTTAAATCCTCATTTTCTCAATAAAAACCTTAGTAGGACGGCATTTCATATGTCTACTGTTGGAGATGTTCTACACACGCTAAACCCAAAATGGCTCAACCAATTTTTATTAAACTCCTTACACCAATGCAAAATGCTCACCGTTTCAGGCTACTTCAACATCCTCTATACAAACGCTCTAAACTCCCAATTAATCACAAAAGACTCATATACATGACTATTATACGACCTATTTGGACTTACGGAGTAGAGCTTTGGGACTCCACTAAGCCATCGAATTCCTCTCGTATCCAATCCCTACAATCAAAAATCCCTCGTAAGATCCTCAACCCTCCTTACTTTGTTACGAATAAAGTCATATTTTAATGTCCCATTCACTGATTTGACCCGAATCCGATGTCAATCCTTTAATGGCAAAGTGTATTCCCTCTCAAAGCCACTATTTTCAAACCTATCATCTTCGATATTCCTCCGAGACGTGTGAAAAAAATATGGCCTCGAGACTTCTAACTTCGATCAGTTATTCGGGTATTACCAGTGGGTAGTTTCTTTATTGGTGCTACTGTAATAAATTGTATTTTCAGTTCGGTGTAGGATCGTAATTTAAACTGGAAATGAAGCATTGAATGTACCTCCATGGGAACATGAAGACCTAAGAACACCACTTTATTGTGGTTCGGCATTTGAGCATGTTTTTATCCAGCAACAATTTATATTTTTATATTTTAACTAATTTTTTAGAATGAAATTATTTTTAAAGCTCTTATTCACAAAGTGTATCATTCCATAAAACTTTAAAGAGAAGTTGTAGAACGAAATCGAACGGTTGTTGTTAGTGCTGCTGTCTCTTGAGAGACATCTGCACTATTCCAAGAACTTCGAGCATTGACTGTAATTCTCTGTCTTTAGTATTCATTATAATAATGTTAATGAATATATAATAATGAACATATATATAATAATGTTTTATGTAATACCATTAGTATATATATGTAGTCAAGATAAGTAGAAACCAATATATATATATATATATATATATATATATATATATATATATATATATATATATATATATGTATATATTATATTTCATATATTTATTTACTTTATTATTATTATTAATTACAAAAGACTCATTTACATGACAGTTATCAGACCTATTTGGACATACAGAGTTGAGCTTTGGGGCTCTACTAAACCATCCAATTCATCTCGCATCCAATCCTTACAATCCAAAATCCTTCGTAAAATCCTCAATGCTCCTTATTATGTCACAAACAAACTCATCCATCATGATCTTAATATCCCATATGTTGCTGATTTGGCCCAAACTAGATACCTATCCTTCCATGAAAAGCGAACTTGAATCCGCTAGTCTCTCGACTTGCTTCCTATAATATTCCTGATAACCCTCCGAGGCGTCTGAAAGGAAGATGGCCTCGAGACCTTCTACTATAAAACTTCATTGGAGTGCTATCAATGGATAGTTTCTCCACAAGTGATTTTTTTGTTCATGTCCTTTGTTCATACAGCCAATTTACTTGATGTAATGTTATTACAGTTGTAAATATAAATAAAAAAAAAAAAAAAAAATTATTATTTTTATTTATTCATTTATTATTATTACTATTATTTAATTATTATCTTTAGTTTTTTTTTTGTTTTAAGCGGGTTTTTTCCACATATTTCCTGGTATTGTAAAACTTATTTCTACAAGATAACTTTAATTAATTAAAATCACTGTTCTTGAAACATGTAAAGGAAGTCCGGAACATGTATTTACACTTATGCAGCTTGTATATGTAAAATTGTAAATAAAGTTGTTTTTTTTATTTTATATATGTGCGTATATAGTAAGTATAATCATTATAACATTAATATGACATATATGCAATATTGGATGTTATAAAAATGTAAAATTCATAATATATTTCCTGAGTTTAATAAATATATAATAATTTGATCTTCTTCAGTATGAGTGGCATTTTTAATTCTATCTTACTTCCAGTTTAGTTCATTATGTCCAATCTTTATAGTTTTAATTTGAAGTCTTAGACGGATGTAAACTAAATTTTAATTAATAACTTAGTTTTCACTGAAAAACATAAATCACAAATACGGCAGACAGACTTGACAAAAATTGATTATATTGAAGATAAACTTTTAACAGGGTTTTGCGTTATTTTTTTTTTGTTTATAAGCAAAATTTTAGAATTTTTAACAACTCCTTGTTCCAATAAAAACAGGCACAAGCTAAAAAGAAACATAAATTATAAATGGTATCAGTTCCGCAGGTTGTCGCTTCGAGTTAAGTCACAACAAGTTTAAACTTTCCATTAGTTTCCTTTTGAATGTTCTCGGAAATAAAAATAAAAATAATTGCTAATTTTAGCATGATTGAGAAATTAACGTTTCAACAAACTCTTTTAAGTTTATTTTTAAATATTTTTGTTTTGAAGAGAAAAGATTTGTCCTGGCCGGGATTCCAACCCGGGTCGTCTGCATCTCCGGTGCAGTGCTCTAAACCACTGAGCTACCAGGGGTCGTATCCAAGTCAGGCAAATCCGTTCTCTTCACCGATCCTATATCCCCGTGTTCTCGAAATTTTTGGGATGTATATACGGGGAAAAATGTTCATTGAGCATTACTTTAATTAGGATTTTGTTGACTTAAGTCAATATATTATGTTCTCTTCAACGATCCTATATCAACAAGTCAACAAGATCCTAATTAAAGTAATGTTCAATGATTCTTCCCCAGGTATACAAAATTGCGAGATTTCAGAACAGATTTGTCTGACTTGGATACGACCCTTGGTAGCTGCGCCGGAGATGCAGACGACCCGGGTTCAAATCCCGGCCAGGGCAAATCTTTTCTCTTCAAAACAAAAATATTTAAAAATAATCACCATCAAAATAACAATTAATAAAAATAATGTTTTAAGTATAGACGATGATATAACCTTAACAGGATGTGCAAGTAGCTTCTTAATTCTATATATCCTCAGAAAATAGAATTATTTTTACTCTCAAGAATATTAAAAAAAGAAACGAATGAAAAGCTTAACTCGAAGCCACATCCCTCGGAACTGATACCATATGAATTAAATAGTTTGTTTTTGATTATTTTATTGAGTTGTACAACTGTAATACATACATCTAGTACAATTGCTATAAGAGTAAATAATTCATGATAGGACATGTAGAGATACTACCCACTGGCAGCACTCTAAGAATTAAATAGGAATAGGAAAAAGCCTGACTAAGATAAGGCATAAATGATAGATATTTATGAAATAAGACTGCATTAAATACTAGGCAAGAGATTCTTAATCTAAATTTACTTAAATTGAATTTAAAAAAAAACATCTTCCTAACTGAAAACCATGCGAATGAAATAGTAGCAAGAAAAAATCTTCCATAGAGGAAAAAGAGTCCAAAGAGGAAAAATATATTGTAACTGTGAGTCAGGTGGTAGTAGATAAAGATTAAGCTCTTGCACTATCACATTACTAAAAGTTTGTAATACTGTAATAGTATTATAATATTGCTATATTACAATAACAAGTATAATGAATGATACGCAATGGCATGAGATAAATGCAAGTAAGGAAACTACCCACCTGGTAGTACTCGAATACCAAATTCAACTTAGAAGGTAACGATGTCATCTTATATTCCTCGGAGGATTATCGGTAATTAAAAAGGATGCTAGAAGGTGAATATTTATCATGAAAGGACTGATATCGGGTTTGGGCCATATCAGCCATTAATGGGACATTGAGGTCATTATGGATGGCTTTGTTCCTATCAAAGTAAGGAGCATTCAGGATTTCACGAAGGATTTAGAATTGTAAGGATTGGATAGGAGAGGAATTCGATGGCTTAGTAGAGCTCCAAAGCTCAATTCCGAATAGATCTTACAATGGTCATGTATATGAGTATTTTGTAATTAGGAATGTCTATAATTAATTGGGAGCTTAGAGCGTTTTCGGTATTTATTCCGCAGGTTGTCGCTTCGAGTTGGGTCACAAGTTTTTCTTTTAATATTTTCCAATAATACAAGTTATCAGGAGCTTTCGTATGGAAAAGAGAATATAATTATGGGAAATGTGTATATTTCAGTAATCATTTTAACTATAAATGAACGTTTCAACAAACACATATCATCTGTACTTCGAAATATTACTTTTCTTACGAAATCTACCCATCACTCATACACTTTTCCATTGAAAAGCTGGATAACTTGTACTTTTGGAAAATATAAAAAACGAAACGAATAAACAGTTAAAAATTGCTGTAACTCAACTGGAAGCGAAACCTGCGGAACAGCTACCAGTTTTTCTAATAAATGTTGAAGTATTCTGAGCAGTTTACATTGATGTAACGAATTTAATAAAAATCGGTTGAGCCTTTTTGTGTTCAGTGGGTGTAAAAAAATATGTATACCCAACATTAAACAGATTTAAATTTATTAATTATTTATTTATAACTGGGCTCTGCAGTCCTTGAAGAACCTTGGCCTCTGCTAATTTTTTCCACCACTCGCCTCTGTCCGCCGCAAGGCGCCTCCAGTGGTAGTTTATACCTATCGCCTACAGGTCATCCTCCATATCGTCTCGAGCCTCCTTCTTTATCTTGACCCATCATTCTGTTTCCAATTTAATAACAGATATTTAATTATAATATTTAAATAACAGATTTAAATATTCAATATAGTTATCAATACATTGATAAGAAAGAACATTAATTCTCCCAATCATATTTCTCAGGATAATGAACTTGAAAGAAGCCTTGAGATACAGACAGAAAATGCAGTGAAATAGAATTATAATATTTTTCTTATAAACTATTTTTTTGTTTTTGTTAAATATAAAACATACCTGAAATAAATAAAAAGTAATTATTTTATTTAATGCGAAATACTCAATATCCCAAAACAATATTAAAATGACTTACTAAAATTATAATTTGCCTAATCATAAAACCAATGTTTCTGACTACTTTAAGCCGTTAAACAAAATATAGCACTGTTTTTTAATGGAAAAAATTCAATGCATCGGTTTAAAAAATTAAACAAGGTACAGCTAATTCCAATATTTCGATTATAGGACTGAGATTGTAGATACAGACATAAAATGCAGTGAAATGGGATTAAGACATTTTTCTTATGAACTAGAATTGTTAATATAATGTAAAACAAACCCTAAATAAATAAAAAATTATTATTTTATTTAATACAAAATTCTCAATATCTCAAAACAATACTAAAATTTCTTACTAAAATTATAAATTGCCTAATCACATAACCAATGTTTCTGACTTCCTTGAGCCGTTAAACAAAATATTTTTTTGAATTTCGCTTTTTAAATTGGAAAAATTGAATGCATTTATTTTTTAAATAAAAGATGCTACATCATATTCCAAATATTTCGATTTTAGGACTGTTTCGATACAGAGAATGCAGTGAAATAAGATTATGAGATTCTTATAAACTATAATTATTTTTTTAGTCAATAAAAAAACCCACTCCATAAAATAAGTAAGAAAACATGTTCATTATTTTATTTAATACCAAATACTTAACATCTCAAAACAGTATTAGATGGGTATTCGTATTTTAGTAGGCTTACCCTAGAAAGGGTACGAAATTGGTACTAAACTGAACTTCAATTTCTAGAATAATATCGTACCTCTACTAAAAGTTAAGTACCTGCTGTAATACAATTAAATGAGCAGTTGTATAATTTGTAAAATGTGTGATTGGAACAAAATTAGGCGAACAGAGAGTACCCTAGTGTTTAACAAAATTAAAATTTATAAAAATAAACCTGTGCCACTACAACCTGTGAATGGTTCTGAGGTCCAGTACGTGGCAGAGACTGTATTTTTCATGGAAAACGGTTGTACAGGGAGGTGATTTGTATTTCAAATCTATATAAAGAAAGATATATATCCTTTATTTCCTGATCGGCTTGTTCCTAGCATTACAAGGTTTTTTAAATAATGAATTTGAAATTTTAACATGAGGTAAAAATGAGGGTTTTTTCCATGTAAGAGACTGCAGTCCGTAAGATTTTATTTTTGAAGGTTTGCAATTTATTTCGCAACCGTACATAAGTAGATGTCCAATTATGGATTTATAAATTAATAAGGTCGTTTCTGGTTTTAAGCTACATTTTCTATTGATTATCGGATAAAGTAGAGCTAGTCGTGCATAGGCCTGTGTTAATTTAGTGTTGATATGCTGGTTCCAGGTAAGAAGACGATCTAAATAAACTCCGAGATATTTTATAGCTTCTTTATTCAACGGGGAGTTATAATGGAAGATAATGTTATCTAATAATCATTATCAGTTCTCCCTTCATTATTAAATATTTTATTATATATAGATGTATAATATTCTAGAAAATGTGTTATGTTGACAGTTCAGGCAGAGAGAAACCACATCTGGCATCGTCTGGGTCTTTACCTGGAAAAGGAGGAGAGGGAAGGGGAAGAGACACTTGAAGTCGAGAGATGAGAGTTTAGTTTCGAGAGTCGAGAATTTAGTTTCGAGAGTTGAGACTTCTCCATTTATTCATTTTCATCTGAAGAAAAGTCACTTGCAGAAGATATGTATAGAATATGTGAGTAGATTTGATGTGTGTAAGCATGACTGGTAAAACATCTTGATAGACCGATAAAAGTATATTTTACTGTTTTTTTTTAAAATATATTCTAGTTTTTATTCATTAATTAATTATAATTAGGGAGCGGAGTGCCTCAGTGGTAGAGCACTGAGTTGCCATGCCGGAAATCCTGGTTCAAATCCCGCTGCAGGCCAAGACTTTTATTTAGTCTGTTTGCAGCCGGAGATGGATCAAATGGGGTCTAGGACCCTCCTGGGGCTCACCCAGCCTCTATAAAATATTGTAAAAATAGGGTACTCAAATTAAGGTGGAAAAATCTGGCGGTTGAGCGTGACCTAGGACAAGTCACCTCCTTGCAGAACCGTCTACCATCTACCATGCACTGAACCCCAGACCCTTTCACGGATTGTAGTGGTACAGGTTCTTTTTAAATATTAATTATAATTGAATAGCCCAACAAAGAACAATATCACATTTGTAAAATAAAATAATTACCATTTTTCATTGATAAATTTATATAATATAGTTATGGATTGCATATATTGATTGGATTGTACTGCAGTATTACATTTAGGAAGATCTAAGTATAAAATCACATGTTTTCAATATTAATAAAATTTTAGATTAATCATATCTATTTTTCCTGAGATTATTAATTGATTCAGCTAAAGGAGGCATATCAATTTATTTATTTCATAATTTTATTTCCAATGTTTGGGCGCCATAAATAACATAAACTATTACATTATATAGGAAACATTATTACATTTTACACGTTTCTATTAAACCAGACAATATTTTAAAAATAATTGTTTTTCTTTCAGGCCGAAAATAGCTGATTTCGACAGTTCATAGTTTCTGAACTACGTATAACAGGCAAGACTTTTTTTTACTTTTCTATTGATGTAAGTTTAGAATATATAAACATTTTAATATCTAAAACAATAAATAATAATAACAATAAAACATCATAATTGTTTATAAAGTAATTACGTTTAGAAGACAAAAAATTGTTTAAATTTTCATATTGTTACAAAATTGTTTGTACATTTGGTTGGACATGTCCGGTTTGCCATATCGTTTTTGCATGGCGGCAAATTCTTGGTGAAATCGCAGTTTGTATAGACCAACAGAATGCAGAAAATTAAAGTTACAATTTTCAAATCCATTGTATCCACATTTATGTTCTTGATGGATAGTAGCGGCCACAAGCTATTCCGTACTTTCAAACGTTTCACTAGCTCAAAGATTAGGAGGAAGGGTGGTTTCGATGTTTTACAACCTTCGACTATCACAGGAAGGTTTGCCAACAGCCAAAAAAAAAAAATTACAATTCAACACAAAAAGCTCAATAAATGGACACAAACTATACCATCGAATTAAGAACCGTAAGCCTTCTCGCTATTGGCTAGTTTGAATAAAATCAAGCTATGTCATATTAGATAATAACATTAACTCTCTAAGGTTCATCACGTATCGAGAAAGACCACAAGAAAATTTAACTTTTTAAGAATTCGAGAAAGTTAATTTTTTTTAAGATGGACTGTTATACTAGCATCATCAGACATTTTGGCTCAGTTATGCTTCGGTTTTCAGAGAGTTAACATCGCGGTGTGTTCCTTTGAAGCGTTATCTAGCTTACTTATCTTTAAATTTATTTTAGAGAATTGCCGAATTCGACGAATGAAAAAATCTGACTACAGCCAGATAAGCTCGAAGTACTTTATTTATTTTTTAAATATTAGTAACTATTAATCAATATTATTCTATGAAATAAACAATTACTGGTATCAGTCCCGCAGGATATATATATATATATATATATATATATATATATATATATATATATATATATATATATATATATATATATACTAGCTTATTCCCGCGGCTTCGCTCGCGTGGAATTTGGTCTGCCACATAAGGTTTCGTGAAAGATCATTTTAAATAATTAATTTAATTATTATTTTTTAAATATAAGTTACTCGTACATCCAAAATTTCAGATGTCTAACTTCAAAACTGATTTCCTGATTTGCCTTTAATTATGTACTATAACGGGGAGGGCACATGCCCCCGTGCCCCCACATAAATCTGCCTTTGCTCTAGCCTATGATGTATAACCTATTTTACTCAATAAGTTTCCTATATTACTGTAAAGTTTCATCCGAATCCGTTCAGTAGTTTTTGCATGAAAGAGAGACAAACATACAAACTTTCACATTTATAATATTAGTAAGATTAGTAGGACATCAAAACAAATAGTTTCACTCATGTTCTTTCTTCTATTTTAACAATTATGATCATGTAATTTGCCTTTAATTATGTACTATAATGAATTATCCACAGTACCTATAAACTGTGGGGGGCACGTGGCTCCGTGCGCTCCCCCTAATTCCGCACTTGCTATAGCCTATGTGTTATTCTGATGTAAACTATATTACTGTAAAGTTTCATCCAAATCCGTTCCGTAGTTTTTGCGTGAAAGAGAGACAAACTTTCACATTTATAATATTAGTAAGATATATACATATATATATATATATATATATATATATATATATATATATATATATATATATAAAACATAAACATATACTTACTGATGTCCTAGGAATTAAAATAAACGAAATCATTTCGAAAAACTAACCCGAACAGGACCCATTTGCCTATTTATCATCCAGAAAGGAAAAAAGTGATTCAATGGTAGTCTACATTTCTAGTCACTTTCAGTGAAACTATTTTTTGTTTAATTTTTTCTTCTAAGCTAACCCACTGCTTATTTATCACTCCAAGAAGTCGCTAGACGTCCTAAACTGGAACAGATAAATGTCAAGACGGGGCTAAAGGCACCCCAGTATATAAGATGTACAAAGGAAGTATTAAGAACGTGGTCTAAATCCTACCGCAGGGTTCGGAGCCTTGTCCTCATGAGAAATAGGCCATACTGCGCTCACGCACTAACACGCTTTTAAAATACTACCATTTCCATCATGCCATTATTTATAATAAAACATTTTGTTCTTATACTTATTTTTTTATAGTGTAATATGTTTCAATATAAATAGAATTAATAGGAACCGACACCAAATTTATCTTAGACACATTAATCACAATGAAGCTACAATCACATTAGTATTTTTTTTTTTTTTATACTAATAGCCTCTCTACCTTTTCCAATTAATTTCATTCTATAACATAAACTGAGGTTCAATATTGTACTAAAGGACTATGTCGAAAACTTAAAGTTATTACACATATCATCACGACAAATGATGGTAGAGCCGAACTAAAAACAAGAATGGGTATCAGTTCCATGGTTTGTCCCTTCGTGTTAAGTCACCGCAACGGGTTTCAACTTTTCATTCGTTTCCTTTTCAGTATTCTCCAAATATATATTTAATTGGGAGCTTTGGCATTGAAAACAATAGTGTAATTATGAAAAATGTGTATATTTCGGTAATCATTTCATCGAGACATGAACGTTTCAACAGACATATATCATCTATACTTCGAAATTTTAGTTGAAACGTTTATTTCTTGATGAAATAATATACTACTACTTGATGAAAAATACACATTTCCCATGATTATACTCTTTTTTTATACTATAATTCGAGATAATTTTTATTTTCTACAATATTAAAAATTAAGCGAATGAAAAGTTAAAACCTATTGTGACTTACCTCGAAGCAGCAACCTGCGAAACTGATACCACGATAGGCGTTAATTACCTAAGAGTTTTAGGTGTTAAGCACAAAAATTTTGAAAATGTTTATCCGTCTCACGCGGTGGCGATAGTTAGGATGAACGATGGAAAATTTTCTGACGTAGGGTTGAACGCTTTACTCATTATTTTAGTTAATACTATACAATTAATAATCATGGATATTTCAGACTTAAAATACCCATTTTACGTTATTCCCCCCGTTTGGGTCTGTGGATGGGGACTTCTTTCGAGGATTCCTAGCGGAATTTTAAAAATAGAAATATGTATACAAGGACTTGGATCATAAGAAGTGAATATTGCTGGTGGATTAAAATCGGTTTCAAACGAGATTAAGGTATTGAATTTAGAAATCGTGTCTGCAAGAGATTCGCTGGACAGGGGATCATTCGTCAACGGAAAGGAAGTAAAGTATTTGGTAAGGATAAAGCGGTAATTATTGATTAGGAATAGATTGCTTTCTACATTGAGGGTTGCTTAGTATTTTAATGAAAGGGAATCGGTGGCTGTATTTCAGTGGTGTCGATTTTAAAACCACGCATATAGTCTTTAGATTTTCCTGCCGATGATAGTAATGATAAAATCAAATATTTTTTTTTTTTTTTTTTAAATATTTTGTTTTATTTTATTTTAAAATATGTACAAATTTAAAAACATTGGTGGGATAATCCCTTACAATGAAAATGAGTTCACATTACAACGGTTACTGATTAATATGTTTTTGTTGTTGGTAAAATTTAAAAAACCAACAGAAATGAGAGTACATAGGATTTACTTAAGACAAAATTTATGTATAATATAATACAAAATGCATATTATTTATAATAGTAAGTGTTTTGTTCGTTTGTGTCTGTATTTTTGTGTTGTTGTTTTTGTATAATTTCCTAAAATCAAATATGAGTTTCTTTAGAGATCTAGGTTTTCATTCAAACCTGTATTAGAGATACGTATTGCCCTTAAGTGAGGCAGTTATATATTTTTTCTATCCAATAAGAATGCTTGTTATAAACAAATATGAATAAAGTTCTTGAAAGAAGTACGGTCACCTGTGGTCTAGTGGTTAGCGTAACAAACTACTAAACCCAAGATCGCGGGTTCGTAGCCCAGCAGGTGGCCCTAGGATTTTTTTTTAAGGGAGTAAAAAATCCTCAGTTACACCGTCCTTCGGAAGGGACGTTAAACGGGGGTCCCGAGCCTGTGCGATGTCAGGTACTCGTTAAAAATCCCTATCCTAATTAAACCTGGATAGACAAAATTTAGAGCTCCCACTGTAGCATCGTCCGATTAGCCATAGCAGCATAAAGTGACGTTAAAAGAACAAACAGAAAACAGTTCTTGAAAGATCGATCTTAGTAAGATTTATTTTGGAATTATTTATATAAATGTTTAATAATTAGCAACAAAAATATCTCGTCTATGTTAATACGAGCCAGGTTCTCTCAGATGACGGAGCATGTAGTTAAATCTATAATGGCTATATCACAGGGTCATTGTGAAATAAATTACGACAATAAATGGCAAGACGAAAGCAAGGATCTACAGACCTACCATATACATACAATCATTTTATCAGCAGTAAATAAAAAGAATATTAAAAGAAGTGGAGCCAAAAAATGAGAGCGAATAACGATAAGATTTGAAAACTCTTTGAAAAAAAGCGCCGAAATATTACCACATATACTAGAATATACAATTTCAATTAAGGCAACATTTTCTTTTAATTTTCAGTTGTGTTAAATTTTGCAACAAGTTAATATTAGGACTGATATATAATGGCAAGTAGAGAAAATACTCAATGGCATTACCCAAATACCAGATTTAAGTCAGGATGTCACGAGGCCATCTTCTTTTCAGATGCCTCGGAGAATTATCGGGCAATCAAAAGGAAGCTAGTTTTGAAACTATTGGGTTTGAATGGAACTAAAGTCTGTCATGAAAGGATTGATATCGTATTTGGGCCAAATTAGCAACAAATGGGATATGGAGATCATGATGTGATAACTAATACTGCAAAAACGCCTTAGGCGAGAATTCGAGAAGCTTTGCTTATGATGAGTTAGTCAAACTTGATTGAACTTGTTTACTTCATTCCAAACTTAACGAGATAAGCTTAATGAATTTTAACTTATTAAAACTGAACTTAATTTTTTAACAATGAGTAACTTGCCTTATCGGGTTTGAAAATGATTGATAATTAAGCATTATTAGCATAATTAAATGCATTCGAGTTTTCAGTGCATAGTACTTTAAATACGCCAATTTACCGAATCCTTGGTCCGTATATTACTTTATCTTAATATCCACTCAATGAGTAGTAAACTGAGATTAATTAATAATATTATATATTATTAATCTAGCTGTGAGTAGCTGTGCTGGGTTCAATTTGCTTCAATTCAATGCTGGGTTGGTCCTGGGTTCAAATCCTACTGTGGCAGATAAATTATTTAACCTGTTAACAGCCACGTATGAACCCCGTGGGATCTGTAAACCCTCCTGGGGCTCATGCAGTCTCTATAAAGTGAGTAATCTTGATGGGAGAAAATGACTGGTTCAGCGTTATCTCGGACGAATCATCTACCTGCACAACCGTTGTTCAAGAAACAGTACAGTCTCTACCAAGCACTGAATCGATTTTAGTAGCACAGGTTTTCTTTTCTTAGGTAGATTTTTTACGTTTTAGTAGAGATATCTCGATATTATTCTAGGAACTGTTTAATTTAGTTTAATTTTGTACCCGCAGAGTGAACATCTTAAAGTATGAGCACTGCAATTGATAGTTTATGATTTCAAAATTTTAATTCCCAATTAAATGTTATATTTTTATTTATCCCTATGTGTGTCTTTTAGATAGGAGTCATATATATAACGATTAGGTTCAATAATTCAATTCTCTAATAAATGGTATATTTTTATTTTTCTTATTCTACATACAAAACTATACGTAGTTCACTAGTTGAATTTCGAAATCTATTCTAATTTAAAAAAAAAAAATATTATTTTATATAAAACCTGTACCACTACAACCCATGAAGGGTCTGGGGTTCAGTACAAGGTAGAGACTGTACTGTTTCATGGCCAACGGTTCTGCAAGGAGGTGACTTGTCCTAGTTCGCCCTCAACCGCCAGATTTTCCCCCTATTTTTATAATATTTTATAGAGGCTGGGTGATAGGAGGGTCTTAGATCCTATATGATCCATCTCCGGCTGCAAACAGACTAAATAAAAGTACTGCCTTGCAGCGGGATTTGAACCAGGATTTCTGGCATGGCAACTCAGTGCTCTAACACTGAGCCACTCCGCTACCTACATACCTTTTGTAGTTTCTTTTTGAAATCCTAAGAAGTGTAGATATGATTTTGTTTAAAAATTGAAATTATTTGAAGAAAATTTACTAAAAGTAAATATATCAGCTTTTGATTGGATATTCTTCATTTAGATTCTTGAATTGATGTAAAGTATACTTCTTATTATTGCTTTCTTAAACTTCTTAACCAATTCGTTTTCGAAACCTGTCTAATAGTGGTTCAAAATTGTCTTTTTCAATCAATATTGAATATTACGATTTTTATGTGATTTTTTTCATAGGAACCCATTGCTGATTGTTTTTTACACTTTTACACATATGAACCCATTGCTGATTGTTTTTTACACTTTTACCTCTGAATAAGATTACTTAATAATAAGTTATTTAGCAATATTTTCCTTCGCAGTCACCTTACTAAAAGTAAATATATCAGATTTTGATTGGATATTCTTCAATTAGATTCTTGAATTGATGTAAAGTATACTTCTTATTATTGCCTTCTTAAACTTCTTAACCAATTCGTTTTCAAAACCTGTCAAATAATGATTAAAAATCGTCTTTTTCAATCAAGATTGAATATAACGAATTTAATGTGATTTTAGTGATTTAGTGATTTTTTTCATCGTTGGTTGTTTTTCACTCTTTTATATCTGGATAAGGCTTGAAAATAAGTTATTAAACAATATTTTCCTTCGTAGTTGTCTTAAAATACTCAGAAATAGTACATACCTGTTTATATAATTATTTTAGTTTAGAAATTGATTATGATTTAAATAATTTAACAATTAATATTGTTAAATACTTGAGATAGTAGCAAAAATGATGGAAGATTGAAGCAGCCTAGGAGTTGGGTAGGGCGACTTACTGCGCAACCCGTCCACACAGCCTACATCAATAGGTAGCCCTTAGGACACTCCTTCAATTTAGCGTCTCAGTAGCCCTTTATATCTTACACCATTACTGTCCCATTTCTAATCTTCTTTTTCTTCTACTAAAAATTTATAATTATTCCTAAAAATATAAAATAGTTATTGCAATCAGTGCTCAAAGTAGAACGGCAAAAAAAAATATTACATACATCCTGACAAATGATGGTAGAGCCGAACTAAAAACAAGAATGGGTTATAAGTTCCATTTTCGCTTTGAGTTACTTTTGATTCTTTTACTCCATTGATGATTGAGTTCCATTTTTACTTTTGATTCTTTTCCCTTTTAATATTTTCCAAAAATACAAGTTATCATGAGCTATAATAATGTAAATATGGGAATGTAAATATGGGAAATATTTCAGAACGATCCAACTAACTTATATTATCTATACTACGAAATGCTAGTTGAAACTTTTATTTCTTAATGAAATGATTACCGGAATCTACTCATTACATCATAATTACATGGTTTTCCTCACTAAAGCTCAAGATAACATGTGTTTTTGAAAAATATTAAAAATAAAACGAACAACCAGTTAAAAATTGCTGTAACTCAATACGAAGCGACAGCTTGCGGATCATATACCAAAATTTATAATTCTTCCTAAAAATATAAAAGAGTTAATGAAATCAATGCTCAAAATAGAAATACAAAAAAAAGTTATTACACATATCATCCAGACAAATGATGGTAGAGCTGAACTAAAAAAAAAAAAAGAATGGGTATCAGTTCCATAAGTTGTCGTTTCGAGTTAAGCCACAAAAAGTTTTTATTTTTCATTAGTTTCCTTTTTAACATTCTGGAAAATAACTCACTTTTCTATAAACAAAAGTTTTATATTAATTTAAATTTAAAATTTTTTTTTTTTAAATATTTTGTTTTATTTTATTTTAAAATATGTACAAATTTTAAAACATTGGTGCGATAATCCCTTACAATGAAAATGAGTTCACATTATAACGGTTACTGATTAATATGATTTTGTTGTTGGTAAAATTTAAAAAACTAACAGAAAAGAGAGTACATAGGATTTACTTAAGACAAAATTTATGTATAACATAATACAACATGCATATTATTTATAATAGTATGTGTTTTGTTCGTTTGTGTCTGTAATTTGGTGTTGTTGTTTTTGTATAATTTCCTATTTCTTGTATGAGTGTGTTGTCTGAAAGTTGACATGAGGTGAAGAATCTGAGGGTTTGTTGGTGTATGAATTTTTGTATTGTTGGGATATCCAGTTCTTTGTGCATTGTGGTGATTTTAGTATATATTGGATAGTTAATTTAAAATTATGCAAAAAAAAGTATATACCTCTGCACAACATATATAACTCGAACACAACATTTATGATTACATTACCAATCTAAATCACCGAGGCTAAAAATGTTTATTTTTTTTAATAAATCAGATTTAGGTATCAGTTCCGCAGGTCGTCGCTTCGAATTTTAACGTTTCATTCGTTCCACTTTTAATATTCTCGAAACTAAAAATATTTTTTCAATAATACTTATTGCTCTTAATGTGGAAGATAGTACTGACTTCTACCCAATAAAAAGATGTGAGTAAAAAAAAAGGTTTATTACTGACCGTAGGTATATAGATTAAAGAACCTAATTACAGAATTGACTTACACATACTTTTTAGGTCATATAAATCATCTATACTTCGAAACCTTCATTTCCTGATGAAATAATTACTGAAATATACACATTTCTCTTAATTACACTTCTTTTTTTTCTAAAATATTAAAACTAACGATTATTTTTATTTATGAGAATATTAAAAAGGAAATTAAAACTTGTTGTAACTTAACATGAAGCGACAACCTGCGTAACTGATACCCAAAAATATACTGAATAAATAGACGGATTCACACATTACTATCTCCTTATTATTTATGTTTGTACTCATACATATAAGAAATATTAAATTACATGGTATTACGTCACCCATGGTCCATAAATCCAAATAAACTAGTTTCAAAATTAGTCTCCTTATGCTAATGTGTGTAAAAAGCCTATTTCAAATACGAAAAATTGTCCGGAAGCGAAATTATCTACTGGAGATATATATCTTGAGTAATATTAGTTCACCAAAAATAATAAATAATAAAGTAAAGGTACTATAAAATAGAACAATGGGATATCATTACTGACAATTATGATGAGAAACCAAATAAATAAATTTAAAATAAATAGTTATTAAATTTATTTACATGGTTTCTCATAATTATTGTCAGTGATCATATCCCATTGTTCTGGTTCGTATATTTTAAATGATACTTTTATTTTTTAGCACCATTACTTATTGCCCACAACAGGCAGATTGTAATGCTTCAATAAAGTGTTTTCTTCTCTCTCAAAAAATAGTTTTATTTTTAAAATTTTAATTTAACATTTTATTTATAATTAAATTATCTATTGAATCATTCCTACTTTTGTAACTGGTTTACTCCAATAGCTTTATTATTATATTTTATTTTATCTATTTTATTCTTTACAATTTTGTCAATACCATTGCAGTTTGTTAGTATCCTGTCTATACAGCCCTCAAGAAGACCTGTGTTCAAATAAATAGTTCATCTTTATTTAAGAAATTATTTCTTTGGCCTTCACCTGGACCGCTTTCTTCCCCTTTAGATCATATATATAATATGATGATTATATATATATATATATATATATATATATATATATATATATATATATAGAGAGAGAGAGAGAGAGAGAGAGAGAGAAAGAGAGAGAGATGAAACGGCAAATGTTAAGATATAGTACTTATTTTTTCTTTACACCGTAAGTGCCAAGTTATACTTTTTTTAACGATTCTAAAGCTTTTGATTAAACTAGCTATATAAATGTACAATTGAACGGATGTTAAACCCACATCTTATTTAATTTAAACTGTGTTAATCGTAGACTCATTGAAATAGTCTGACTGATCATAAAAGCCCAATTTCCAAAATGGCCTCCTGTACAGTACCTTTAATTGTGTTTATTTTAAACAAACAACCATATCTCATTGGCTTTTGTGATAAAAATGGATGAAACCCAAATTCGAACCATTCTGATCAATTACTGAACAAGAAAATGAAAAAGGATAATAAATAAATTATATTGTAAGTAAGAATTATAATATAGATAAATAATGTTGGAAAGCTTCTGAATGATTTTATAAACATATTATCTGTATTAAATCTTTTTTTAAAGTTTAAAAAACATAAACTGTAGTTAATAATTACTGCTTATATATTAATATATTCTACTTATTGGAAATGTTTTTCTGGAAACTTAATGAAATTATTGTGCATTTACAATAGATATTTGCATGTGCGTCCATATACAATATATTCACTTTTTTTTTCATTGTTTAGCGTTTAAAAAATAAATTCCGTGAGTTTGTCGAAGTGTACTCTTATCTATTTCTCTCAACATATTCAACGTTAACAATTTGCAGCTCTACTTTTTTTTAAATATTAATAATGTTATTATTATTGCATAATATTATATTATAGCATTATTATTATTGCATAATATTATATTATAGCATTATTATTATTGCATAATGACATTATTATTGGCACAAAAGCCCAATAATAATGTTACCAAGCCAACTACGGATAATGTAAATGGATTCAATCAAATACGGGAAAAAATTACAAGGAGCTACATTTTATCATTCATAATTTCTTCCTGGGCGCATAAAAAAACACAAAAAAAACCAGGGTAATCTGTCATTTGTGAAAAAAATCTTATTTAACGTATATCGTTAATTTCCAATAAACGTATAATACATAAAGTAATGGCCCCAGCAGTCGAAGCGACGTTAAAGGAAATCAAATAAAAAAATAAAAAACTTTTATCGGACCGTTTTGGATACGTTAACGGATTCAACGATGTATTTATTTCAATTATGTAATCAGGGCATTACCTTATAAGATGTGATAAAAATAAAATAAGTAAATAATAAATAATAGTCTTTCTCTTCAGAGGGATCATATTCTTGCGCCATTCCCTGCATAATTTATAGCCCTTAAAAAAAATGATGTAGTATAGGCGTTCAGAATTTTTATGGTTTCTAAAAGATCTTATCGATGTTTTCTAAAAATGTCACTCTAAATTCTTTCAATACTGGGCAGACTGCAATAAAATTAAGCGTATCCATTGGAAATTTCAGGTTAAATGAAGAGCAATTTTATTCTGCCCAGGTTTCTAGATTGAGAAATTCTGTTCTCGGTATGGAAATAAGGCGTATGAAGTATAGATCTTAATTAGTCATTATAGTACATATAATTGTACCATAAGAATCAATATGAGAAAAGGCTAGAACAGGAACATATCGATGGGATGATAACGATATTGATACCTGCTGGAGTGCATTCAACCGTATCTTGGTGACGTCGGCGGAATCAGTATGTGGAAAAACTCCTGTGGGGCGAAGGGCCAAAAGAACAGCTAGGTGGAACGACGAGGTAAAGACCCAGGTCCAAATAAAGAAAACAAGTTGGAAACAATACTTGAAAATAGGTTCAGAAGTGGACTATGCCAGATATAAAGAGCAGAGAAGAATTGTTAAAAGTATTGTTCTCACTTCCAAAAGAAAGACATGGGAGGACTTTAGTAGCAAATTAGAAGAGGATGTGAGGGCAAATCAGGAACTATTTTACAGGATTATTAGAATCATGCGTAAAGATAAAGACCCAATATTAAAGTATGTTAAAGACAAAAGCGGAAAAGTCCTTATAAAAATGAAGACATAATGAATAGATGGGCAGAATATTTTAAGGAGCTACTGGATGACGCTGAAATGGAAGGAATAGAAATGGAAATGACACCAGAATCTGCAGATAATTGGGAGGAGGACGACTTCATCGGCGAAGATGAAGTGGAAGATGCAATCTCTTAAAATAGGAAAAGCAGCAGGTAAAGATGGCATTTCCCCGGAAATGGTTAAATACATGGGTCAGAAGGGAATGGAAATGCTAAATCACCTATTGAATCTGATATGGAAGAGAAAGGAAATTCCGAAAGAATGGGAGGTGTCAGTTATTATCTCCATTTTTAAAAAAGGCGACCATCGGGAATATAAAAACCACCGAGGCATTTCTCTCCTTAGCGTACCACGCAAGATTACGCCAGGATCCTAGAAAGGCGGCTTAGGGCAATCGTGGAACCAGTGCTGAGTGAGGAGCAATATGGCTTTAGAAGGAATAGAAGCTCAGAGGACCTAATCTTCACATTGAGACAGATATCCGAGAAGATAATAGAGAAGGATCAAGAAGTCTATACCTGCTTTGTGGACTTAATTAAAGCCTTTGATAGAATCAAAAAGCAAGACCTAATATATGCATCAGAGGAAAAAGGAATTGGAATGGGTCTAAGAAAGGCAATTTTGAGCCTGTATAGGGAACAGAGGAGGCGTCAGGACATGCAATCACACGTCAAAGGAATTACTGACCACTCAAGGTATTAGACAGGGTTGCAGTCTCAGCCCATTGCTTTTCATCGTAGTATTGGATTTTACTCTTAGAAGAGCACAACTGAAAATGTGGCCTTACCATCTGGGTTATAGAAACTTAAGAACCACATTCTTCACACTGCTCGCTTTCGCCGATGATTTGGCAGTATTCGGCAATAAATGTAGTAACCGACAGTTCAACCTCCGAGTCCTTCAGGAGGAACTAAGAAAAATCAACATGAAGATAAATGTTGATAAAACCAAAATAATGAGAATAGTAAGGAGAGCAAACGAGGAGACAGAATAGTCCGCTAAAACAGTGTCCCTGTGGAATAAGTCGCAGATTTAAATATCTTGGCGCCCATCAAAATGAGTATGTTTGGATTGATAGAGAGGTACAAGAGAGAATAAAATGTGCAGGAAAATGCTTCAACTCTCTTAAGAAAGGTTTTATTGGGGAAAGAGAAGTTACAAAAGGCACCAAGAAAACAGTGTTTAAAAATACCTTTCTCCGAATCCTGACATACTCAAGTGAATCTTGGACCCTCACCAGCAAGCATAAAAGTCAACTCAAAGCAATGGAAATGAGATATCTAAGAAGAGTTGAGGGGAAAACGAGAAGAGATTGTATGAGGAACGCGACGATAAGAACCAACCTGGGCATACGACCAGCAGCAGACATCGTTGAGGAACATAGGATGAGATGGTTCGGACATGTCTCCCCTATGGCTGATGATCGTTTGGATAAAGCCACATACGAGACTAAAGTGTGAAGGTAGAAGACCTCGGGGAAGGCCTAGAAGAATCTGGGAGAACAGGGTTATGGAGGACTTTGACAGGAGAGGCCTGGACTGGAGAGGGAGAAAGTTGTTGGTTCAGGATTGAAACATATGGATCAAGCTCTATAAGCAGGCTCCTCGCACTGCTTAAAGCGGTAGAGAGGAAGAGATTAAGATAAAATATCTTATAATAATAGATGATAATAATTGTACTATAGTTTGGCAAATATTATTTAAATCCGAATTATCACCTGGAACTCTTTATTCATGAGGTACCATAGGAATTATGAGAATTATGTATCTTTAACTTAAATCTCTTCTGCAGTTTTTTTAATAAGAAAAATTATTATTATTAGAATTTTAAGTTTCAAGATGTGGCAGAGTAATTCTCTTTGACTAATGAAACAAATAATTTTACTTGCGATAACAGATGATAAGGTGTCTTCTTCCTACAGCCTTAAAAATATTATTCCGATTTTGTGAGGCTTGTCTTATTGATGTTTGGTAGGTTGTAACGTATTACTGTTTATAACCTATTTTTTGTCAAAACTAATTATTTATTTCAAGGTAAACGCAATCCATTACTATTCCAGTTTTAATATGGTTTCAATATAGTAATTATTTTCATTTTTTTTTTCAACATGGTTTTGCGAACATGCTACATATAATAAACGTCAGAGGCGTAATTGTAGGGTGTAAATTGGCCGAATGCAAATTGAATTTTTATAATTCTGAATTCTCGGATTTTTTTGTTTCGTTTCCTATTAAAAAAATCAGATAAGGATTATCAGTAAAACTCGCGGAGGCTACTAGAACTATCGAAGAACCAACCCGCTATCTTGAATTTCACGGTTTAATTTTCAGATATTTTTGTTAACGCTGATCTTATGTTTGGTTTTTTCGACAGTTCTGGTAGTTATGTTATATATTTTGGTTAAATTCAATGCTGGTTTGAACGACATTAAACCGGTCTTGAGTGACCCGAAACATGACTGTATATATATATATATATATATACAGTCGTGTTATGTTATATATATATATATATATATATATATATATATATATATATATATATATATATATATAAAATGTGTCTTTTTTTGGCGGTGGGATAAAATAACATTTAGGGTGACTTTGGCGCGATCTGGCGAGATCTTATTCATAGCTTTGAAATAAGACCTCGTTCAAAATATATCTATTCTGGAATGCTAGGAGTATCCCTCGTGTGTTGAAATAATCGCGACGTTAGACCACTTTGACGCGGAGTATGTCACGATATCAACACACACATCAGGATGGTCAATGAGAGATGGTGACAGATTCTCATCTTGACACCACGTTTTAGATATTTGGTCAATTTAAATAGTTCGAGTTAAGTTGGTGTGTTGTCATTCCTTGGACTAAAGGCCCAACATTATCTCATTTTAGCGTTTCTCCCTTCCCATATTTTTTGGTATTCTATAACTTTTTTTTAAACCAAAGACACATCCTGGGACGGGGTACGGCAGAGATGCTAGCAAGTAGCAAGTGTTCACATGGCTTACCTTATCTCCTTTGTCGCCGGCCAGTTCTCCTCCAACTCCGGAAAGAAGAAAGAAAAACGATAGGATGAGTACATATCCGGCCCAGGTTCACTCGATAAGGTTCCTATTTACATACTTGTTTACGGTCTACCAATCGTTTTTGTTTTAGTAATCTTCTAATCACGACGTAAGGTCGTACACGGCGGCAATGTAGTAGATGTTCATTAATTCTGTTATTAACAATTGAATTATATTCGTATAAAAGATTTAAAAGTATGAAAACACCGCATGATGCGACATATGAAGCACTGTTTCATTTAACGAATCGATTTCCGAACCACGTTAAATCCTAAAAAAAAATTTTCTTATCATGAAAATAGGTTTGAAAAGTGTGGATGGGGGGGTGGCGGCAATAAATTGTATACTAAATAAGTTTAACTTATTTATTTATACCAACGTTTTGGCCAAATTTTTAGGGTACTATGGTTGTCAAGAATAAAACACAACAAAATAAGTAGAATCATCAGCCCTGACCTATAAAAAGATATATTCTTATAATTATTATATAAACTTATATTATAATATAAGCTTTCTAAGATATATTCAATCAATCATTTCCACATTAATTTGAAAATAGATTAATGAGAATATTTAAAGGTATATCTTTTGAATATTTTGACGAATGGAGGAGAAAACTATACCATAAAGGACGATTTTAAAAAGAAACTTCTTGCAATGGAAATGGACTTTTGGCAATATAGTATTATTCAGATTTTAAAAAAATAAATAAGCTGATAAAGCAGGGTGGTAGAATGTACAATTTAGAAGATATAAAGAAAAATTGTTTTGATTGATCTGAATATTTGATAATAATAATTGGAGTGCTATCAATGGATAATTTCTCCACAAGTGTTTTTTTTTTCATGTCCTTTGTTCATAAAGCAGATTTACTTGATGTAATATAATTACAGTTGTAAAAATCAATAAATTATTCTAAAAAAAAAATTATAATAATAATGAAGTCTTAATTTATTCTGGGACAAGTCCCTTTAGAATAACAATACCAATAATAATATAAAGCTATTATGACTTAGGGTATAATGTAATTACATATAATTAATTATTACAATTCAATTAATAAATGAGAAAGAAATTTTAAAAACGAATGAAAAAAAAATTGCGAACTACCTCCAATAACAATATTTAAAAAAAAAATGATTTATAGAAAGAAAATAAAAAGAAATTAGATAACAATAATTAAAGATAGAGAAACAATTTATAGTTACATATATATAAAAAACTTTATGAAAAGCAAAACAACAAAAAATATAAACAAATTTTAAAAGAGTTTTTTTATATTAAAAATATTTTTAAAATATTGTTAAAAGAGTATTTAACAAAAAAAAAATTCAAACAATATGAACTACGATAATCTATTTTTTTTTTAAATATGTAACTGGATGTCTGCCAAATTAGAAGATAAAAAAAAAATATATATATGTATACCCACTCACACACATATACATACACATATATATATATATATATATATATATATATATATATATATATATATATATATATATATATATAGGACATGCTCCATGCTTAAATAAGCATATTACATGATATATATATATATATATATATTAAAACACCTCATTCATCCACCAATTAAAAAATTTTAATCTCAAAACTGAACATAATATATCCAATCTTTGGGAATTGAAAGAATATTAGGTGATTGAATATACGGGATTTGAAGGCTGAAAGATTACTCCCTTGAAATATTGTTCCTGATTTTTATATTTTCAGGTATGCTGAATTCACTTCTAACATACTTCGCACACTTAAAAACATAAGAAAACACAATTTTTGTTGAAGAGAGGATTTTGATGCAGAACAGTGTTATTGGAACAACAAATGAACAGATATAGTTCCACAGGGAAGAGGATCGGATAAAGAAAGGTCAAAAGCTGCTTTTCGGTTGGATGCTGTATATAGATCTGAGAGCCGTGAATGGATCATAGGGATTTTTTTAAATAAAAAAAAAAAACTCTATCATCATGCTGTATCTTGTTTTGTTCCTCAAAGAGGAAACCAATATTTTGCATTACAAGCTTTTCTAATTTTTTTAAATAATTAATGATTATTTACCAAATAAAAAGTTACGTCTGGAGGTTTTATTAAACATTAGCTAGAACATATAAAATTTATTCTGATTCACAGAAAGGATAAACTGAGTCTGGAATAAATGACAGATCCTAGTAGACAAATCATGTTAAACAAAAAGGAAAGCCAATGGCAACAATATGCACATGTAGTAAGAAAATATTAAACTTAAGTTAGTGTGACTTCTGATTATATTTTCACTATCAACTTTGGGTATACATGCTTCATGATCAATGAACATAATGCATGCATAAGGGGCCATGTTTTATTCTTTATGTGAATTAATAAAGCTAATATATGTTTTTACTTAAAATGTTATTTTTAATTATACATATTATACTATCCTATCTTAAGATAGATTTTAGCTAACAATTAATTTTCAATTTTAAAAAGAAATCTTTGAAAACAAAATTATCTTTAAATATTTTATTTGAAAAGAAAAGATATGACCAGGACCGGATATCATATATTTTCTTTTCAAATAAAATATTTAAAAAATTATATCATATAACAATAAAATAAATTATAATAAAATTATCTTTATATTTACAAAAAGACCTAATGGCAATATTTAGGAAACCATCTTATTCCTCATTGGATGATGAATAAATTAATGAATATTGAAGCCTTTAATTTTATAAATATTGATTTTACATAAATACATATAAGCTGATTTCCACTTCAAGATTTAAACGAACATAATTCTGAAAATACTTGTAACAATTGGCCAAAATTCAAGTTTTTTTCTAGTTTTGCAATTTACATATATTGTAAAAATTCCCAGTGACTCTTTTACTAAACTTTTCAATTTCAAATCAGTCCAAATATTCAAGTCGGCTGGTAAAAAAATACATCAGGTAAATTTATTGGTCCAAGGTGTTTCTCAGGTTCAGTAGTCATTTTCATTATAATTTAGGAATAATCATAGGAGCTAAACCAGTATCAAATAAAAACCCACTAGGAATATGCCAAATAAATTATTATTATTATTATTAAATTATTTACTTTAAAATTAAAATGATACAATCATTAAAGGTATTTCAATCATGCACCCGTTTACATAACCTAGGGGAGAATGTTAAATAAGGATGTTTATTAACATTTCAAAATCACGAACTATTTTTAATGGTTAAATTTACCTGAATGTTTCTCTCTAATCCAGTTGAATTTATGTATGAAGATAATAAACACCAACTATTTAACAAGTTGCTAAAAGTGTTTGAAGAATTGTTAGAAAACCTATGGCTACCTTATCGATGCAAATCTCTTAAAGGAGAGGATTAGAAGAAAATATGTCTATAGCTTTAACTTCAGCCAAAATAGTACCTAATAAGTATGTGTACCTAATAATTGAATTTTCTGTGATGATTCATCCTTTTGTAAAGTATTGGAAATGTAACAATATGGCCCCCTAAGCTTCTTTCTTTAAATTCAAAGATCTGGCTGGGTGTTATTCCTAATAATATAACTGTAATTATCGATTGTGTTTCTACAGGTAACATGTTTTGATATATGAATTACATTATACTGTTTTCCTCAAAAAATGCTTGAAATTGTTACTTTAAATTTCTATTAAAGGGACATCAAATATGTCCTGGAAGGATGAATGAAGAATATTTGTATAAACCTTTAACTTGTAAAAATTAAAAATCATAAGACTTTTTATGGTAAATTCCTATCCTACATTGGTTCTGTAAAAATACAAACAGATATAAAAAAGAAAATGCTAAGCAGTAGGTTATCAACAATAAAAGTATATTATTATTTAAATAGCTAAATTATATAAGAAAAAAAAAATGCAAATACAATGTCTCTAGCTGAGTATTGCATGTAATACAACAATACAATAAATTTTCAGAAAAATTAAATATGAACTTTACAGATAATAGTGCTGGGTTAAAGAAAATACTTTTTAAAAAATCATGGCCCGAGAGTAAGTGAGTAAATATAGTGGTATTAAAGAAATAATTTTAAAGACATTACTTATCAAATCCCTAGATCCAAAATAAAATGCATTTTTCAAACCAATTCTTATTCTTATAAATTAAATTTTGAGAAATATTTAGTTTTGGTTACAATGGAAAAATTGAAACATATGACATTGGGATATATAATGAAAGTTGATTAATTAGGATAAGATAGGAAGATTATGTCCCTGAATGTAAAATCTAATTATTTACTTATATCCTCTGAACATAATGTTACATACATAAATCACTTATTATTAATCACATATAACCAGTGTCCCTAATCTGGGATTTGAAGAGTGATCTACCTTTCAACAAGTTCTGAAACATTCAGCAAAGCTTGTAAAGGAATGGCTTGTTTTTAACAAACCATGACAATTTCATCCACCCCGTCAGAACTCCAACCTCAACACACTTGAACATCTGTGGGATGAAATCTGAAGGAGTGCCAGAAAAAGAAATGTTGAAAACAAAAAAATAGTTAAAAAATCAGAATGGAATTGAATAGAGTTAGAAGTAACCGAGAAACTAGTTGGTTCAATGAAAAGTCGTTTGATAAAAAATTTTCGAGAAAAAGGAGGAAATAAAATTTGTTAAATCCAACCACTATTGTATGATATACAAATATTCAAAGTTTATGGAGGCTTTTTTGACCTTTCATTTTGCAATGTTTTCTTCAAATTAAAATCTTTAATTTATCTAAAGAATCTAAAAAGGTACAAATCAAACTTTCTATTCCCTTATATTTTGATCTACTACTTAAATAAGCATTAATAATAATTTACTGATTCAAGAATGTCACAATGCTGAAAAGTAATATCCTGTATTTGGTGTATACATACATATTGATCATTGATATGAATATTGTATTAAATGTTTATAAACATGCTAGCCTTTAATGAAGAATAAATACTATTTGAGGAAATGCTCAGAACAAATTTTATAAAATGGCATATACATTTGTAATAAATAACAGCACGAGTCTGAACACTTTGCAGAGGTTGTTGTAAAATAAACCTTATTCATGACAAAAAGTTAGAATTCATCAATGATAAATCTGATACTTTAAACGATACCCAGCAGCTAGTTGAGTACTACAATTACTAATTATGTAAAAATATAAATATATATATATATATATATATATATATATATATATATATATATATATACATATTACACACGCGTTATGAATGTATACCTTTAAATTTTAAAAAGTGATTAAAATTTGACATGAAATGAGGAGAAATGTATGTATGAGTGTATATGTCTATATATATATATATATATATATATATATATATATATATATATATATATATATAGGCATACACACTCATACATACATTTCCCCTCATTTCATGTCAAATTTTAATAACTTTTTATATAACAATAGAATAGAAAACAAACTTTATTCTGTTACCAAGTCAGTTTATAATAACAAACATTATATATATATATATATATATATATATATATATATATATATATATATATATATATATATTAGTAACTGTTGTTATTAATATATTTATTCTCTAAAAGTGGTTAAAATCCTGTCAAGATTCGTACTTATTTTAGTTATTTCATTTCTATTCTTCTTTTGGCTTACTACTTCATATATATATATATATATATATATATATATATATATATATATATATACATATATATATATTAATTATTAACATCACATGTAATGACATGTAATATGCTTACTTAAGTGTGGAGCATGTCCTAATATTAATAAACGGTCCCTCCATGGGGTTACCATGGGGGGAACAAATTAAAAAAAAAATATATATATACAGTAGAACCTCGATTATCCATCAGGGTATGGGACCAAGATGGAGACGGATATGGGAGTGAGTCATTTGTCTCATATATATATATATATATATATATATATATATATATATATATATATACACACATAAATTGAACAATATATTTCAAACATTTGAGATGTGTGATATTTATGTGTGACTTGCAATGTACTCGTAATTTATTTACGTACTAATAAGGTATACATATGTGGTAAAAATGTTTTTAAAAAAGAATAATAATTACGCCCATCGATGGCTAAAAGCACAATCATTTTATGTCCAATTTTTCCCTCTTGAGAAATTAATTTCAATTCAAAGGTGGAGTTAAGCTCTTCCCTCGTGTACCAACGTAGTATGCCCCTTCTAAATAATCATTAAATGATCATATAGAAGGGATATACTCTAGGGGTCCCTCCCACATTTTATATCATTAACTGTCGTCCTAGGAATTTCATAGATTTTTGCTAAGATTGAAGCATTTTCACCTTTTCGTAAACGTTTTACAATTTCAAACTTAGTAGCGAGATCTAAACTCTTTCTTTGTCTTTTTTTCCGACATTATTGTATGTACTTTTAAGAAGACGACAAGTACTCGTAAGACAAGAATGAAAGACACTAGATAGTTTAACTGCGGAAGCTAAATTAGATAGAGAGTAAACAACATATTCTAGAGAATGATATTGTCAAGACACAGCGATTGATTCTTAGCCGGCATCTATGACTTTAGCAACCAAACAATATATATTTTAATAACTTTTTATATAACAATAGAATAGAAAACAAACTTTATTCTGTTACCAAGTCAGTTTATAATAACAAACATTATATATATATATATATATATATATATATATATATGTAAGGGATTTAAATGGAGTGGCGTTTTAGGTTAAAAATCAACTCTTGTATGATGCAGCAATTCAACTGAATCGATACAATTGCCGATAGCAAACTATTAATAAACACTAGTGCAATATTCTCAATCCTAACCGTGCTATTCCCACCTCACTCCCACTCCAAGTCCCCATGTGACAAAGACCAGCTTGATAACACACAAGCTTACATCCCCCCTTTTTAAGACCGAGGGTACACTACATCGGAATAAGGAACGAGCTTACTAGCATGAAAAATATTTGATTCATATTTTCTAAATCTGCTATCCAACACAAACATTACCTCTGAAATTTTCTCTTTAATGTTAAACGGACCTACTCTAATTTGATCGATTTTATGTTTATTCAACTTATTAATGTTTTGAACATAGACTAAATCTTCTACCTTATAATCTATTTGTTTTACATTCTTATCATAATATTCCTTATTTTGATTGTGAATTTCTTTTGATTTTCTAAAAGCTATTTCTCTATTGTTGACCAAATTTGTGGAATTGTTGTTGTTTAATTCATCAGGTAAAAATGAATAATTCACTCCTGTCAACAAATAATTAGGAGTAAATCCAGTCGAACTGTGAATTGTATTGTTATAATCCTTTACACATTCCTCTGCTACCTGAGGCCATGATTTATTTCTATTCTCAAAAATTTTACATCGAATTCTATTTACAATGGTCTGATTTGTCCTTTCATTTAATCCGTTAGAGAATGCACAATCCACTGCTGTAAAAACCAATGCTATCTTCTGTTTATTTAAATATTGTTTAAACTGTGCTGAATTTATACCAGGATACTGATCAGATAAAACTAATTTAATATTTCCATCTTTTTCTACTTTCTTAAGTAAATTTATAAAATCCTTTGCAACTTTAGTCTTTGAAGTTATTATGTAAACAAAGCTTGTAAAATGATCCACCGCCAAATGTAAGTATTTTTTTGTAGTTTTATTACCTTTGAAACCTCCTATTGTGTCCAGAGACACTATTTCAAAAGGTTCCTTTGCTGGACCCAGTTGAGACAAAGGTGCTTTAAAACAACCTATTCTTGATTTATTTTTAATGCAAGTTTCACAAGATCTACGAGTCAATCTTATGTGCTTATACATATTTTTAAAATAAAATTTTTGCCCAAAAGTTAAAATTAACTGTTTTGTGCTATGTGACCCTGATCAACATGTACATCCCTAATAAGAGATTTTCCAAATTCTTCAGTGATCCATATTTTCTCTCTATTATTTAAAGTTTTATAAATTATATTGTCTTTAATAATGCATTTATCATCAACTTTTAACAATTTTTGATTTTCTTTGATATTATGCAGTTGCAATAAATTTGAAGTTTTAATCACAGAATCATTATCTGTATCCTCATGTGATTCCAAAACCGGATTTCTAGACAAACAATCAGCTTCAATATTATCTTTACCAGGATTATATACAATTTCAAAATCAAATTGTGAAATATAATTCAAAATCTGCAGTAGTTCCACATCATTACTTTTTTTTATATTAAAATTTTCCAATGGTCTATGGTCCGTAAATACAGTAAACTTCTTTCCTATCAAATGAAATTGCCAATATAAAATAGCCTCTTTAATAGCTAAACATTCTATAAAAATAGCTTTCTTCCTTTTTTGAGCATCTGTCAACTTCCTAGAAAAGAAAAACACCGCCTTCAAAGAATTATCTTCCTGTGGCTGCTTCAATATTGCTCCAACTCCTTCAACACTTGCATCAGTAAAAATGAATATTGGAGCCTCTGTATCAAAAATTGCCAAAGCAGGAACTGTACATAAATATTCTTTTGTCGAATTAAAACTATTTCTACACTCTTCAGACCAATCGAAAAACACATTCTTCCTCAACAAATTTCTCAAAGGATGCAATAAAACTACATGATTTGGTATAAATTCCAAATAAAAATTAATCTTACCTAAAAACTGCCTAACTTGTTTTTTTGTTTTAGGTATAGGGAACTTCTTAATAGCCACTAAATTATCATTCATTGGTTTAATCATATTGTTTCCAATTTCGTGTCCCAAATATGTTATTGTTTCTTGAGCAAACTGACATTTATTTTTATTCAATTTAAAACCTTGTTCATATAATGCTTGCAGTACCCGCTCTACATGATATACATGCTCTTCATAATTCTTAGAAAACACCAATATATCATCTGTATAATTTACTGTAAAAGCATCCAATTTATCTTTTCTTATCACACCAGCTAAACCTCTTTGAAAAATAGCTGGGGCAGATTTCAAACCAAAAGGTAAACATCTCCACTGCCAGTGTCCATGATGAGTCACAAAAGCCAACTTATATCTATCCTTTGCACGTACCGGAATTGACCAAAACGCCGAATTCACATCCAATTTTGAAAAAAACTTACAATTTCTGGTACGTACGGTAAGATCATCTATCCTTGGAAAAGGCTGACTTTCAGGTACTATTACTTTGTTTAACTCTTTAAAATCAATACACAAGCGTGATCTTTTTCCTTCTTCTTTCTTGAAAACCAAGGTTACAGGAGCTCCATAAGGACTGCTTGACTCCTCTATTAAACCCGCTTTTAACAAATCATCCACTTGTTTCTCAATTTCTAATTTATCTTGAAAAGAGCATCTATAAGGTTTCTTTGAAATATATCTATTTTCTGTCAGTTTCACTGTGGCTTCATAATCCTTTACTGTTCCTATATCAAACTTTGACTTAGCAAAAATTATCTCATTTTTTTTTATAATATTCTCCATTCTATCAGTGCTTATTTGACTAATGTTATTTTGCTTACCAAAGTTTTTTATTTCTTGTTTCTGTGATATAACCAAATTTTCATTCTGAAAAAGCTTGATTTTTTTTATTAAGTCTAATCCTAATAGAAATTCACAATCAATTACACCTTCTTTAACAATGAAGAACTCAAAATCCTGTTCTATTTTACAAATTTTAATAAGTTTGGTTAATAAGTTGGGTTTTCAAAAAGCTGTTTATGTTGAGCACTAGTCTGCTTACCTACTGGAAACAAAAAACTTTCCTCTTGACCGACAAGCTGAATTCTTTTTACTTGAACTACAGTAGTTTTGGAACCAGCACCAGCCTCCGAGACAAAATAAAACTTTGCCTTTATCTCCATAGTATCGATTTGTAAGGGATTTAAATGGAGTGGCGTTTTAGGTTATAAATCAACTCTTGTATGATGCAGCAATTCAACTGAATCGATACAATTGCCGATAGCAAACTATTAATAAACACTAGTGCAATATTCTCAATCCTAACCGTGCTATTCCCACCTCACTCCCACTCCAAGTCCCCATGTGACAAAGACCAGCTTGATAACACACAAGCTTACACACACACACATATATATATATATATATATATATATATATATATATATATATATATATATATATTAGTAACTGTTGTTGTTAATATATTTATTCTCTAAAATTGGTTAAAATCCTGTCAAGATTCGTACTTATTTTAGTTATTTCATTTCTTTTTTTCTTTTTCTCATTCTTTTGGCACTTTTTAAATACTTCATGATTTGTATTATTATGTAGCCTCCTGACCAGATATAGATTATGTTTATTTTTCTTTTTATGTTTGTTATTCTAAAAGGACTTGGTCCCAGAATAAAGTTTATTTTCTATTTTATATATATATATATATATATATATATATATATATATATATATATATATATATATTTTTTTTTTTCTGACTTGTAAGTACACGCTATCTAATTACATATTGCACGTGTCATTTTATATTTGTTTTGGTGCTCTATTTAATGTTTTTGTTTTAAAAATTCTCATTTTTCACTGTTAGAGCATGAGTAAGAGACAAACCTGGTCTTCTAACCAGGTCTAAACGACGCCTAAAGAATTTTAAATAAAGAAGGACTGAAACTCAAGAAAGAAAAACATATAATATATACATATATATGTGTGTGTGTTTGTGGGTGTGTGTGTAAAAAACAAGAGGAGAAGAAATTCCAACTTCTTAACAAAGTAAATATAGTTCTTGAGGGAAATGTTTTCCTTGATATTGACTTGGTACTATTTGATCTCAAAAATGTAAAAGTTGAATTTACCATGAAACGACTTACATTATGAAACATCAAAAAATGCATATTTCTTTTGATGATGTTAAATATCTAACAAAAGTTAACAATTTAATCTAGAAACTGGTGATTTTTTTTTTAATCAAAGAAGTATCCCACCAGCAAAGGATCTAAATTCAAGTTTTTGTAACTTTTCAAATTGTTTTACTTCAGTTATACAGGTTGGAGTGCTACCAATAGGTAGTTTCTCCACAAGTGTTTTTTTTTTTCATGTCATTTCTTCATATTTGCAGATTTACTTGTTGTAATATTATTACAGTTATAAATATCAATAAATTAATCTAAAAAAAAGTTATACAGGAATATTTTCAGTGCATTGTCTAACTTATAAAAAAATATACTCCATACAACTTATCCTTTATGAGCGTTTTATTTTAATTTCCATAATAAACAATTATCTTTACTCCACATTAATTTTAACAATATATGAATTAAAAATAAAAGTAACATAACTTTGCCTTTTACATGATTTTGAATCAGTCTATGAATGACTTTCAAGTGATACTCAGCTTTTAATATTCGAGTATCAGTGAAATGTTGTCCAATTATTGTCAACCAAATTATTAGTTAAATTAAAATTCTAAGTAAATTACATGGACTGACGAACCACACCTAAGTAAAGACATCCCTTAATCTGATGAAATATAAGTTTATCATATTTTAAAATCTTACTAACACAATTATGTATTAAAAGAATCAAGAGCAGTCAATCAACCAACAAGGGCTCTACAACCCAATACTGGACTTGGCCAGATCAAGACATTACCTCTACTATTATTTTCTTGTGCCAAGGCCTCTAAGCTCTGGATCCTTCAATGCTACCTTCATCTACGATTACCAGATGTGTTTGAGAAAAAAACCGGGCAACCTCATAAATATTAAAGGAAATGACCAAAAAGCTTACAATCTACTTTTGGATATATTTAGTGTTCGATGACACTGCTTTTAACAAAGGTTTATTGCAAGAAAAACATTCTTTTGTCAGGTTTACCCAGATTTTCTTGAAAAGACAAACATAAAAAAAACCGGACTGTCCGGTCAAAATCTGGCAACCCTATATGCATCCCTCTTGATCTCCCCTGCCCATCAAAGTTGTGGCCATCCACTTTTCCTTTTTCCATTAATGTACACAAACAGTAGTCTTTTCTGAGTAGTGTCGTCCTATATTTTGGCCACATGTACAATCAAGATCAGTAAATCTGAAATAGTTCACCAAGTTTACCTATACTCAAGTTTTAATATTCGAGTGTTAATGGAATTTTGCTAAATCATCTTTGTCCAAATAAGTAGTGAAATTAGAATTCTAAATGAAGTAGATAGTATCTGTTTATTAGCCTTCTTTATGAGACCTGAATAAAGTTTCAACCCTATCTTAGGATTGGATAGAGATAAGTAAGGCATCATAACCACCATGTGCGCATATATATATACACACACACATATATATATATATATATATATATATATATATATATATATATATATATATACACATATATACCCTTTATACACATTGTCATTCTGATCCACAAATTACTTCTTTTTTTTCCAAAATATCTCTACAGTCCAGTTGAAACTATTTTTGGTACTAAAAAAGAAAACCAATAGATGACCTGCTTTTTTGATTTATTTTATAATTAATAATGATCTTCCAAATCAAAAAGTTACTTTTGTAAATTTTATTAAAGGTTTGGTCATAATCTTAAAACAATGATTGCACAAATTGACTCTATGTCAAAAAAGGAGGTAAACAAAACCTGGAATAAATATAAAAGGCCATTTCAGATAAATCATGTTATTCAAAAAAGATGTGCATAGGACACCTAAACATGAACATGGAGTTAGAGAAACATTATGTGTATCTTATAGACATATTTTTTCACTATATTTTACATTCTGATTTTCAGATCAACTCGATTTACTGCTAAGTTAGGATGCATATACCCCATGATCACTGAAAATAATACACTTACCGTGGCTTTTTAATTCTGAAAGTCCTTGTAAGAATTTAGTTGAAATAATACATTTTATCTTATTTCACTATTTACTTAATTAGTGAAAATTTTCATTTACTGTTACTGAACTTTCCTTTAAAAGAATATTAAAAAAGTCAAGCTGGCTGGTCACATAACCTACATCGGTTGTAGTTCAATTTGCTTAGATTTATTCAATTCTGGATTTCATCACAATTTCAGAATCAACAATAAGAATTATTTCATTGCAAAATAAAAACCCACTATGACTATGTCAAAACAAAATGCTTTATTTCAAACTAAAAACCTCATAAAACAGTACTTGAATCTCATTCCTGTTTATGGAATCAAGGGTTCATAATTTTAATTAAATAACGATAATAATTGACTCGCCAATTGCTATAAAAGTCAGTAGAATGAATGTATAGAGGGTAGAATCATATATTACTTAACATTTGTTTTTATCAAACAAGCATTTATGGATTGATAAAAACAAATGGAATGCCTAAGTAAATTTTCATGAATATGATTTTATATGTATATATATATATATATATATATATATATATATATATATATATATATATATATATATATATATATATTTATGATTCTCAAGTTTCAGTAAGTTCATAAACTTCTTTTTCGTTTCAAGACTATGTTGGTCTCTTATTCATGCCACATTGATCACAACTTTTATCTGAATATTGAAGATATTTGACAGATTAATGATTTAGTATCCATTATTCTTCAATTTGGCATGAATATGAGATCAACATAGTCTCGAAACGTCACCAAAAGAAGTTTAAGAACTGACTGAAACTCGAGAATCACAAGTATATATAGTTACAAGTAGCACAGATGTGCATTTCTTAAAACTGTTATCAGCTACTTGCTGATCCTTTATAACCACATAGATCAAGGAGGAGACAGCACTCTTAGTAGAGTCAGCTCCAGACTGTCATGACCGTTTAAATATTGATTCTTCTGTATAATTAGTTTATTTCATACTGTTGTGTGTCATTCATAATACAGTTTCTTTTTAAAAAGTCGTAAGCATTTGATCAACAATTAACTATATATATGACCAGAATATCAAAGTTAAGGTAGTAGCGACTAATTGAGGGTTGTGAAGCAGCCCAATTGGCCATTCAGTTTATTGTCCATATTCTCCATTAAGAGAATGCTCTGATTTTTTTTTATTTTTATTTTCTTTCTTCTTTTCACGTTCAGCTTGGATATTTCTACAAATTATGGCCCACTGAGCTCTACAACTAACAATTTGGTTAACTAGTTCCGTTGAAAGGCTCTGGCATATGCCTGTTAGAAATTACAGGATATAAAGCTGGCTTTTGTTGAGACATTCACTGTAAATCAAATGTTCCCACTGATGAATGTCCTGGAGAAAGGTTATGATTAAGCTTCTGAGAAAAGATGTGTTCCATAAAAATGTATACATGAGCTTTAATTTTTATTATATAGCAGAAATTTGTGTTTCAACCATCATTGTAAAAAGCACTGTTTCATAACTTCTATAACTATATGGTTTGGCTTTATAAAATTAAAGAAAATTTAATTAAATTAAAGAAAATCTTCTAACCATATATGTTCTTAAGAAACTTATAGTCAGAATGTTCTTTTAGATAGTATGGTCAAATTGGTTCCCTGAAGGTGTAAGGTATTCAAAGACACCTTTGCTATAGTAAAGTGTAATTGGCTAAACAGGTGATGATTTAAAATATTTTTAGTGGATATTTCCTAGTGGTAAAACATTACAACCTATAATGAACATGGTACATGTTAATATCACTTAATTACATCAGGATAACTGTAGGTTTAGATCCTAATCTGGTGATAATCCAGAAACTTCACTCTGTTGTTTATTCAATGTACAAAAGTTCAATATCAATAACACTGGATTTATTATTGAAATTCAAAGACACCTTTTCTACAGTAACTGGCTACAGTTACTGGATTAACAAGGGGTGATACCAAATATTTTTTGTGTTTGTGGGTCTAAATTATAAGGCATTTTTCAAAAACTTCATTAAAAAGCAAATTTGTTTTTTTTTTTAAATTTAATTTCAAGAAAAGTAGCTTGTCTATTAGTAAAATAAAAAATAGTCCTCTTATTGAAATAAATTTAGGATTTTAACATAATACATTTTTAATATGAAATTATTTATTATATTCTTAAAGCACACGCACATTTATATAGTTTAATCATTTATACATTTGTTATACTATCCTAACAAGAATTCAAAACAAATCTAGATATAACACATAAAAATTTATTTTTATGACAATAAATAAAACACAACTAATTACTATAAAATGGAATAACCACATTCTTTAATACAGATGATTGTAAGTAATAAAATAAGATTCTTATATGAATATTTAAATTACAATAAATATATGAAAAGGTTGAGCAGGTTTATTGTAAAGACATGCCATGCTTAATGCAGGAACATTAATTCAGGATAAAAGAAGATGTTTGCCCCAGCTACTACTAATTGTTCAACCATCTCATTTTTTTTTTCACGTAATGCCAGATAAAGAGGTGTATGGTTGTCCATATCTCTGGCATCGATCATGTTGAAAGGTATTTTGCTGAGTAACATCCCGATCACTTTAGCATGTTCTGAAAATGCACAAACATGCAACACATTTTGCTGTAAAGAATTTACTATACTAAAGTCTGCAAAGGGAAGCATGTATTTGACCTGTAATGTGAGGTCTTGTCGGATGAGCTTCATCAGAAGTGTTTCTGAATTATCCATTCTGAAATTACAGAGCAGTTCAGGCTTCAGCAGTTTGGCTGCTTCAAAATGGCGATGAAGTAGCGCAGCTTCAAGTGGAGTATTTTGCTCTTGGTCCAAGAAGTATAAAGACGCTCCAAACTCAAGTAAGCAATGAATTATTAAATTCTTACCAGTACTTGCGGCTACATGGAGGGCAGTTTTTCCTTCTGAGTCTTTTTTATCAACATCAATGTTCAATTGCAACAACCAATGAACCATATCCGGGTCATCATTAAGAACTGCATAATGCAAGACATCATAAGCTTCATAAAGTACTTTTACACTGAATACAACAGGGATTTCTGCGGTTATCTCCCATTCTTTAAAAGTGTTGTATATCAAAACCAAAGGTAATTTAAAACGATTCAGAACATTCTGTGCTTCTTCTTCATTGAAGAGAATGAATATTTCACAAAGTGCTTTTCCAATTGTGTTCGGAAATCCATTACCTGTTTCATACAGATACACAAGACTGGCAATCATATAGGAAGACATTATTTCTCCATTTTCCCCATCAGTCTGTTTATATGCCTCAGCCCAAAATAACGCTTTCCTGATCTCTCTATAAGTTGCTCTTTTATAGGATGAACATAGCCGTTTCTTAGATGCTTCAGTCATTATGTCTTTTAATCCTGTAAAAATAAATTTAAATTTTACCAATACAATATGCAGTTCCCGCAAAAGTAAAGTTATTTGAATTTGAATAAATGATGCATTTGGTTCTCAAAAACTTTTAATCTATCAGATCTTTTGAACGATAGGAAAATAGTTGACTGGATGATAAACTGGAGAATGGAAATAGTTGGGGGGTGCAGTCAATAAAACACCAAATAAGTCTAGTACTTATTTGGTGTTTTATTGACTGCACCCCCCAACTATTTCCATTCTCCAGTCTATCAGATTTTTTCATATTCATCATTATAAAATACTCATTTTGAAGCTGCAAATTTATATATAGTGCTCCATTTAATTATTCACGCTATATAACAAAATTATTGTTACCTATGTACTCATTAGACACTGATGTAATGAATGTTTATGAATCAGAAGTGAAATAAAAATATTACAGTCAGCAGTTGAGCCACTTTGATTCTATATTTCAATAGAAATAAACCCAGTTTAGAAAGCAAGGCCTTCCGATTCTAGACGTACTATAAATAATAAGTACTCTAGATTAATGAGATCAGTAATTTTACATTTGCTCATTAAATAAATGTGTCATTGGCTAGCCTAAAACAGGTTTCAAATATTACGAGTGTATAAAAATATATAGTTTGATATCTTGTAAAAATAAAAAGATCTAATTGGAAAAAAAAGATTAGACTTTGAACCTGTTGAATATGACGCATGGGACTCCAAGTAAACCAGTCCAAGACTACATACATGGTGGCTAACCCTCCAAGACCACCAGCACCTCATATCACTTTTGGTGACTACACTTTTGAGGGTGTTGATGGTTTTCAGTATCTTGGTTCACTGATCAAATCGGACAACACGACCAGCCCAGAAGTACAGAAAAGAATATTAGCTGGGAATAAGTGTTATTTTGGATTGGCCAAGACATTGAGAAGTCGTCTATTATCAAGAAAGACCAAGGCTACACTGTACAAAACGCTTATTAGACCTGTTTTAACATATGCCTCAGAAACCTGGTCTTTGTCAAAATCTGACGCTAACAGTTTACTGCTCATTGAAAGGAAAGTGTTAAGAAGAATGTTTGGAACGGTAAGAGTGGGTACCAGTTCAGGCTTAGGTATAATGCAGAGCTGTACCAGATTTATCAGGAGCTCAATGTGGTACAGCACATAAGAATTTCCAGGCTAAGATGGACTGGGCATGTGGCTAGGATGGACGAAAACGCTATTCAGAAGAAACTTCTCTTTGGATATGTGGATGGGAGAAGGAGACGTGGAAGACCACGACTGAGATGGGTGGACGAGGTCGAGATAGATTCAGGTATCCTCGTTGGATCAAGAGCTTGGCGGACCCTGGTTCAAGACAAAGAGGAGTGGAGGCGGCGCCTTGATGCGGCCAAGTCCCGTACTGGGTTGTAGAGCCAGTGTTGATTGATTGGTTGATAGTGAGAAGTCACTTACTTATTTTGTCCAAATTATTAGTGAAATTAGAATTTTAAATAAATTACATGAAAGGACTAACCACAAGTAAGTAAATACATTTCTCAGCCGTATGAAATTCTAGTTTATCATAATTTCAAATTAATTTGGTTACATGTGGAAGAAAATGGTCCAGGTGAAGGTCAATAAAAGATAGTAAATAATAAACTAAGTAATAAGTCAAGCAATAAAAATTGAGGCATACAGGAATAAAAATGAAAATGATAATAAGAAATAATGACAACTTAACAATTTAATAATTTTCAATTGTCTGTATTTTGCATATTTAGCCCTGAAGAAGACCTACAAAATGGGTCAAAACCTTGGCTCTTTAATAGACATTTCTCCCTATCTAGGAGAAATTTATTGACGTCCACCCTGACCATTTTCTTCCACATATATAATCAAGGTCAAATATTATCATTCAAGATAAATTGTTTACAAATTCACTTACATAATTAATCGATGAAACAATCAAGATCAGTAGCAGTGAGATTTTGTGTATTTGTATACACTAAAAGCAATAAAAAAAGTAATATTCATTGAATGATTTATGAAAAGGTTTGAATATAATATCTAAAAGCAAACAGAATAATTTTGTCTGGTTATGTCTTTTATTAAATAATTTTAATCTCAATGTTTTTAGTTTTTTTTTATAAAATGTTTTGTTTTAAAATTTATCGGGAAGGCTTTAATTTTGAAACTTTGACATTGCTGAAAAAGTATGGTGATTTACAATTTTAAAAAGTTTTTTTAATTGTTAAATTATAAAATGTAAAAACTTTGAAGCTAAACAAACAGTTCACTATGTTTTTTAGACTTTAATCGTTTATTAGTGAAGTCTTAAGACACCTTTATTGTTTGCATTTTAGTTGCAATGACAAAATATTATATTTATGAAGATGATTTAATGAACTGGCATTCTGACCTTCCGTTTCCCTTCTTCTTTTATTTTTTTTATGACTAAATGATTCAATGTTAAATGATAAAGAGCCTTCTGTCAATTTAGAATTTGAATCAGCATGACTCTTCGTAGACCTGATTTCACAATTTGAATTATCTTGATCTACGGATATGCCTGGATCAATGGTGTTACTCATAGTACCTGAATATGTATATATATATATATATATATATGTGTGTGTGTTTGTGGGTGTGTGTGTAAAAAACAAGAGGAGAAGAAATTCCAACTTCTTAACAAAGTAAATATAGTTCTTGAGGGAAATGTTTTCCTTGATATTGACTTGGTACTATTTGATCTCAAAAATGTAAAAGTTGAATTTACCATGAAACGACTTACATTATGAAACATCAAAAAATGCATATTTCTTTTGATGATGTTAAATATCTAACAAAAGTTAACAATTTAATCTAGAAACTGGTGATTTTTTTTTTAATCAAAGAAGTATCCCACCAGCAAAGGATCTAAATTCAAATTTGTTTTTTTTTTTTAATTTAATTTCAAGAAAAGTAGCTTGTCTATTAGTAAAATAAAAAATAGTCCTCTTATTGAAATAAATTTAGGATTTTAACATAATACATTTTTAATATGAAATTATTTATTATATTCTTAAAGCACACGCACATTTATATAGTTTAATCATTTATACATTTGTTATACTATCCTAACAAGAATTCAAAACAAATCTAGATATAACACATAAAAATTTATTTTTATGACAATAAATAAAACACAACTAATTACTATAAAATGGAATAACCACATTCTTTAATACAGATGATTGTAAGTAATAAAATAAGATTCTTATATGAATATTTAAATTACAATAAATATATGAAAAGGTTGAGCAGGTTTATTGTAAAGACATGCCATGCTTAATGCAGGAACATTAATTCAGGATAAAAGAAGATGTTTGCCCCAGCTACTACTAATTGTTCAACCATCTCATTTTTTTTTTCACGTAATGCCAGATAAAGAGGTGTATGGTTGTCCATATCTCTGGCATCGATCATGTTGAAAGGTATTTTGCTGAGTAACATCCCGATCACTTTAGCATGTTCTGAAAATGCACAAACATGCAACACATTTTGCTGTAAAGAATTTACTATACTAAAGTCTGCAAAGGGAAGCATGTATTTGACCTGTAATGTGAGGTCTTGTCGGATGAGCTTCATCAGAAGTGTTTCTGAATTATCCATTCTGAAATTACAGAGCAGTTCAGGCTTCAGCAGTTTGGCTGCTTCAAAATGGCGATGAAGTAGCGCAGCTTCAAGTGGAGTATTTTGCTCTTGGTCCAAGAAGTATAAAGACGCTCCAAACTCAAGTAAGCAATGAATTATTAAATTCTTACCAGTACTTGCGGCTACATGGAGGGCAGTTTTTCCTTCTGAGTCTTTTTTATCAACATCAATGTTCAATTGCAACAACCAATGAACCATATCCGGGTCATCATTAAGAACTGCATAATGCAAGACATCATAAGCTTCATAAAGTACTTTTACACTGAATACAACAGGGATTTCTGCGGTTATCTCCCATTCTTTAAAAGTGTTGTATATCAAAACCAAAGGTAATTTAAAACGATTCAGAACATTCTGTGCTTCTTCTTCATTGAAGAGAATGAATATTTCACAAAGTGCTTTTCCAATTGTGTTCGGAAATCCATTACCTGTTTCATACAGATACACAAGACTGGCAATCATATAGGAAGACATTATTTCTCCATTTTCCCCATCAGTCTGTTTATATGCCTCAGCCCAAAATAACGCTTTCCTGATCTCTCTATAAGTTGCTCTTTTATAGGATGAACATAGCCGTTTCTTAGATGCTTCAGTCATTATGTCTTTTAATCCTGTAAAAATAAATTTAAATTTTACCAATACAATATGCAGTTCCCGCAAAAGTAAAGTTATTTGAATTTGAATAAATGATGCATTTGGTTCTCAAAAACTTTTAATCTATCAGATCTTTTGAACGATAGGAAAATAGTTGACTGGATGATAAACTGGAGAATGGAAATAGTTGGGGGGTGCAGTCAATAAAACACCAAATAAGTCTAGTACTTATTTGGTGTTTTATTGACTGCACCCCCCAACTATTTCCATTCTCCAGTCTATCAGATTTTTTCATATTCATCATTATAAAATACTCATTTTGAAGCTGCAAATTTATATATAGTGCTCCATTTAATTATTCACGCTATATAACAAAATTATTGTTACCTATGTACTCATTAGACACTGATGTAATGAATGTTTATGAATCAGAAGTGAAATAAAAATATTACAGTCAGCAGTTGAGCCACTTTGATTCTATATTTCAATAGAAATAAACCCAGTTTAGAAAGCAAGGCCTTCCGATTCTAGACGTACTATAAATAATAAGTACTCTAGATTAATGAGATCAGTAATTTTACATTTGCTCATTAAATAAATGTGTCATTGGCTAGCCTAAAACAGGTTTCAAATATTACGAGTGTATAAAAATATATAGTTTGATATCTTGTAAAAATAAAAAGATCTAATTGGAAAAAAAAGATTAGACTTTGAACCTGTTGAATATGACGCATGGGACTCCAAGTAAACCAGTCCAAGACTACATACATGGTGGCTAACCCTCCAAGACCACCAGCACCTCATATCACTTTTGGTGACTACACTTTTGAGGGTGTTGATGGTTTTCAGTATCTTGGTTCACTGATCAAATCGGACAACACGACCAGCCCAGAAGTACAGAAAAGAATATTAGCTGGGAATAAGTGTTATTTTGGATTGGCCAAGACATTGAGAAGTCGTCTATTATCAAGAAAGACCAAGGCTACACTGTACAAAACGCTTATTAGACCTGTTTTAACATATGCCTCAGAAACCTGGTCTTTGTCAAAATCTGACGCTAACAGTTTACTGCTCATTGAAAGGAAAGTGTTAAGAAGAATGTTTGGAACGGTAAGAGTGGGTACCAGTTCAGGCTTAGGTATAATGCAGAGCTGTACCAGATTTATCAGGAGCTCAATGTGGTACAGCACATAAGAATTTCCAGGCTAAGATGGACTGGGCATGTGGCTAGGATGGACGAAAACGCTATTCAGAAGAAACTTCTCTTTGGATATGTGGATGGGAGAAGGAGACGTGGAAGACCACGACTGAGATGGGTGGACGAGGTCGAGATAGATTCAGGTATCCTCGTTGGATCAAGAGCTTGGCGGACCCTGGTTCAAGACAAAGAGGAGTGGAGGCGGCGCCTTGATGCGGCCAAGTCCCGTACTGGGTTGTAGAGCCAGTGTTGATTGATTGGTTGATAGTGAGAAGTCACTTACTTATTTTGTCCAAATTATTAGTGAAATTAGAATTTTAAATAAATTACATGAAAGGACTAACCACAAGTAAGTAAATACATTTCTCAGCCGTATGAAATTCTAGTTTATCATAATTTCAAATTAATTTGGTTACATGTGGAAGAAAATGGTCCAGGTGAAGGTCAATAAAAGATAGTAAATAATAAACTAAGTAATAAGTCAAGCAATAAAAATTGAGGCATACAGGAATAAAAATGAAAATGATAATAAGAAATAATGACAACTTAACAATTTAATAATTTTCAATTGTCTGTATTTTGCATATTTAGCCCTGAAGAAGACCTACAAAATGGGTCAAAACCTTGGCTCTTTAATAGACATTTCTCCCTATCTAGGAGAAATTTATTGACGTCCACCCTGACCATTTTCTTCCACATATATAATCAAGGTCAAATATTATCATTCAAGATAAATTGTTTACAAATTCACTTACATAATTAATCGATGAAACAATCAAGATCAGTAGCAGTGAGATTTTGTGTATTTGTATACACTAAAAGCAATAAAAAAAGTAATATTCATTGAATGATTTATGAAAAGGTTTGAATATAATATCTAAAAGCAAACAGAATAATTTTGTCTGGTTATGTCTTTTATTAAATAATTTTAATCTCAATGTTTTTAGTTTTTTTTTATAAAATGTTTTGTTTTAAAATTTATCGGGAAGGCTTTAATTTTGAAACTTTGACATTGCTGAAAAAGTATGGTGATTTACAATTTTAAAAAGTTTTTTTAATTGTTAAATTATAAAATGTAAAAACTTTGAAGCTAAACAAACAGTTCACTATGTTTTTTAGACTTTAATCGTTTATTAGTGAAGTCTTAAGACACCTTTATTGTTTGCATTTTAGTTGCAATGACAAAATATTATATTTATGAAGATGATTTAATGAACTGGCATTCTGACCTTCCGTTTCCCTTCTTCTTTTATTTTTTTTATGACTAAATGATTCAATGTTAAATGATAAAGAGCCTTCTGTCAATTTAGAATTTGAATCAGCATGACTCTTCGTAGACCTGATTTCACAATTTGAATTATCTTGATCTACGGATATGCCTGGATCAATGGTGTTACTCATAGTACCTGAATATGTATATATATATATATATATATATATATATATATATATATATATATATACATATTTATTTATTTATATTATGTATATATATATATATATATATATATATATAAATATATATATATTTATTTATTTATTTATATTATGTATATATATATATATATATATATATATATATATATATATATATATATATATATACATATTTATATTATGTGCATATATATACATAATATACACATAAATTACAATAAGATAAAATAAAATAACCAATTATAAATATTTAGATGTATTCAATGGTCGGTAGAATTAACTCTGACAAAGATGGTCAGAGTGTATGTTGAGGGAGAACTAGTATTAGCCCAAAACCGTTTTATTGAATGTCATTTAGTAAATAAAGATATATTATATTTATTGAAAAGGGAAAGGTAAAATTATAATTATATTTATGTTTTTCTTGAAAACTTAACTACACTGACCATATTATTATAAAAATATTTGAAGTATAGAAGTAATGTATAATAAGATTAAATAAACACATAATTAAATATAAAGTGTTTTCCATTGTGCTGTATTTTCCATGTACTGGTTAATCTCATACATGAAACCAAATATCGCAGAATACCAAGGTGGATTTAGGGCCAATCGTTCAACCATTGACCTCATACTTTCGATGATGGGAAAAATTAGTGAATTTAACAATGGTGGACCAGAGAAACCAAGCTTACTTGCACAGGCATTAAGTATTTGGAAACTACATATTTGAGAGAGTGCAAATCTTTATTAGGATAGTGGCAGCGTATTTCAGCCTGCGCAAACTCTCTTAGTATACTGTTCAGTCGCACAACCAAGCTGAGAATGTACAAGAAACTAGACTGACCCATTATGATATATGCATCAGAAACCTAGGTATTAAATAAAGCTAGATTGGTTCATATAAGAGAAGAATTTTGACCTAATGACCTAAGAGTCTCACAAGTTGTAAGGTAAAATTGATCAGATGGCTGGTACACATAATCAGAATGGGTGAAGACAGGACAGTCAGGAAACTATACTACAGAAAACACTATGGAGTAAGATTTTCTGTAGTCTTTAAGATTTTTCCTTTTAAAAAATCATTTTATAAAAAAGTTTTTTCAACTTTATAAAAGCTCCGTCAATTATTCAAAGTTAATTTTATCAGTGTAAATATATGTAACAGTACTTACTAATTGATGACAAGTTTAAATTAAAATTTTACGGAGATAATTATGTGCTAGTAGAAATGAAGTTGTTTGAATTTGAATGAATGCCCCATTTGATCTTTTACAACTTTTAGTCTAGTAAATTTTCAGTACTTCATTTAACCATCCATAGTTTTTTTGTTCAAATCAGTTATGAAGTTGTTATTAATAAAAAATTTCAAAATTACTTGGATTGACTAATCACATTTAAAATAAAATATTTCAAAGTCTGATGAAATGCTGGTTTATCATATTTGCAAATTAATTTGGTTGGACACTGTTTTTAAAACTTTTATTTGCATAGAAAGAAAAAAATTATTAGATTTACTAATGAATACACAGAAAAAAATAAATATACTCTGGTACAAGTAGTAATGCTAATACACGTTTTTACTTAAAATGATCTTTTCAATTATATCTATTATATTATTCTATCTGGAGATGCATATTAGGAAACAGCCAATTTCTTATTTTAAAAATATAGCTTTGAAAACATAATTGTTGTTATATTTATAAAAAAAAAAATCAATTGTGGACAATTAATAAACTTCCATTTAACATAACCTAGAAGTCACAGTTGAATAAGGACGCTAATATTTGATTAGTTAATATTTGAAAATCACAAGTCGTTTTAAATAACTGAGTGTACCTGAATCTTTTCTTTTTCTAATACAGCTGAATGGATCTACGGATAAAATAAACACCTGCTATCTAAGAAGTAGCTAAAAGACGCTGAAGAACAGTGGCTATCTCCTATTGGACGCTTATCTCTAAATGGAAAGGAGGAGGGGTAAAAATGCCCATAGCATCAAATAGAGTCCAAATAGTACCTATTCAATCCAAAAACCGAAGTTTCTATTATGATATTTTACCTTACAAAATAGTAAAATATTGGCAATATAACAATTAACCCTTGAATCTGTTGATGATTACACAAAAAAAGAACTATTTATACAAAAAAATGACTTGCGTTAAGTCCCACTAACGAAGAAAAAACTTATAATATCCATGCGTGATAATTTATTTTTTACATTGTTCATATCAGTGGGATCGTAATTAAAAAACAAGTCGAAATTGTATAGGTTGGCTAACAAAACCAAATTAAAGATATCCCTCAGTCAGGTTTTAGTTTAGTTTATGTTTTCAAATTAATTTAGCCGAAGTTATACAATTATATAATATACACAATTATATAAAGCAACATCAACAATCGTTGTTTAATCTATTGGCAGGTGAACATTTTTTTTATAACGTTTTTTTTAAAGACCACACCCAAGCCGAAATATCCCTCCGCTCGATGACGTCTTCCATATTAGTGAGAGCTGATAACTAAGGAAAGTTTATGTTATTTATTATCTCGCCGAAAATTATTAAATTTGTATTGCCATTTTTTATTAAAACACTGAAGTCATGCCGTTTTGCTAGCTTTATAGTTTCGAACTATTTGACCATATCTTTGCTGTGATATCTTTCAAATTAAGAAGTGTATCGAACTAACCAATAACATTTTCCGATAATTATTAACATTTCTGAGTCGTTTTTGTTTTTTAATAAAATATTGAATTCTGACCATTTTAAGGGGTTTATAATGTCGAACGCTTCTGAATACTTAATTTCCAAAAATTAAAGACCAAGTATAGTATTCTATATTTTTTTAATTAAACATTAAAGTATAATAATAATAATCAGGATCGTCAGAAAATGTCGGAACGTTTAAAGAAGAGAAATAAAAAATAGTAACTGCAGATGGTTGGACTTGTCACCCATCTCTGAACCCGCAAATGCGTGAAATCAAAAACAATAATAATACCTTAATTATACCTATACCTGCTAGAAATTAGAGAACACAAGGCTGCCTGTTGCAGAGACATAATATTTATAATTATATTATCATAATATTTATTATTACATTATTATAATATTTATTATTATATTATTATAATATTTATTATTATATTATTATAATATTTATTATTATATTATTATAATATTTATTATTATATTATTATAATATTTATTATTATAATATTCTAATATTTATTATTATATTATTATAATATTTATTATTATAATATTTATTATTATATTATTATAATATTTATTATTATAATATTTATTATTATAATATTTATTATTATAATATTCTAATATTTATTATTATATTATTTATAATATGAGACATGGGCTTTATGAAAATATGTATTTTAAAAAAAAATATAGGTGATCTTTATCTTACATCATACCATTCTTGTCTTGACAAGTATTTTATTTCTCTTTTGAGCTTTTTTTCTTTTTATGTTAATGGATATTGTATCTATAAATATAATTCTATTTTTTCATAAATACCACCTACACGTATTTGGATGTCATTTTCATTGGATTCCGAAATGCACATGACAGCATTAAAAGGAGAAATTAGCATAAAATGTTGCAATGATTATCCTTTGATACATTTATTTGTCTTGTCATGCTAACAAAGAGGGCCCTTAGGTGCCATGTATAAGATAATTTCACAAGCATTTCTTTGCCTCACATATGCATCACATGTACGCTCAATTGAAACAAAATTTCATTGTTTCAATATTTATATATTTTGTGGAATAGCCATAAATCCACTGGTGTCTTGATAATGTTGTTTTTCTTTTCATTGCAATCTTACTTTCATTTTTTCTTATAGTTTTTATCTTATGTTTTGGTATTGTTTACAATTATTTATTTTTTCCTGTTGTGCTTTTTGTAGTTTGGTGAGTGTATGTTGAATTTATATATTCTCCAGTATTTATCAGCTGTTTTTATCTAACCTTATCCAGCCGGGGTCGAGTTACCTTCCTTATGATTCATTAGTTTCATTTGAGCCTTGGAGGTGGTGGGATGCTTCTTGGGTGTATTATTCATGTTTTGTTTTGTTTTTGTTCTTTTTTTTTCTCTATCTACCCTGAGGATGCCTGAATAGGCGAAATATTGGACAGATAATTTCTATTTCTGTTTTAATTTGGAGACTAAGGGCTTTTCGTTGGAATTTTTCCACGGTCTTGATATTCAATTTTACATCTTACAATCTTGCTTTATTAAGTGTTTAACTATTGAGAACTTTTGCACATTAACAACTCTTCTTCCTAATCTGGTCTTAATAAAGAAACCACATTGTTTCAAAAATGTATTAATACCAACAAGGGGTAATCCCAAATATTTGTTTATGTTTGTCAAGTTTATAACTAAAATATTTGTCACAAAATTTGATTTAAAAAAGGAATATATTTTTTTTAAATATGCTTTTTTAATTAAATTTTGTGAGAAGTAATTTTCCATAAGTAAAAAAAATAATAGTCTTCATGTGGAAATAAATATAAATATATAAATTTGATCTTTTAATATGAATTTACTACATATTATCCTTAAAATGTATTTGAAATGCATACATAGATTGATAAAGATAAATTATTTATACATTTTTTATACCATCTTTACAAGGCATTCAAAATAAAACTAGATGCAACTAAAAAAAAAATGTTAAAGACATTAAAATAACTATGTCTGTAAAATATAATCATTTTATCCTTTTTAACTGATGAATTTAAGTAAAAAAATAACATTGTTATATAAAATAACAATGGTTGCCCAGACTTGATGACACATACCATTGACAAGACAACTAGCATTCCACCTACTTTAGTCTCTAAGTTAAGTCATTGTTTCACTGGTTAGGGGTCAGTAGTAGAGAGGACCTATTTGCCCAGACTTCAGAGCTGTGTCCCACAAAAACAAACAGTTGCAGAGCATTTGGGGAGAAAGCCTTCTTCAGCACTATAGCAAATTCTGATGCAAATGAATGACTCATACGGGCTAACAAATGAAATTGTAAGGTTTCTTATGGAATCAGCAGTCAAGACTGTGATAGCCAATGAGAAGGGTCCCAGATGCCAAATGATACCAGAGCAGTATGCCATCACAGTAGTGTGTTCCTGAAGAACTTGTAATGAAAGCAAGGATTCATCAAAACCATCAGACAAGGTTGTGGTTTCTGGAGAAAAGGAATTGAAGTAAGCTAAGCAGGTTGATGTCTAGAGCCACCCTCAGGGTTCTTTGGAGAAGTTTATCATGAAATTTTTGTAATAAAAGCTTTTGTCAAACCTTTTTCTCCAGAAAATTTTATATAGTAAAAGTCATCCTTTGCATTTTTCACTAAGAATTTAATAAATTTTAATACAAAGTTATTAAAATAAATTTTAATACAATTCTCACTATTAAAGTGTGAAATATTATCTTTTGAATATTTTGTTTGCCAGGTTTTGTTGAAGTCTCTGTACACATTCAAACGATCACTAAGAAAAGAGTTAGAACAATATATTTTAAAACTCCTATTAAGAACTTCTATAAAGGAAAGGGTTGGCAGGAACTTAAATTAAGAGAACTTCAATTGGATTGTATCAGTTCAGGGTTACTCTTAGCCCCAGCTGCCAATAATTGTTCAATCATCCTGGGGTTTTTTTTCCAGATTGCCAGATCGAGGGGTGTTCTTTTGTACACATCTTGAGCATTGATGATTTCTGGAGGTGTTGAATTTAGTAATATTCCCATCATTGTAGCATCTCCAAATTCAGCACAGATATGTAAGACATTTTGAGCACTTGTACCATCCAGCATAGTAAAATCGGCGTAACAAAGCATGTATTTGACCTGTGGTACAAGGTTTAGTTGAATAAGCTTCATGAAAAGTGTATATGCATTTTGTCTCCTTAAATTACAGAATAGTTCAGGCTTCAAGAATTCAACAACTTCGAATTGGCCATTAAATAGTGCAGATTCAAGTGGGGTATTATGGTTTTTGTCCAATAAGAATAAAGATGCTCCAAAATTGAGTAGACAACGAATTATTAGCTTCTTACCAGTACTAGCGGCTAGATGGAGGGCCGTTCTTCCTTCTGAATCTTCTTTATCAACATTGATGTTCAATTCCAACAACCATTTAACCATATCCAGGTCATCCTTAAAAGCCGCATAATGCATGACATTATAAGCTTCGGAAAGTAATTTCACATTGAATACAACAGGAATGTCACTTCCTCTCCTCCAATGTTCTAAAACATGGTAAATAGAAGCAATAGAGAATCTAAAACGATTCAGAACATTTTTAGCTTCATCTTCTTTGAAGAAAAAGAATAATTCACAGAGTGCTTTTCCAAGTGTGTTTCGAAATCCATTAGCAGTTTGGTGTAGGTAGACAATGCTGGCAACCATGTATCTAGACTTCCTGCTATTGTTGGAGGGATCCAGCTCATAATTTTGAGCCCAAGCTAAAGCAACCTTGATCGCCTCATCAGCTTTTTGATTATTGTGAAAACATAGGAAGTTCACACTTTCTTCACTCATTGTGATGTTTAATCCTGTAACAAAAAGTTTAAATTGAAATTTTACTGAGATAATTGTGTGTTAATAAAAATAAAGTTATTGAAATTTGAATGAATGAACCATTTGATTTTTTTAGGCATGTGCTACCTAATTTGTTAGTGTGTTGAGTTGATATAAATAAAATAATAATTTTGTAAAATATGACACATTTCAATTATGTATACATTTCTTGTGAGGAGATATAAATAAATAATTACATTTAATATTTACATGTTAATGGTTATCTACAATAACCATTTAAACATTTTTCAGGTAGATGCATGACTAGGAAGTACCATGGTTGCAATCGCAAATGGCTTCGAACCGAGGGAGTTCGCAAATTGGGTAATGGGATCCTTTTTTTTAAAAGTTCTTCCCAATCAATTGTCTGCTAATGGGTTAACAATATAAGCTATGTAGGCACTCCCTAATTCCCTAATTCTCGTGCCTCCTTATGTTATCGATGCGTGATTAAAAAAAAAGATATTTAACTTTGGTTAATGACTATTTTAGACTGACCTTTGAATATACAAATTTTGCTAAACTGTAATTTCATATCATTTGATAATTTTATGTTCCTCTAAATGGATTTTACAAGGATGATAATAAATTTTAAAAGTATGTGTTATTTTCAATTTAGGGATTGGATAAATCATGCTAGTTTCCAAATAAATAATACTCTTTAATGACACTATGGTATACATACCATGTTTATTCAGTTATAAGTTGGCTATGTTTTTGTAAATTCTATTTTTGTAACTCTTCTCTGTTATCTTTAAAATCAAATATTTTTATAAAATTCATTTGAGCTCACTTTTAGTTTTTCTAAAAATTTATTCCATTGTGATATTATATGTAATATGACATTATGGACTGGTTTTGACGAATGGAGAAATGTATTGTATGTGTTGGAAATTACATTGAGAAAATTAAATAAATAAAATATTAAATAAATAAGTCTTCCATAAATTAAGAGATTACCATCCATTTTGGGAGGTAAAACTCATCTTCCATTAGAAATTATATTAAATTTATCAGGAGAGGTGGTCATCTTATTCACTACTGAAATAGTATCACCAAACTTTTTTTCTTTGCATTTTAGTTGCAATGACAAAATATTTTTTTTATGAAGATGTTTTAATGAACTGGCTTTCTGACCTTTTCTGGTTTTAAACTCCATTTTCCTTCTTCTTTTATTTTTTTTATCAGCAGATGATCCAATATTAAATGATGAAGAGTCTTCTGTCAATTTAGAATTTGAATCACCATGACTCTTATTAGACCTAATTTCATAATTTGAATTTATACATAATTTATAATAAGATAAAATAAAATAACCAATTATAAATTTTTTAATTCATTCAATGGTTGGTAGAATTAATTCTGACAAGAGGAAGATAAAAACGCATTCGGATAGAGCCAAGATAAGGCATAATAAACCTTTTATAAAGGATCCTAACAACAAACTTTCTGAGAAAATCAAGAAAGAAGCCGCACACGTGTCGAGAACCGACTACAAAAGCATGGTCGAAGCCATTACTGGGCACTGTAAACTCAGGAAACATATGGGCATTGAACAAGATCCTCGGTGCAGATGGTGCACAGAGGAGGACGAAACCCCCTGGCACGTTCTCTTTGATTGTAATGCACTATGTCGAAAGAGTACATTTGACCTTGGACCTGGAGGACACAAGGAACTTCAAGAACTGAGATTTAAAGATTATCTAAAATATCTCAGAAGCTTAGACCTATGTTAGGGAGATGCCAGGTACTCGTTAAAACTCCCTATCCTAATTAACCTGGATAGGAAAAATTTAGAGCTCCCACTGTAGCATTGCCCGATTAGCCATAGCAGCATAAAGTGATGGTAAATGAACAAACAAATCCTATGTTAGGGATGTTTAGGACTCGAGCACAATGGGCCTCTTTAGGCCGAAGTACTTGAAGTAGTTGAAGAGTCACTAACTCTGAATAATAATAATATAATAACTCTGACTAAATAACCAAATAATAAATCTGACAAAGATGGTCAGAGTGTAAGTTGAGGAAGAACTAGTATTAACCCAAAAATGTTTTATGGAATGTCATTTAGTAAATAACGATGTATTATTTTTATGTATTTCTTGAAAACTGAACTACACTGATCATATTTTTATAAAAATATTTGAAGTATAGAAGTAATGTATAATAAGATTAAATATACACATAATTAAATATAAAGTGTTTTCCATTGTGCTGTATTTTCCATGTACTGGTTAATCTCATACATGGAACCAAATATCGCAGAATACCAAGGTGGATTTAGGGCCAATCGTTCAACCATTGACCTCATACTTTCGATGATGGGAAAAATTAGTGAATTTAACAATGGTGGACCAGAGAAACCAAGCTTACTTGCAGATGCATTAAGTATTTGGAAACTACATATTTGAGAGAGTGCAAAGCTTTAGCAGGATAGTGGCAGCGTATTTCAGCCTGCGCAAACTCTCTTAGTATACAGCTCAGTCGCACAACCAAGCTGAGAATGTACAAGAAACTAGACTTACCCATTATGACATATGTATCAGAAACCTAGGTATTAAATAAAGCTTCAGCTGAGCGTATTTACAGGTTGAAAAGAAGAATTTTGAGACAAATTTATGAACCTGCAGAAGAAATTGCCTCGTTTGACTCCTAAATAAAAACAACAGCTGTACACACGTTATGATGACCTAAGAGTCTCACAAGTTGTAAGGTTAAAATTGATCAGATGGCTGGGACACATAATCAGAATGGGTGAGGACAGGACAGTAAGGAAACTGTACTACCGAAAACCCGATGGAGTAAGATTTTCTGTAGTATTTAAGATTTTTACTTTTAAAAAATCATTTTATAAATTAATAAAATAATTTTATAAAATTAAATATGAACGTTACAGATAATAGTGCTGGGTTAAAGAAAATACTTTTTTAAAAAATCATGGCCCAAGAGTAAGTGAGTAAATATAGTGGTATTAAAGAAGTAATTTTAAAGACATTACTTATCAAATCCCTAGATCCAAAATAAAATGCATTTTTCAAACCAATTCTTATTCTTATAAATTAAATTTTGAGTAATATTTAGTTTTGGTTACAATGGAAAAATTGAAACATATGACATTGGGATATATAATGAAAGTTGATTAATTAGGATAAGATAGGAAGATTAATTCCCTGGATGTAAATGATTTATTTATATCCTCTGAACATAATGTTACATATATAAATCCTGCTACATAAAAGAAAGAGTCTAAGACACCTTAATATGAGAACAGAGAATCCTAGAATTATAACTTGAAGGATATATTATGCTACATGTTACATAGCGATTATTATACGGAAAATAAGAGAAGAAGAAACGTCAACTTCTTAGCAAGGAGTTTAACTTTGTACTATTTGACCACAAAAATCTAGCCTTTGAACCTATCTTTGGTCCTAAAGAAGAAAAGAAATAGATGACTAGCTCATCTAATTTGTTTTATAATTCTAATGATCTGCCAAATCAAGCTGTTACCTCTGGAGGTTTTATTAAACATTTGGTCATGAATCTAATACAATGTTCGTAAAACATCGACTCTGAGTCACAGAAGGGAATAAACAAAACCTGGAATAAATATAATAGATAATTTCAGATAAATTGTGCTTAATAAAAAAAATGTGCAAAGGTCACCTAAATGTGAACATGGAGTAAGAAAAACTTATATTATGTGACTTCTAAATATTATATTTTCACTGAATTTATATCCTGATTTTCAAATCAATACAATTTATTAATAAGTTAGCATGCATATGTCTCATTATCACTGAAAGTTATAAATTTAACAATGCCACTTTAATTCTGAAAGTGCTTGTTAGAATTGGCTGAAATACATTTCATTTAAATTAACTTGATTCCCAAGTTCTCATTGACTCAGCTACTAAACTTTGCACTAAAAGATAATATAACTGTAAAACAAAAATTCAAGCTGGCTGATCACATAATGTATATATTTGTTGTAATTTGAGTTATTTTGCTTTTTTCAATTCTCAATTTCATTATAATTTCAGAATTAATCATAAGAACTATATGATTGAAAAATAAAATCCCACTATGACTATGTCAAAACAAAATACATTATTTCAAATTAAAAACCTCATTTACCTATATATAAACCTCAACCATAAAATGGTTCTTGAATCTCAATCCTGTTTATACAACCAAGAGGTTGTAATTAAACAATGATATTAATTGACTATTAATAATCATAAATTGTTATAAAAGGCTAATATATACTCAATGCTTCTTTCTATTACAGCTAAATGTATGTAGAGAAGAAACTGAGCTTTAACTGTTATATACTAATAGATATTTGCAGAAATACCACATACCCACGCCACCTTTTCGTTGGATTGAGAAATGCATATAACAGAATTAAAAGGAGGAATTCGAATAAAACGTTAAGGAAGTGATAACCCTCGATAAATTGATTTGTCTTTTCATATTAACAAAGAGGGACCTTAAGTGCCAGGGATGTAATAACTTCACAATTATTCAGTTATAAAGCATTTATTTGCCTTACATATACATCATATATTGCAATATAATTTTGACTATGGAGGACTAGAGATCTCCTTAAAAATTATTTTTAAAAGTATTGTCTTTCCAGTTAAGGAATGCAGAAAAAGAAATAATTGAAAATGACACCATAGTGTCGAAACGTTTTGTTTTATAAAACAATAAAATAATTGACTGGAAGCAGATTTTTTTTGTCGAAGAAGAAATTTTTCACAAAATTTGATTAAAACAAGGAATATGTTTGCTTAAATATATCTTTTTAAATTAAATTTTACGAGAAGTAAGTTTTCTATAAGAAAAAATAGTCCCCATGTGGAAATAAATGTTTAATTATAAAATTTATTTATTTGTAACATGAATTCATTATATATTACCCTTAAAATATATTTGAAATGCATACATACAATTAAGTAAAATTATGTACACATTTTTTATGCCATCTTTACAAGTTATTCTAAATAAAACTAGACGTAATTAAAAAAAAATTAAGACATTAACACTGTGTTAATTTATATAACTAAAGCTGTGATTAACAACCTAAGCATAATGCTTAAAGATTGATTTTTAAGTCATTAAAAAATTAAAATAGATAAATTTAAACAATGAACAAACATTTTTATATTAAACTTTAACTGAAATTAAATGTATTCAGTTGGATTTCAGTTGGTTGTAAAAACATAACATGTATAATAGAAAAATGTAAATTGATTGAGACAGATTCAAATTTTTTATTGCAAGAGGTCAGTAATATCCCTAATATCATTCAAATATCTCATTTCAGGAGTGATCTCAGCCCCAGCTGCTAGTAATTCTTCAATCATTTTGAATTGTTTTAGGCATTTTGCCAAATGAAGTGGTGTTTGATTGAACACATCTTTAGCATTGATCATTTCTGAAGGTATTTCTTTAAGTAGCGTCCCGATCAATGTCGCCTTTCTTGACAGAGCACATAAATGAAGCACATTCTGTCCAAAAAAATTCAATACATTGAAATTTGCATATCGAAGCATGTGTTTGACCTGTGGTTCTTGGTCATTTCTGATGAGCTTCATCAGTAGTGTTTCACCATCACTCATTCTTAAATTACAGAATAGATCAGGCTTCAAGAATTCAACTACTTCGAATTGTTCATTAAGTAGCGCAGCTTCAAGTGGAGTATGACGTTCTTTGTCCCATGAGAATAAAGATGCTCCAAAATTGAGTAGACAATGAATTATATGCTTCTTACCGGTTCCAGCGGCTACATGGAGGGCCGTTCTTCCTTCTGAATCTTCTTTATCAACATTGATGTTCAATTCCAACAACCATTTAACCATATCCAGGTCATCCATAAAAGCCGCATAATGCATGACATTATAAGCTTCGGAAAGTAATTTCACATTGAATACAACAGGAATGTCACTTCCTCTCCTCCAATGTTCTAAAACATGGTAAATAGAAGCAATAGAGAATCTAAAACGATTCAGAACATTTTTAGCTTCATCTTCTTTGAAGAAAAAGAATAATTCACAAAGTGCTTTTCCAATAGTGTTTGGAGCCCCAACAGCTGTTTCATAAAGATACACAAGGCTGCCAATCATGTACGGAGACTTGCTCCTATTGATCGAGGAATCCAGCTCGTAATTTTGAGCCCAAGCTAAAGCATTTTTGATCTCCTTCTCTGTTGCTTGGTTATGGTAATAATGTAGAAGCTTCTTACTTCCTTCACTCATTGTTTTGTTTAATCCTGCAACAATTAAAATTTGACCGTGAGATAGTTATTTATTAGTTAAAATAATGTTACTAGGAATGCAGAGTTTGATTTTTTATATCGTTAAACCTAGTATCTTAAAAAAAAATTTCCAGAAAAAAGTATTCTTGGAAAAAGATTTTTTTTTTCAATAATTAAATGCAAGTACTTTCTATGTTTTGTATATGATAATTCATAAACGTTTTTAACAAGTTGAATATGCAACCTGTGGAATCTTCAGATCCACCTGGGACTAACCCAGCCTCTATATAGTGGGTACCCCTATTTGGGGAAAATATCTGGCAGATGAGCGTGATCTAGGACCAGTCACCTCTCTGCACCACCGTTGTCTTATAAACAGTACAGTCTCTATGAAATATTGAACCCCATAACTTCCATGGATTGTAGTGGTACAGGTTTTTGTTTAGTTCTAACTATTAGAAAATTTAACCTAAGTTTTCCATCTTGTGAATTAAGTTTAAATGAATATAAGAAAATTGCTTTAAAACAAGCGTTTATAATTAACTTACATCACTGATAATGGTCCATTTTATGCTAAATCATTCAAACAAATGTCGATTCACCCCAAAAGATTTTAATGAGTATTTTTAAATATGCTAGGTCAATAGTTAAAATATATATCAATAGGTCAATAGTTAAGAAAAAAGGAGGATGTAATAGTTAGCATATCAGCCTTCTATGTCAATGGTCGTGGGTTCGCAGAGTAAAAAATTCTAGGTTATGCCATCCTTTGGAATGAATGTAAAATGGGGTCCCAAGCCTGTACGATGTCAGGCACTCATTAAAGATCCTTATCCTAATTATACCCAGATAGACAAAATTAAGGACTCTCACAGAAACATCGTCCAGTTTGCTACGGCAGCATAAAATGACATTAAATGAATGAACTAGAAAAAGAGGAACAATATCTCTGAATTAAAATTATTATTGAATGAGATGAAAATAGTTGACTGGATGATCTAATGTAAAGGAGATAGTTGGGGGGTGCAGTCAATAAGTACACAGAATAAGTGATGAGCTTATATTATGTGCCGACGTTTCGACCTACAGTGTAGGTCCAACGGCCAATCCAACGGCCACGCTATCCATAATCGCCCTGAAGATGACCTACACTGTAGGTCGAAACGTCGGCACATAATATAAGCTCATCACTTATTCTGTGTACTTATTGACTGCACCCCCCAACTATCTCCTTTACATAAAATTATTATTAGTTATGAGAAAAAAAAAAAACTTGAACCACTGTATATCACATATGAATTTCATATGTGTTCATATTTAGGTGCCATATGTTCTTCTTTTTGCATTACAAGATTTATGTTGGTTGGGAGGATATAAATGAATAATTACATTTACAATTTAAAAGTTAATAGTCATAGTAACATGTCCTTAAAAAAAAAAAAATGTATTCCTTTAGTTAAATTAAATGTGGGATTTGGAAATGGATTTATTAATTATTAAACTTAAAACATTTTTAAAGAACAACATGTACATTCACATAGTTAAGTTATTTATACATTTTTTGTTGAGAAGATATAAATGAATAATTATTTACAGAATATTTAATATTTCAATAAATTAATATTAATTAATAATATTTAGTTTGTGCATTTCAACCAACACGTTATATACACTGGGTCAAGAAAGTTTCCATAAAGTTTGAGTTGAAATGTTTAGATGCTATCACTTTTCAGTATAGAGTCATTCTTAAATAAGGCATTTATTATTGATATTTCTTTGAATAGTAGATCAAACTATAAACAAATACAAACTTTGATTTATAACTCTTTAGATTAAGCATTCTTATTTTTTTTAAAAAACATAGCAGAATCAAAAGTCGAAAAAGTGTCTATACACTCTTGTAATTATGTAGTTTAGGAACAGAAAGAAAAGATAAATTATTTTTCTATTAATTATAAGGTATCCTTTGATATCTTATTTGATATGTAAAGTTCATTTTCCATTGCTTAAAGTTAAATGTTAAAGGTATCAATGACAATCACTCGGAATATAAATTTAAGAAAAAAAGGTCATTCATTGCGAGAAATCAGAAAAACGATAAACTAGTCCCCATACTACTGTTCAGTAGATTATCAACTATTATAAAGAAATGTTCACATAGGCTTCCACGGTCTGCGGTATTGTCCATATGTTCTTTTTCCGGGATGGACCGTGTGGTGTTGGTTTTGATTGCCAAGCTGTCAATTTTCGTCAGTGAATTTACTGACTAGCCCAGAGGAAGCTCACAACACGATGAGCGACAGGTTGGCAAACAAAACCAACACCACACCGTCCATCCCGGAAAAAGAACATATGGACCATATTACAAAGAAAATCATAAATTATCTGGCATTCGTAGAAGAGCAATTTTGAAATAAACAAGGGAAAAACTAATGACTAAATTAACAGGTATGCTTTCAAACCTTTATAATGTGGATGTTGTACCTGGAGAGAACCATACTAGGATCGATTAGTTATAACGGTTGTGTACCAAGAAAAAAACGATTGCTTAGCAGAGTTAACAAGAAGAAAAGCTTAGAACTTTGAAAACACATTTAGAGAAGCCACAAATATTTTGGTATTCAATTATTTTCAGTGAAAAATCAAAATTTAATTTGCTCTTATCAGATGGAAATTCTTGTGTTTGGAGGAAACACAAAGAATATTTAAATACGAAGAACATTATAAGAACTGTCAATCATGAGAGAGGAAACATACTTGTATGGGGTGCATAAGTGCTTCAGGGGTGGAAAACTTAGTATTTATGGATGGTAAAATGGACCAACATGTTTATTTATATATTTTAAAAACATATTACCAGTGTCCCTAATCTGGGATTTGAAGAGTGATCTACCTTTCAACAAGTTCTGAAACATTCAGCAAAGCTTGTAAAGGAATGGCTTATTTTTAACAAACCATGACAATTTCATCCACCCCGTCAGAACCCCAACCTCAACACACTTGAGCATCTGTGGGATGAAATCTGAAGGAGTGCCAGAAAAAGAAATGTTGAAAACAAAAAGTAGTTAAAAAATCAGAATGGAATTGAATAGAGTTAGAAGTAACCGAGAAACTAGTTGGTTCAATAAAAAGTCGTTTGATAAAAGTTTTTCAAGAAAAAGGAGGAAATAAAATTTGTTAAATCCAACCACTATTGTATGATATACAAATATTCAAAGTGTATGGAGGCTTTTTTGACCTTTTATTTTGCAATGTTTTCTTCAAATTATAATCTCTAATTTATCTAAAGAATCTAAAGAGCTACAAATCAAACTTTCTTTTCCCTTATATTTTGATCTACTACCTAAAGAAACATTAATAATAAATTACTGATTCAAGAAAGTCACAATGCTGAAAAGTAATAGCGTGTATTTGGTGTATACATACATATTGAACATTGATACGAATACATTTCTTACTTTCTGCAAAAATGTTCACGTTACTCACAATTACCTTCTGTGTGATACAGTTTTTAAAGAAAATATTGCTTTAACATTAGACACTAACTCAGTTTGGAAATACAAATATAACAAAACTGTAATTTTATATCACTCGACTATTTTATGTTCCTCAAAAATGATTTTAAGAGGATAATAATTCTTTAGAAAAATATGTTATTTTCATTTTAAGGATTAGATAAATAATGTTTTTTTAAATGAAATAATATTCTTTAATACCACTATGTTTACTCAGTTATTTATCACCAGTAAAGATAATTTATGGTGCTGGACTGAGGATTTGAATCGGAGGAGACTGTAGATATATGAAGGGTGTTGAGAGTTAATGGATTGGTTTAAGAATGCACCAAAGAAATATTGTCTTCAAATAAGGAGGAAGAGCCACTTTAACTCATCATAAAAGTGGGACATGCAGGACCGCTGAGGGTGCCAAGGTCAATTCTAGAGTAGAGCGTAGTTCATTGTTCGCTTTAATCTATCCTCAGAAATTCCCCCGTATACCGCACTACAGTAGTCAGTATAGAGACTTTATAATATGTTAACTTAATAATACTGCTAAAAATATTATGTACTCTAATGCTTAACATTTTATTTTTGCACCCACAGCACTTGTAAAACAGCATTTTGCTAACTGATATTGTAATGTGCACATACTGCAAGAATATTAAACTATAAGTTAAATTAGTGAGACTTCTGGATATTATACTTTCACTATCAACTTATTAAAGCTAATTCATATTTATACTGAAAATATTGATAATAATTGTTGACCTATGATAATTTATGTTGAAGAAATTGGTCCGGGTAGAGGTCACTGAATGAAATTCTCAAGTAATTTCAGAAGATATTTATTGTTAGCCAACGTTTCGACCTACGTTGTAGGTCTTCTTCAGGGCTATAAGCAAAATACAGACAATTTAAGAAAGCGGTATGAATATATTAAAACGTTTTAAATATAGATAAACTAAAAGAAGGTGAATACAGGCAAAAAATTGATAATTATGTGTAATAATGATGATAAAAATTGATAAAGGTGTACAGTAAAGTAATTATGAAGGTTAAAATGTAGAAAATAATAATAAAACATGAAGAAAATAATAATAAAACAAAAAGTGTTGACAGTTAAAAAATTTAAGGTATTACAGATAAATAAAAACTGAATATACAATAGGAATGTGAAATGATATGGGTAAATTAGAAAGTGATAAGAATTACGCACTAAAATTATAGGTAATAAAAAAGAAGAAATAAAAATTGTAAAATTATAAAAATCTAGAAACGAATTATATAAAATAGAATAAAATTGAAAATAAAAATTATTTTAGAAAATACAGTATTAATATTAATAGGTAGAAAATACTTTATACTAGTGTAAAGAATATTAATTGCATAAGAGAATGTAATAGATATAGATGTAGAGAATAAAAGTAGGTATGTTTTAAGTAAAGTACGTGATAATACAATCAGGCTATATTGGACTAATTAAGGAGGGGACACACATACACACACACACACAGACATATACGCACAAAAGACAACAGATGTAGATACACGCACAAAACATACATACTTGTACACATACATACAATATTGGCACGCTGAGAGGGGGGGGGAGGAGAAAGTCATTAGGAAGCGGGGGTGGTTAGTTATTTTGTATTAGGTCTAGTATGTGTCTGTAAACTATACACATATAGTTACACATACTAGACCTAATACAAAATAACTAACCACCCCCGCTTCCTAATGACTTTCTCCTCCCCCCCCCTCTCAGCGTGCCAATATTATATGTATGTGTACAAGTCATAACCTCTCAAGTCATATGTATGTGTATAACTCATAACCTAAAACAGTACTATACTCAATTTACCGTTATTATCACTACTTCCAAGCACACTATTACTGTAAGGCGTTTATTTGTTTTAGTTATCTATATACCACCCTAAATATTCATCAATGTATATCATAATTCCAATATAGCCTGTTATTAGCCTGTTAATTAGTCCAATATAGCCTGATTGTATTATCACGTACTTTACTTAAAACATACCTACTTTTATTCTCTACATCTATATCTATTACATTCTCTTATGCAATTAATATTCTTTACACTAGTATAAAGTATTTTCTACCTATTAATATTAATACTGTATTTTCTAAAATAATTTTTATTTTCAATTTTATTCTATTTTATATAATTCGTTTCTAGATTTTTATAATTTTACAATTTTTATTTCTTCTTTTTTATTACCTATAATTTTAGTGCGTAATTCTTATCACTTTCTAATTTACCCATATCATTTCACATTCCTATTGTATATTCAGTTTTTATTTATCTGTAATACCTTAAATTTTTTAACTGTCAACACTTTCTGTTTTATTATTATTTTCTTCATGTTTTATTATTATTTTCTACATTTTAACCTTCATAATTACTTTACTGTACACCTTTATCAATTTTTATCATCATTATTACACATAATTATCAATTTTTTGCCTGTATTCACCTTCTTTTAGTTTATCTATATTTAAAATGTTTTAATATATTCATACCGCTTTCTTAAATTGTCTGTATTTTGCTTATAGCCCTGAAGAAGACCTACAACGTAGGTCGAAACGTTGGCTAATGATAAATATCTTCTGAAATTACTTGAGAATTTCATTCAGTGACCTCTACCCGGACCAATTTCTTCAACTTATACTGAAAATGTTCTTTTCAGGCACACACACTCATATTCCTGTTTAAATAACCTACGGATCCATGTTAATTAACATTTGAAGGTATCTGTTCTGCAGGTTGTTGCTTTAAGTTGAGTTTCAACATGTTAATGTTCAACAAGTAATCAACCATGTTAATTAGCATTTGAAGGTATCTGTTTTGCAGGTTATTACTTTAAGTTGAGTTTCAACAAGTTTTAACTGTTTATTTGTTTCTTTTTCCAAAAAACATTTATCATGAGCTTTAGTTTGGAAAAGAGAATGTAATTATGGGTAGTAGATTTTAGTAATCATTTCATAAAATAATAAAAGTTTCAACTAACATTTTGAAGTATAGATGATATATATTTGTTGAAACGTTCATTCCTAGATGAAATTATTACTGAATTATACACATTAAAAAAAAAATATTTGACTTAGGCCACCATTAGGTCTAAGTAAAAAATATTCAATTTAAAATGAAAATCAATCAAAAGTAATGGGGGTTTTAAATTTCATTTATGACCAAAAAATAAGTTATTGATTTGTATAATAAAATGTAAAAATAGTTATGGATAACATACCTTAGGACTAGAGATACCACTTAACGAGATGATCTAGATGCGAGTGCTCCGTTGAACTAAAGAAAGGGCGTCATCATCCGAAAGTGGAGTGGGAGATGAAAAAAAAAATCTATGGGAACTTAATGGAAAAAAAACACATTGAAAACATAAATAAACAATGAATGTTTATTTAGGATTTATAAACAATTTTAAATGAGAACTGCAAGGAATGGTAATTTCTTAAACAAAACCAATATTGTATTAAATGTTTATAAACATGCTAGCCTTTAATGGAGAATAAATACTATTTGAGAAAATGCTTAGAACAAATTTTATAAAATGGCATATACATTTTTAATTAATGACAGTACCTGTCTGAACACTTTGCAGAGGTTGTTGTAAAATAAACCTTACTCATGACAAAAATTTAGAATTCACCAATGACAAATCTGATACTTTAAACGATAACCAGCAGCTGGTTGAGTACTATAATTACTAATTATGTAAAAATATAAATATATATATATATGTTATACATACACGCGTTATGAATGTATATCTTTACATTTTAAAAAATGAATAAAATTTGAATGAATGAGGGGAAATGTATGTATGAGTGTGTATGTATATACATATATATGTGTGTGTGTGTGTGTGTTTGTGTTTATAAAATCTTTAATTTGAAATAAACTATTTGAAATAACAAAATGATGAAATACAGTAATATTATCAATTTTGTAAGCTTTCAAAAAGACTATGATTCCATTGACCAACCAACCGTGTTCATTACATGTCATGATTTGGGAGCAGAAGATAAGCTTATAAATTTTTTCAAACTATACCTTTCAGATACTAAATCAAAAGTCAAGTTCTTAGGAGAAATTTTAGAGCCGTTTGAAATTAAAATTGGTATTTGTCGAGGAGATATACCCATACTCTTTGAGCTCCAAGAAATATTTCTTGAATGAGAAAAGGCACAACAAGAAGCTGGAATAAAAAGTAAAATTAAATCTGACACCAAACATTTTCTTCTTGTTTGACTTCCTCTTATGCCCTTGTTAGTGTTGAGGAGCCTCCACCCAATGTCGCCGGTCTCTGCTGAGCTGCTTCATTTCCTGGAGGGTTTTGCCTTTCTCCCCTGATACGTTGAATGCATTCCTGATTGGGAAGTATGGGATGGCCTCTCGGCCATCCCATACATGGGTCTAGCTTCCATGACCTTCCTTGGCTCTCTCTCTTCATCCATCCAACAAACGTGGCAAAACCACGTTAGTGATCAGTTTTTTTATGGAAGCCCCCTTAGCTCAGTTTCCGCTCTTCTCTAATGCTCTCATTCCTGATGCGGTCCCTCCTGGTCTTTCCAACAACTCTCCACAGAAATTTCATCTCCGCAGCTGTAACATGGCTAGCTTGTTTGTCCAGCATAACCCAGCTTTAACTTCCATAAGTGAGGGTTGGGAGGTAAACTGATTTGTAAATGTACATTTTTATTTCCTTGCCAACATCCCTGTTCCCAACTATACTGTTACAGATAAAGTAATAAACCTTGTTGACTTGGATATCCTATTTGCTAATTCTGGGTTAATTTTTCCACTGTTGCTGGTGATTGTTCCCAATTAGGTGTATGCTTCTACCACTTTAAGTACCTCTTATTCGAATTTATAATTTTTAATACATCCATTTTATCATAAAATGAATCTGTCTTTTTGCAATTCAAAATAATATCTTTACTGGGATAATATACAAAAATGCCTGAGATTACCCAGTTCCTTGATCCATCTGACCCTGATTCGAAAAATATCTAAGTTTTCAAACATTGAGCATTTGATGCTGTACAATTTTTAATCAAGGAGTTTTATCATGTTCATCATTATGAGAACTACGTGCCATCGAGACCATTTGACCAAAATATTATATTTTATATTTATAAGAGGCTAAAAAAAAGGCTCTTTAGTTTAAGATATTCACACTTTTTCTTTATTAAAATATATCATTTACTAATTATCGTTGAAAAAAAAACAACAGGCGACAAGTGTCCACTTTGAAGCCAAATTTCAGCAGGAATGATCCATGTTTGGACAGCAAGGCTCAGTGATTTAAGTCTTACCCATCAATTAAGAAAATCTGTAGTTTTACATATGTCCATTGTATAAATGTTTCATTGTCCCTTTTTTAAATGTGCCAATCACTCGAAACGGTTTTCAAATGTTTTGTAGATAACTATAAAGAAATGTGGTTTGAAGGAAGTTTCCATGGCCTTGGCATCGGTTCCGAGGTAGCAATGCATTTATTTTTATTTTTTTTACCTTATCTTACAATATTGTTATTATTATTTCATAGTAACTTATTTTAAAATATATTATTTTTCTTTTGTATATGTTTACATCTTGGTTTGTCCTTTATATATGGCACACTTATGGTTAAGTCAATTTTTTCTCGGAGTGAGTTACTTGTGTTGAGGGAAGCAGAATCGTGTTATTCTCTTTTGGCATAAAATAGAGTAGTAATTTAAGCAAAAACTCCTTTTTAAGCCAATGGCTGTCTTAGCCCCTTATTCACTACAAAAATAACATGATTAAGCTTCTTTTAGTACAAGAAACTCATTTTAGAGAAAATTAGACTTAACCACTTATTCACCGGGACTATACAATAGAATAGAAAACAAACTTTATTCTGTTACCAAGTCCAATAAATATATATATATATACATATATATTAGTAACTGTTGTTATTAATATATTTATTCTCTAAAATTGGTTAAAATCCTTTCAAGATTCGTACCTATTTTAGTTATTTCATTTCTATTTTTATTTTCTTATTCTTATGGCACTTTTTAAATACTTCATGATTATTTTTATATAGCTTTCTTGCCAGATATATTTATGTTTATTTTTCTGTTTATGTTTGTTATTCTAAAAGGACTTGGTCCCAGAATAAAGTTTGTTTTCTATTATATATATATATATATATATATATATATATATATATATATATATATATATAATAGAATATATATATTTATATATATATATATATTTTTTTAACTTGTAAGTACACACTATCTAATTACATCTTGCACGTGTCATTTTATATTTGTTTTGGTGTGCTGTTTAATGTTTTTATTTTAAAAAATCTCATTTTTCACTGTTAGGGCATGAGTATGAGACAAACCTGGTCTTGAAACGTCGCCTAAAGAATTTTAAATAAAGAAGGACTGAAACTCAAGAAAGAAAAACATATAATATATATATATATATGTGTGTGTGTGTGTGTGTGTGTGTGTGTGTGTGTGTGTGTGTGTGTGTGTGTGTGTGTGTAAAAAACAAGAGGAGAAAAAATACTAACTTGTTAACAAAGTAAATATAGTTCTTGAGGGAAATGTTTTCCTTCGTATTGACTTGGTACTATTTGACCTCAAAAATGTAAAAGTTGAATTTACCATAAAACGACTAACATTATGAAACATCAAAAAATGCATATTTCTTTTGATAATGTTAAATATCTAACAAAAGTTAACAATTTAATCTAGAAACTGGTGATTTTATTTTTTTTTAATCAAAGAAGTATCCCACCAGCAATGGATCTAAAGTCAAATTTTTGTAACTTTTCAAATTTAGTCCAGGATCCCTGGTACATTTTTGCACTTGATTACTATCAAGTTGAATCTTCGTGAATAGCTTCGTTTTGATGAGACGTCCAACAATTTCCTTTGCGAAAATTCTCGATTGTGGTAACTAACAGAGGTAGCAAGGATAAAATATGTCGATTTGATGATACTCCAAAATTTAAGGATAACGTACCACACACAATTTTTAGGACAATATGACTCATATCAATCAACATGTATTGATAACGAGGTTATCAAAAATGATTACTAACCAGCTGATTTTTTTTTTTACTTAGTTAATATTTATATAATTTAACAGTCATATTGTCCTACAAATTGCGTGGTACCTTATCCTTAAATTTTGGAGAATCATCAAATTGACATATTTTATCCTTCCTCTTTCTGTTAGCTACCACAATCGAGAATTTTCGCAAAGGACATTGTTGGGCGTCTTATCAAAACGAAGCTTCATATTAATCAAGTGCAAATATGTACCAGGGACCCTGGACTAATTGTTTTACTTCAGTTATACAGGTTGGAGTGCTACCAATAGGTAGTTTCTCCACAAGTGTTTTTTTTTCATGTCATTTGTTCATATTAGCAGATTTACTTGTTGTAATATTATTACAGTTATAAATATCAATAAATTAATCTAAAAAAAGTTATACAGGAATATTTTCAGTGCATTGTCTAACTTATAAAAAAATATACTCCATACAACTTATCCTTTATGAGCGTTTTGTTTTAATTTCCATAATATACAATTATCTGTACTCCACATTAATTTTAACAATATATGAATTAAAAATAAAAGTAACATAACTTTGCCTTTTACATGATTTTGAATCAGTCTATGAATGACTTTCAAGTGATACTCAGCTTATAATATTCGAGTATCAGTGAAATGTTGTCCAATTATTGTCAACCAAATAATTAGTTAAATTAAAATTCTAAGTAAATTACATGGACTGACGAACCACACCTAAGTAAAGACATCCCTTGATCTGATAAAATATAAGTTTATCATATTTTCAAATCTTAATAACACAATTATGTATTAAAAGAATCAAGAGCAGTCAATCAACCAACAAGGGTTCTACAACCCAATAATGGACTTGGCCAGATTAAGACATTACCTCTACTATTATTTTCTTGTGCCAAGGCCTCTAAGCTCTGGATTCTTCGATGCTACCTTCATCTACGATTACCAGATGTGTTTGAGAAAAAAACCGGGTAACCTCATAAATATGACAGAAAATGACCAAAAAGCTTACAATCTACTTTTGGATATATTTAGCATTCGACGACACTGCTTTTAACAAAGGTTTATTGCAAGAAAAACATTTTTTTGTCCGGTTTACCCAGATTTTCTTGAATAGGCAAACATAAAAAAACCCGGACTGTCCGGTCGAAAACTGGACATCTGGCAACCCTACATGCATCCCTCTTGACCTCCCCTGCCCATCAAAGTTGTGGCCATCCACTTTTCCTTTTTCCATTAATGAACACAAACACTAGTCTTTACTAAGTTGTGTCGTACTATATTTTGGCCACATGTCCAATCAAGATCAGTAATGTAAGTAAATATTTCGCCAAGTTTCCCTATACTCAAGTTTTAATATTCGAGTGTTTATGGAATTTTGCTAAATCATCTTTGTGCAAATAAGTAGTGAAATTAGAATTCTAAATAAAGTACATAGCCACATTTGTTTATTAGCCTTCTTTATGAGACCTGAATAAAGTTTCAGCCGTACCTTAGGATTGGATAGAGATAAGTAAGGCATCATAACCACCATGTGCGCATATATATATATATATATATTGGTTTCTACTTATCTTGACTGTTATGGAAATTATATTGTGTTTTAGTTCTCAAGTTTCAGTCTTTTTTTAACTTCTTAGGCTACGTTTCGAGACTAGGTTAGTCTCATACTCATGCCCTGACAGTGAACAAATGAGCAAATATGATTCAACAATTAAATAAAACTGCTATTCCTAAAAATGGATTACTTACTCATTGATCGTAGCAATCGCAATACAAACATTTTATGCTGTTTTGCGAGGCAACTGATTAATGAAAAACTGATTTATTCTTTGGAACTTGTAAGTACACCCTATCTATTACAACTTACCCAGGTCATTTTATATTTATTTTAGTGTGCTATTTAATGTTTTTACTAAAAGCTCATTTGTTCACTGTCAGGGCATGAGTATGAGACTAACCTGGTCTCGAAACGTCGCCTAAGAAGTTAAAAAAAGACTGAAACTCGAGAACTAAAACACAATATATATATATATATATATATATATATATATATATATACCCTTTATACACGTAGTCATTCTGATCCACAAATTACTTCTTTTTTTTCCAAAATATCTCTACAGTCCAGTTGAAACTATTTTTGGTACTAAAAAAGAAAACCAATAGATGACCTGCTTTTTTGATTTATTTTATATATACATATATATATATATATATATATATATATATATATATATATATATATATACATATATATATATATATATATATTTATTTATTTATTTTTTATTTTTTCCCTTCACGCAGTACCCCTACGCGAAGGACGTTTATTGTTCTGCATGTTCCGTACATTTATAGTACATTACATACAATTGTACTTACATGTTGTTTACTTTTTTTTTTTTTTTTTTTTTTTTATTATTTATATACAAAGCTAAAGGCTAAATTGAAAATACATCATTAAAAAAAAAAAAAACTTAAACATAAAAATATTGTTCATAGTACATATTAAGCCATTTGAACAAATACAAAAAAAAAAGAATTAGGAAAGCACAAAATTACAACAAAGTAATTGAAAACAAAACTAAAATTCTTGTTCACCTATAATATTGATTTTGTGTAGTGATGATTAACCACACTGCTCTAGCAAACACCTTGAATTGCTGAAAATACTTCCAGTACAAGTCCTTAGCACTGATTGGCCAACTGTCCTTCTGCGTCACATGTTTGATAAGTGTAGTCCTTGGTTTGTCGGTTAGTCTGCAGTCATATATTAAGTGTAAGTAAGTTTGTTCGATAGCAAAGTCACAAGGGCATGTCTTATTATCTGTAACTTTAAATTTATACAAGTAGGATTTTGTGGGTCCATGTCCTGTCAGCATTTGTGTGAGGTAGAAGTCAGTTGTTATTTTGTTATTCCTAAAATATTCATGTAAGTCATTTATGTATTGTTTAAGATGTTGTCCTTTAGTTGTCGTATCCCATGTGTTTTGCCACTGATCCATATTTGTAACTGTTTGTCTGTGTTTCAAGTAAGTCTTAGTCAATTTACTGTAGAGTATTGAAAGTGTGCCGTCTTTGGCATCTGACTTAGCAGCCTTGTCAGCTAATTCGTTACCGACGTTGCCAGAGTGCCCTCTCACCCACCTGAAGTTGATGTAGTATCCTGCTTTTTGTAAGTGGAGTAAAGTAAGTCTGGTTTCTTCAATCAGCGGTTCATGAATTTTGCGATTAATGAGTTTGTATAACGTACTTTGGCTGTCAGTTAGTATGCAAATAGATGTCCTGCGGAAATTAAATGTCTGTATATATTCTAGTGTTTTCAGTATAGCGTATTGTTCAGCTTGATTGTTTGTACAATTAGGTCCAAGTCTGTATTTCTTTACCTCAGTCAGTACACCGTCTTCAAACAATACCGCTGCACATCCCACATTTCCACAATCTTTGCTGCCGTCTGTATAAATTTCTGCTTCAGCATAATCTTCTTTTGTAAGTTGTTTGATTTCTGGGAAATGTGCAGGATGCTTCCAATTTTTATAGTTAATAGGTCGTTCAACGTCATCGGCAAGTATCCCGTCACAGTCTTGGTTAGTTCGAAGTAAGGTATATAATGTAGTATATATATATATATATATATATATATATATATATATATATATATATATATATACCCTTTATACACGTAGTCATTCTGATCCACAAATTACTTCTTTTTTTTCCAAAATATCTCTACAGTCCAGTTGAAACTATTTTTGGTACTAAAAAAGAAAACCAATAGATGACCTGCTTTTTTCATTTATTTTATATATACATATATATATATATATATATATATTATATATATATATATATATATATTTATATATACATATATATATATATATATATATTTATATATACATATATATATATATATATATATTTTTTTTTTTTTTTTTTTTTTTTTTATTTGTTCCCCCCATGGCAACCCCATGGAGGGACCGTTTATTAATATTAGGACATGCTCCATACTTAAGTAAGCATATTACATGTCATCACATGTGATGTTAATAATTACAGATCAATTTGGTATCATAATTACAGACTACATTTTAGTAAAATTTAACAATGCAAGAAATTCAAAATTTATAGTTTGACTAAATTGATAATTTCTGAGAATAAAATTAAAATTAAACTTGTAATCCTAAATTATGTAATGAAAAATAAATAAATTTAATAAATATACAAATAAACAAAAATGAAAGGTTTTATGATATAAATGATGTAACTAAAAAAAAAAAAAATCAATTCATGAGTTTACATTATGATTAGCGACAGTACTTAATAAAAATGTATACACATATATTTATACTCATAACAGTTACAATTAAAAATGAAAAACCAGGTATCTGGTGAATTGCCCTTCTTATGTCCTAGAGCTGATCAAAATTTATGTCTTTTATAAATGATAACAAGTCAGTTTTAAATTTAGAAAAAATTAAATGTTCTGTCTCAGGCCAAGTCCCTCGTTTGAGTATTATGTTTTTTATATATATATATATAAATATATATAAATATAAATATATATATACCCTTTATACACGTAGTCATTCTGATCCACAAATTACTTCTTTTTTTTCCAAAATATCTCTACAGTCCAGTTGAAACTATTTTTGGTACTAAAAAAGAAAACCAATAGATGACCTGCTTTTTTGATTTATTTTATATATACATATATATATATATATATATATATATATATATATATATATATATATATATATATATATATATATACCCTTTATACACGTAGTCATTCTGATCCACAAATTACTTCTTTTTTTTCCAAAATATCTCTACAGTCCAGTTGAAACTATTTTTGGTACTAAAAAAGAAAACCAATAGATGACCTGCTTTTTTGATTTATTTTATAATTAATAATGATCTTCCAAATCAAAAAGTTACTTTTGTAAATTTTATTAAAGGTTTGGTCATAATTTTAAAGCAATGATTGGACAAATTGACTTTACGTCAAAAAAGGAGGTAAACAAAACTGGAATAAATATAAAAGGCCATTTCAGATAAATCATGTCATTAAAAAAAAATGTGCATAGGACATCTAAATATGAACATAGAGTTAGAGAAACATTATGTGTATCTTATAGATATATTTTTTTCACTTTATTTTACATCCTGATTTTCAGATCAACTCGATTTACTGCTAAGTTAGGATGCATATGCCCCGCGATCACTGAAAATGATACACTTACCATGGCTTTTTCATTCTGAAAGTCCTTGTAAGAATTTGGTTGAAATGATACATTTTATCTTATTTCACTATTTACTTAATTAGTGAAAATTTTCATTGACTGTTACTGCACTTTCCTTTAAAAGAATATTCAAAAATTCAAGCTGGCTGGTCATATAACCTACATCGTTTGTAGTTCAATTTGCTTAGATTTATTCAATTCTGGATTTCATCACAATTTAAGAATCAACAATAAGAATTATTTCATTGCAAAATAAAAACCCACTATAACTATGTCAAAACAAAATTCTTTATTTCAAACTAAAAACCTCATAAAACGGTACTTGAATCTCATTCCTGTTTATGGAACCAAGGGCTAATTAAATAATGATAATAATTGACTCGCCAATTGCTATAAAAGACAGTAGAATGAATGTATAGAAGGAAGAATCATATATTACTTAATATTTGTTTTTATCAAACAAGCATTTATGGATTGATAAAAACAAATGGAATGCCTAAGTAAATTTCCATGAATATGATTTTATATGTATGTATATATATATATATATATATATATATATATATATATATATATATATATATATATATATTTATGATTCTCAAGTTTCAGTAAGTTCTTAAACTTCTTTTTCGTTTCAAGATTATGTTGGTCTCTTATTCATGCCACATTGATCACAACTTTTATCTGAATATTGAAGATATTTGACAGATTAATGATTTAGTATCCATTATTCATCAATTTGGCATGAATATGAGATCAACATAGTCTCGAAACGTCACCAAAAGAAGTTTAAGAACTGACTGAAACTCAAGAATCATAAGTATATATAGTTTCAAGTAGCACAGATGTGCATTTCTTAAAACTGTTATCAGCTACTTGCTGATCCTTTATAACCACATAGATCAAGGAGGAGGCAGCACTCTTAGTAGAGTCAGCTCCAGGCTGTCATGACCGTTTAAATATTGATTCTTCTGTATAATTAGTTTATTTCATACTTTTGTTGTGTCATTCATAATACAGTTTCTTTTTAAAAAGTCGTAAGCATTTGATCAACATTTAACTATATATATATGACCAGAATATCAAAGTTAAGGTAGTAGCGACTAATTTAGGGTTGCGAAGCAGCCCAATTGGCCATTCAGTTTATTGTCCATGTTCTCCATTAAGAGAATGCTCTGATTTTATTTCTTATTGTCTTTCTTCTTTTTACGTTCAGCTTGGATATTTCTACAAATTATGGCCCTCTGAGCTCTACAACTAACAATTTGGTTAACTAGTTCCGTTGAAAGGCTCTGGCATATGCCTGTTAGAAATTACAGGATATAAAGCTGGCTTTTGTTGAGACATTCACTGTAAATCAAATCTTCCCACTGATGAATGTCCTGGAGAAACGTTATGATTAAGCTTCTGAGAAAAGATGTGTCCCATAAAAATTTATACATGAGCTTTAATTTTTATTATATAGCAGAAATTTGTGTTTCAAACATCATTGTAAAAAGCACTGTTTCATAACTTTTATAACTATATGGTTTGGCTTTATAAAATTAAAGAAAATTTAATTAAATTAAAGAAGATCTTCCAATCATTTATGTTCTTAAGAAACTTATAGTCAGAATGTTCTTTTAGATAGTATGGTCAAATTGGTTCCCTGAAGGTGTAAGGTATTCAAAGACACCTTTGCTATAGTGAAGTGTAATTGGCTAAACAGGTGATGATTTAAAATATTTTTAGCGCTTGTAACTTCTAACCAAGGTATTTCTCACAGAATTTATTTCTTTAAAAAATTTTTTGTTTTTTAAAAAATTTCTTTTTGTATATGTTTTCAGCAGTAACCTTTCTATAAGTAAAAAAAAAGTTTTCTTATTGAAATAAATCTATGATTTTCAATTAATTCATTTTTAATGTGTATTTATTGATTATTATTCAAAAACAAACTATAGAAGCATCACATATATTAGAAACCTATCAAATAAAATAGAACCAACCTTTAAAAATTATGATATCCATGAAATAAAAGTAGCACATAACACTAAAAATCCAATTAGAAAAATAATAGAAAGCCAAAAAGACAAAATACCTATATTAGACAATAAAAATGTTGTTTATGACATAGAATGCAATAATTGTAATAAAAGATATATAGGGCATACAAAAAATAGCTTAAATAGTCGGTTTTATCAACATAAAAATAATATTAAGCCTAATTCAAAAACAGGAACTGCTTTATCTGCACATTGCAAAGAAACACTACACACTTTTAATTTCGAAAACCCAAAAATCTTACATAAAGAAAAAAATATAATTAAAAGGAAATGCCTAGAAGCTTTGTGCATTAATGACAATATAGAAAATGTAGTCAACGATAGAAAAGAAGCAGGAGATATAAGTAAGTTATATTCATCCGTTATTCTAAAATTGAAAAAGAAATAATATATAGGTTTTTATCTGCTCAAAACATAACTGTTACAATAACCTTCTCAATAATTGCCTTCTAAACTTCACCTGAACCAGCCATAGTGATTTAAATTATTGAAACAATTGAAAAATAACATAATGTCAGAATAATTATCAATATGCTTGTTTGTTTTTATTTATTTTTTATTTATTTATTCAATTATTTGAATTGAGATTGTTTAGATATAATATTAATATTAATTTATTTAAATAATTTCGAAAATAATATGAAAGATCATAATAGACTAAGATCAAAGGTTGACTTATTATTAAATTGACTATAGAGGATATGGTTCCCTCTGAATTGGAAAAAAAATTTTAAATGGAATTAAACAACTTATGTGAGGTATCTATGCTTTATTTGGTTATTTGTTGGACAATAGAAATATTTTATATACAGTTTTATTTATTGAATTATTTATATTGTTATAATTATGGAATTTATGCATGTTTTACAGATGAATGACTTATGGTTAAATTGTTAACCATATAATAAGTATAAAAAAAAATGAAACAATTAAAATAGAAGATTGAGAATGGCCTTGGCCGAAACGTTTCTCGTAAATAAAGAATAAAAAAATTTTTTTACTGGAAATAGGTTTTTTGTTCTCCTAATTAAAGAATATATTATATGATTGAGTCCAGTTAAAATTTATATAAAAAAATGAAGAATACAGGTGAAACCCATGCACCAAAATCATCTAGTAGAAGAAAACTAGAAGAAATTATGAAAATATATAAAGAAGAATTGTTTCATTGTGTGGATCATAACAATGTAAGTCCAACAGATACTATGTTAAGCATGGATACACTCAATATTATTTTCAACTTAAATAGTAAACGCAGAATGCAAATTGTTGTACTTAAAAATATGTATGGACAACCAAATCATACCTAACCATTTACTTTCTCATATTATCAATCTGGAAAATTGTTTTAATAAAAATTATTTGAATAACACCAAACAAAATAATTTCTTTAATATTCTAGGTAATAAAGTTCTGAACCTAGATAAAAAACAAGCATATTGGCTAATCAGAACAAATAAGAAAAAATTACAGGCTCATTTAGATAAAATTAATAGTATAGATAATAATTCATATACACAAATCTATAATATATGCAAAAAATGGAATAACTTATTAAAAGATAACAAATTAATAAATATAAAATTGAAGGTAAATAAACCGAATAAATCAACATTCAGAAACCCATATGATAACAATGTAATAGCAAATAAGCATTGTACAACAATCTTTTCTAATAACTTGAGAAATAATGATAAATCTATCAAAAGATATTTCAATGTTTTTTACTATTATGATAATTTACATAAATACAATAGAGTCATTAACTTAACAACCAAAATAATACCCAACAACATTATAAATTTATTAAGTCTAGGAGATAATTTCAATTATGAACCATATAATAAAAAAATCAATATTTTTCAAATGTTAGCTGATATTGAATCTATAATCATTAATTTAGATACCCCTGAAACACATAAAAATGGACTTAGGAATACTATTAATAAAAACATCCTAAATTATTTGAACAGAGAAAAAAATAGACCTAATGACACAATAAATAAATTTAATAAAATTATAAACAATGATCTTAGAAATACAAAATTTTTTTTTAAAAATAACAAGGATATATGCATTATCAAATCTGATAAGACTAAACAATTGGTTATAATGACAAAAAATGATTATCAACAAAAGATTTTAGACATAATCAATGATAAACAGACTTACAAAAGCATTAGAAATAACCCCATGATAGAACTGAACAATAAAGTTAACAAATATATAAAAAAATTAATAAAATATAAGTTTATTGATAAAAATTACAGAAATAAACTTTCTAATAACTTTTTTAATAACCCTAGAATTCATGGTCTAATTAAGATGCATAAGAAGAATTATCCCCTTAGACCTATAGTTGATGGGACTAATAACCCAACAGATAATCTAGCCAAATTTCTGAATGGTGCATTAGATAATTTAAATAAGGAGAATGAGTTTGATATCAAAAATGCAATTGAATTGAAAGATAAATTAAAGCAAATTAAGTTACAACCCGCCCAAATAATTGCAAGTTTAGACATTGTGTCCATGTTCCCTAATATTCCATTAAAATTAGCAAATAAATTAATTAATGACAATTGGGAAAAAATAGAACCTTATACTTGTATTAAAAGCAAAACAATATTTATTGAAGGAATTAAGTTATGCACTGAAAACGGATACTTCACCTTTCAAAACAAATTTTATAAACAAATAACGGGTTTACCGATGGGAGGCAGACTTTCAGTGAACATTTCAGGAATAGTAATTAATCACATTATTAAAGAAAGTTTACTAAAAATGAACAACCCTCCAATTTTTATAGTAAAGTATATAGATGATCTGTTGGTTATCACTAATAATAATATTTTAGTAGAATTCAATAAAATCCTAAATGAGCAAAATAAAAATATTGTTTTTACACTTGAAACGGAAACTGAAAACTCGATTAATTTTTTGGATATTACAATCATTAGAGAACCAACAAACAACTATCTTACTACTAAATGGTTCAAAAAAGATATAACGTCTAATAGATTGTTAAACTATTACTCAAACCACCCTATTGCCCAAATTAAGAATGTAGCTACTAACCTGATTGGAAGATCTATTAAATTAACAGATGCCAAATTCTTAAAAGAAACTAAAAATAAAATATTCAAAATTCTATTAAGCAATGCATTTCCAATTAGTCTTATAAACAAATTATGGTACACACAATATAAAATAATAAATAATAATGATAATAATAGCATATCAAAAAATGTAAACATTAACTTCAACACCAATAAAAATATTAAAGATTCAAAAAAACTTATCCATAGTAATTATAATAAAAAAACTAAACCGAATCAATCAAAAATTACAAATTATTTTAAAACAGAAGATAATAACACAAATACACAAACTAAAAATAGCATTGCCAAAATAAGTACTGAATCACTTAATGTAGAATTTAAACAAGATAAAACAAAAACAAACTATAGAAGCATCACATATATTAGAAACCTATCAAATAAAATAGAACCAACCTTTAAAAATTATGATATCCATGAAATAAAAGTAGCACATAACACTAAAAATCCAATTAGAAAAATAATAGAAAGCCAAAAAGACAAAATACCTATATTAGACAATAAAAATGTTGTTTATGACATAGAATGCAATAATTGTAATAAAAGATATATAGGGCATACAAAAAATAGCTTAAATAGTCGGTTTTATCAACATAAAAATAATATTAAGCCTAATTCAAAAACAGGAACTGCTTTATCTGCACATTGCAAAGAAACACTACACACTTTTAATTTCGAAAACCCAAAAATCTTACATAAAGAAAAAAATATAATTAAAAGGAAATGCCTAGAAGCTTTGTGCATTAATGACAATATAGAAAATGTAGTCAACGATAGAAAAGAAGCAGGAGATATAAGTAAGTTATATTCATCCGTTATTCTAAAATTGAAAAAGAAATAATATATAGGTTTTTATCTGCTCAAAACATAACTGTTACAATAACCTTCTCAATAATTGCCTTCTAAACTTCACCTGAACCAGCCATAGTGATTTAAATTATTGAAACAATTGAAAAATAACATAATGTCAGAATAATTATCAATATGCTTGTTTGTTTTTATTTATTTTTTATTTATTTATTCAATTATTTGAATTGAGATTGTTTAGATATAATATTAATATTAATTTATTTAAATAATTTCGAAAATAATATGAAAGATCATAATAGACTAAGATCAAAGGTTGACTTATTATTAAATTGACTATAGAGGATATGGTTCCCTCTGAATTGGAAAAAAAATTTTAAATGGAATTAAACAACTTATGTGAGGTATCTATGCTTTATTTGGTTATTTGTTGGACAATAGAAATATTTTATATACAGTTTTATTTATTGAATTATTTATATTGTTATAATTATGGAATTTATGCATGTTTTACAGATGAATGACTTATGGTTAAATTGTTAACCATATAATAAGTATAAAAAAAATGAAACAATTAAAATAGAAGATTGAGAATGGCCTTGGCCGAAACGTTTCTCGTAAATAAAGAATAAAAAAATTTTTTTACTGGAAATAGGTTTTTTGTTCTCCTAATTAAAGAATATATTATAAAATTTATTTTAAGTACATGCACATTTTGAATAGTAAAATCATTCATACATATGTTAACCTATCTTTACTAGATATCCATAATAAAACTTGATATAACCCATGAAATACGATTTTTATGGAATTAAAAAAACTAAAGCTGTAAAGGGAATCACTACATTCTTTACAACAAATGAACATGAATAATAAAATGACATTATTTTATATGTTATTAAATAACAATAAATTTATGACAGTGTTGAGTGTTGTATTTATATATATATATATATATATATATATATATATATATATATATATATATATATATATATATATATATATATGAGATGATTCTAATGATATATTTTTTTTTTTATCAGAATGTTCTAATAGATGGTACTGTACGGTTTTCTGTTTTATAGTATATCAAGATAATCCCATTTTCAGACATTTAGATTGCAGAAAATATAGCTTGCTTTGTTTGAGTGACAATCAGTCAATGGATTAGATGTTTAGATCCACTGAAATTTTCGAGATGTATGATAGGGAAAAGTCATAGAACCTACTCACCCACTTCTTTTTTGTTCATTTCAGAACTGCATATGCTAGAATTAAGAGAATAAATTTTCATAAAGCATTGAAAGAAATGATCATCTGAGATAAATTGATTTGTCTTGTTATGTTAACATTAAGGAACCTAAGGTGCCAGGTATATGACAATTTCACAATTTTGTCAATTCTGAAGCATACATTTGGTTCAGACAAAGGTTGATAATAAGATATCTCATCATCGTAAAGGAAGACTGTCTTTGTGTCTTCCAATTTAAAGGATAGTAAAATGATTTCATGCAGTACAGTACTTAACGTTGCCCTACAGTTAATGACGTAGGCACCATGAGGTTGAGATAAAATTCAATTTAGCACATAGAAAAATATTTAATGGCACTGATTTTTAATCATCTACCACCTGGGATTTCAACTAAAACAAAAATTCATTCTAGCACATTACAATCTTACACCTTGATATATTCATTAGTGTGCTTTAGCACATCAACAACTTTTCATCCCTCAAAGCAGCAAATGTTGGATATTTCCTAGTGATAAAACATTACAACCTATAATAAACATGCTACATGTTAATATCATTTAATTACATCAGGATAACTGTAGGTTTAGATCCTAATCTGGTGATAATCCAGAAACTTCACTCTGTTGTTTATTCAATGTACAAAAGTTCAATATCAATAACACTGGATTTATCATTGAAATCCAAAGACACCTTTTCTACAGTAACTGGCTACAGTTACTGGATTAACAAGGGGTGATACCAAATATTTTTTGTGTTTGTGGGTCTAAATTATAAGGCATTTTTCAAAAACTTCATTAAAAAGCAAATTTGTTTTTTTAAAAATTTAATTTCAAGAAAAGTAGCTTGTCCATTAGTAAAATAAAAAATAGTCCTCTTATTGAAATAAATTTAGGATTTTAACATAATACATTTTTAATATGAAATTATTTATTATATTCTTAAAGCACACACACATGTATATAGTTTAATCATTTATACATTTGTTATACTATCCTAACAATAATTCAAAACAAATCTAGAGATAACACATAAAAATTTATTTTTATGACAATAAATAAAACACAACTGATTACTATAAAATGGAATAACCACATTCTTTAATACAGATAAATGTAAGTAATAAAATAGGATTCTTATATGAATATTTAAATGACAATAAATATATGAAAAGGTTGAGCAGGTTTATTGTAAAGACATGCCATGCTTAATGCAGGAACATTAATTCAGGATAAAAAAAGATGTTTGCCCCAGCTACTACTAATTGTTCAACCATCTCATTTTTTTTTTCACGTAATGCCAGATAAAGAGGTGTATGGTTGTCCATATCTCTGGCATCGATCATGTTGAAAGGTATTTTGCTGAGTAACATCCCGATCGCTTTAGCATGTTCTGAAAATGCACAAACATGCAACACATTTTGCTGTAAAGAATTTACTATACTAAAGTCTGCAAAGGGAAGCATGTATTTGACCTGTAATGTGAGGTCTTGTCGAATGAGCTTCATCAGAAGTGTTTCTGAGTTATCCATTCTAAAATTACAGAGCAGTTCAGGCTTCAGCAATTTGGCTGCTTCAAAATGGCGATGAAGTAGCGCAGCTTCAAGTGGAGTATTTTGCTCTTGGTCCAAGTAGTATAAAGACGCTCCAAACTCAAGTAAGCAATGAATTATTAAATTCTTACCAGTACTTGCGGCTACATGGAGGGCAGTTTTTCCTTCTGAGTCTTTTTTATCAACATCAATGTTAAATTGCAACAACCAATGAACCATATCCGTGTCATCATTAAGAACTGCATAATGCAAGACATCATAAGCTTCGGAAAGTACTTTTACACTGAATACAACAGGGATTTCTGCGGTTATCTCCCATTCTTTAAAATTGTTGTATATCAAAACCAAAGGTAATTTAAAACGATTCAGAACATTCTGTGCTTCTTCTTCATTGAAGAGAATGAATATTTCACAAAGTGCTTTTCCAATTGTGTTCGGAAATCCATTACCTGTTTCATACAGATACACAAGACTGGCAATCATATAGGAAGACATTATTTCTCCATTTTCCCCATCAGTCTGTTTATATGCCTCCGCCCAAATTAACGCTTTCCTGATCTCTCTATAAGTTGCTCTTTTATAGGATGAACATAGCCGTTTCTTAGATGCTTCAGTCATTATGTCTTTTAATCCTGTAAAAATAAATTTAAATTTTACCAATACAATATGCAGTTCCCACAAAAGTAAAGTTATTTGAATTTGAATAAATGATGCATTTGGTTCTCAAAAACTTTTAATCTGTCAGATTTTTTCATATTCATTATTATAAAATACTCATTTTGAAGCTGCAAATTTATATTTAGTGCTCCATTTAATTATTCACGCTATATAACAAAATTATTGTTACCTATGTACTCACTAGACACTGATGTAATGAATGTTTATGAATCAGAAGTGAAATAAAAATATTACAGTCAGCAGTTGCACCACTTTGATTCTATATTTCAAGAGGAATAAACCCAATTTAGAAAGCAAGGTCTTCCGATTCTAGACGTACTATAAATAATAAGTAATCTTGATTAATGAGATCTGTAACTTTACATTTGCCCATTAAATAAATGTGTCATTGGCTAGCCTAAAACAGGTTTCAAATATTATTAGTATATAAAAATATATAGTTTGATATCTTGTAAAAATAAAAAGATCTAATTGGAAAAAAAAATTAGACTTTGAATCTGTTGAACATTTTTAACCCACAGAATTACACCACCAAAAAAGAACTCAGCCAAGTTTTCTATTGTATACTTCAACTATAAATTATTTTAAGAATCAACTGAAACACAAACAAACGTTCATGACTCAGCATATTCATTTGTTGTTACAAACCACAGAGCACTTTATAAACAATGTGCATTATAAAGGAAGGTTTTATAAGAGATAAGAAAATAAAACAAAACATATGGCCAAATGACGTTTGATGATACTAATTTTCCTATTCTCAAATTTTAATATTCGGCTGTTAGTGAGAAGTCACTTACTTATTTTGTCCAAATTATTAGTGAAATTAGAATTTTAAATAAATTACATGAAAGGACTAACCACAAGTATGTAAATACATTTCTCAGCCTGATGAAATTCTAGTTTATCATAATTTCTAATTAATTTGGTTACATGTGGAAGAAAATGGTCCAGGTGGAGGTCAATAAATATCTCTTAGATAGGGAGAAATGTTTATTAAATAGCCAATGTATCAACCCACTTTGCACGTCTTCTTCAGGGCTAAATATGCAATATACAGACAATTGAAAATTGCTAAATTGTTAAAAATTACTAAATATGGTAAATATCAAAAACATAAGTATCAAGGTATCTGAGTGGTGGAAAATAAAATAAAAATAGGGCGGGGACCAATATATACAGAGCAAGGTTAATCAATTAATCAGGTTAATCAAGCAAGGTTAATTAAGGTTGTTGAATGTTAATGACAAAGAAGGTAAGTGACAAGGAAGGTAATAATAAAAGATAGTAAATAATAAACTAAGTAATAAGTCAAGTAATAAAAATTGGGGCGTATAGGAATAAAAATGAAAATGATAATAAGAAATAATGAGGATTTAACAATTTAGTAATTTTCAATTGTCTATATTTAGCCCTGAAGAAGACCTACAAAGTGGGTCAAAACCTTGGCTATGTAATAGACATTTTTCCCTATCTAGGAGAAATTTATTGACGTCCACCCTGACCATTTTCTGCCACATATATAATCAAAGTCAAATATTATCATTTAAGATAAATTGGTTACAATTTCGCTTACATAATTAATCGATAAGACAATCAAGATCAGTAGCAGTGAGATTTTGTGTAGTTTGTATAGACTAAAAGCATCAAAAAAAGTAATATTCATTGAATGATTTATGAAAAGGTTTAGATATAATATCTAAAAGCAAACAGAATAATTTTGTCTGGTTATGTTTTTTATTAAATAATTTTAATCTCAATGTTTTTAGTTTTTTTAATAAAATGTTTTGTTTTAAAATTTATCGGGAAGACTTTAATTTTAAAACTTTGACATTGCTGAAAAAGTATGGTGATTTACAATGTTAAAAAGTTTTTATTTAAATACTCTTTCAGGTTTCCACGGCCATTATTTATACACAAAACTTCAGTGGTTTCTGGTTTAGACCATGTTGTTGAATTTTTCTTCGCCAATGTTTCGCCAGACATACGAATTAGTTTAGTTTTTATTTAGTTTTTTTAATTGTTAAATTATAAAATGTAAAAACTTTGAAGCTAAACAAACAGTTCACTATGTTTTTTAGTCTTTAATCGTTTATCAGTGAAGTCTTAAGACACCTTTATTGTTTGCATTTTAGTTGCAATGACAAAATATTATATTTATGAAGATGTTTTAATGAACTGGCATTCTGACCTTCCGTTTCCCTTCTTCTTTTATTTTTTTTATGACTAAATGATTCAATGTTAAATGATAAAGAGCCTTCTGTCAATTTAGAATTTGAATCAGCATGACTCTTTGTAGACCTGATTTCACAATTTGAATTATCTTGATCTACGGATATGCCTGGATCAATGGTGTTACTCATAGTACCTGAATATATATATATATATATATATATATATATATATATATATATATATATATATATATTTACATATTTATATTATGTGCATATATATACATAATATACACATAAATTACAATAAGATAAAATAATATAATCAATTATAAATATTTAGATGTATTCAATGGTTGGTAGAATTAACTCTGACAAAGATGGTCAGAGTGTATGTTGAGGGAGAACTAGTATTAGCCCAAAACCGTTTTATTGAATGTCATTTAGTGAATAAAGATATATTATATTTATTGAAAAGGGAAAGGTAAAATTATAATTATATTTATGTTTTTCTTGAAAACTTAACAACACTGACCATATTTTTATAAAAATATTTGAAGTATAGAAGTAATGTATAATAAGATTAAATTTTCACATAAGTATTTGGAAACAATATATTTGAGAGAGTGCAAAGCTTTAGCAGGATAGTGGCAGCGTATTTCAGCCTGCGCAAACTCTCTTAGTATACTGCTCAGTCGCACAACAAAGCTGAGAATGTACAAGAAACTAGACTGACCCATTATGATATATGCATCAGAAACCTATGTATTAAATAAAGCTTCAGCTGAGCGTATTTACAGGTTGAAAAGAAGAACCTAGGTGAAAAGAATTTTGACCTAATGACCTAAGAGTCTCACAAGTTGTAAGGTTAAAATTGATCAGATGGCTGGGACACATAATCAGAATGGGTGAAGACATGACAGTCAGGAAACTATACTACAGAAAATCCTATGGAGTAAGATTTTCTGTAGTCTTTAAGATTTTTCCTTTCAAAAAAACATTTTATAAATTTTTTTTTCCACTTTATAAAAGCTCAGTCAATTAATCAAAGTTAATTTTATCAGTGTAAATATATAACAGTACTTACTAATTGATGACAAGTTTAAATTAAAATTTTACGGAGATAATTATGTGCTAGTAGAAATGAAGTTGTTTGAATTTGAATGAATGCCCCAGTTGATCTTTTACAACTTTTAGTCTAGTAAATTTTCAGTACTTCATTTAACCATCCATAGTTTTTTTGTTCAAATCAGTTATGAAGTTGTTATTAATAAAAAATTTCAAAATTACTTGGATTGACTAATCACATTTAAAATAAGATATTTCTAAGTCTGATGAAATGCTGGTTTATCATATTTACAAATTAATTTGGTTGGACACTGTTTTTAAAACTTTTATTTGCATAGAAAGAAAAAAAGTATTAGATTTACTAATGAATACACAGAAAAAAATAAATATACTCGGGTACAAGTAGTAATGCTAATACACGTTTTTACTTAAAATGATCTTTTCAATTATATCTATTATACTATTCTATCTGGAGATGCATATTAGGAAACAGGCAATTTCTTATTTTAAAAATATAGCTTTGAAAACATAATTGTTGTTATATTTATAAAAAAAAAAATCAATTGTGGACAATTAATAAACTTCCATTTAACATAACCTAGAAGTCACAGTTGAATAAGGACGCTAATATTTGATTAGTTAATATTTGAAAATCACAAGTCGTTTTAAATAACTGAGTGTACCTGAATCTTTTCTTTTTCTAATACAGCTGAATGGATCTACGGATAAAATAAACACCTGCTATCTAAGAAGTAGCTAAAAGACGCTGAAGAACAGTGGCTATCTCCTATTGGACGCTTATCTCTAAATGGAAAGGAGGAGGGGTAAAAATGCCCATAGCATCAAATAGAGTCCAAATAGTACCTATTCAATCCAAAAACCGAAGTTTCTATTATGATATTTTACCTTACAAAATAGTAAAATATTGGCAATATAACAATTAACTCTTGAATCTGTTGATGATTACACAAAAAAAGAACTATTTATACAAAAAAAGGACTTGTGTTAAGTCCCACTAACGAAGAAAAAACTTATAATATCCATGCGTGATAATTTATTTTTTACATTGTTCATATCAGTGGGATCGTAATTAAAAAACAAGTCGAAATTGTATAGATTGGCTAACAAAACCAAATTAAAGATATCCCTCAGTCAGGTTTTAGTTTAGTTTATGTTTTCAAATTAATTTAGCCGAAGTTACACAATTATATAATATACACAATTATATAAAGCAACATCAACAATCATTGTTTAATCTATTGGCAGGTGAAAATTTTTTTTATAACGTTTTTAACCTTATGAACATTAATAATTCCAATAAAATAGAGCCAAAAACTCAAAAAGAAACACTATTATTTATTATAATGCAATTGGGAAAAACCACAATGCAAAGCCTTATGTTTCAAATCCAGTAATACACCCACTTACCAGTCGACGTTTCGCCTATTCAGGCATTATCAAGACACAGAAACAAAAAAGGGTTATGTATTGCACCTTTTTCTTCGAGATGTGACTCACACAACCCTTTTTTTGTTTTTGTGTCTTGATAATTCCTGAATAGGCGAAACGTCGACTGGTAAGTGGGTGTATTACTAGATTTGAAACATAAGGCTTTGCATTGTGGTTTTTCCAATTGCATTATAATAATTAATCATACCATTTCACTAGTCACATAAAAATAATTTAATCTTGTTTGAGTGACTATCTTTTCATTTCAATTTGAAATGATTCAATTTAAAATTAACCTAAATGAGAGATAAATCGTATGGCCTAAAAATTCCATTTTAAAGACCACACCCAAGCCAAAATATCCCTCCGCTCGATGACGTCTTCCATATTAGTGAGAGCTGATAACTAAGCAAAGTTTATGTTATTTATTATCTCGCCGAAAATTATTAAATTTGTATTGCCCTTTTTTATTAAAACACTGAAGTCATGCCGTTTTGATAGCTTTATAGTTTCGAACTATTTGACCATATCTTTGCTGTGATATCTTTCAAATTAAGAAGTGTATCGAACTAACCAATAACATTTTCCGATAATTATTAACATTTCTGAGTCGTTTTTGTTTTTTAATAAAATATTGAATTCTGACCATTTTAAGGGGTTTATAATGTCGAACGCTTCTGAATACTTAATTTCCAAAAATTAAAGACCAAGTATAGTATTCTATATTTTTTTAATTAAACATTAAAGTATAATAATAATAATCAGGATCGTCAGAAAATGTCGGAACGTTTAAAGAAGAGAAATAAAAAATAGTAACTGCAGATGGTTGGACTTGTCACCCATCTCTGAACCCGCAAATGCGTGAAATCAAAAACAATAATAATACCTTAATTATACCTATACCTGCTAGAAATTAGAGAACACAAGGCTGCCTGTTGCTGAGTCATAATATTTATAATTATATTATTATAATATTTATAATTATATTATTATAATATTTATAATTATATTATTATAATATTTATTATCATATTATTATAATATTTATTATTATATTATTATAATATTTATTATTATATTATTATAATATTTATTATTATATTATTTATAATATGAGACATGGGCTTTATGAAAATATGTATTTTAAAAAAAAATTATAGGTGATCTTTATCTTACATCATACCATTCTTGTCTTGACAAGTATTTTATTTCTCTTTTGAGCTTTTTTCTTTTTATGTTAATGGATATTGTATCTATAAATATAATTCTATTTTTTCATAAATACCACCTACACGTATTTGGATGTCATTTTCATTGGATTCCGAAATGCACATGACAGCATTAAAAGGAGAAATTAGCATAAAATGTTGCAATGATTATCCTTTGATACATTTATTTGTCTTGTCATGCTAACAAAGAGGGCCCTTAGATGCCATGTATAAGATAATTTCACAAGCATTTCTTTGCCTCACATATGCATCACATGTACGCTCAATTGAAACAAAATTTCATTTTTACATAAATATTGAAAAATAAAAAGAGACCATAAATTAAAAAGAGATGTTACTTATAACATTTATGTAAGGTCTCTTTTTATTTTTCAATATTTATATATTTTGTGGAATAGCCATAAATCCACTGGTGTCTTGATAATGTTGTTTTTCTTTTATTGCAATCTTACTATCATATTTTCATATAGTGTTTTGTCTTATGTTTTGGTATTGTTTACAATTATTTATTTTTTCCTGTTGTGCTTTTTGTAGTTTGGTGGGTGTATGTTGAATTTATATATTTTCCAGTATTTATCAGCTGTTTTTATCTAACCTTCCCCAGCCCGGGTCGAGTTACCTTCCTTATGATTCATTAGTTCCATTTGAGCCTTGGAGGTGGTGGGATGGTTCTTGGGTGCATTGTTCATGTTTTGTTTTGTTTTTGTTCTTTTGTTGTTTTGTTTTTTTCTCTATCTACCCTGAGGATGCCTGAATGGGCGAAATATTGGACAGATAATTTCTATTTCTGTTTTAGTTTGGAGACTAAGAGTTTTTCGTTGGAATTTTTCCACAGTCTTAATATTCATTTTTACATCTTACAACCTTGCTTTATTAAGTGTTTAACTATTGAGAACTTTTGCACATTAACAACTCTTCTTCCTAATCTGGTCTTAATAAAGAAACCACATTGTTTCAAAAATGTATTAATACCAACAAGGGGTAATCCCAAATATTTGTTTATGTTTGTCAAGTTTATAACTAAAATATTTGTCCCAAAATTTGATTTAAAAAAGGAATATATTTTGCTTAAATATGCATTTTTAATTAAATTTTCTGAGAAGTAATTTTCCATAAGTAAAGAAAATAATAGTCCTCATGTGGAAATAAATATAAATATATAAATTTGATCTTTTCATATGAATTTACTACATATTATCCTTAAAATGTATTTGAAATGCATACATACATAAATAAAGTAAAATTATTTATACATTTTTTATACCATCTTTACAAGGTATTCAAAATAAAACTAAATGTAACTAAAAAAAAAATGTTTGAGACATTAAAATAACTGTCTGTAAAATATAATCACTTTATCCTTTTTAACTGATGAATTTGAGTAAAAAAATAACATTATTATATAAAATAACAAATGTGGCCCAGACTTGATGACACATACCATTGACAAGACAACTAGCATTCCACTTACTTTAGTCTCTAAGTTGTCATTGTTTCACTGGTTATGGATTAGTAGTAGAGAGGACCTATTCGCCAAGACTTCTGAGCTGTGTCCCACAAAAACAAGCAGTTGCAGAGCATTTGGGGAGAAAGCCTTCTTCAGCACTATAGCAAATTCTGATGCAAATGAATGACTCATACGGGCTAACAAATGAAATTGTAAGGTTTCTTATGGAATCAGCAGTCAAGACTGTGATAGCCAATGAGAAGGGTCCCAGATGCCAAATGATACCAGAGCAGTATGCCATCACAGTAGTGTGTTCCTGAAGAACTTCTCATGAAAGCAAGGATCCATCAAAACCATCAGACAATGTTGTGGTTTCTGGAGAAAAGGAATTGAAGTAAGCTAAGCAGGTTGATGTCTAGAGCCACCCTCAGGGTTCTTTGGAGAAGTTTATCATGAAATTTTTGTAATAAAAGCTTTTGCCAAACCTTTTTCTCCAGAAAATTTTATATAATAAAAGTCATCCTTTGCAGTTTTTACTAAGAATTTAATAAATTTTAATACAAAGGTATTAAAATAAATTTTAATACAATTCTCACTATTAAAGTGTGAAATATTATCTTTTGAATATTTTGTTTGGCAGGTTTTGTTGAAGTCTCTGTACACATTCAAGTGATCACTAAGAAAAGAGTTAGAACAATATATTTTAAAACCCCTATTAAGAACTTCTATAAAGGAAAGGGTTGGCAGGAACTTAAATTAAGCGAACTTCAATTGGATTGTAACAATTCAGGGTTACTCTTAGCCCCAGCTGCCAATAATTGTTCAATCATCCTGGTTTTTTTTTTCCAGATTGCCAGATCGAGGGGTGTTCTTTTGTACAAATCTTGAGCATTGATGATTTCTGGAGGTGTTGAATTTAGTAATATTCCCATCATTGTAGCATCTCCAAATTCAGCACAGATATGTAAGACATTTTGAGCACTTGTACTATCCAGCATAGTAAAATTGGCGTAACGAAGCATGTATTTGACCTGTGGTACAAGGTTTAGTTGAATAAGCTTCATGAAAAGTGTATATGCATTTTGTCTCCTTAAATTACAGAATAGTTCAGGCTTCAAGAATTGAACAACTTCGAATTGGCCATTAAGTAGTGCAGATTCAAGTGGGGTATTATGGTTTTTGTCCAATAAGAATAAAGATGCTCCAAAATTGATTAAACAACGAATCATTAGCTTCTTACCAGTACTAGCGGCTAGGTGGAGGGCCGTTTTTTCTTCTGAGTCTTTTTTATCAACATCAATGTTCAATTGCAACAACCAATGAACCATATCCGGGTCATCATTAAGAACTGCATAATGCAAGACATCATAAGCTTCAGAAAATAATTTTACACTGAATAGAACAGGAATGTGACTAGTTCTCCTCCAATTTTTTAAAACATTGTAAATAGAATCAAAATGGAATCTAAAACGATGTAGAACATTTCTTGCTCCATCTTCATTGAAGACACCAACTACTTCACAAAGTGCTTTTCCAAGTGTGTTTCGAAATCCATTAGCAGTTTGGTGTAGGTAGACAATGCTGGCAATCATGTATCTAGACTTCCTGCTATTGTTGGAGGGATCCAACTCATAATTTTGAGCCCAAGCTAAAGCAACCTTGATCGCCTCATCAACTTTTTGATTATTGTGAAAACATAGGAAGTTCACACTTTCTTCACTCATTGTGATGTTTAATCCTGCAACAATAAGTTTAAATTGAAATTTTACTGAGATAATTGTGTGTTAATAAAAATAAAGTTATTGAAATTTGAATGAATGAACCATTTGATTTTTTTATAATCTTACTTTTTCATATTTTCTTTGATCTCTTAGGATATGTTTTTCTAGAAGCTTTTCAAAACTCCATTTAACCATCCACACTTTTTTTTTTATATATTAGTTGTGAAGTTGTAATTAACAATTTTTTTTTCAAAATTACATGTATAGACTAATCACATCTAGAAAAAGTCATATCTCATTTTGAAGAAATGCTGGTTTAATATATTTTTGGTTACGGTTTCACTTCCTTAATTATTAAATAAAACAAAGAAGATCAATGTAACTGATTTTTTTTAGCAGTATATAAAATATGTACTGTACCAAAAGCATTATAGTCTTAAGATGGAGAATATTCAAAAAGAGTGTTACTGATGTTTCGATGATAATAATTCATTTTAAATAATGGGATAATTTTTATGCATTTTATTACATTATATTTAATACTTCTATATACATAGAAAAAAAGTAAATACTAAATCACAGAAATAAATAAACACATCCTTGTACATGTATAACATTAAATAGTTGGGGGCATGTGCTACCTAATTTGTTAGTGTATTGAATTTTGTAAAATATGACACACTTCAATTATGTATAGATTTCTTGTTGAGGAGATATAAATAAATAATTACATTTAATATTTATATGTTAATGGTTATCTACAATAACCATTTAAACATTTTTCAGGTAGATGCATGACTAGGAAGTACCATGGTTGCAATCGCAAATGGCTTCGAACCGAGGGAGTTCGCGAATAGGGTAATGGGATCCTTTTTTTAAAAGTTCTTCCCAATCAATTGTCTGCTAATGGGTTAACAATATAAGCTATGTAGGCACTCCCTAATTCCCTAATTCTCGTGCCTCCTTATGGTATCGATGCGTGATTAAAAAAAAAAGATATTTAATTTTGGTTAATGACTATTTTAGACTATATACAAATTTTGCTAAACTGTAATTTCATATCATTTGATAATTTTATGTTCCTCTAAATGGATTTTACAAGGATGATAATAAATTTTAAAAGTATGTGTTATTTTCTATTTAGGGATTGGATAAATCATGCTAGTTTCCAAATAAATAATACTCTTTAATGACACTATGGTATACATACCATGTTTATTCAGTTATAAGTTGGCTATGTTTTTGTAAATTCTATTTCTGTAACTCTTCTCTGTTATCTTTAAAATCAAATATTTTTATAAAATTCATTTGAGCTCACTTTTAGTTTTTCTAAAAATTTATTCTATTGTGATATTATATGTAATATGACATCCTTGTTTATGGACTGGTTTTGACGATGGAGAAATGTATTGTATGTGTTGGAAATTACTTTGACAAAATTAAATAAATAAAATATTAAATAAATAGTCTTCCATAAATTAAGAGATTGCCATCCATTTTGGGAGGTAAAACTCATCTTCCATTAGAAATTATATTAAATCTATCAGGAGATGTGGTCATCTTATTCACTACTGAAATAGTATAGGCAAACTTGTTTTCTTTGCATTTTAGTTGCAATGACAAAATATTTTTTTTATGAAGATGTTTTAATGAACTGGCTTTCTGACCTTTTCTGGTTTTAAACTCCATTTCCCTTCTTCTTTTATTTTTTTTATCAGCAGATGATCCAATATTAAATGATGAAGAGTCTTCTGTCAATTTAGAATTTGAATCACCATGACTCTTATTAGACCTAATTTCATAATTTGAATTTATACATAATTTATAATAAGATAAAATAAAATAACCAATTATAAATTTTTTAATTCATTCAATGGTTGGTAGAATTAATTCTGACAAGAGGAAGATAAAAACGCATTCGGATAGAGCCAAGATAAGGCATAATAAACCTTTTATAAAGGATCCTAACAACAAACTTTCTGAGAAAATCAAGAAAGAAGCCGCACACGTGTCGAGAACCGACTACAAAAGCATGGTCGAAGCCATTACTGGGCACTGTAAACTCAGGAAACATATGGGCATTGAACAAGATCCTCGGTGCAGATGGTGCACAGAGGAGGACGAAACCCCCTGGCACGTTCTCTTTGATTGTAATGCACTATGTCGAAAGAGTACATTTGACCTTGGACCTGGAGGACACAAGGAACTTCAAGAACTGAGATTTAAAGATTATCTAAAATATCTCAGAAGCTTAGACCTATGTTAGGGAGATGCCAGGTACTCGTTAAAACTCCCTATCCTAATTAACCTGGATAGGAAAAATTTAGAGCTCCCACTGTAGCATCGTCCGATTAGCCATAGCAGCATAAAGTGATGTTAAATGAACAAACAAATCCTATGTTTGGGATGTTTAGGACTCGAGCACAATGGGCCTCTTTAGGCCGAAGTACTTGAAGTAGTTGAAGAGTCACTAACTCTAAATAATAATAATATAATAACTCTGACTAAATAACTAAATAATAACTCTGACAAAGATGGTCAGAGTGTAAGTTGAGGAAGAACTAGTATTAAACCAAAAATGTTTTATGGAATGTCATTTAGTAAATAACGATGTATTATTTTTATGTATTTCTTGAAAACTTAACCACACTGACCATATTTTTATAAAAATATTTTATGTATAGGAGTAATGTATAATAAGATTATGTATGAGATGAAAATAGTTGACTGGATGATCTAATGTAAAGGAGATAGTTGGGGGGTGCAGTCAATAAGTACACAGAATAAGTGATGAACTTATATTATGTGCCGACGTTTCGACCTACAGTGTAGGTCATCTTCAGGGCTAACAGAGAAACAAACAGAACAAAAAATATAAAAAATGTACAGTAACAATAATATGGTGACAAGTAATGTAGAAAAATAAAATAGTGGCAGATATGAAGATAGAAGATAATGAATATTAAAAAAAACAGATTATAATAAAATAAAGATATAGACAGATTTAAAAAAATTAATGATAATGAAAAAATAAAATAGTGAAAATAATGAATTAAAATAGTGACAGATGTAATAAAATTAAGATAAAGCCAAATATAACAAAATTGGTGCTAAAATTAATCTTTCAAATTCATTTATCCTATCTACTTTTTTTCAAACAGACATTGTACACTATTGTTATTGTACAAGAGTTTTCACTTATTTTAACTTTTCAAATTCATTAATCCTATCAACTTTTTTTCAAAACCGTCATTGTACACGGTAGTCACTGTACAATAGTATTTCTATTTTTCACATTTGTTATTGTACATGTAGTTCCATACTTTTCTGTAACATGTAACATCATCAAGTCCGTTTTCATACATTTTATACCTTTATTTTACTAGTTTTTCTTTATTCTTCATATTCCAACCTTTATGTATATGTAAATATCCTCATTTTGGTTTCTTTTGTTTAACTCCTCCTTTTGATTTTCCTTTATATTATTATTTTGTACTGTACTATCCATTCTGTACATTTATTTTCTATTTTATATGCGTTATTTATAATTTATCATTTCTGCTCATTTCCTTTAATTATTTAATCCTTTAATTTTATTAAATCTGTCTTACTTTATTATATCTGTCTTTGTTTTCATTTGCTTTTCATTATCAATAATTTTTTATATCTGTCTTTATCTTAATTTCATTATATCTGTCACTATTTCAATAATTATATCTGTCACTATTTCAATAATTTTGTTATATTTGGCTTTATCTTAATTTTATTATATCTGCCACTATTTTAATTCATTATTTTCACTATTTATTACACACACACATTATCACATTATCTGTCACTATTTCAATAATTATATCTGTCACTATTTCAATAATTTTGTTATATTTGGCTTTATCTTAATTTTATTATATCTGTCACTATTTTAATTCATTATTTTCACTATTTTATTTTTTCATTATCATTAATTTTTTTAAATCTGTCTATATCTTTATTTTATTATAATCTGTTTTTTTTAATATTCATTATCTTCTATCTTCATATCTGCCACTATTTTATTTTTCTACATTACTTGTCACCATATTATTGTTACTGTACATTTTTTATATTTTTTGTTCTGTTTGTTTCTCTGTTAGCCCTGAAGATGACCTACACTGTAGGTCGAAACGTCGGCACATAATATAAGTTCATCACTTATTCTGTGTACTTATTGACTGCACCCCCCAACTATCTCCTTTACATTATAATAAGATTAATTATACACAAGTATAAAATATAAAGTGTTTTCCACTGTGCTGTATTTTCCATGTACTGGTTAATCTAATACATGGAACCAAATATCGCAGAATACCAAGGTGGATTTAGGGCCAATCGTTCAACCATTGACCTCATACTTTCGATGATGGGAAAATTTTGTGAATTTAACAATGGTGGACCAGAGAAACCAAGCTTACTTGCACAGGTATTAATTATTTGGCAACTACATATTTGAGCTAGCGCAAAGCTTTAGCAGGATAGTGACAGCGTATTTCAGCCTGCGCAAACTCTCTTAGTATACTGCTCAGTCGCACAACCAAGCTGAGAATGTACAAGAAATTAGACTGACCCATTATGACATTTGCATCAGAAACCTAGCTATTAAATAAAGCTTCAGCTGAGCGTATTTACAGGTTGAAAAGAAGAATTTTGAGACAAATTTATGGACCTGTAGAGGAAAATGCCTCATTTTGACTCCTAAATAAAAACAACAGCTGTACACATGTTATGATGACCTAAGAGTCTCGCAAGTTGTAAGGTTAAAATTGATCAGACGGCTTGGACACATAATCAGAATGGGTGAGGACAGCACAGTAAGGAAACTGTCTATAGAAAACCCGATGGAATAAGATTTTCTGTAGTATTTATGATTTTTCCTTTTAAAAAATCATTTCATAAAAAAGTTTTTTCAACTTTATGAAAGCTCAGTCAATAAATCAAAGTTAATTTTATTAGTGTAAATAAATAACTAGTACTTGCTAATTGATGACAAGTTTAAATTAAAATTTTACCGAGATAATTTTGTGCAAGTAAAAATGAAGTTGTTTGAATTTGAATGAATGCCCCATTTGATCTTTTACAACTTTTAGTCTAGTAAATTTTCAGTACTTCATTTAACCATCCATTGTTTTTTTTTTTGTTCAAATCAGTTGTGAAGTTGTTATTAATAAAAATTTTCAAAATTATTTGGATTGACTAATCAACATTTAAAATAAGACATTTCTAAGTCTGATGAAATGCTGGTTAATCATATTTGCAAATTAATTTGGTTGGAATTTTAATTCCATAATTATTAAATAAAACAAACAATATATACTATATCAAAAGCATTATATTAAGAAAGAAATTATTCAAAAAATGTGTTACTCATATATTAATGGATATTATTACTTTTAATTTATGAGATTGTTTTTATGCATTTCGCTACACTGTTTCTAATACGTTCAATTGCAGAGAAAGAAAAAAAAGTATTAGATTTGCTAATGAATATACAGAAAAGAATAAATAAACTCTGGTACAAGCATAACATTCAATAGTTTCTGACATTGCCTCCTAAGTTGATAGTGGATGGAGTTGATTTACAAAGGGTACTACATAAGTTTTCCCAAAATTCTGAGAGACCATTTAGAGGTAAACAACTTTGTTGTCCATGAAAAGTATGCGACCATAGTCAAGAATGGACACCTGATACCTCCACCATGACAACACTCCAGCTAAACATGCTAATACTGCTCAAAGTATTTTGTCACTACTCGACTGAAACTTCTTTAGCACCCTTTTAACAGTCCCAACCTTCCTCCCTATGACAAGCCAATGTTCCCAAATGCGAAAATGAAGCTGAAATAAAAAGGTTTTATAGTGATGGGGAGTATCTGAGGACCACGAATATGCCTAACTCCTTGATGAAACTTGAAAGAGCTCATTTGATGACTGGCTTCGACAAATGGTGAAATGTATTGAATGGGGTGACAATTATTTTGAGAAAATCAATTGAATAAAGCTATATTGAAAAACTTTTGCAATACCATTTGAAAATAAAATAACCATTTTGTAAAATATGACAAAAATGTATCATAGAGAATATTTCATAACAACCTGTTTGTTTATATATTTAGGTACAATCAGTTCTTTTTTTAATATAACAAGATGTATACTATTTAAGAGGATGTTTATAGCTACTCTACTAATTCCAGGATGCATTTATTTTTTTTCCATGTATCATAATTGATGTTTTATGTTCTGCCAAAAGTATAATGAAAATTTCCAGATATAACTTCTCAATTTGGTAAATTTTTATTATTTATTATTACATATATCAAGGATTGTTTAATTCTTTCCATAAAGTAATGCTAATACACGTTTTTACTTAAAATGCTCTTTTCAATTATATCTATTATATTATTCTATCTAAAGTTGCATATTAACAAACAGCAAATGTATTATTTTAAAAAGATAGCTTTGAAAACATAATTGTTGTTATATTTATAAAAAAAAAAAATTAATTGTAGACAATTAATAAACTTCCATTTAACATAACCTAGAAGTCACAGTTGAATAAGGACGCTAATATTTGATTAGTTAATATTTGAAAATCACAAGTCGTTTTAAATAACTGAGTGTACCTGAATCTTTTCTTTTTCTAATACAGCTGAATGGATCTACGGATAAAATAAACACCTGCTATCTAAGAAGTAGCTAAAAGACGCTGAAGAACAGTGGCTATCTCCTATTGGACGCTTATCTCTAAATGGAAAGGAGGAGGGGTAAAAATGCCCATAGCATCAAATAGAGTCCAAATAGTACCTATTCAATCCAAAAACCGAAGTTTCTATTATGATATTTTACCTTACAAAATAGTAAAATATTGGCAATATAACAATTAACTCTTGAATCTGTTGATGATTACACAAAAAAAGAACTATTTATACAAAAAAAGGACTTGTGTTAAGTCCCACTAACTAATTTTCCATGTATCATAATTGATGTTTTATGTTCTGCCAAAAGTATAATGAAAATTTCCAGATATAACTTCTCAATTTGGTAAATTTTTATTATTTATTATTACATATATCGAGGATTGTTTAATTCTTTCCGTAAAGTAATGCTAATACACGTTTTTACTTAAAATGCTCTTTTCAATTATATCTATTATATTATTCTATCTGAAGTTGCATATTAACAAACAGCAAATGTATTATTTTAAAAAGATAGCTTTGAAAACAAAATTGTTTTATATTTATGAAAAGTCCTCATGGCAATACTTTAGAATCCATCTTATTCCTCAAATTCATCAATATGATGAAAGAAAAGTGAATAAACTTTGAAGCCTTTAAGGAAGAAATAGTTGGGGGTGCAGTCAAAGAAAACACCAAAATAAGAATAACTTATTTATTATGTGCCGACGTTTCGGCCTACAATGTAGGCCATCTTCAGGGCTAAGAGAGAGAAACAAACAAAAATATATAAAAACGTAGCAGTAACAAGAATATATAAAGTGGTACAGGAGTGAAAATAAAAATAGTGACTAGATATGATGAAATAGTGAAAAGATAAAATAGTGAATAGATAAAAATAGTGACTAGATATGATGAAATAGTGAATATATATATGATAAATAAGAAAGAATATAAGACTGGTTACAGAATATAATAAACTTAAAAAGTGATAGATAAAAATAAAATTGTAGATGATGAAAAGAAATTCTAATGCTGACAGATATAATAATACAAAAATACGAATATAAAATAGAAAAAATACATGTCAAGAAAGGATAAAATGTAAACAATAATATAAAGGGAAAGAAAAATGAGGAGGTAAACGGAAAGATACAAAAAGAGAAGATTAAAATATAGAAAAAGGGGTTACATAGGTATGAGGGGTTACATAGGTAAAGTGTAATAATATAAGCATATATAGAAATAAAAGCTTGATAAATTTCAAAAATAAAACATTGAAAATAGTGGTATTTATAACTATGAACTATGAAGAATGAAAAGAAAAAGAAAATATAAGTAAGGGAAGTTAATATGTAACTGTATACAGTAGAAAGAAGTGGCATTAATGCAAAATAAGATGTGAATATAACATAAACATGTAGAAAATAGGTAAAGAAATACAGTGGATGAAAAATATGAGGCTAAATAATAATGAACTCTATACTATTAACAAATGATGGATGCCAAAAGAAGGTGTGAGAACAGGTGCGAAGAAAGGTGAATGTGAAAAGGATGGAGATAAGATAAATACCAAGATATGTACTAACCGAATAAAACACGAGGCAGCTAGGCGAGCTCAGAATCAAGTGAGAGAAATACGTTAGGCCGGCTGGCGGATGCGATACAGGCGATCTCTGACGGCCAAAAAAATAATGACAAAGAAGGGGAAAGGAGAAATTGTATCTTTCCGTTTACCTCCTCATTTTTCTTTCCCTTTATATTATTGTTTACATTTTATCCTTTCTTGACATGTATTTTTTCTATTTTATATTCGTATTTTTGTATTATTATATCTGTCAGCATTAGAATTTCTTTTCATCATCTACAATTTTATTTTTATCTATCACTTTTTAAGTTTATTATATTCTGTAACCAGTCTTATATTCTTTCTTATTTATCATATATATATTCACTATTTCATCATATCTAGTCACTATTTTTATCTATTCACTATTTTATCTTTTCACTATTTCATCATATCTAGTCACTATTTTTATTTTCACTCCTGTACCACTTTATATATTCTTGTTACTGCTACGTTTTTATATATTTTTGTTTGTTTCTAGTGATAGATAAAAATAAAATTGTAGATGATGAAAAGAAATTCTAATGCTGACAGATATAATAATACAAAAATACGAATATAAAATAGAAAAAATACATGTCAAGAAAGGATAAAATGTAAACAATAATATAAAGGGAAAGAAAAATGAGGAGGTAAACGGAAAGATACAATTTCTCCTTTCCCCTTCTTTGTCATTATTTTTTTGGCCGTCAGAGATCGCCTGTATCGCATCCGCCAGCCGGCCTAACGTATTTCTCTCACTTGATTCTGAGCTCGCCTAGCTGCCTCGTGTTTTATTCGGTTAGTACATATCTTGGTATTTATCTTATCTCCATCCTTTTCACATTCACCTTTCTTCGCACCTGTTCTCACACCTTCTTTTGGCATCCATCATTTGTTAATAGTATAGAGTTCATTATTATTTAGCCTCATATTTTTCATCCACTGTATTTCTTTACCTATTTTCTACATGTTTATGTTATATTCACATCTTATTTTGCATTAATGCCACTTCTTTCTACTGTATACAGTTACATATTAACTTCCCTTACTTATATTTTCTTTTTCTTTTCATTCTTCATAGTTCATAGTTATAAATACCACTATTTTCAATGTTTTATTTTTGAAATTTATCAAGCTTTTATTTCTATATATGCTTATATTATTACACTTTACCTATGTAACCCCTCATACCTATGTAACCCCTTTTTCTATATTTTAATCTTCTCTTTTTGTATCTTTCCGTTTACCTCCTCATTTTTCTTTCCCTTTATATTATTGTTTACATTTTATCCTTTCTTGACATGTATTTTTTCTATTTTATATTCGTATTTTTGTATTATTATATCTGTCAGCATTAGAATTTCTTTTCATCATCTACAATTTTATTTTTATCTATCACTTTTTAAGTTTATTATATTCTGTAACCAGTCTTATATTCTTTCTTATTTATCATATATATATTCACTATTTCATCATATCTAGTCACTATTTTTATCTATTCACTATTTTATCTTTTCACTATTTCATCATATCTAGTCACTATTTTTATTTTCACTCCTGTACCACTTTATATATTCTTGTTACTGCTACGTTTTTATATATTTTTGTTTGTTTCTAGTGATAGATAAAAATAAAATTGTAGATGATGAAAAGAAATTCTAATGCTGACAGATATAATAATACAAAAATACGAATATAAAATAGAAAAAATACATGTCAAGAAAGGATAAAATGTAAACAATAATATAAAGGGAAAGAAAAATGAGGAGGTAAACGGAAAGATACAATTTCTCCTTTCCCCTTCTTTGTCATTATTTTTTTGGCCGTCAGAGATCGCCTGTATCGCATCCGCCAGCCGGCCTAACGTATTTCTCTCACTTGATTCTGAGCTCGCCTAGCTGCCTCGTGTTTTATTCGGTTAGTACATATCTTGGTATTTATCTTATCTCCATCCTTTTCACATTCACCTTTCTTCGCACCTGTTCTCACACCTTCTTTTGGCATCCATCATTTGTTAATAGTATAGAGTTCATTATTATTTAGCCTCATATTTTTCATCCACTGTATTTCTTTACCTATTTTCTACATGTTTATGTTATATTCACATCTTATTTTGCATTAATGCCACTTCTTTCTACTGTATACAGTTACATATTAACTTCCCTTACTTATATTTTCTTTTTCTTTTCATTCTTCATAGTTCATAGTTATAAATACCACTATTTTCAATGTTTTATTTTTGAAATTTATCAAGCTTTTATTTCTATATATGCTTATATTATTACACTTTACCTATGTAACCCCTCATACCTATGTAACCCCTTTTTCTATATTTTAATCTTCTCTTTTTGTATCTTTCCGTTTACCTCCTCATTTTTCTTTCCCTTTATATTATTGTTTACATTTTATCCTTTCTTGACATGTATTTTTTCTATTTTATATTCGTATTTTTGTATTATTATATCTGTCAGCATTAGAATTTCTTTTCATCATCTACAATTTTATTTTTATCTATCACTTTTTAAGTTTATTATATTCTGTAACCAGTCTTATATTCTTTCTTATTTATCATATATATATTCACTATTTCATCATATCTAGTCACTATTTTTATCTATTCACTATTTTATCTTTTCACTATTTCATCATATCTAGTCACTATTTTTATTTTCACTCCTGTACCACTTTATATATTCTTGTTACTGCTACGTTTTTATATATTTTTGTTTGTTTCTCTCTCTTAGCCCTGAAGATGGCCTACATTGTAGGCCGAAACGTCGGCACATAATAAATAAGTTATTCTTATTTTGGTGTTTTCTTTGACTGCACCCCCAACTATTTCTTCCTTAAATTAGAAGATACAGCCGACCATTTCTTCTCTAATTTGAAGCCTTTAGTTGAACAAACATTGATTTTGCATAAATACTGGTACATATTAACTACAACTGAAAAGGGTATATAAATCAACTTCTATAACCTAAAAGTCACTTTTCAATAAAAACGCTAATATTTGATTAGTTAATATTTTAAAATCAAAAGTCGTTTTAAATAACTGAGTTTACATGAATCTTACTTTTTCGAATACAGCTGAATGGATCTACGGAGAAAATAAACAACTTCTATCTAAGAAGTAGCTAAAAGACGCTGAAGAACTGTGGCTACCTCCTATTGCAGGTTAATTTAAAAAAACGAAAGGCGGGGTAAAAATGTCCATAGCATCAACTTGAATCCAAATAGTACTTATTAAATCTAAAACCGAATTTTCTATGATGATATTTTATCTTACAAAAAAGTAAAATAGTGGTAATAAAACAATTGGTAATTGTTTATAAAAGGTCTCCCTTTGATCCACTGCCATTTTTGGATAACCAGCGCTGTCTACATTTCGCTACCGGCACTTATCACTCGCCACACAGTGCACAGTGTGTAATTTTGCCAATCTAGGAGGGCAGAAATACTAAACGTCCTCAGAATGAGTGTTTAATCTTTTTTTTTAAATATTTAAGTGGTCAAACTATGACAGTTAATGAGATTTATCAAGAATTATATTTCAGCCGGTATAATTTTAATAATTACACACACACACACAAGTTAGGATTAGACTGAACACGTATAGTAAAAAAAAGGGAAAAAGGGACATAGAGATACTCGCGCTGATAGTAAAAGACTGACTTTATTTCCAACTAGCTACAGTATTTATAGGTACATTAGTTTACACATGATAAAAGAAAGATAACTTAATCCTAAACATAAACGCAAATAATAATAATAATATTGGCATAACTGCCCCCTCCAGTTCCTTCGACAGGAGGAACTATACAAAAAAAAAAAAAAAAAAAATAATAAAACAGAACTACAAGATAAAAAGGAACAAAAATAAAAGAAAAAACCTTAATACTAAATACAGAACATGCTACAGCAAATGAACAACATCTGATATTAGAAAGTTTACACCAGTATACAATATCATAGACCTGCAAAGCACAAAAGGATGAGGGTCACACACACACAACCTTTCTCACTCCTGAACGTCGCACTCTGACTGTGAATTTGACCGGAGGTGAGGTACTCTTAATTCCTCGAGATGAACTGTCCGCAGTTTGAAGGGATAATCGACAGCGCGAATCGTGAACAAATTGCGTTCACGGATAGTAACTATTTTGTAGGGTCCTTCATAACGTGCGTCGGTCTTATTGCGCGCTGTTCGCAGTCAGCGATACACTACCGTCCCCAATGCTAGCGGCCCCTTCCTAAATACGGCTGAACTCTGATTGGCCTTGGCAATTCTCATTTGTTTTCCGCGAACCAGTTTATCCCTAACTGTAGTCCAACGCTTTTTCTGGAACTCGCGCAGTCGACGGATCTCCGTGCTCCACCCAGTATGATTGATCGTAAGCAAATCCCCCCGGTCCCGGCGTTGTTGTCCAAAAACAATTTCGACAGGTGTTAATCCTGTTGCCGTATGAATAGTATTATTATATGCAATAATAGCGCGCGGCATTGCTGTGTACGAGTCCAAGTTACGGCCTAGTTTCCGTAACCGTAGATGTCCCCCCAAGGTGTTGTGCAACCGTTCCACGGCGCCCCTGCCCTTAACGTGGTGAGGAGTGTTCAAACGCCAATTAATCCCCAGTCCCTTACTCTCGTCACGAATTAACGCATTATTGAACTCCCTCCCCCCATGGGACACAATTTCCTCAGGCACCCCGAGAACGCACACCATTGTACTATCGCTTCCCAAATTGCCCCTGGTGTCTTCTCCGCGACCGGATACGCCATTGCTAATTTACTGAAAGTGTCGATCATGGTCACCCAAGATTGCTCTTCACTCGAATATAGGTCTGCCTGTATCGACCGAAGAGGTTCAATAGACGTTGGAGTAACTACTTGTTCTCCTATAGGGGGTTGGCGGTCATACTTAGCCCGCTGACATACTGAGCACCGCGCGATGTACTCCCTAACAGTGTGCCCCATCCTCCGCCAGAGGTACAACGTTTTCAACGCTCTCAATGTTTCCTCTACCCCCCGGTGATTAGTTTTTCCCTCGTGATGATCGGCCAGGATTTGCTGTTGAGCCGCAGCAGTAGTGATCGTCTCCACCTGTCGTAAGCAGCGAATGATCGGATAACCCACTCCAATCCTTTCCTGACGCCACAATCGCTGTAACTTGTCCAAAATAACGCGGTTCCCCACGTAGATATGCAGGGCACGACCAGGGATACTGAACTCCTGAAAGACCCGTTCCAGTTCGACCTCATCCGTTGCCGCGGGCATGTGCACTAAAACACTAGAAAGCCCCTCGTACTCACTAGCCTGAGTCTCAATCCCTCGACCCTGTTTCGTTCGAAGAATCAACTGGTGTTTCTTGTCATTTATGATCTCATCGGACTCAGGGAGGTCCGCCGGACGCTCAGTAGATACCGCACTGTCCTCTGAAACTTGCCGCACTAAGGGAATTTCCGAGCCGCTTTCCGCCCAGTCCCGCAGGTAGCGTAGCGCGAACGGTTCGGCGGGTGTCGTTTCGTCCTCCACCGCACTTATCACCAACGCCCTCGATAGCCAATCTGCGACCGCATTTTCCGCGCCTTTCTTGTGGACCACTTGAAAATCGTAGACCGCTAGCCGCTCTTTCCATCGGGAAATCCGCGCTGAGGACTCCTTTAAAGTTCCCAATTGGATCAACGGTTTGTGATCGGTAAATAGGTCAAATCGACGCCCATAGATGTAAGGCCGAAAATGTTCGACCGCCCAGACCACTGCTAATAGCTGCTCGGCGTCATGTAATTTGCGACTCGCGAACGCCAATGGCTTTTCTCCACCCTCGAAGTTTTGGGATAACACGGCACCGATCGCAGCCTCACTAGCGTCCGTCGTTACTTTAAATGTTCTCCGGAAATCGAGGAATGCCAATAATGGTCCTGTGGTTAAGATCTCCTAGCATCTTTCGAAGCTGGCCAGTTGTTCCGACCCTAATTAAACCGCTTTTCCTTCCTAAGGATGTCCGTTAAGGGGTGCGTCAGTTCCGCTATATTTGGAATAAATTTCCGATAATAATTGATCATCCCCAAAAATCTACGGACCTTACAAACGTTAGTAGGGAGCGGCGCCTCTTGGATCGCCCTGATTCTAGCAGGATCTGGTTGTTCCCCTTCCCGCGAAACGATGTGGCCTAAAAATTTAATTTCCCTCAACCCGAATTGTGACTTGTCTTTCGACAGTTTGAGGCCGAACTCTCGCACCCTATCCATGACCTGAGTGAGGTGCTGCACATGATCTTCCTCGCTCCTGCTGAAAACGATGTGGTCATCCATATACACCTGGGAAAAGTGTTCCCCTAAACCTCTCTGAAACTCATCCATCAACCGCTGGAACGTGAGAGGCGCCCCCTTCAACCCGAACGGCATCCGGACGAATTCGAAATTACCTCTTTCCCACGAGAACGCGGTTTTTGGAATGTCCGCCTCAGCCATCCTGACCTGGTGGTACCCACTTTTCAAATCCAAAGTGCTGAATATAGTGGCACCCGATAGACGGTCTAATATATCGTCAATGCGCGGGAGGGGATAACGTTCGTCCTTTGTCGCCTCATTCAACTTCCTGAAGTCAACAACGACCCGATATTGTTTGGAAGCCCCGCCTTTCTTTTCCACTACTCACAAAGGACTATTAAAAGGAGAGCTGCTGTGTCGGATAATTCCTTGGCGAAGAAGTTCCTCCAATTGCTCCCGTATGATATCTCGCAATGCCTGAGGGTATCGCCTATATTTGACATTTACAGGGGTTTCCTGCTTCAGCGCAATGCTGTGTTCGGTTTTTCCCGTAGTCGGCAAGAATTCCCTCTCTCTATAGAACAAGTCTACATTCCTCTGGAGAACCCGTTCTATTCCGTTGGTGCAATACTCCGCAGCCCCAATTTCCATATTCGAACGCTTAACAGAAAGCGGTTTGTATTCACGGTCTCCTATCCGATATCGCCAAATCCTTCGGCTTACGCTCATTATTAGCCCCGCCTCTCGTAAAACATCACACCCTATAATGAGGTCGTACCCCAGCATTAGTTTATCGACCACATGTATGTTAATTTCTGTTTCCGTCCCTGCCAACTCTTTCAAGTTAAACAATACTTCCCCCAACGTTTTACACGACCCGCTCACCGTGGTTATTGTGCAACTACACTGTCGCTTCCATCCCCAAATACCCATTTGAATCGCTCCCTGTCGACTAATCAACGAATTGGTACTTCCCGTATCGACAAGAAATTTTACCCCCGACACCTCTAACATCGCCACGGGCAACCTTGTCCATAATTTCCTCGCAACGCTATTGTTAACAAAAATCTCTCTGTGTTGGTTTTCCCTCCAATTACTGCACCCTCATTCTGCTCGCGATTGTCTCGGGAATGTGTCCGCCCCAGTGCCCCCCCTTTTCCACGTTTTTTCCCCTCTTACCTCCTGTCTCCTCACAGTCAGAGTGCTGCGCTCAGACCTTACACTTCCTTCTTCGGATGAGTCACTGCTGGAGTCGTGTCCTCCAGCCCTCCTGGAATTCGGCTGAACTCTCCATCTCTGGTTGTTGACCTCCATTGGTTCGTACTGCTGGTCCTTCCTGTTCGCCCTAGGATTACGTCTCGGGCATTCCCTGGCAACGTGCCCTCTCCTCCCACACTCATAGCACCTTATGAGATTGCATTGAGCTGCTATATGTCCGCTTTTATTACATTCGTAGCAGCGGCGTTCCTGCTTCCTCCTCTTGTCCTCATGCCTTCCAGTCGTTTGTCTCTGAAACGCCCTGTTGTCGGTGTCCCTGTTAGATGTTCTCCTCGGACTCTTCCTGGGTAATTTTACCTCCGTCCATTCTACCTCTGTTCTCTCGGGCCGCGCGTCATTTCGTTCGTATGTATCGATAATCTCGTGAGCGCATTCCACGAAGTCACGATCCCGGGGTAATGAGCCCGGACGATCCAAGTAGTGGTTCAGCTGGACCTTTAAAATTCCTCGGATGAATGCCATTCGTTGATTCCCTTTAGCTTGACCCACTGACTCCACCATCTTTTCCACCAACCTATTATACAGCACGAGGAGTTTCTCAGCGAATTCTCCCTCTGATTGGATAGAGATACTCGCGCTGATAGTAAAAGACTGACTTTATTTCCAACTAGCTACAGTATTTATAGGTACATTAGTTTACATATGATAAAAGAAAGATAACTTAATCCTAAACATAAACGCAAATAATAATCCTTCCAATATTGGCATAACTCACACACACACATATATATATATATATATATATATATATATATATATATATATATATATATATATAAGTTAAAGGCCCGCGTAGCATATGATCTCAGTGCTGACTTGCTGCATTTGCAAATACCATATATACCCCCTCCCAAACTCAATCAGGGATCTCTCAGTAGTTAGTTGTTTCTCACTTTATATAGTTCATATTAGTTTAAGTTATACCTTGTTGTACTTCAATAAAGTGATATTTTTAAAAAGCGACTCTCTGTGGAAGAATCTTTAATTGGCGCCCGGAACAGAGGGACTTGAGGGCTTTTCAGAAGAAATCAATTCTGAAGACTTTATTTGATCAACTATAGACGGTTCATCATTGAAGCAAAGTATTTGATTTACTTCACTCTTTATTTCATGATACAGCGTCGTCACTGTGAAGCTTGCTTATCAAACACACTGTGGAAATAAGAGGAATTGCTGATCTTTCAAGATTTCAGTCTGGCCAGGGACACCAACCAGTGTACATCGCTCTCTTTAATTCTTTCATGTTGTTAGTGCAGTGTTATTAATTCAGTTTTTAATCATTAATATCAGGATAACCATACTACATATATATATATAAGTTAAGGGTCAGGCCCTGGCAATAGTGGAGCTTAATCCTACTAAGAGTGTAAACAACTCCCAGATACTATATAAGAAGGATTACTTGATAAATAAAGTCAGTGTTTTACCAGCTTGCTAGTGTGTAGTTTCTTTCCCAATTTACTCTTTTTTTTTTATGTTTCGCGAGCCAAGGTACTTAAGTGGTGCCGAAACCCGGGAAAATTATTTGAAATCACAAGGATAATTTTTTGTTTGTTTTGTGAAGTATTTAAAATTTTTTTTGTGTTGTTCCTGTTGTTTTGTTACTTGCTTCTCAAAAAACCGTGAAAACAAGTTCAATATGAATGATCAACAAGGACAAAGCATTCTCAGACCGGCAACGTTAACCTTAGAGCCGCAGCAGCCAGAACAGGTGAATCCAGAGTTTCCTCCATATCCATCTACCACACTAGCAATGGCGAGAGCAGACTTAGCAGCTCAAGAAGCGAATAGGATCGCACAAGAAACAAATGAGCTCGAGAGAATGAAAATAAAGAAGGCCAATGCACAAGATATCAGGAGGGAGATATCGGACCTGGAAAGGTTCAATGGTGACGTGGGTGAACTTAACCACTTTATTAAGGGCGGAGATGGTATCATGGCCAGTATTCAGTCCCAGGTAGCAGCAGATCTATTGGAAGAGGCAGATGCGCAGAGATTACGGGTTGCCCTGGCGCGTCGAATAAGGAGGAGCGTCCTGAACCTGATTCAAGCAGACGAAGATACTGCGTGGCCAGTCATCAAGGAAAGGCTGAAGAAGGCTTACGGAGGGGGGCGATGGGCCCCAGAAGAAGACATGCTCCAGTTATTTCGGGAGACCAAGAGGGCCAATCAGTAGAACGGTCAGTACGCTGCAGGACTTCTCGCAAAGTTGAATAAGATCAATGAGAAGCTGTGAGAGGTAATGGACACGAGCTCCGTTGAAGCCTGGATGCTCTTTATGACCACTGTGCTCAAGGTACAGCTGGCCAGGGATACTGGCAAGAAGGATGGTCTTCCTAGGGACAAGGCGTTCGTAGAATGGGCCCAGGAAATGGTAGATGCAAGTGCTCGTGATGAGGAGGAACGGGAGGTTTTTGAACCAGGGTGGAGTAGAGTATCCTACCGCAGGAATGAAGTAAGGAGGTATAGGGGAAGACAGGATCTAGGGAAGAAGAGAGATGGAGAAGTGGGTAGAAGAGAAACGCTACCAAGAGACAGAAGGCCGCTCATAGAAAAGAAGAATGTTAGAAAGGAGGAGAGGAAGTGCCATGAATGTGGCAAGGCAGGACATCTGGTAGCAAAATGCCCTCGCACCAGATGTTACGAGTGTGGAATGGAAGGGCACCTAGCCAGGCAATGCCCATACATGTTCCGCAGGAAGGATACATACCACGGAGAGCCGATGGAGGTAAATGCGCAGGAGGTGCGCAAAAGAAGATACTCGGCCAGGCGAGGTGAGGCTTCCAGGGACTCGACCAGTGGATCTGGATCTTCAGAGACGGAGGAGGAGCTGGGGAGCAGTGGCGGCGAGGGCAGCTGGAGTAGCGGCCGGAACCGGCCGGGAAAGCAGCTCAGGATCAAGGACGGCGCCAGGTGCTGACGGTGAGACGGAAGCAGACGTCAGTATGAGGAGGGTGCGTCGAGAGTGGCGACCGAGCTTGCACCATCAACAACTTAGAAGGTAAGCTTAAGAATTAGTTGCCTATTATCAAAACTAAGTGTGGAGTGAAGTGCCTCGTGGACACAGGGAGCTCGAGCACCCTGTTGTCAAAAATAGCGTTAGAGAGTTTATGTGTTAGGGGGAAGGCACTTCAGATTCGGGAATGCGATTGCAGATTAATTACTTTGGGAGGGCCGTGTAAAGTAATAGGCGAGACTAACATTGGGTTGGACGAGTGGGGGAAAACGGGGGCGAGGTTGCGGGTGCATGTGGTAGAGAGTATGCCCAGGGAATATCAGGTCATAGTTGGGTGTGATCTTTTACAAAAAGTGGGCGTAGAAGTAAAAAATACGCATGGCAGGTGGTTCGTGAGATTAGCCGGCAGGTCATTCGCATGTCATCGTGTAGTTAGGGGCGCGCGAGTAGGGGCCGTAAGTAGGTGGATAGAGTGTAGAACAAATTTACTGAATGAGTTCCGAGACATTCATTCAGGAAGGGGAAGTATTAGGAGTTAAGGGAAAAACAGTGCATGAAATTCCGTTAAAACAGGAAAAAGTCACTTACGTGAAAGAGAGGCGTTATCCCCAAGCGCATACGGGAGGAGTTGGAGGAATTACGTAGGCAGGGAATCATCATCGATAGTTCATCCCCGTAGAATAGCCCCCTGTGGGCGGTCAAAAAGAAGACTCCGACGGGACAGGAGAAATACAGGGTGGTGGTTGACTTTCGTCATTTGAATGACAATACAAAAGATGAAGCGTACCCCATTCCTCGTTTTGACGACATCATGGATAGACTCAGCGGAGCCACAATTTTCAGTACACTGGATTTGAAGGCTGGATATCACCAAATCCGACTTCATCCTCGCGATCAGGAGAAAACGGCCTTCACATTCGAACGGGGACACTATGAGTTCACCAGGATGCCGTTTGGGTTGAAGAATGCCCCCTCACGTTCCAACGATTAATGGACGAATTCCTTAGGGGTATCGATGAAGGGATCTGCCAGGTTTACATGGATGATCCCCTGGTGTTCAGTAAGTCGGAGGAGGAGCATGAACGACACCTGAGACAGGTTTTTGAGAGGGTTCGGGAATTCGGGTTAAAATTGTCTCCGGAGAAGTCCACTTTGGGTAGGGCAGAAATAAATTTTTTGGGTCACACCGTGTCAAGGGATGGGGTGAAGCCGGACAAGTCCAAAGTAGAAGCAATTACCAAGATGGCGATCCCCCGCGATGTTAAGGGTATCAGGAGGCTGCTGGGAGCGCTAAACTATTACCGGCGGTTTGTACCAGACATGGCGCGATGCTTGGTTCCCATTAACAACCTACTGAAGAAGGGAGCAAGGATGATTGTCACACCCAGCATGGAGGACAATATACGGCGTTGTATGGAGCACCTCAAGGGAGAACCCGTGTTGGCATTTCCCGACTTCACGAAGCAGTTCACGGTTACCACAGATGCAAGTGAATATGTCTTGGGTGCGGTGTTGTCCCAAGACAGTGCATGCGGGGAGTGGCCCATTGCATATGCTAGTAGGCGGTTATCTGAGGCTGAGGTAAGATATAGCGCATTGGAGCGGGAATTGCTTGGCATCGTCTGGGCGGTTGATCATTTCCGGCCATACCTGTTCGGTAGGAGATTTCGGGTATAAACTGATCACAGACCGCTGCAATGGGTGGGACAATTGAAGGAATCGTCAGCGCGAGTTTCACGCTGGAAAGAGAGGCTCAACCAGTATTCGATGGACGTGGTCTACAAGCCCGGCAAAGAGAATGTTGTCGCTGACTGGTTATCCCGGGCGCTGATGGTAAATGCCCTAGAGGAAGACACCGCGGGGCCATCGCAGGACATCCGCCAATTTCTTCAAGACTGGTCATCAGGAGGCGAAGGGGAACAGAATATCGCAGAGGCGGAAAGGGAAGAGGTTTCCTCAGCCAGAGACAGTTCTACAGACGAGAGACCAGAAGATTTGGAAGAAGAATTGAGGAGATCGTCAATGATAAACCGCGCCAAATCATCTGGAGGACGAAGACGTCGGGCATGCTGTCCATAGAATACTCACGTTACGGAAGATCGCGGGTCAACGTAGTTTCGTCACAACCAGGGATAAGGTTGGATCTAGTATGTAAAGCCCTGAAGGACGCGTCAAAACCAGGTCGCACACACCACCTATATGTGGGGAACGCCGTGATTTGGGAAAAGATCAAGCAAGTGTGGAAGACGGACCAGATTCCGGACCGTGTCTTCATTCGGTGCAGGGTCATGGTAGAAACCATTAGGGATGTTGAGCGCCAGAAGGAGCTAACAGGGGCGTATCACCAAGGCAAGACCAATCATCGCGGGGTCAATGAGACGTTACAGGCGCTCATGAGACGGTATTATTGGTCCGGCATGCGGAAAACGATTCAAGAGGTCATAGGGGCATGCGAGGTCTGCATGACTACGAAATACGACCGTCACCCACCGCGAGCCGTACAAGAAGCAACGCCAACGGGCGATCGGCCGCTCCGGGACCTGCAAGTTGACACGTTCACCTGGAGGGGGTTTACGTGGTTAACGGTCATCGATGTGTTCAGTAAAATCGCCATGGCTCACCTGATCCAGTCTAAAGAAGCAGAGTCCGTGTTGTCCGCTCTCCGGACATGGTTCATGTTTTACGGGGTACCGGATAGCATAACGTCTGATAAGGGGAGGAAATTCGACAATACGGTAGTGAGTGAAGAAATGCGTAAGTTGGAGATCACGTGGCACTTCAACACTCCGGGACACCCGAAGGGTAGGGGAGGAGTGGAACGTTTGCATGGTACACTCAGCGACCATCTCAGAGTTTATCACGTCGACCAGGGGCTGACTCCGGATGTGGCGATGCGGAAAGCGGTTGCGGCGTATAACCACTCGATTCATTCCGTAACTGGGTTTTCTCCGTTTGAGGTGCTGTTCGGAGTTCGGGGGCCTAGTAGGGATTTCGGTGAGACAATCGGGGACAATACGTTTGCTCGCGATATTGTTGTGGCCAACCACGTGCAAATTCGCGGAGCCTGGGAGAAGGTGAGGAGAAAAATCTGGAAGGAAAAACGAACCAGGGTGACGAGGGAGAACGCGAGGTTACGAGACTGCACGGGGGCATTGAAACTTGGGATGATTGTATACCGGCGGATTGGGTCCAATAGGAGTAAAGAACCGAGGAGATACGAGGGACCATTCCGGGTCGTTGTCTTGAGAGAACACAACGTAGTCACCATCGAGAGTGTTGGGGACCCAAGAAGACGACGGACCGTTCATATTGAGCAATTAAAGTTTCCTTTGGGATCTGGGGTGCCTTCGCCTTTGCAAACGGAAAACATGGAATAAACCAAGATATGTATTTTTTTTTGTATATAGACATATAATGTCCTATAAAGATGTACCATGTTAATTGTATATATTGAGTTTTGTGTGTCAACCGAAGTTTTTTTTTTAATTTTTTATAATTATTGGTCATTTTTTATGAGTTATAAATATTTTTATTTTTTAAAGAGAAAAGATAGGCCCTCGATCGGGATTTGAACCCGGAACCTTTGTCTCACCGTGACCTCCAAGCACCGGGAAGTGCCTTGGATAGCTCAATTGGCAGAGCATGTCACGGTGAGACAAAGGTTCCGGGTTCAAATCCCGGTCGAGGGCCTATCTTTTCTCTTTAAAAAATAAGAATTTTTTTTTTGTGTATGAAGATAATGATTGTTTTTTTAAATATTCTTATTATATGTGGTTACTTTTCTTCATTTCAGGACGCTACAGTTTTTTTTGCTTTGTTATTTCCTTATTATTGATTGTAATTATTTGTGTCTGGGAGCTGTAAGTTGTACAGGAGCAAGCTCTACTCATTGCCCAGCCTTGACATTTCTTTTAGTTTCCAAAAGGTGTCTGGAAACTGGAGGGGGGGAGTTAAGGGTCAGGCCCTGGCAATAGTGGAGCTTAATCCTACTAAGAGTGTAAACAACTCCCAGATACTATATAAGAAGGATTACTTGATAAATAAAGTCAGTGTTTTACCAGCTTGCTAGTGTGTAGTTTCTTTCCCAATTTACTCTTTTTTTTTATGTTTCGCGAGCCAAAGTACTTAAGTTATATATATATATATATATATATATATATATATATATATAATTATATATATAAAACATATATACGTGAATATATACACTTATATATTTCTACAGGCGGTAAAGTGTAGTGAAGGAACATTGGAAATTATTGCGATTCCACGTATAAACAGTTCGAGCCACAACATTAGGCTATCTCTTAAGCCCAACAGAATTAAAACCAGTTGCCGTAACAACAACTCTCTCCGTAAGTTACTATCTATTTAGGCACAATGGCTGTTTGCTCTAAATGCAATAACATCATTGCTCGTGATGATAAAAATAATGTATGTTGCTCAAAATGCAATTTAATTTTCCATGGGCGGTGCTGCAGTCTCAGCGATAAGGAGATAGAGGGACTAAAATCGTCAAAAACACAATGGCTGTGCGCGGGGAAAAACAAATTTCCGGTAAAACAACACAACCCTCACTCATGGAAATATTATCAGCAATAAAACATTCTGATCATAATGTCCAGGGGGAGATAAAAAAGATCAAGGTTGAAATGAATGAGAGACTAACGTCTATCGAAAAACACCTAGAGGGACAAAATAAATATATTGAGGAGATCTTAGCGGAAAATAAAGCGCTCAAGGCACGAGTGGAGAATTTGGAGGTGTGCCTGAACAAAAGTGAACAGGGCTTATTATCCAAGTGCCTTGAGATACGTGGGATCCCCATACGAGCCGGAGAGACTCCTTCTGGTCTAGTCGCAAGCATCGGGGCAGGCCTGGGATTAAAACTAAATATCGAGGACCTGGATACGGTGCAGCGTCGTACGGCGAAAAATGACGACCCCCGACCCCCACCAATCATCGCACGCTTCACAAGGCAATCAGTGAGGGATGACCTAATACAAAAAAGAAAAGTCAAGCGAGATTTCTCCACCCGAGATATAGGTTGGCAGGAAAACGACTACCACCGCATCTATCTAAGCGAGGAAATTACAGGAACTAACAGGCACCTCTACTGGCTTGCACGTCAGAAGAGGGCAGCGGGGAAAATAAAATATGTCTGGTTCTCTAGGGGTAGAGTGCGATGTAGAAAAGAAGATGGACACCGAGTGGTCTACATCGATCAAGCTCATGACCTGGATATATTCGAATGACTACTGAAGACCGGTATGCCTTCAAGCCTCACGAATAACCATGACTCTCACAACGGCGCTCGCGCTCGCGGGTTCATCCCACAAACTCAAATGTTCTATAAACATTTTATTTTTTCCAAAGTATTATATTGCGAAATTAACTTTTTTTCCTCACATAAAACTAATTTTCATTCTTTCTTTTATCTTATATCTTTTTTTTGTTGTCTGTTGTTTAATTTATTTTATTATCTATGTATCATTTTTCCTTTCGCTATTCTTTAATTTCAATATCCCTTCATTAGCATCAAGATTTATAGCGGATTTTAGTAATAACTCGCCTCGGATAATCTTCTCTCCGCATGTTCAAACTCTTCAATTAGCTCTGCCAATAAAATTCACTCCTCATAGCTTCCTCTCCTCTAATACTGGGAGCTTCTCTTCTGCTTCCCCATCATGTCTAATGTCCTAACCTCCTGTCACATTAACTCCCAATCCTTGCCCGCTCACTTTGATGAATTTCAGCAATATTTTACCCAACATTTTTTCCACACCATTGGAATCTCAGAAACATGGCTAAAACCCTATATCCCGTCCTCCACTGTTTCCTTACCTGACTATTCCTTCCTCCGCCACGACCGAGTTGACCGGACTGGAGGAGGTGTAGGTCTTTACGTCCATAATTCCCTAAAATCACGCATCCTGTTTTCTTCACCAGTGTCCAATTTCCCTCACATAGAATTCCTCGGTGTCGAAATTTCATGCAAACCCAATACTCTCCTATACGTTGTAGTGTATCGCCCTCCTTTGGTCCCTTTTGATCCTATCTTTGAGTCGGTCCTTTACAACCATGTTCCTCTCTACGACCACATCATAATCTCCGGTGACTTTAATACCAATCTTCTGGTCCAATCAAATGATAAAATGTATCTTGAAAACCTTTTTTACTCTCTGCACCTCTCCATTGTCTCTTTCTCTCCAACCCATCACACTCTCCGATCTGACACCTGGTTAGACTTGTTCATCATTGACTCATCCCAGAGACTCCTTTCTTCCTCACAATTACCTATCCCTTTTCTGTCCTCTCACGATTTAATCCAAATCTCATATAATATCCAAACTCCAGAAATCCTACCGAAAACTATAACATTTCGCAACCTAGATGGACTCACTTCTGAAAATATATCTCCTTCCCTCGAAACCCTGAATTGGAACCAAATTTATTCCTGTACCACCGTCGATTCAATGGTCGACATACTCACTGCCAATCTTAAAAGCATCCTGGATACCCACGCCCCTCTCAAATCCTTAACCTTCCGCCACCATCCTGCTCTTTGGATGTGTCAAAAAATTAAAGACCTGCAAAGGAAACGTGATGCTGCTCGTAGACGCTTTAGACGCACCAGGCTTACCGATGACTACCAAGCGTTCAGGGCTCTTCGAAATTTGACACAATCTACAATCAGACAAGCAAAATCCAAATACTTCCACGAAGCCCTTTCCACTGCTCCCGATCCTAAATCTAAATGGCAACTCCTACGAAAGCTCGCCCTCTGCAATCCAACATCCTCCAGAGCCTTCCCTGCTTCTCCCGACGAAATGAACTCATATTTATTGTCTGCCTCAATTAACGCATCAAAATCCTCCTCCTCCGTCTTTTCATCAACGCCATCTTTCAACCCCGAAAATTTCTATTTCTTAGACATATCACCTACAGACATTATTTCCTCCGTTCTTAAATCCCGCTCCAGTTCTACCGGATTAGACGAGATACCCGTCAAACTACTCAAACTATGCCTCATCGATATCCTACCTGTCCTACTTTTCATTTATAACTTCTCACTACAAAAAGCAGTATTCCCGACTTCCTGGAAAAATCCCTAGTCCATCCTATAAATAAAACCCCAACCCCATTATCTCCCAAGGACTACCGGCCAATCTCCATACTTTCCAACCTTTCCAAACCTCTCGAAAGAATAGTCCAGTCTCAAATATCAAATTTTCTCGAACAGTCCAAACTCCTCGTTCCGCTTCAATCAGGCTTTCGCCCAGGTTTTTCCACTCAATCTGCCCTTACCAAAATCACCAATAACATATATAAAGCCATGGACAACAAACAACTAACTGTGCTAATCCTCCTAGACTTTACTAAAGCTTTCGATTCCTTGGACCATTCTATCCTTTTCTCCAAACTAAAAGCATTGTCTTTTTCTTACAGCTCTATTCTATGGTTCCAATCCTTCCTCTCTGATAGGTCCCAAGCGGTCTCTATGCCCAACCAACCCCTTTCCTATTTCCTTACTCTATACTCAGGTGTGGCTCAGGGCTCAAGCATCTCTCCTCTCCTTTTCAACTGTAACATCAATGATCTACCTAAATCTGTTCACCACTGTTCCTACCATCTATATGCTGACGACCTCCAAATTTATTTATCCTTTCCTCCATCTGAGCTTTCATATGCGTTCGCCAGTATTCAGCAAGACCTAGATAGAATCAGTGCCTGGGCAAAGCTGAACAAACTGGAATTGAAACCCCAGGCCATTGTTCTAGGTTCCAACTCCCTCCTTGCAACTATCCCCACCCTTCCAACATTAATCCTAAACGACCTTCCCATCAGTTTCAACTCCTCCGTTAAAAACCTAGGCATTACCATTGACCAAAACCTTTCCTGGAAACCACATGTCACCCAAATATCCCGACGAATAATTAGTTCCCTAAAATTATTCCATCGTTCTGGGCATCTCCTTACACAACCTACTCGGAAGCTGCTCGTATCATCCCTCATCTTCCCCCACTTCGACTACTGTAGTGTGGTATACGGGGGCCTCTCGAAAATGCTTGAGAGCCGCTTAAAAAGAATAATGAACTGCGCTTTAAGATTTGTCCTTGGTACTCCGAGGCGATCCCGGGTGTCACATCACTATGTTGAGTTAAAGTGGCTCTTCCCTCCCATCCGTAGACAATATTTCCTTAGCGTTTTTCTATACCAATCCATCAACTCGCAACACCCTTCATATATCTATAGTCTCCTCCCATTCAAATCCTCTGTCCAGCACCACAAAACAAGATCTCGCCTTTCCGATTTCTACATTCCTTCCCACAGAACTAAGGCATTCGAGCGCTCCTTCCTCGCCCGCTCCACCACTGTGTGGAATTCAAACCCTCCTTTCATTCGCCATTCCTCTTCACTAGCTTCATTTAAATCTCTGCTTTTCCATCATCTCTTGGCATCTCAAAAAGTCGCTCTCCAAGCAGGTCAAATGTCTGCTTGAATATATCAGTATTGTAAACTCGATCCCGCAACCCTTTGTTTTGTTTGTTTTTCCAACAACAAAGATGATGCCGACTTTTAAATATATTATCGCATACTATGGTAATCAATTATTTTAGTTAGCAATTTCGTCATCAACTACTGCATTAATATTATTAATCATTATTTTGTTAATATAAATATATTTATTTTCGACAATTAGTTAAAAATCAGTCAAGTTCTTTGTATTTTATTTATTTATTTTCTTATCTATTTCTATTTTTACAATGTTTTGTCACACTTGATTATTTCGTGATTTGTGTTATTATGTAGCCTTCTGGCCAGATGAATTTTATGTTTTTTTTTATTTGTTCATTATTGTTATTCTAAAGGGACTTGGTCCCAGAATAAAGTTTATTTTCTATTCTATTCTTTCTATTCTATTTAACCCAGGTCAACGAACAACATTATTAAGAATTCTTCGAGAAGCGGGAGTAAGACTTATTAAGACACCTCTTAGGAAGAAGAATATCAAGGTTAGCAATAAGTTTATTATACAATACAACTTTATCATATAAATAATATCATAATTCATATATGAATTTATGACTTTAATAAGTTTATTATACAATATAATTTTATTATATAAATAATATAATAATTAATATAAGAATTTATGACTTTGGTAGATAGACTAAACAATTTAAGACAGATTCCATCAGAAGATTTAGAAAATTCAGATAATTTAGATATAACAATGGCAAATTTTGAATTTAAACATGAAAAAGCTAAACTTATTCTGCAATATGACGGTAGTCCTATTGGTCTCATGGAATACATTGAAAATGCCCAATATCTATTCGATAAATATTGTCAAGAAAATAATAGCTTTAAAGATGAGAATCACAAAGAAATTCTTATGCAAGCCAAGGTAAAGTTAACAAATAATGCAAAAAGGTCTATACAGGGTAAATTATTCGAAACAATCCATGACTTATTTACATATTTGAAACAAAAATATCATGACTCGCGTAGTAGACAACAAATCGCTGCGGAAATAATTAATACACAACCTTATTCACATAAACATCCTCTAAGTTTTATAAATAGATTAATGGATAAAAGAAGTCAGTTAATAGCTAGAATTTATGCTGATCCTCAATTAATTAATAAAGAACTTTTAATGCAAGAACATGATGAAAATATTTGCTATCATACTATACAAAAATTATATCCTGAACTTAACAATTATTTACACCATATCGTATATAATACTGTAGATGACATTGATGATATATTATGAAATTCAGCTTCTGATATAGTATTTCGTTTACATGGTCCTTATAATCCCGACAAAAACTATAAAAGTCCAGATAAGAATTATAATAAAAATAAATTTAATCAACAACCACAAAAATTCCATAATAATCAAAAATTATTTCAATCTCAAAGTAAGTTTAATCCTCAATATAATCGCGATATCGATCTCAATCAACAAAACCAGAAACCGTATTATCAACAAAATCAATTTCAGAACAATTACAGACCTCAGTATAATTCACCTATGAATCAAAATCGTCAGACTCATAATCAACAATGGGATCCATGATCACAACATAATTATTTTAATAAACCAAGATCGGGAGAATTCTATAATAATCAAAGACATGAACAACCTATCAAATTCGAGAAACCGGAAACAGTTTCGATGCGTACGGTGTCCGACCGAGCACATCACATAGAAGATGAACGTGTAGAAACAATTCAAACATTATCTAGAGAAAATAGTGATTTACGAGAACAGCTAAACTACCTAACTTCACAATTCGAAGATTTCAAAAACTCTTTTTTAGACAGAGGCCAACATCACAACGATCCACCGAATTAGATATAAGACAAACTGAAATTCATGAATTACTTTATCTAGACGTAGACTTATTTTATATTAATGATAATATATATAGGGCCTCCTTCAGGCCGAAGCGGTCGGCATATAGATTAGGGTTGTGATCTGAAGAGAGACACGGCAGGGAGACCAGACGAATAAAGGCAATAATAAAATAACAACAGCGGTTGCCATCTATATTCCTCCCAATAAATTATATGCGCCAGATCTAATTAAATTATTTAATGTTAACCACAAATTGATTGTTTTGGGGGACTTAAATGCCAAAAATAAACAATGGAATCGTCATAACACTAACAAAAACGGAAAAATTCTGTTCTAATTTCAAGATACAACATAGAATTACATAGTCCCACAGAACCTACACATATTCCATCTCAAAGACGCTTTAAGCCGAGTATAATAGATCTGGCTCTCACTAAAAATATTCACATCTCTCGTCTGGTCTCCCTGCCGTGTCTCTCTTCAGATCACAACCCTGTGATTTTCCGGATAAATTCGAAAATTAATAAAAACAATTCCATTCCAAAAATGAATTTTAAAAATGCTAAATGGCCTATTTTTAGACAAATTATAGATAATGAGTTGGAAATAAACCCCGAAATCACAACCTCCTCCGACTTAGAAAGTATTATAAATAAATTTAATTCTTTAATTAACTCAGCTATATCAAAAACCATTCCTAAAATTGACCATCAATTTCAAGAAAAAATACCAGTCCGCTTAAAATTGCTTATCAAAATAAAAAACATAATAAGGAATAAGTACCAATTCTCCTCAAACCGAACTCATAAATTATTAATTAATAGACTTAATTTGTATGTAAAAAGTAAATTAAATGATTGGAAAAATTAGAAATGGACTCAAACCCTAAACGATATAAAACCAGGAGAAAAATCTCTGTGGAAATTTCATCGCATTTTTACAAAGCATTCTAAATGCATTCCACCACTTAAAATACCAGATGGATTTGCCTACTCAGATAAAGACAAGGCTAGACTACTGGCGGAACTCTTTACTTCCAACTCTCTAATCACCAAAGATTTTGGCTCACTCCACCATAATCGCTCAGTAAATAAAACTGTAAAAAATTATCTCCAAAAAAAGGTACCCTCTAACTTCCCCTCCGTATCGCCAAAAGAAGTAATCATGATTATAAAAAATCTGAAAAATAAAAAAGCCCCGGGTGAAGACAATATTCCTGCAATAGTAATTAAAAATCTTAGTAAAAAATCAATAATTTTCTTGACTAAAATTTTCAATTCCATTTTCCGTCTCCGACATTTCCCTACTTTATGGAAAACAGCAAAAACCATCCCAATACCTAAACCAAATAAAGACGCTTCAGAAGTGGTTAATTATAGACCGATTAGCCTTCTTAACATTCTCTCAAAAATATTCTTGAAAAGGCTAACCAAGTTCATATCAGGAAACAACATTATGATTAATGAACAATTCGGTTTTAGAAACCAACATTCCACAGTAGCACAGTTAGCTAGATTGACAGATTATGTTACAGCAGGATTTAATGAAAAAAAACATACAGCGATGATATTACTAGAAATCGAAAAAGCTTTCGACACAATATGGCATAACGGACTAATATTCAAGCTTATTACTTATCAATTTCCACCCTACATCATTCATATTATCCATTCATTCCTTTCTAATAGATCCTTTCAAATCACAATCAACAATACCACAACTCCTAAACATCCAGTATCAGCAGGTCTACCCCAAGGATCCTGTCTTTCCCCAACGCTCTTTAACCTATACTTATCCGAACTACCCATACTCCCTTCAGTTGAAAGATTTTTATATGCAGATGACACCGCCATTTACACTAGTTCTTACAGGATAGATGCAATAGAAAATAGATTAAAATCCTTGTACTCTAGATTAAGCAAATATTATAAAAAATGGAAAATAAAAATAAACGAACACAAAACTTCAGCAATAATATTTACAAAAAGAAGGCCTACTATACCGGAACATATTATCCTAAATAATACTCGAATATCCTGGGCACAAAGTGTCACCTACCTAGGTCTGGAATTAGATAAAAGACTAACATTTACTCCCCATATAAATAACAGATGTTGTAAAGCCAAAAAAATTATAAGTACTAAGACGATACATAAATAGACGAACTAGACATATACTATTAGAATAAATATAATTAATTTAATACATTATAATAAGTTATCAATCATAAGCGAATTTATTCCTTAAATGATAGAAAAAAAAAATTGTACTAAGATTGTTTTGTAGTAAAATTGTTTATTTTTACTACAAATTATACTTATTTTATTTATTTATTTTTCTATTTTGTGTAGGTTTTTTCTTCTTTTTCCTACTGCTATAAATATATAACAGCTTTTATTTATTATGTTATTCAACTTGCAGTGTAAATTGTTATACTTCAATTTAATTGTTACAAAATTGTAAATTATCAAATTAAAGGAATAAAACTTTAAAAAAAAAAAAAGTTCCGGAACAATCAAGATCACGTTCCTCCAATTCCCGTTTCAAATCCGCAACTTTTAAATCAATTAATTTAACACTTTTAGAAGCCATTCCTCATACAGTAGCCCAATAATTACAAAATACAAGACAAAATGCAAAATAACAGCAATTACACAATAATCCCACTTCTGACACCAATTTGTTACAGGGTACTGGGTATTAAAAATGAATTAAGCTATTCCTGAATTAAAGATACTAATATTTATTTACAAAAGTGATAAAAGAATACAATTAAACTATTATCAATTAAATTAATAACAGAGAAATTACTAACAATAAATTATTAACTGAAATAAATTTACAACAACAATATTTTTAGATATTTATAATCTAGGCCTAACTTCTATTTAATTATTACAATAATATAAGATATTATTATTACTAAATAGCTTAACTATATACATAAGCTTGTACAAATTACATAAGATTACAACCGCTACTTAACTAATTAATTGCTACTAATTAACACTTACAGTTCACTAATTAAAGTCCACAAACCGTAAGAATCTCTGAATATAACAAACTGTCACACAATTACACTCACAAACTGTCACTGACTTATTACACTGGCTTATCACTGTTTCCGATGTTAACCGTACCGTGTGCTTCAACACTTTAACACTCTGTCTTTTTTTTTTTTTTTTTTTTTTTCCAAGCCCCTGGAATGGTGATCACCTGAAACAGACTTACATACTAACGTATATTAATAAATTTATATATGTACATATATACAACTCTTTTCCTGCACCGGGTGCATTTTAAGATGGTTTTGAGGATGTTTAAGGATTGAGGTCTTGGGGTATAACTAGGATCGGATATCCAGTGATGGGGCTCACTGGTTGTTTGAAAAATGATAAAACTAAAACTAAGACTTAAAACTAAACTAAAACTATGAGTAATGATAATGCACCTCAGTCGATACTGAGGGAACTTACATACTGTTGCCAGCGCTGTGGCCGGCTCGCTGGTCTCAATGTGCTGAATAGCGGGTTAGTGCAGTGTTGGGCGCTATCAAAGAATTTGATATGCCTCCGTGTTATGAAATCTGTCACCGTCGGTAGTCCGAGAGTGTCATGAATTATGTCTGTCTTTGAGCGCTGTAGTGTAGTATGTCGTACTATACGCCTTAATATGGTGTTTTGAAACTGCTGGAGTCTCTTCGTGGTAGTCGGAGATATGTTATTGAGCATTGGTGCTCCGTAGAGAAGGGCAGGTCTGAGGACCCCCTTGTATATCATTAGTTTGAGGCGTAATGATAAATTCGGTGAAGTAAGCAGGTGGTTCAACCTGTAGGACTTTATCCTAGTCTGTCTGATCTTTCTCGTGCAGTGCTGGGACAACGTCAGGTGCCTGTCTAGGGTGACGCCCAGATACACTATATTGTTACGGGCTACTGGGTATTAAAATGAATTAAACAATTCCTTAATTAAAGAAACTAATATTTATTAACAAAATGATAAAAAGGATACAATTAAACTATTAAGAATTAAATTATTGAACTAACTTAAATTTATAATAACAATATTCTAAATATTATCATCTAGGCCTAACTCCTATGTAATTATTACAATAATATAAAATATTACTAATTCTAGATAGCTTAACTAGTTACAATAGTTTCTATGAATATTATAAAATCACACTACAATTTATAACTAATAATTAACACTTACAGTTCACTAGCCCACCGACCGTAAGATTCTTCAAGTATCACAAACTGACACACAGTAACAAACAGAAACAGTTTATTACACTCGCGAGACTGTTACGGTTCACTGATACACTTATTACACTGGCCGGTTCAACACTGACTAGTTTATCACACTGACACTCACTTATTACACTTATCACAGATCTTCACTGGTCTACTCTCAGGCTAAGACTGACTGACTCGAGGTGACGGAAGTCTTTTTATAGGCAAAGCCGAACATTCTAGAACTCGAAGGGGCCAGATAATTCTGGACTATTCTTAATCCTTTGCCGACAAAAGAAGACGATCTAGAACCGTCCTAATCCTATTTAAACGTCTCCCGCTGACGGAGTTAAGCCGCTAATCCCCCGCTTCCGCATTCCTGCCGGCGCCCGTAACACTGCCCCCTCCTTAAAAGTGCTCTGCCCCAGAGCAAGTCCGGAGAAATTGGGCATTTATGAGCTTCTACTGATGGAGACGCACCTTCTTTCCAGGGGTTGAACGTGCACACCAATATGGCAACTCCAGAGGTGGCGAATGTCTGTTCGATCATGTCCCTGACAATCTTCCACTCCAAGCCGTCGTATCCACAGCCCAACTTCGGAATAGCGAGCTTAGTGACACGCAGTCTCAGAAGCTTACTCCGAAGGTCGTCGAGGCTTCGCCGCAGTGCGTCATATGTCGGCTTCTGATCATAGGCACGCTTGGTAACCAAGTAAAACAGGTGTCGTCCTTCGTGCGGCTGGTGGAGTGCCTTCCCGACACTTGGTCCTTGGCGTTCCAGCTCCTCAGTTCCGCCGAACTTCTTCCTGAAGACCGTTGCAATCCCTCGAGAAGTCCTCAGATCTTCGGCAACGCAATGGGCCAGAGAATACTCCACTGGTAACGAGAAGATACCTCTGTAGATTACCTGAGTTACTCCACGGGTCCCTGGTACTTTAGTATGAGCAACTGAGTTATTTGTCTTGACGTTGTTTAGGTACCTGACCTGCTGGTCTTCTTTCGGGCCGTGGTCTCCTTTGTACGGGGCCAGTCTATTGAAATGGACTACCTTGGGTTTTCCTTTCGGCTGCTTCCTGATCCTATATATGACGTCATTGATCCTCTTGACGATCTCATACGGGCCGTCCCAGGAGTTCTGAAGTTTAGGTGAGTAGCCTCGCCTTCTTCGAGGATCATGTAGCCAGACCAAGTCTCCAGGTTGGTAGCCACCCTTCTCAGCCCTGATGTCGTAGCGCTCCTTCATTCTGTCACTAGCCCCCTGGATGTTTGTGCGAACCTTCTCGTGGATATTATCCATTCGCTTCCGTAGATCCGTGACGTACTCCTCTCCGGCAATTTCCTCGTCAGGCTTGAAACCGAATTTCAGATCACAAGGCAACCGAAGTTCTCTGCCGAATACCACATTTGCGGGAGTCTGCCCCGTTGCCTCACTGACTGAACTGCGGTACGCCAGCAGGAACAGGTGAAGATACTGGTCCCAGTCTCGCTGATGGTCGGAGACTACTTTGGACAAATATCGACCCATAGTCCTGTTCATGCGCTCCACCATGCCATCGGATTGAGGGTGAAGAGGTGTCGTCCTGGTCTTCCGTATTCCCAGTGCTTCGCACATCCCGGAGAAGACTGCAGACTCGAAGTTTCGTCCCTGGTCAGAGTGAAGTTCCATGGGTACTCCAAACCTACTGACGAGCTGCTTCACCAGTACGTCCGCAACCGTGACTGCCTCCTGATTCGGAAGGGCGTAAGCTTCCACCCACTTGGAAAAGTAGTCCATGGCCACGAGAATATACCGGTTACCTTCATCCGTTACAGGGAAAGGGCCAGCGATGTCAATTGCTATTCTCTCAAACGGTGCTCCCACGTTGTACTTCCTCATTGGGGCCTTCTTTCTTCTTATGGGTCCGTTAGAAGCCGCACAAGTCGCACAACGCCTGCACCAGTCCAACACATCGTCCTTAAGGTTTGCCCAGTAAAAGCGTTCACGTACCTTTTCCAATGTACGGTGAACTCCAAGGTGGCCGCCAGATACTCCGTCATGAAGTTCCCTGAGTACTTCGGGCACTTTACTCTTTGGAACGATGAGCTGAAGTCTGCGCTGATCTCCTTCCGTGTTCTCCAATGCCCGTTTCGGCAGCCCGTTGTCCACTAGAATGGAGTCCCATTGGGCCCAGTAAGTCTTTACATTCTTCGACATTGGAGCAACATCCTGCCAGGTTGGTCTTCCTTGCCCTGATAGTTTCCACTGCTTCATTTGTTTCAAGTCCGGGTCCCTGTCCTGCTCCTTTGACACCTCTGCATCCTGCCAACTGTCCATGGCCACCGTTGTCCTCAACACTGCTGCCTGCTTCTCTTCTTGTCGAGAACAATGCCCGCATTTTTCGTCACAAGGTCTCCTAGAGAGCGCATCCGCATTTCTGTGACTCGTTCCAGCACGATGAGCAGATTCAAAGTCATATTCTTGAAGGCGCTCTATCCACCTCGCCACTTGTCCTTCTGGTGACTTGAATCGTAGCAGCCACATTAGAGCCGCGTGGTCCGTTCTCAGGAGGAATCTTCTGCCGTATAGATATTTGTGGAAATGTTCTATAGATTTCACCACTGCCAGAAGCTCCTTCCTTGTGACACAGTAGTTGCGTTCCGGAGCTGAGAGCGCTTTACTGAAATATCCAATAACCCTTTCTTCTCCATCTTGGAGCTGAGAGAGGACGCTTCCAATAGCGGTGTTGCTAGCGTCTGTGTCAAGTATGAACTTGCCCTCGGGACGTGGATAGCTCAGAATAGGAGCACTACTCAACTTTTTCTTCAACTCTTCAAAGGATGCCTGACATTCGTGATCCCAAAGAAAAGTCCGTTTTTCCTCGGTGAGCCTGGTAAGAGGTTTTGCAATGTTTGCAAATCCTTTCACGTACCGCCTGTAGTAGGTGCAGAGGCCGAGAAAACTTCTTACTTGGTGCTTATCTCGAGGTACTGGCCAGTCGGTGATCGCTGCAATCTTCTCTGGGTCAACGGCAACTCCATTGTCCGACACAACATGCCCCAGATAGTTGACTTGCCTTCGGAAGAGATGACACTTCTTCGGGTTCAATTTAAGGTTCGCTGCACGCAGTCGTTCGAAGACCTTCTCCAGATTCTTCAGATGGTGAGCGAAGGACTTTCCCAGCACAATGATGTCATCTAAGTATACCAGGCAAATTTCCCAAGAGAGACCTCTTAACACGCTTTCCATCAGCCTCTCAAATGTTGCAGGAGCATTGCAAAGCCCGAATGGCATTACCGTAAATTGCCAGAGTCCAGTCCCAATCGAGAACGCTGTCTTTTCTTTATCTTCAGGTTTCAATCCAACCTGCCAATATCCACTGCGGAGATCCAAGGTAGAGAAAAGTTCACACCCCTCTAGGGTGTCCAGCGTATCATCAATCCTGGGGAGCGGATAACTGTCTTTCTTGGTGACGTTGTTCAGAAGGCGGTAGTCCACGCAGAATCTCGTTGTGCCGTCCTTCTTTTTCACCAGTACAACAGGAGACATCCAGGGGCTACTCGAAGGCTCAATGACACCATCAGTCGCCATCTCCTTGATGATCTTCTCGGCGTCCTCCCGTTTGGCTAAAGGCAGCCTCCGCGGGACCTGTCGGATGGGCTTAGCATCCCCGGTGTCAATCCTGTGCTGGACGATATCCGTTCTACCCCGTGGCCCTGGGCTGATCTCGAAAACGTCCTGCCATCGGGTAATCATCTTCTTCACCTCCTCACTCTCTTCAGGCGAAAGGTCGCAACATGATTCGTCCACAAATCCCTTTAATTCTTCCGGCAGTCCTCGCAGCTCGGTGGGATGACGTTGCAGCTGACGAACCACTGAGGTAGCGGTTGTACATTCCCCTATCGGTGTTCCTTTGTTCAGCGTTACTGGGAAGCTGTTCAGGTTCATTAGCCGAATCGGAGTGGTACGTCCGACCTTGATGAGAGACCTAGCCACCAGTACGCCGCGTCCGATATCCTGTTCTTCTTGTTTTCCAGGTTCAAGAAGCACACATTGACCCTCAGGTAGATGTCCTTCGACCGTCCCCTGTGTTATGATTTGGCTCCGAGAAGGTAAAGTGGTGTCTTCTAGTAAGCGCACTCGTGCGTAGATATCCTTTCCCTGCCGGAGGATGACTTCTTCGTCTCCCAGCGTCATCACACCTCTTGCCATATCCAGCTTGATCCCGCATGTGATCATCAAGTCCGTGCCCAATATGACATCTTCATCAATATCTGCCACGAGAGCGCGGTGCTTCAGATGTTGACCCCCGATGATGAAGTAGGCAACTGTCTCCCCGTAGACCTTGGCTAGCTCACCTGTGGCAGTCCGTAATGTCCAAATCGTTGGCAACATCTTCTCAGCAGGAACTGTCTTTGAGCTCAAGATTGTCTTGGTTGCGCCGGTATCCAGTAGCAGACTTCGCAGCTGCCCGTTCACCTTCCCATCAACGTAGAAGCTGTTCGTTCTGCTCCCTAAAGACGCAACTCTACTGGTCTTCCTCGGGCCTCTGACGTAGCGGGCTGATAGTTGTTCCTCCCTATCAACCCTACTTCGTTCCTGTGGCTTTTCTTGCTTCTTGGATGGACACTTGCTTCTAGGGTGTCCAAGTTGGCCGCAGCCCCAACAGCGTATCTCCTTCTTACGGGTCCTGAGAGCCTCCAAAACCTTTGTCACTATGTCTTCGACGCTAGGGACCACAGTAGGCTCCGCTTCAGCTGCTCGAACCCGCGCATGGCCCCGTACTGACTGCCTGACAGCCTCGAACTCCATGGCCTGAGATAATGCGTCGCCTAGAGTTTTTGGCCGGGCGAGCTTCACTGCTTGTTGCGTCTCGGGGTCCCGAAGTCCATCCAGGAATTTGTCGACAGCCAGGCTCTCGTACACATCATCGGTGACCGAGGGGTAGGCATTCCTCACCAGCCGTGCAATGTCTGCCTCAAATTCCTGTAGCGTCTCGTTGGTCTTCTGGATCCTGCTTCTCAGCTGTGAGCGATATAGCTGGTCCATGTGGCGATGGCCGAAACGCATCTCCAGTCTTCTAACCAGTTCCCCGTAGTTAGACCGCTCTGTCATGGGCATCCCTTGCAGTACTCCCAAGGCGTCTCCACGCAAGGCCAGGCACAACGCTGAAGCTTGGGTCTCTTTTGACCACCCGTGGATCGAAGCCGCCGTCTCGAAGAGAGTCATGTAGTCCTCCCACGGCGTCTTTCCGTCGAACACTGGAATGGTGTTGTGAGTAGGTGGCGTCCCAGCATTGGCGGGCGTAATGGTGCTATGAAGGCTGCCGTCGGAGGAACGGTCGGTGTCGTTCGTCGGTGGGTTGCTCTTACGTCCCTCGAGAGCTTCTACTCTTAGCCTAAGTTCGTTTTCGATGGAACTCAATTTTTCTCCTAACCTAGATTCTACATTAGCTACCTTTTCATTTACATCGGCTAACTTATTATCTACATTAGCTACTTTATTATTTACATCGGCTAACTTGTTATCTACATTTTCCATTAACTTAGTCTCTAATGTGCCTAACTTAGACTCTAATGTATCCAATAAATCAATTTTTACAGTACCTAATTCATTACCTAGCCTATTTTCTATATTGCTTAATTCATTACCTAGTTTATTTTCTACATTGCTTAACTCATTTTTAACAGTACCTAATTCATTACCTAGCTCATTTTTAACATTGCTTAACTCATTTTTAAAAGTTGCAGACAACCTGCTTAAATCAGTTTCAAACAGAACGTCATCTGGATTTTCCCCTAAATCTACAAAAAATTGACGCAAGCGCTCTTGCAGTACACTTTTAGTTCCGGAACAATCAAGATCACGTTCCTCCAATTCACGTTTTAAATCGGCAACTTTTAAATCAATTAACTTAACACTTTTAGAAGCCATTCTTCATACAGTAGCCCAATAATTACAATATACAAGACCAAATGCAAAATAATAGCAATTACACAATTATCCCACTTCTGACACCAATTTGTTACAGGCTACTGGGTATTAAAATGAATTAAACAATTCCTTAATTAAAGAAACTAATATTTATTAACAAAATGATAAAAAGGATACAATTAAACTATTAAGAATTAAATTATTGAACTAACATAAATTTATAATAACAATATTCTAAATATTATCATCTAGGCCTAACTCCTATGTAATTATTACAATAATATAAAATATTACTAATTCTAGATAGCTTAACTAGTTACAATAGTTTCTATGAATATTATAAAATCACACTACAATTTATAACTAATAATTAACACTTACAGTTCACTAGCCCACCGACCGTAAGATTCTTCAAGTATCACAAACTGACACACAGTAACAAACAGAAACAGTTTATTACACTCGCGAGACTGTTACGGTTCACTGATACACTTATTACACTGGCCGGTTCAACACTGACTAGTTTATCACACTGACACTCACTTATTACACTTATCACAGATCTTCACTGGTCTACTCTCAGGCTAAGACTGACTGACTCGAGGTGACGGAAGTCTTTTTATAGGCAAAGCCGAACATTCTAGAACTCGAAGGGGCCAGATAATTCTGGACTATTCTTAATCCTTTGCCGACAAAAGAAGACGATCTAGAACCGTCCTAATCCTATTTAAACGTCTCCCGCTGACGGAGTTAAGCCGCTAATCCCCCGCTTCCGCATTCCTGCCGGCGCCCGTAACAGTACGTAACGTACTCCTCTCCGGCAATTTCCTCATCAGGCTTGAAACCGAATTTCAGATCACAAGGCAACCGAAGTTCTCTGCCGAATACCACATTTGCGGGAGTCTGCCCCGTTGCCTCACTGACTGAACTGCGGTACGCCAGCAGGAACAGGTGAAGATACTGATCCCAGTCTCGCTGATGGTCGGAGACCACTTTGGACAAGTATCGACCCATAGTCCTGTTCATGCGCTCCACCATGCCATCGGATTGAGGGTGAAGAGGTGTCGTCCTGGTCTTCCGTATTCCCAGTGCTTCGCACATCCCAGAGAAGACTGCAGACTCGAAGTTTCGTCCCTGGTCTGGTACGCATTAGCGAACCTGGTCGCCCCTGCTACCACAGGGCGACCAGGTGTCCGAGAGTGTCATGAATTATGTCTGTCTTTGAGCGCTGTAGTGTAGTATGTCGTACTATACGCCTTAATATGGTGTTTTGAAACTGCTGGAGTCTCTTCGTGGTAGTCGGAGATATGTTATTGAGCATTGGTGCTCCGTAGAGAAGGGCAGGTCTGAGGACCCCCTTGTATATCATTAGTTTGAGGCGTAATGATAAATTCGGTGAAGTAAGCAGGTGGTTCAACCTGTAGGACTTTATCCTAGTCTGTCTGATCTTTCTCGTGCAGTGCTGGGACAACGTCAGGTGCCTGTCTAGGGTGACGCCCAGATACACTATATGATTGGCCGGATGGTTCTCGCTGTCCCCCACTCTATAGACCGTCGGTAGAGGGCGCTTGTTTTTCTGAAATGAAAATACAACAAAGTCGGTCTTCTTGGGATTGACTGTAATATTTAATCTCTCCAGCTTGTCAGTTATCTCCTTACAGGCCGCCTCTGCCTGTCGTAGAGCTATCTTAGCGTTCAGTGAGCTACTGTAAATTGCTATATCGTCGGCGTAAGCCGCGACAGTGGCCTTGCTGTACCTCGCTCCAACAGTTTCCGCCGTGTAGATCGAAAAGAGAACTGGTGATAACACAGAGCCCTGGGGCACACCACAAGTGAGATCAAAGGGATTGGACAGCTCTTCGCCGACTCGAACCTTAGTTGAACGTCGCGTCAGAAAGGACCGTATTATAGTATAGAGCTGCTCGGGAAACTCTTAGTCCTGCAGTGTCTTACATAGAAGACTATGGGACACTGAGTCGAACGCCTCCGTGCAGTCTATAGATATCATAGCGGTTGCCGTGTTCTTAGCGGTGTTCTCGCTGACTTCCGCGTGTAACTTCGCCAGATGGTGGTCCGGGCACAGTCCGGCTTGGAAGCCAGTCTGTTCCGGTGGGATTAGTGCTACTTCCGAGCAATAGGTTTTGAGATAATTAAGAATAATTTTCTCAAAAACCTTGCCCATGTGCGGAAGCAGGCTAATAGGTCGGTAGTCGGCTGGCTGATTTCCGGTTCTCGCAGGCTTCAGGAGCGGGAAGAGGGTAGCTCTTTTCCATGCCTCAGGGAAGTATCTCAGCCTGAGACAGGAGTTGTAGAGGTTTGTCAGATGAGCTAAGCCTCTCCGCGGTAGATGTTTCAACAATACAGTCTGTATCCCGTCGGAGCCTGGAGCTTTACTACCTCGCGAACGACGGAGTATCGCCTTCAGCTGCTTCGGAGATACAAACATATAATTGTTGCCGATCTCTTCTGTCGGTAATTCGGACGTGTCTATGGTCCGTTTTGCTATTACATCACCGTAGTGATCTGCAAACTTAACAGCCTGCTCCTGGTCTGTTAGTATCTTGTCTCCATCCTGAAGCCTTGTGTAGTTCCTCTTTCTAGTGCTCGTCCTAAGCAGCTTCCAGAACTTTCTATGGTCACCATGTGTGGACCGAAGCTTTTCATGCCACCGAGCAGTCCGCCATTGTGTCATGAGGTTTCGAATCTGAGTGGTAAGTGAATTTACCACCGATTTGACCTCGTAGTCTCTGGTCCTGTACCACTTGTTCTTCCACTTATTGCGGAGGGCGATAAGTTTTAGAATATGATCAGGTGGGGGACGCAGAGCTGGTGGTAGGGACCTGAACTTGGGGATCAGCGGCGCTTCTGATTACATCAGTGAAGTACTCTATATAGAGGTCTACTTCACTCGTCGTACGTAGAGTAGGTACCGTCGGAAGATTATGGTAGATCTGAGATTTAAAAAATTCCCAGTCTGCCTCTTGGTACTTGTACCTATTCGGCGGAGGTGGCACCGGTGCTTCCCCGTCTAGCAGGTAAAGCACGGGTAGATGGTCCGTCGTTATTAGATCAAGCGTGACGCAATCGATGAATCGGTGCGGCTGCCGTGTGAGTAGGAGATCAACCGTAGACCTAAAAGAAGGGTTTGCCCTATGCCTAAATGTATAGGTATTAGGATGGACCACGTTGAACGGCGATTTTAACACTATCTTCCCCGCTGCGTTACAAGATTTGTTATTCCAAAGGGAATGTCGGGCGTTCAGGTCACCCACTACCCAATGGTTTGTCCTCTTGGCGCATTCGTTGAGCAATCTCTGAAATTCTTCTGGGGATGTGCGAGGTCTCCGGTATAGGCCTGTGATAGTGGTGGGTTTGTACAGAAGAACTTGGACCGTTACGGTGTGTAATTTCTGGTCCGTGATAGCCGCAGGTGGGGGAAGTTTCCTCCACTTGATGCCGTGGCGAATCGCTATCAGGACTCCATCATGTTGATCTCCGGGCAGATCGTAGCCTGGTATGCGCACACGCTGGTCGCTCACTCTGGTGTCGGTGAGTACAACTATTGTGGGGTCGCTTTGTGCTATTAAGGCGTATACCTCCGTAATCTTCGGCAAAAGTCCGTCTGTGTTGAAGTTCAATAACGTTAAGTTGCTATTCATGGTGATGAACCAGAGAGCATCTCGACGAGTTTAGCTGTAGCTAAAGTAAGTTGTTTAATATTTTCCGCCAGGGCCATGGCCCATGGAGGAGTCTGTGTCCAGTCGTGTAGTGGTGGGGGTGTTGGGATGTCGGTTCGGGTCGGTCCGCTGTAGCTCGGGCCTGAGCCCTAGTCTGTCTGAGGTGGGGGAAGTCCTCTTCCCTGATTGGCCCGGTAGGGTGGGTGATCTCTGGCTGGGTCCGTTTGGTGGTGGGGGGTACCCTTGTTGTGGCCGGTCTGGCCTGAGTCGGGGCAGGCTTGGCGAACTTTTTCTTCAAATTTGCTAGTCTCTCGACTAGCTTTTTTCTAAATTCGCATCCCGTGAAGGAGGCTACGTGCAAACCGCCACAGTTTGCACACTTCACTGGGACCTCGTTTCTCGGGCATTGCGCTACGGGGTGGGGTCCGGCACACCTGACACAAGCCACTGTACGCCTACAGTGGTTTTTGGTATGCCCAAATAGCTGGCATCGATGGCACTATACGATGCCCTTCTTTGCCGTGTATGGCTTGGCCTTAAAGGTAACACTTCCTAAGGCTCTAAGTTTTTGGATTTTGTCCAGAGTAACTTCTGGACCTGTTGTGATGATAATTAGGGGAAGATCTGATTTCTTCTCATCTTTGTCACTCCTTTGCATCCTTCTTACATCAAGGATGCCGGACAATTTGTTTGCCAGTTCGCTCTTAGCGTCCTCTAGGTCAAAGTCTAGATCTAGGCCGTACAGAACAAATTTTTTGTTCTTTGGCCCTGTGGCAGTAGCGTAGGTGTGAAACTGACTTTCTGATTTCGTGAAGAAATCAGACATGGCCCTATGGCTTTCAATAGAGGAAGGAAATATCCTAACTCCATTTTTTATATTTTGAACTTGAAAGCCCAGAAAACCATGGGATTTTAGTTGGACTACTGTCTTCACAGCGCTAGTGGCGCCACTGAGGACAATGGGTGGTGGTCTTTTAAGTGTGGTCTGTCTGGTCACTGTATCACATGCACTGCCACTATTACATGCACTGAGAGGTGAATACTTATTAGAGGTACTTACAAAAGTAGAGCTCGTGAAGGAGGTTGGCTGATTGGCTACTCTGCACGTCTTCTTGGGTAGCACAAATTCTACCTCGGCCGCCGCACTGCGCTCCTGGCGGACTTTCCTCGAAGTTGCAGTCTTGCTGGCTCCCGCCTGTTGCTTGGTTGATGTGCTGTCCAACTCCATCGCTGGCATCGCGCACCTACACTCACAACTGGAAACTGACTGACTGGTGGCTGCCTTGGCTAGTTCCACACAAGGTGTGGGCCTCGACAACTTCCAGGCGCTGATCCTTGTGAGTAGAAAGCGTAAGATGCAGGCTGGTAGTTAGATCCTAAGATGTTCACTGCTCGGCTGCTGGGGGTGGAATAATGAAACACTCTGTCGCGCTGAGAGAGTATTTAAATAGCAAGGCCGACACGGAGTGGGGAAAATCTCAAACATCTTGAAGGGCCTGGAGTTTTCGGGAAGGGCCTCTTTCATCTCTGCCGACAAGGGGCTCCACCCTCTTCCAGGAATCGCCAATTCCACGCGGCCGTCCTTCTCTCTGAGACCGTAACAATAGAATATGATAATAAAATAGGAAATAACAAGAATGAAATAGAAAATGATAATAATAAAATAGAAGACGATAATAATGAAATAGAAAATGATAATAATAAAATAAGAAATGATAATAATAAGAGAGAAAATAATAATAATAAAGTAGAATATGATAATCATAAGATAGAAGAAGATAATAATAAGATAGAAAAAGATAATAATAAGACAAAAATGATAATAAAGTAAAATATGATGAGAATAAAATAAAAAAGAATAATAATAAAATAAATAAGTTAGAGAAGAATTGGTCGACTGTATCTTCAAATTTAAGGAAGAAATAGTTGGGGGTGCAGTCAATCAAAACACATAGGTAAAGTGTAATTATTGTACTTTATTATAATTACTGTACTTTATTATAATACTTTATTATAATTAGTGTAATTATTACACTTTACCTATGTAACCCCTCATGTCTGGTATCTTATCCAGATCTATAATTAAACTAGTTTTTTCTAAATCCTTCTCACCCCCTTTTTCTATATTTTAATCTTCTCTTTTTGTATCTTTCCGTTTACCTCTTCATTTTTCTTTCCCTTTATATTATTGTTTACATTTTATCCTTTCTTGACATGTATTTTTTTCTATTTTCTATTCGTATTCTTGTATTATTATATCTGTCACTATTAGAATTTCTGTTCATCATCTACAATTTTATTTTATCTATCACTATTTTAAGTTTATTATATTCTGTAACCAGAATATATGTGTATTTCCAGTCTTATATTCATTCTTATTTATCATATATCTATTCACTATTTCATCATATCTAGTCACTATTTTAATTTCCACTCCTGTACCACTTTATATATTCTTGTTACTGCTACGTTTTTATATATTTCTGTTTGTTTCTCTCTCTTAGCCCTGAAGATGGCCTACATTGTAGGCTGAAACGTCAGCACATAATAAATAAGTTATGCTTATTTTGGTGTTTTGATTGACTGCACCCCCAACTATTTCTTCCTTAAAATAAATAAGGATAATAATAAAATAAAAATGAATAATAATAAACTCGAAAGAAATAAGAATTATAAGTAACAATGAAGAAATGAAAAAGACTATCAATAATAATAAAACCGAGGTAAAGAAAGAAATTAAAAATATAACAAGTAACGAATACAAAGTAAAACATGTAGAAAAGACAAATAAGGGAAAAGTGATTCAGACCAATTTGTCGGATAGAGCAACTAATAACTTAAAAATATTAACAAGTCCATTTTATATTAATAAAACAGAAAAATATCCTAATATAATTAAAACTCAAAAGAAAATAAGTACAAACAAATTAAATAGAAATAAATTAAAGAAGGAAAACAATATAAAAACATATGCAACTTTATTTAGATCTAAGATCGCGGATGTGCGCAACTATTTAAGGGGTAAAGTCAAAAAGAAACACTTGAGTATTTCGTACCTCGGATAAAACATTATATGAATTTAATAACAGTAACAACAAGGAATCGGAATACGGACATTAATTAGATTTAACATTATTAGAATTACAATTAATATTAGAAATTATACTAAAATCTTAGAAATAAATAATAATTAAAATTAAACATTAGAGGACATATTAATAATAAGCTTCAATTATTAATCAATTAAAAATAGAAAAACAAAGTAATTGATAATAATTAAAATTAATGATATAAATATAAAACTATAGTATACAAACAGAATAAAAAAGGTAATTAATAATATTCATTAAATATAATAATAATAATTAAATAATTAATATGTGGTGATCACATAGATATATGGATGAGTTATGTATTATTTAAAGGTATAATGATTAGAAATGGTAAAAGTTTAAGTAATAGGATATGTAAAAGTTTATTGATTGTTGTTAGGTATTATAGACAATGTATTCATTTAATGTAATGGAGGTTATTATAATTAGAATTATATGTATAGTGTATAGAATTAAGTATTAAGTATCCGACGCTGTGGATTATATATTAACGCGGATTCACCTTCGACCAGGATGTATATCTTTTTGTATTTGAGAGGTTTGTGTTCAAATGTTTATCTACCATTTTATTGGCTGACGAAAGGAAGTGGGAGAACCCCTCATGTCTGGTATCTTATCCAGATTATACAGTATTAGAATATTGTATAATTGTATTTAATTTACTAAGTAATTGCATGTTATAGTGTTTATGTGTGTATATATATATATATATATATATATATTGGAGAATATATTTGATTTGGGGTTCCTCGTTTGTAATTGGCCTTATTTTCTCCTCCTTTAGGTCCACGGACAGTATTATATTTATATTATATCATTTAGGGAGAAGGGGCATTACAATTGGTAGCAGAGCGTGGTTATATATAAAAATAATAAAAAATTTTGTGGTGTTTATATTTAAAATTAATTGTTATGACCCTTCTCCCTAAATGATATAATACTGTAATAATACTGTCCGTGGACCTAAAGGAGGAGAAAATAAGGCCATTACAAACGAGGAACCCCAAAATCTAATATATTCTTCAATATATATATATATATATATATATATATATATATATATATATATATACATACATAAACACTATAACATGCAATTACTTAGTAAATTAAATACAATTATACAATATTCTAATACAAGCCTTATATGGGGATCTGAGAAGAGTAGGAAGTAAGCGGGCGTCCGAGCTGGAGTCTAAAAATAGAGTGAGTCGTCCAACCATTCTGTCTCTACAGGCTTACGACATCCCCTCCACCACACCTTTACCTCCCACTTCCTTTCATCAGCCAATAAAATGGCAGATAAACATTTGAACACAAACCTCTCAAATACAAAAAGATATACATCCTGGTCGAAGGTGAATCCGCGTTAATATATAATCCACAGCGTCGGATACTTAATACTTAATTCTATACACTATACATATAATTCTAATTATAATAACCGCCATTACATTAGATGAATACATTGTCTATAATACCTAACAACAATCAATAAACTTTTACCATTCTTAATCATTATACCTTTAAATAATACATAACTCATCCATATATCTATGTGATCACCACAAATAATAATTATAAAACTATATTAGAAATAATAGAAATAATTACTATAATACAATTATTTTAGTTAAAAGAAATAAGGATAAAAATTATAGCTTATAATTACTAAACAACTTAGAAACAATTTTATTAACCGCTTAATGAAAATAAAATACAGAGAGAAAAGATTTTGAAAAAAATAGATATGTAATATATTTGAATAATGAAAGTGAAATAGAAAGATTGCTAAGAGAAATTTTGGAACCGAATAAAATTTATGGAATATACTGCGAAAGTTATAATAAAGCCTTGAAGAACACGTACGAAGAATATTTTAAACAAATTTAAAAAATAATTGAAAAAGAATTTACTAGTGTAAAAATAAAACGATACAAATTATTATGCGAATATATACAAGAATTAGATGAACAAAAACAAAAGATTATAGATTACCACACAGGAAAAACTTGCCATCGAGGTGTATTAGAGACATTAGAACATTTAAAAAGAACTATCTATTTTCCCAACATGAAAGATAAGATTACAGAAATAATAAACCAATGCGAAATTTGTAAAAGGAACAAATATGATAGAAACCCCATAAAAGCTAAATTTCAATTGACCCCAACGCCGGAAAGACCGTTCGAAGAAATCATGATAGATTTAATATTCATTAACAAAACTACTATATTTACTAGTATAGATGTATTTTCAAAACGATTATTCACTCAGATCATCCCAAGTAAAAACGCTATGAGTATAGTTAATGCCTTAGAAAAATATATAGCATTATACCCATCACCAGATAGAATAACGTCTGATTCAGGTTTAGAATTTAATAATAGTTTAGTACAACAATTTTGTAAAGCCATTGATTGTGAAATTCACTACACAAGTGTAGGACACTCAAACTCACTAGGATTATTAAATAAATGTCATTCAATTTACATCGAAATCTTAAGAATAAATCTAAATCAAAATAAAAACATAAGGATAGAAAAATTAATCAATACAAGCACTATCGCATACAATAATTCTTTAAATCAAAAACTAAAAATGTCTCCCAACGAAATAACATTTGGAAAATTTAAAAATAATTATAAAACTAATGATATACAAGAAATCCAAAACCATATTAAAAATAAAATTATTATCGAAAAGGAAACTAGAACTAAAATGTTAAACAAAATCGCGAAGATCCAATGGAAATTGAAGAGAACGAAATATTAATTAGAAATAAACAAAGAACATCTAAAAACAAACCTTTATACGACAAAATTAAAATTAATAAAACTCATATTGATAATGTTAAACGTCCAAACTGTAAAAAGAAAACGAAATATTTCACAACTCCTGTTACAGATGATGATCAAGACCATCATTCTTCAACTCTTAGTAGTAATGATGACTAATTGTCTTCACATTCAAGACCTAACACATTCCAAAGGTATACTCCATTACACTGTAAATAATATTAGAATCATAGATAAGTATTACGAAACATATCATTACCTACTATAATATTAGCTTTCTTAAAGTAGAAATTAATAATCTTAACCAAAATCTTTATAAGTATAAACAAAGTAACATTTATGATGTACTCGTAACTATAAGCCAAACATTAACCGACCAAATTGAATTACTATATTACAATCATCGAAAGAAAAGAGGACTTATTAATGGCCTTGGAAACGCTTTATCATGGCTCACCGGAAATATGGATGCCAATGATAAAGCACATTACGATAAAATCATACAACAAATAAATAAACACAAATAAACAACTCGTTCACAAATTTAATGAAGACCTTAGTAAAATAAAGAAAAACTTTTTCAAAACTCAACAAGGAATTTCTAACATAACTATTACAGAAAAAGCTTATGACTTTTATACTCATATTCAACTCCTTGAGAATAAACTATCTGAAATATTGATCTGAATGGAATTCTGTAAAACAGGATTAATTCATTCAAAACTGCTGAATGATATTGTAAAAAATATACCAACCAATGTAACACTCATAACTCAAGACAATAACATCCTTTGGGATAATACGAAAATTTATTGCTCATTTTATAACGGGACATTCCATGTATTCGTTAAATTGCTTATTCATGAAAGAACATATACTGGATATCTTATAGTACCAGTACCATTTCAAATTAAAAATAATTATAAAGACATACCTGTATATAAAGAATTAGATATTACTAATCAACTAATTATTAAGAAAAATGAATTTTTATACCAAGGAAATTGTATCTTTTACTCAATTTATTATTGTAATAATCTTAAAATTATAACTGATTCATGTATAAAAAATATTATCTATAACGCTACTTATAACAATTGTAATTATACTACTAATACTAATATTAGATTTAATGAATATTTAAGGGTTTATATTTTTGCTAACTACCGCAAAATCAAAGATTGTCATAATGAAACCATATTTTTACCAAATGTAGCACTTGTTAACACTAGTATTTATGATTGTATTCCTTTATTAAACAAAACATATTATCATAACTTTAACCATATATTCAAACCCGTTTATAATAATTTTAAATTAGACTATGTATCCCAACTTAATGTAACAGTCCCAGAATTTGTAGAAATAACTTCATATATGATCAATCTAGGAGTATTGCCGAAATTCGTCTCAGGAGGAGTTAAAGGCCCGCGTAGCATATTATCTCAATACTGACTTGCTGCATTTGCAAATACCATATATACCCCCTCCCAACCTCAATCAGGGATCTCTCAGTAGTTAGTTGTTTCTCACTTTATATAGTTCATGTTAGTTTAAGTTATACCTTGTTGTACTTCAATAAAGTGATCTTTTTAAAAAGCGACTCTCTGTGGAAGAATCTTTAATATATATATATATATATATATATATATATATATATATATATATATATATATATATAATCATCCAATTGGGTGAATTGGGAGTGACATCACACTCTTCCAGCTGAGAGGAAAGTTTTTGACGGTTGTTTTTCTTTTTTTTTTTAAAACCAGTAATAACTGGATCTGAAGCAATAAGTAACCTATTTAATAGGTCAGTATTTGTGTTCACCCTTGAATTTTTTCATTTTGTAACTTATTTCATACCTTGATGTCGATGGTAGTTCTGCATTGCATTCAAATCCAACAACAAAATTTTTCCGCAACCAGGAGACATTCATTGCTAGGAAACGTTCAACTGTGCGATGAGATTTTTCCCAGCGCCACTCCAAACTGTACAGTACTGACTTCAGACGAGCTCTAATTTTTTCCATTTTTTCCTCAAGCAATCCTCCCCAGCCTTTCTTCTCAATCAAAAAACTAAGAACGTTGTCAATCTTGCATCCTTTTTTACTCTCTCTCCATATCTCGTACAGCATTTCTTAAATGACTATTTCGTCCATTCTAAAATACAGTAACATTTTTTAAGATTTCGACAAAACGGGCAAGTATGGGCAAACTTTTCTTGTCATGTTCGCTTCTCTAGCTTCCTAAGCTTACGTTAATACATAGAGAAAGACGTGAATCGACGTAATAAAGAAGTTACCTTCCTCCAAAATTCAATAAGTGTATGCTTTTTTTGAATTTTATTCGTTTAACTTGAACAAAATGTTTAAGCCCTTTAAATTACACGTATTCTAATGTAACCATGTCAATACTTACCTCAAATGATATATAAACAGAGAAAAATTCACAAGTTAAAATAACTGGAAAACAGAACCGTGCACACTGATGAACAAAGAACGAATGAGTGAAGGTTTGCACTAATTCATTGTATGTTAACATTGAACAGGCAAGTTGGGTGTAAAGTACGACGCTTTAAGTGGCTTTAAAATTTAAACTATTTCGATTCCAATACCCTCAGACATTGTACCTGTTATATGTAGTATTAAAAATCCTTTAAAAAATAGTTCATTTTTTCGATTTTTGTCCTAGATTGGCGAAATTTCACACTGGGCAGTGTTTGGATTAGTAGGAGCTCTCAGTTGCAGTCTCTTAGATGCCAGTTTCGGCATAAATGAAGCCTGCACACACGAGTACAACATTTTTTTAGAGTACTTTATTTCGAGAAGATATTTTGTTGAAGAATTGTTGATGCAGCCAAAGGAAGAAAGAAACTCTTATCTCTTTGAGTTGCTTTCGACCAAAATTAGTTTTGAAAATATTACAGAGGATTCTGAAAATAAAATAAAAATGACTTTGGCAAGCAATTCTTTCAATTTATTTTAAATCTTATTTAGCATTTATTTACCACGAAACAAATTCAATTAGTTTTATGATTAAAAGTTTTTGGATGGATGAATGATGATGAAAAATTTTTATAATACAATCAATAACATATAAGAAAAAATATTTAATCAAATAAAAAAGATATCAAAACTAAATAATAAAAGATCAGCTAATATAGGAAATGAAAAGTGGTTTGTTAATCTTACTAATACAGGATTTCCATCAGACGTGAAACAGTTTTTATCTCTCGGCCCTAAATATTGTATAAATTATGAACCTAATCAATTACCTGTAACATCTATCATTAGTGACATTGAATATATAATACAAAATAATGTAGAAGAAACTGATCGTGATGAAGTAAGAGGCAAATGCGTTAATATAATTACAAATTACAAATATACTAAACATAATAATAATAACAAGAAAGATTTTAACATACAAAAATTGAACAAAAAAACCAAACAATTTTTAAAAACACAACCTAATATAATAATCACAAAAACAGACAAAACAAACCAAACTGTCGCGATCAACAGAGACGAATACATAAATAAAACTCAGTTATTGCTAAATGATGCCCAAACTTATAAAAAGGTCGGTTCCAATCCTACACATAAATTGATGACAGATACCAACATAACTCTAGGATTATTAAAGAAGAATAATTACATTGATATAAAAACATACAAAAAACTCATTACTAATTCCCCGACTTCCCCTAAATTATATACAGTTATAAAAACTCATAAACCCGGAAACACAGTCAGACCTATAGTATCATTCATAAATTCACCGACGTATGAGCTTTCAAAATACTTAGCCGAATTGTTAAATCACTTATCTACAAATAAATATAATCTTAAAGATTCATTTGAATTTCATCAAAAAATCACAAATATTAAAATTCCTAAAGGTTATAAATTAATCTCATTAGATGCCTCGTCTTTATTTACTAACATATGCATTTCCAAAATAAAAACTATAATAGAAAAAAATTGGAATAAATTAAAAACGCATACAAAAATCCCCCAAAAACTATTTTTACAATTACTGGCCCTACCTACAGATAGAGGATATTTTCAATTCAATGAAAAATTTTATATCCAAAAATTCGGCTGCCCTATGGGATCTCCTATTTCACCTATCTTAGCTGATATTTACTTAGAAGAACTGTTAAATACAGTCATACCAAAAATACCATTTAATATCCCGTTTCTATTCAAATATGTGGATGATATAATAACAGCGATACCAACTGAAAATAATGAAAAAGAAATAATTTTAAATGAATTTAATAAATATTCCACTTGAATAAACTTTACTATTGAATTTGAAAAAGATAATAATATACCATTTTTAGACGTTCTCTTAATCAGAAAATCAAACGGAGAAATAGAAACTAAATGGTGGCAAAAACCTATTCACTCTGGTCGATACATACACCACACAAGCCAATGCCCCAAAAGATATAAAATAAATACGGCTAAAAACCTAATAAATCGCGCGAGAAAATTATCATCCCCAATACACCAAAAAACAGCCGAAACAACGTATTGGACCTCTTATTAAAGAATGGTTATCCGCACAGCCTCCTTCGCAATCTATTAAAAACAACAAAAAAACGTTCTAACCAAAACAACCTAAATGAAACAAATCCTAAAAAATACTATACATTACCTTATATACCAACACTTTCAGAAAGACTAGCAAAAACACTCACCGGTAATAAAAGTAAAAAAGACTCCGCAATTACTTTCAAAAACACAGCCACTGTGTCAAGACTATTTACAAAAACTAAAAATTCGGATAAATTAGAGCTAAAATCAAATGTCGTGTACGAAATACAATGTGAAGATAAATGCGGTAAATCCTATTTCGGAACATCGGAACAATACTTAAAACGTAGAGTGTACCAACACAAATATAGTTGTGATTCAATAATAAAAAACCCCAATAAACCAGATCAAACAGCTCTCACTACACATTTTAGAAATACACAACATACCTTTAAATTTGATAAACCTAAAATAATACACCAAGAGAAAAATAGTTTCAAACGGAATATAAAAGAAATGATAACTATAGAGAAATATAAAAATCGCGCTGTAAACAAAAAATCGGATGTTCAAGGTCTTAGCTCGTGTTATGCAAATTTAATCAATTCATAATATATAAAAATAACAATAATCTAATATGATTCAACAATTAAATAAACTGCTGTTTCTAAAAAATGGATTACTTATTCATTGATCACAGCAATTGCAATACAAACAATTTATGCTGTTTTACGAGGCAACTGATTACTGAAAAACTGATTCATTCTTTGGAACTTGTAAGTACACCCTATCTATTACAACTTACACAGGTCATTTTACATCTATTTTAGTGTGCTGTTTGATGTTTTTTACTAAAAAGCTCATTTGTTCACTGTCAGGGCATGAATATGAGACTAACCTAGTCTCAAAACGTCGCCTAAGAAGTTAATAAAGAAATAAAAGACTGAAAATCAAGATCTAAATATTACATATATATATATATATATATATATATATATATATATATATTTCATAAACATAAAATAATTATAGTTTTTTGTTTCTTTATGTTCTTAAATTATTTTGTTGTTGTTTTGTTTTCCATAAAATTTGTATATGCGTAAATATTAATAGTTTTCTTCTTCTTTATAACTATTGTTATGGTATTTATATTTTTTCTTTCATTTAATTCGTGACTGCGAGGTAACTCCTAATTTGTATTCATTATTTTTTTTATTTTCATGTATTTATTAAATTGTAATTGTATACTGAAAGACATCATAGTTTACATTTTATGTTCCATATCACTATTCTAAAGAAACTTGTCCTGGAATAAATATGGATTTTTATCAGTTTTATTATTATATGTTGTCTTAATTATACCCGTTTTTTTTTTAAATTTTCCAGTTATTATCCTAGCAATCCTCTTAAATTCATTTGGTAATAATTAAAAACCATTTTTTATAATTATAATACTTAATTAGTCGAAAGAAATGCAAAAATGCCGAAAAAAAAATTTGTCCAGCTAGCTCCTACTAATCCAAACACTGTGTGGCGAGTGAGAAGTAGGCCTGAGTCGATCGTGATTGATCATAACCCATAAACGAGTGATCGAATCACTGCTTTTAAAAAGATTCGATCATGTCTTAATCAGACCTGTTTCGATCGTGATTGATCGAATCCTTTGACTGATTCTATCCTTTCGTTCATAGTCTGGCCGCTGGCGCGCTCGTCGCACTCTCTCTAATGTCCAATTGTCAACAAAGGATTGAAAGAATCTGTGTGGAAGAAAATGGTCAATGATGTGTTAACGCAACATTAAAGTAAAACGACTATTCTAAAAGCAGTATTTGAATTGAATACAAAAATTTCACCCCAACTATTAAAATAAACAAAACATTGTTTATAACAAGGAATCTGATAATTTACCCAATCACTGTTGGTAGCATTTCGACAGAATCACGAATCGCAGACAGTAGCAGTTAAGAAATCATAGGTAACAAAAATCACAGTAACGATTGGAGCTGTTACTGAAAAGTATCAAATCAGCCCATCGGGTCTCAGTCTGAGACCCGAATGATCGAAATGACCGAAATGAACGAATCATTTTGACTCGATCACTAATAGGAATGGGTCATGATCGATTCGATCACCACGAAAGATCGATTGACCCAGGTCTAGTGAGAAGTGCCGGTTGCCGGTAGACGGCGCTGGTTATCACCTAAGGCACTCCCCCTGTGACGTTACAACTGGAGGTTATCGAAGGGAGACCTTTTCTAAACAATTACCAACTTATTATATCCATGCGTGATAATTTATTTGGTACTTTTCCAATCTAAAGCCCACCTACCCCAGCACGCTCCTCTGGCACTTACCTCAACTATTTGGCAGCTGTCAGGTTATGATGCCTGAAATATATTTGAAATAGTAAACAGACAACAGGATTCTTAGGAAATGAAACAGGAGATGATATACAGCTAAAATATGATTTTTTTCTTGGTTTTCTTTCATTTTTACCTATTTTTCTTTGAAAGAGAAAAATAGGTAAAAATGAAAGAAAACCAAAAAAAAAATCATATTTTAGCTGTATATCATATTTTCTCTTTAAATTTAAAATATATAAATAATACTGAATAAATGAGAACGTAAAAAATAACATTTATTATAAACAATATTCATTACAAATAAGAATATCACATCAAACAGTGTCGTATATACAGAACAATCAAAACAATTAACCATAAAACATCACATTGTAGTTAAATCTAATTATTTATGTTCAATATTTAAATATTTAAATTACAAAATACAAATTAACATCTGATAAACATTTACTATAAACAATATTGATTAAACACAACGATATCTAGCAACAATTGTAAACAATATTAATTAAAAAGAACAATATGTTACAAAAATTATAAACAATGTTCATTAAAAAGAACAATATTCAGTTGCAGTTTCATATTATGTCCCTTTCTACAACACATTTTCCGGGGAATGACGTTCCGCTCCTGTAGAAATACCACAGCTGACTTTTCATCAATCACCTCGCGAAAAATCTTCATCAAATTCCAACTCATATTGTATAATTAACATGAAAACAAATAAACGTCCACTAGACACAAAAAAAAAACAAAAAAACAAACAAAAAAAAAAAACACAAAGGGCTAAGGAAGGTTTCGCTAAGAGTAGGAGGTAGTTAACGAAACTGCCTCTTGGGGCACTGGGGTAGGTGGGCTTTAGATTGGAAAAGTACCATTTATTTTTTACATTGTTCAAGATATAAGTGGGATCGTAATTATAAAACAAGTCGAAATTGTACGGATTGGCTAACAAAACCAAATTAAAGATATCCCTCTGTCAGGTTTTAGTTTAGTTTATGTTTTCAAATTAATTTAGACGAAGTTTCTTGGAAATAATTATATAGAGTAACATCAATCGTTGTTTAATCTATTGACAAGTGAAAATTTTTTTTATAAAGTTTAAAACCTCATGAACATTAATCATACCATTTCACTAGTCACATAGAGTAATGTGATTATAAACGGAGCGGTTTACCTATGTTTAATGGTACGATCCAAAAAAGAATTTAACCTTGTCCGAGTCAATTTGAAATGATTCCATTTAAAATTAACCTAAATGAGAGATAAATCGTTCATTTGAAAGACCACACCCAAGCAGTGGGTTCTTCCCTATTAGCAAGGGCTGATAACTAAGCAAAGTTTATGTTATTTATTATCTCGCCGTTTTGCTAGCTTCATAGTTTCAAACTATTTGACCATATCTTTGCCGTGATGTCTTTCATATAAAGAAGTGTACCGAAATAACCAAAGATTCAAGTTATTTATCGTTTCCCCAGTAATTATTAATTTTTTAATAAAATATTGAGGTTATACAATTTCGAACGCTTCTGAATACCAAATTTCTAAAAATTTAAAAACCAGTATAGTATGCAAATTTTTTTTACAGTTCATTCTTAACCAAATCGATATTAATAATCGAAATAGGTATCCATAATTAGTTATATCACTTCCTCCTTAACCAGTAATATACCCAATTATTTATTTAAATTTCAATATTCTTATATTTATAATTGTAACTAGTAATGAGATAATTATGGTTCTTTAAAGCATGGAGAGATTCGAACTACCGAGGCCATTGTAGCTCGAATTCATATATATTAAGACCTTTTTAATATAAAATCAATATTTATTGAACAAGAGGCTTCAATATTTATATATTTGTTTTAAATGTTAAATGGAATAAGTTGATTCCAAAAGTATTGGCATTAAGACTTTTCTAGAGTATAAAAATAAATATTTTCCCAAAATTGTGACTTTCATGTCGAATAATAACAGTGACTAGTATCTCTCTCTTCAGATACCGAATAATTTTTATTGTCCTTTTCTTTTTTTTTTCTTGAATAATAATAGTTAACATTATATACATAAGGAAGAAAATGGTCTGGGTGGAGGTCGAAAAATATCTCTAAAGTAGAGGGAACTGTTTATTAAAGAGCCAATGTTTCAACCCACATTGCAGGTCTTCTTTAGGGCTGTCGGGGGGTGGGGGGGGGGAGGTTTATCTTCGTCACTAACTCTACTCACATCACTAACTCGGTTAGTATCTAGTAGTTAGTGATGTTAGTAAAGTTAGTAACGAAGCCTACCCCCGATGCCAGAGATGGCAGGTAGGGGGATAAAAAAAAGAAAAAAAAGTTAGTGACGAAGCTATGTGATATAGAAATTTCTCTTCCGTTTTCCTAAAACACGGTAAATCGAAATAACAGAAAACTTAAACGACTCAGGACAGTTTTTGCTTCATCTTCATCGAACATGGCAATTACTTCACAAAGGGTTTTTCCTTAATTGTTTGAATTTTCAGTAGTGTTTCATGCACAAGCATGGCAATTATTTTTGGGTGTTTTGCTACTCCCTGCGTACACAAACCCCTCATAATTCACATCCCAAACTTACGCGCCATTGATCTTCCTCTCAGATTCTTTGGTCATTCAAAGAGTGTAAAGTGTTTTATTTTATTGAGTTATCATATCATTTAACCCTGCATCGTTAAACACTTGTACTAATGATAAAGTTACTGTGTGACAATGGTGTGGCCGGAAAAATCAAGTTAATTTAATTCAAACAAATTATAGTCATAGTACACTATTTATTAAAGTTCGCGATTCGGATTGGAAATAAAAATAAAAATCAATAGAAATTGTGGGTTTTGTATTATTAAGAAGAAATAAAGACACAACGGAATTACGGTAATTTTTAAACACATTTCATAATAGTGAAGTTTTGAAAATTTTCAGAATAAAAAAGATTCAAAGCATTTGTTTAAGGGCAGATAATAAAAAAAATTGTCTTAAGAAAATTAAATGTAATCATTTAATCTTATTGTTTAGTTGATTTTCCAAATTTCCAAATCAAGCCGCAAATTAAAAATTTCTACAACTACAACCATTTTAACTAGTCTCTACCATATACTGAAGTGTCTTGGTAGAGACTGTACTGTCTCCAAGCCAATGAATGTCCAGAGAGATAATTTGGAAAACAATCATTACTTTGTTTAAAAGTTCTGCATATGTGGGTCATAATCTAATGTACAATTAGATTAGATAGTATTGTTGATTTCAGCTCCTTATGATTACTTCTTGTTTCGAGACATAAATAGCAACCACGTTTATGAATGTGATTATTGTTTTCAGATTAAATAGTTGCAGTTGATAATTACTATCTCAGATGTATTATTAGCATGATAATATTAATAATAGAAGGTTTTATCATGAAAGGTTATCTTGTAGCAAAGCTACTGACCATTACTAATTACCGTAACAATCAACCGCCGATTTATTATATTTTTTTATAAAGCATTATGATTGTATAAACCAAGCAACATTTTAATTCGTGTAACTATAGAAGTTATACGCAAAGAGAGAAATTTACATGCCATTGGTCAAACTGATAAAAGTTTCCTGTCGGAGTGAGAAATGGTGGGGAGCCCAGTAGTGATGGGTTTCTCGATGATGTGGTACCGTGTGATCTTCTGTGGTGCAGCACTTATTTCATTTGGAACTTGTTTCAAATTTATAGATTGTGGTCAGTATTATATTTCTAATTATATACACGTTTTTCTGAAATAGAGCTCAAAGTCGTATTAAATAGGTAAATAAATAACCAAGATGAAATCTTGTTTTATTATTCGGCCATATATAATTCAGGGAAATGTCTTTTCAAAGATTAGAAAAATTCAAGAACTAAATTTTGAACATACCTCGTCAAAAATGCATAGAAACGAGTATTGTGGGCTCACGGAGAGAACGCGTATACCCCATCATAACTCGAGATAAATTATAATTTTTATCGAAGTTCAGTTAATTTTCGAAATTCTTTTAATACTTATAAGAAAATTAAATAGTTACTGTTTATTCAATTAAAGATCTCGATCGGCCTTCAGCCTTAAAGTAGTTTTTAACGATGATACGATCCATAAAAGAATCGTATATAAAATGCGCAAAAATGATTAGGGATACCACTAATTTTGTTGTATTATTCTTTACAATTTGCTTTACCAAGCATTTTTATTATAAAAAATATTAATATTCGTTAGAAATAATACTCCATTAAATATTAATGTAGTTGATAAATATATAATAACATAAATGCTAGGTAAAGTGCATACTACAAAATTAGCAATACCCCTATTCATTTTTGCAAAGTATAGAATAGAATAGAAAAATAATTTTATTCTGGGACCAGGGTCCTTAAGAATAACAGAAATGCAAAAAATTATAAAGTATACTTCAAATATATGATATATATATTCCTTAATTGATTAATAACAAATTTGCTTGTAGTATTTAGTATTTTTAAGACCGCTCTGCTGCCAATGAACGAAGGAAACTCAATTATACCTACCCCAAATTTTAGAAGTTTCAACGCATATTTTATATTTCTGTGGGTGTGATTCGAAGAAAAAAATATAACTGCACGCAAATAAATTGATTTTCTAATTATAGTATGCCGAAGCACATGAAATATCTGTCTAACCTTCGTATGCATACGTTTTAATTATTTAATCAAACAAATTAATTATCTTTATTTGAATTTTACAACTCCAAATCTTGAAAAAAGAAAACTATTTTAGAAACATTTTTTAATGAAGAATTTTCAGCAATTGTTTGTTTCCTCATTCAAGATGAAATCGTGGGTTACATTGAGGTCAATGAGTAGGAAGTTATAGTTTACTATTTCTCTACAGTTTACATTAATTGGAACTGTAAGATGACGTGAACGAAAAAAAAAAAAAAATTTCTATATATATATATATATATATATATATATAGGTTAGGTTGATCATTTATGGACACTTAACGTTTAAGGTCTTCAGTGTCCTATTGTATAATTTTTGGTCTATTAGATTTTACGAAATATACCTTCTTTTTTGAGAAATTTAATTATTGTTTTAAAATTTGTGTCATTATCACCCAGCATCGATTGAATTTTTCTCTCCATTCCTAAGTTCCAAAAATAATTTTCTTTGAATAACTAATTGAATAAAATAAATAACTAATTGAAAGTTAACCTAATATTTATATATGTGTATGTGTGTGTGTGCGTGTGTGTGTGTGTGTGTGTGTGTGTGTGTGTGTGTGTGTGTGTGTGTGTGTGTGTGTGTGTGTGTGTGTGTGTGTAAGGCTAATTAAAAAAGTTTATTATTTTCTTAAATAATATTCCAGGATTTCCGTGAAAAAAGAATCATATCAAATATATTATAATTGGTTTTTATATAATCATTCACGCATTATATTTTTTAAAAATAAGAATTGCTTTAATTTTAAATTCAATGCTAATAATCAGTTTAGATTGTCTTAATTGGATACATTTATTAGTTATGAATCGCATTTTGTCGAAAAAATTCTTAACATTTCCGTAACTAAATACGAAAACTGTCTATGTGACTAATGTTTTTAATAATCAGGAGACATCTGATTGTTTTTATTCGTATAATTTTTCACAAGAAGAATGCTAGGGGTATATATAATAGCATATTTTAGGTTAAATATTCTGTTTATGGACTAAGTAATGTTTTTTTTTTTATTCAGACGAATTGAAAGTTAACAAGACAAACCAACTTTTTTTTCTGAAAAAATATATCACTTCTCAAATCCTACAAAAAACAATTCATATTAAATAATTAACTTTCAATATTAGTTGTTTTTATGATTGATGCATAAATATCTTAGTGTATCTTTCTTCAGGAACAGAGTATCTCAGTAGTAGGATTTGATCCTGAGTTCCTATGCTGAAGATCCCGGATTAAAATCCGGATTCGACAGATAAATTATTTAATTTATTAACAGCCATATATGGATCCCACGGGATGTCTGCAGACCTTCCTGGGGCTCACCCAACCTCTATAATGTGGATATAATTGAGGAAACATTTGGCGGTGTGGGATGATTTTACTTAGAATGAGTGCGGTCTCTACCATGTACTGAATTTAAGACTCTTCATGGGTTGTACTGGTGCAGTTTTTGTTATTATTAATAATTTTGTTATATTCCTTTAATAAAAAAACAAAAAACAATCCGCAATGTGTACACATCATAGTCAACAGATCAACAGTCCTTGAAGTTTCTGAATTGTTTTGTGTTATGCTTATTCAAATTCTTATTAATTTCTTTTAGTTCAAATAAAACAGATCAGAATCCTGGTCGGTCACATAGATTTTAATTTTTAGCAAATAGTACATCATTTTTAATTACACTAATAAATAAAACAAAAAGCACAGAAGTCCTTTATTCATTTATTAACAATTCAACAAAGATTTTAAGCGCGACATTATTAGTTCTTTTTTGTGCTTATACATTAATTGTTTTAAACATTTTTACTTTATTTTAGCAAAAATTGTACATACTATTCATGCATATGAATATTAATTTAACATTATTATTTTTTTTGGAATTTAACATGTTTACTGAAGCTATTGTAAGATATTTCTTTCAAAATACCATTCTAATCATTGATAATAAATTCATATTTTAATTTCTATTATATATATAAAAAAAAACGTCAATTTATGTTTCTCATAATCGGTAAATTTGATGAAGTAAGCTGGAACGAGCCAATTTGTACTTGCGTCAACGAAATAAATAAAAAAAAGTGGGGCAACTTATTAACAACAACAATTAGTCAATTGTTTATGTTTTTTGTCGCTCTCAAATAACTTCCATGACTTTATATGTCATTGAGGATTTTTTATATAATATTTAAGGTCAAAAAGTTTATTATAAATCTATATTACTTTTATTTGTTTTCAAACTGAGAAAACATTTCTTATTTAGTTAATTATCAATGTATTTTTTATAGTTTTAACTATTGGTCAATGTTTCAATTTTAGCAGAAATGAAAAAAAAAAAATCGTTCATAATCATCAAAATTAAAGGTATTTATTAAAATCAGAGAAAAAACCATTACGAAAATACAGCTATGGTATCAAAATACCAAGTGACTATTTAATAATTCGAATAATGAATTGGTAAGAGGGTGCAGTCAAAGATAACACAAAATAAGAAAAACTTATCTGTTACTTTTGGCTGCACCTCTGACCTGAGTTGGTTGAATTACTCATTGTTAGAATTATTCAGTCAACTATTTTCCACTTAAACATTTAACAGTTCAGTGATACGACGGTTTTATGCGTCATAGTGTTGTATAGGGGCAATTATATTTACGTCAATAAAATTCACGTAAACACATTTATAATATACCATTCCATTGAGTTCCCTATAACCCATATAAAGTGCTCCATACCTCGAAATAATTTATATAACTTCAAAGCGTTTGTTTGTAAAGTTTTTATAACTTGAACTGTTCACACATCCTCATACAAGACTGAAAAGACAAGAAACTGCTCGACGTTTTGGCCTACTTCAACATTTACTGGACAAACGTTCTAAGCTCCCAATTAATTACAAAAGACTCATTTACAGGACAGTTATCAGACCTATTTGGACATACATACAAGTTGAACTTTGGGACTCTACTAAACCATCCAATTCATCTTGTATCCAATCCTTACAATCCAAAATCCTTCGTAAAATCCTTAATGCTCCATATTATGTCACAAACAAACTCATCCATCATGATCTTAATATCCCATATGTTGCTGATTTGGCCCCAACTAGATACCTTTCCTTCCATGAAAAGCTCCATACACACTTGAATCCGCTAGTCTCTCAACTTGCTCCCCGTACCATTCCTGATAACCCTCCGAGGCGTCTGAAAAGAAGATGGCCTCGAGACCTTCTACTATAGAACTTTATTGGAGTGCTCCTATGGGTAGTTTCTCCACAAGTTTTTTTTTTCATGCCATTTGTTCATATTAGCAGATTTACCTGTTGTAATATTATTATAGTTGTAACTATCAATAAATTGATATAAAAAAAAAAGAACTGTTCACTCGTTTTAGATGATTTAGAAATTAAGTTGTTGTTAAGTGCGATAAGGGCTTATATTACAGTCATTAAGGAAACTACGAGCTACAAGGATATGCGCTGTTTCTACTTCCGTTGTAGATGTGATAAAATGAGCATAGTGATTAAGTGTCCTTGCTGAGTACATCTAATGCATCATTAACACCACTGTCAACCATTGTTTAACTAAGGATTTAGTTAATTTGTTTTCAACAATAGTTCTTCTGAAAGCCGACTGTAGAACAATACTTTTCCTACTTTCAAAAAAATTAAAATTTTGAATTAAACTTTTATTGGAAATTAAACTTTGAACTCAACATACAGCTTAAGTTTTTTTTAAAACTTACATTAAGCAATACAAACAAGTAAAATGAATTAAACATTTAGTTAAATCCATAATTCCGACCTAACCCTTTCAAGTGTGTTTTCCACTATTATATAGTCTCATATATAGCTTAGGTTTCGTTTCAAAGCTCAATAACAAACCTTATTACTCGAAGAGTAATTAAACGTTACTTATTTTTGTATACTGTAACCTTTTAGTTTTAGAATAGAATAGAATAGAATAGAAAAGTAACTTTATTCTGGGACAAAGTCCCTTTAGAATAACAGATATGAACAGGAATAAAAACATAATATTTATCTGGCCAGAAGGCTAAATGTTACAAATCATAAAGCGTGAAAACATGACAGAAAACAATTTAAAAAGAAATATATAAACAAAAATAATAGTAAGTAAATAAATAGTACAGATCTTGACAGGATATTAAGCAATTACAGAGAATAGATAAATCCAAAGCTTTTGAAATTGAATGCATGAGCTAGCATTCAATAATTTGTTTACATGATGTACAGCTTTTCAAAGAGCAGAATTAAAAGAACTAGATAACACAGTTTGTTATTATATACATTGTATTCTAAGCAAATGACTAACCTACCTAGAGACTATCCTTCTGGGAAGCTAATAGATGTTGAAACAGCCAGGATTTGAATAATGATAGAGAGGGAGTATGACGGATATTAGGAGGGATTGAGTTCCACATTGTGGTGGAGCGGGCGAGAAAGGAACGTTCGAATGCTTTAGTTCTGTGTGAACGTATATAGAGATCAGAAAGGCGGGATCTTGTTTTATGGTGTTGCACTGATGATTTGAATTGGAGGAGACTGTAGATATATGAAGGGTGTTGAGAGTGAATGGATTGGTATAAGAATGAACAGAGGAAATATTGTCTTCGGAAGGGAGGGAAGAGCCACTTTAACCCATCATAGAGGTGGGAGACGCGCGATCGCTTCGGAGTACCAAGCACAAATCTTAGAGAGCAATTCATTATTCTCTTTAATCTGTCTTCAAGCATTTTAGAGAGGCCTCCATATACCACGCTACAATAGTCAAAGTGGGGGAAGATGAGAGAAGATACGAGAAGCTTACGGGAAGATTGTGTAAGGAGATGACGAGAACGATGGAACAACTTCAGGGAACTAATTGTCCGTCGGGATATTTGGGCGATGTGGGATTTCCAGGAAAGGTTTTGGTCGAAGGTGATGCCTAGGTTTTTCACCGAGGAGGTAAACGTGATAGGATTATCGTTTAGGAGTAATGTTGGGAGGGTGTGGAAGGATGTAAGGAGGGAATTGGAACCTAAAACAATGGCCTGAGTTTTCAATGCGTTCAATTCCAGTTTGTTCAGCTTTGCCCAGGCACAGATCCTATCCAGGTCTTCCTGAATACTAGCGAACGCAAAAAATAGCTCGGAAGGGGGAAAGGACAGATATATTTGGAAATCGTCAGCATATAGATGATGGGAACAGTGGTGAACAGATTTAGGGAGATCATTGATATAGCAGTTGAAAAGAAGAGGAGAGATACTTGAGCCCTGTGCCACGCCTGAGGAAAGAGTGAGGAAAGAGGAAAGGGGATGATTAGGTATAGAAACTGCTTGAGATCTATCAGAGAGGAAGGATTGGAACCATCGGATGGAACTGTTAGAAAAGGACATTGATTTGAGTTTGCTAAAAAGGATAGAATGGTCCAAGGAATCAAAAGCTTTAGTAAAATCAAGAAGGATAAGCACAGTTAGTTTTTTGTCGTCCATAGCGGTATGTATGTCATTGGTGATTTTGGTAAGTGCCGATTGTGTAGAGAAACCGGGACGGAAACCAGATTGAAGTGGGTCAAGGAGGTTGGACTGTTCGAGGAAATTTGACATTTGTGACTGGACTATTCTTTCTAGAGGCTTGGAAAGGTTTGAGAGGATTGAGATTGGGCGGTAGTCTTTGAGTGAGACAGGGTTAGAGGATTTATTAATAGGATGGACTATGGCTTTTTTCCAGGAGGCTGGGAATACTCCGTTTTGCAGTGAAAAATTGTATATAAAGAGTAGGACAGGTATAATATCGATAAGGCAGGATTTTAGCAGTTTGACAGGAATCCCATCGAAGCCTGTGGAGATGGAGTGGGATTTCAGAACAGAGGAAATAATGTCGTTGGGTGAAATGTCAGCGAAGTAAAAGTTGTCAGGGTTGAAAGATGGTGGTAGGGAAAATACGGGAGAGGATGATTTAGAAGTATTAACTGAGGTGGACAAAAAATATGAGTTAATTTCATTGGGAGAGGCTGGAAAGGGCCTAGAACAAGATGAATTAAGAAGAGAAAGCTTTCGAAGGAGATGCCATTTGGATTTAGAATCGGGAGCAGATGAAAGGGCTTCGTGGAAGTATTTGGTTTTTGCCTGCCTGATTGCCGACTGTGTCAGATTGCGGAGGGCCCTAAACGCTTGATAGTCGTCAGTTAACCTTGTCCGTCTAAAGCGTCTTCGGGCCGCATCACGCTTCCTTTGAAGATCTTTAATTTTTTGACACAACCAGGGAGCAGGCTGGTGACGGAAGGTTGAGGTTTTCAGTGGGGCATGGGTGTCAAGGATATATTTGAGATTGGAAGTAAGTATGTCAACCATCGAATCAATAGAGGCACCAGAATAAATCTCTCTCCAATCCAAGGCTTCAAGAGAGGGTGAGATGTTCTCTGGGGTGAGAGCATCTAAGTTGCGAAAGGTTACGGTTTTAGGTAGTATAACAGGAGTTTGGATATTGTATGAAATATGGATGAGATCATGAGAGGACAGAAATGGAACGGGTAATTGAGAGGAAGAAAGGAGGTTCTGCCGTGAATCAATGACAAACAGGTCTAACCATGTGTCGGATTGAAAGGTGTGATGGGTGGGAGAAAATGGGACAATGGAAAGGTGTAGAGAGTAAAAGAGATTTTCCAGGTATAGTTGATCGTAGGATTGGACAAGGAGATTGGCATTAAAATCACCGGAGATAATGATATGGTTGTAGAGAGGAATGTAGTCGTAAAGGGTAGATTCAAAAATTGAATCAAGAGGGGCCAAAGGAGGGCGATATACTACGACATAAAGGAGAGGGTTTGGGTTAAAAGAGATTTCAACCAGAAGGAATTCTGTGTGAGGATAACCAGTTGCGGGTGAGGAATCAAGGATACGTGATTTTAGGGAGTTGTGTACGTAAAGACCTACTCCTCCACCAGTCCGGTCTACCCGGTCGTGGCGAAGGAATGAATAGTCTGGTAAGGATATTGCAGAGGAGGGGATGTGGGGTTTTAGCCATGTTTCGGAAATTCCAATGGTATGATAAAAGTTTTGGGTAAAATATTGAAGGAATTCGTCATAATGGGCAGGTAAGGATTGGGTGTTGACGTGACAGGATGTCAGGATACTGGACATGATGGTGAGGTAGGAGAGAAGATCCCCGTAAAAGAGGAGAAGATGCTGTGTGCAATTAATTTTAGCAGGTAGATTAGGTAAAAAGCTATGAAATGTTCCAGATAGTTGAAGACATGCAAGATAAAACAAAAAACATATAAGAATATTAATAGTATAGAAATGATAATACTGTTAAAATATGTAAAAAGAGAAAATAATGAATTAATAATGAGAGAAGCAAAGTAATAGAATATATATAGCTGCTTGAACATGAACAAACTTAAAAATATAGAACAAAAGATCCTAAGAACTAAAAATATGGACCAATAAAAAGAAATTAACTGTATAGAGAGGGCGTGGGCAAAATCCAAAATTCCGTGGTGAGCGCCATAGGTTGTCATAGAGCTAGCGGGGAAACAAAACTTTAGTAGTCACCCGAAGACGTCTAGATCTTGGGCCTGATCTATGAAGACCACCTGGTGACCATCTTCTTTTCTACAGCGCACTCTGCCCCCAGAGAACCACACATACTTTATCTTTCCCGCTGCCTTCTTCTGACGGGCTAACCAGTAGAGGTGCTTGTTACCTTTTGTCATCTCCTCGCTCAGATAGATACGGTGGCAGTCATTTCCCTGCCAACCTAAATCTCGCGTAGAGAAATCTCTTTTGACTTTTCTTTTATGTAACAAGTCATCCCTCACTGATTTCCTCACGAAGCGTGCTATGATAGGTGGGGGTCGCGGGTCATCATTTCTTGCTCTCCGTCGTTGCACTGTGTCCAGATCCTCTAGATTTAACTTTATGCCTAGGCCCGCACCGATACTAGTTAATAGGCCGGAAGGGGTCTCACCGGCTAGGACTGGGATCCCCCGGATCTCCAGGGAGTTAGATAACATGCCCTGCTCACTTTTGTTTACCCGCACTTCGAGATCTCCTACCCGGGCCTTTAAAGCTTTATTTTCCGCCAATATCTCTTCTATGAATCTTGATTGGCCCTCTAGATGTTTTTCTATTGTGGTTAGTTTATCACTAAACTCAAAGGTGAGGTCCCCTTGTTTATCAACGGCTGTTTTGATATTTTTAATCTCATCTTTAATACTGGTGTCAATTTGTTTCACGGCCGTTAGAACATCTGATAAAGAGAGTTCAGCTTTAAGTTTTTCTCCCGTCGCCGTATTCTTTTTCGCCTGGTCACACTGAGAGCATAACCACAGATTTTTTTTGACAGATTTAAGGGCCTCTAAATCTTTATCAGTGAGGTTAATGCATCGCCCGTGAAATATGAGATTGCATTTAGAGCAACTAATATTGATTTTGTCATCTCGGGTAATAACGCCGTTGCAAATAGTGCAGTGAACCATAATGAATAAGAAGAGAAAAAATAATTACGTAAGTAAATAAATAACTCACAATTGTTTGTATGTTCGGGATAATGCCTAATGCTGTTGGTATTAGGACCGAAAGCTTCACCGTCTTCAAGGTCGTCGAACTTAGCTTAATTTATCGAATGAAAATCTTCTCTCTGCTTTTTTTTGAATAAGTTTATAGTATAATAAATAATAAATAATAACCGATAAATATATAGAGAGAAGAAAAGAGACAAAACTAAACACAACACTACAAAAACACGGAACAAAGAGCAGAAGAAGTTAGGAGATAATACGATGTGTACAGGACGGTGTCTCTGGCCAGACTGCATCGTTTTAATGCATCGTTTGAAAATTATAGGTGAAAAAATTAAAAAAAAAGTATATAGGATACACTAGGTATATAGGAGATATAGGATCAGTGAAAGGAAGGGATATGACTGACCGAGAAGCGAACCAGGATGGCTGAGATGGTTAAAGCACTACCACGGACAGGTGGGAGACCCGGGTTCGAGTCCCTCGGTCCTGGTCATATCTTTTTTTTTCAAATAAAATATTTTTTTAAAAAAAGTACGTTTTTCACACATATAGTAGGTGTTACACGTCCTTCATCGTGCCAGCTCTTCCTTCGTTTTTTTCTTGGCATCATCAACGCTGTCAAATTGGAGACCTTTCATGCCCCTTTTCATGCGTGGGAACAACAAAAAATCACACGGAGCCAGATCTGGTGAGTATGTTGCGTGTGGTAGCAAAACCATGCCATTTTTGGCCAAGAAATGGGTAACAGAGATTGCCGTGTGTGCAGGCGCGTTGTCATGGTGGAAAAACCAGTCACCTGTCTGCCACAAATCAGGTCTTTTTTGACGAATGCTGTTCCGTACTCTGCAAGCACAATTTCTTTCACATTCACATTTTCGTCTGTTCTGGAAGTCGACGGTTGCACAGTGTTTCGATTAGTAGGTGCTAGCTGGACAAAAGTCATGTTTAAAATTCTGAAATTTTTATTGGAATATTGTAAAAAATTGTTCAAAACCTAGAAATCTACTATTTGTTTATACCTGCACATGCATGAAGGATTTTTCCTCATTTTGAAACTTTGAAGTTTGAAAAGTGATGAAAATGATTTGTATCCGTTTGTATCCGGGCTAAATTTTATATATTTCATAGCTGTATCTCTCCCATTAATAATAAGATGCATTATAGCCTGCACACTCGAGTACAACATTTTTTTTTTAATTTTAGAGTACTTATTTTCATGAAGGTTATTTTTTGAAGAATGGTAGAAACACCCTTATTTTTTCATTTATAGTTCTTTTCGACCAAATTAAATGTTGGAAAACTTACGGAAGACTCTGAAAGGAAAATTAAAATAAGATTAACTAACTATTCCTCCAAAATGTCTGGTAAATAGTGGGAAAATCAAAGCAGCGCACAGTGTTTCGATTAGTACAAGCTAGGCCAACAGTCATGTTTAGAAATCTGAAATATGGTATTGTAATATTGTAAACAATACTTCAAAACATGGTAATCTAATATTTGTTTATACCTGCACTTGCATGAAGGATTTTTCCTCATTTTGAAACTTTGAAGTGATGAAAATGACTTGTATCCGTTTGTATCCGGGCTAAATTTTATATATTCCATAGCTGTATCTCTCCCATTAATAATAAGATGCATTATTAATAATATTATGCATTAGTTTTTTGTTTCTTTAATTTCTTAAATTATTTTGTTGTTGTTTTGTTTTCCATAAAACTTGTATATATGTAAATATTAATAGTTTTCTTTCTTTATAATTATTGCTATGGTATTTATATTTTTTCTTTCATTTAATTTTCTTGATATACTAAGATTATAGTATATCAAGATAATGCCATTTACAGACATGTAGATTGCAGGAAATCAAGATGGCGTTGTTTCAGTGATAATCACTCAATGAGTTAAAGGTTAAGATCCACTGAAATTTGGGATGCTTTGACGGCCAAAAATGTGCCAAATGATCTTATCACAGCGATTAAATCAGCACATGAGGCAGCAAAAGGAGTGGTGAGGATCAGCAGAAGCGAGTCCAAGCCATTTCCCACAGAGAGAAGTGTGAGGCAGGGTTACAGCATAAGTCCTCTTTTATTTATGGACGAAATTCATAAAATCTGTAAGCGCTGTAATGCCTGGAGGGTCAGTGGCAAATGGAACTTAAAAAATGGAAGCTAGACACTGTGAGAGGAGGCTGAGACGCCAGAGTTTCCTATCAGGAATACATTCAGTGCATCAGAGAAGAGAGAGGCGAAACCCTCCACGAAAGGAGGCGGCTTAGTAAGGAACAAGAGGCATGGCTGCATTGGGTGGAGGCTCTTCGACGCTACAAATGGCTTAAGAGGAAATAAGAGAAAAATAAGACAAACTAAAGCTATAAAAGGGAATTACTACATTCTTTACAGCAGATGAATATAATTGAAGAACAGCAGCATTTACGACATCATAAACTTCGAAAAGTAATTTCACATTAAATACAACAGGGATTTCTGCGATTATCTCCCATTCTTTAAAAGTGTCGTAAATCAAAACCGAAGGTAATTTAAACCTTTTCAGAACATTCTGTGCTTCTTCTTCATTGAAGAGAATGAATATTTCACAAAGTGCTTTTTCAATTATGTTCGGAAATCCATTACCTGTTTCATACAGATACACAAGACTGGCAACCATATAGGAAGACATTTTTTCTACATTTTCCCCATCAGTCTGTTTACATGCCTTAGCCAAAGTTAACGCTTTCTTGATCTCTATATAAGTTGCTCTTTCATAGGATGAACATAGCTTCGTTTAATCTCGTAAAAAAATAATCCCATAAAAATAAATTTAAATTTTACCAAGACAATATCAAGTTCCAGTAAAAATAAAGTTATTTGAATTTGAATAAATGCTGCATTTGATTCTCGAAAAATTTTATTCTATCAGATTTTTTCAAATTCATGATTATGAAATTATTCATTTTGAAGCTGCAAATTCATAAGTAGGACTCCATTTAATTATTCATACTATATAACAAAATTATTGTTATGTACTCATTATTTATTGAAGCAAACATAGAATATATCATTAAAATGAATTCATTTTTAATGTGAAATTATTTGTTATATTCTTAAAGTGTGTTTACAGTGCACATAGCTTATTCATTTACACATTTGTTATTCTATCCTTACAAGATATGTATGAAAAGGTTGAGCAGGTTCAATATAAACAGAGTTACCCCATGCCAATTTTTGGATCATTTTTATTAACTATTAAAAATACTAAACACTAAATAAAAATGTAATACCTTTATTTCACTTTCCAACCAAGCCAATGAAAGTAACGCCAACACGTGGTTATGTTAGTTCAATTTTTTATTTTCATTATATCATCTTAGTCACAACTGAAATAGTATCATTAAACTTGTCTTGTTTACATTTTAGATGCAATGGCAAAATATTATATTTATGAAGATGTTTTAATGAACTGGCATTCTGACCTACCGTTTTCCTTCTTCTATTTTTTTTTATGAGCAGATGATTCGATGTTAAATGATGAAGAATCTTCTGTCAATTTTGAATTTGAATCACCATGACTCTTATTAGACCTGATTCCACAATTTGAATTATCTTGATCATGCTTAGATCAATGGTACTCATAGTGCCTAGAAAAAAAGAAAATATATATATACATAACTTAAGCGTCGTGACACGGATAGTAATAAAAAAAAGATTAAAAGGAACGAAATAACACACACTGTTAGGCTTCTGAAACAATACTGATTTATTCTGTCTCATAATCCTGCTTTTATATGTTTTACATTGTTTATATTTACAATTATGGTATTAACAATAATACTGTCCTGGTTACACTTGTAACTCCCCCCTGCCAGTTTCCGAACAGTCCTCGGAAACTCTTACAAACAACAAACAAAACAAAAAAAATGACAAAAGAAAATAGAATCTTATAAGTTAACATAACAACAGAAAATGACATACGCGAACTGTACACCTCACCAGTCTACCTATAATAAAAGAGAATACAGTAAAGAAAGAAAATCTGTTACACATGTAGAACGCAATCAGTGCAATACAAAATAGTCAGAAAAAAAAAAAATCTTAACTCTACTATTAACAGAATTACAAACTGAGATAGCTCATACATGTCTCTGTATCTGTATGAACAGGAGGATACTCCAGTAACTACCCAACCGACGGTTCCCGTGCTGGGATCTTCAATTGTTCGATATGGACCGTCCGTCTCCGATGTGGAGCATTCAGGCTCTCGATGGTAACCACATTGTGTTCCCGGATCACTGTCACCCTGAATGGTCCCTCGTAACGCGACGGTTCTTTTCCTCTATTGGACCCTAGTTTCCGGTACACAATCGTCCCAATCGCCACTCTCCCTGTCGCGTCCCACACGGCCAAATTCTCCGCGCCACCCTCTTTGCTTTCTCGGCTCGAATCTTACGATAAGTCTTGTTCCATAAGTTTCTCATTTCCAGGCGGTTATTTACCATCTGTAGCTCGTCTTCCGTGGCTCCTCTAAAATCCCTCCGACGTTCCCTCAAGCCGAAAAGTATCTCAAACGGCGAGAACCCCGTGACCGCATGGATAGAATGGTTGTACGCAACAATGGCTTTGCTCATGGCAACGTCTGGTTCCAACCCTTTCTCACCTTGATATACCCGCAGATGCTCACTGAGGGTGCCGTGAAGCCGCTCAATACATCCCCTGCTTTTAGGATGTCCCGGCGTGTTGAGGTGCCATTTAACGTCTAAAACGCGCATCTCCTCCCGAATTGCTGTGTTGTCGAACTCGCGACCACTATCTGATGCGATCTGTTCTGGAACCCCGTAAAACTGAAACCAGCGGCCTAATGCCGCTAACACCGCATCCGCCGATCTATCCTGTACTGGATAGGCCATGGCTACCTTACTGAATAGATCCACCATCGTCACCCACTTATATCCTCTCCAGGTGAATGTGTCGATTTGGATATCCATAAGCGGCGCCTCCGCTGTGGCTGTCTCGTCTTGTGTGACCTTCGGCGGATGGCGATCGTATTTCGTGCGGAGACATGCTTCACAAGTTCCAATGATGTCACTCACCGTCTTCTTCATGTTGGTCCAAAAATACCTCCGCCGCAATGCCATCAGAGTCTCTGAAATCCCCCGGTGATTAGTTTTCCCTTGGTGATGAGCTATGGTCACTTCTTTCTGCCGCTCCTCGTCTCTGATGGTCTCCACCATACGTTTACAGCGAATGAAGCTGCGGTCTAGCCCAATGCGTTCTGATCTCCATACCCTCTGAATTTTGTCCCAGATAGAAGCGTTTCCCACGTAGATGTGGTGCACCTTCCCCTGCTTCGATACATCTTTTAGGACTCTGCATATTTGGTCATCCCCAATCCCAGGCTGGGACCATACTGTAATGACGCTGCTCGTCCCATATTTTGCAAAATCGATCTTCAGTAGACCGGATGTCCGGGTTTTCCAAATTACTTGACGCCTCTTGTCATTAATGATGTCATCTATTTCCTCCATACTATCCGGTCTGTCGTCTGTGGAACTATCCTCGGACGGTAGCTCTTGACCTCCCGTTGCCTCACCTCCTTCTCTCTCTGGTGTCCATTCACTCAGGAACTGTCGTACGTCTCGTGATGATTCCCCAGCTTCTTCCTCCGCGTTCGTTGTAATAGCCCGAGACAGCCAGTCCGCTACAATGTTCTCCTTTCCTGGTTTGTAGACCACGTCCATGTTGTATTGAGCCAGGAACTCCTTCCACCTGGCTACTCTCGCCGATGTCTCTTTCAGTCTTCCGATCCATTGGAGTGGCCTATGATCGGTGTGTACTCGGAGCTTCCTTCCGAAGATGTACGGCCGGAAATGCTCCACTGCCCATACAATAGCAAGTAACTCTCTCTCTAAAGCGCTATATCTCGTCTTTACGTCTGTCAGTCGTCTACTTGCATAAGCTATCGGACGTTCGTCCTCAGCCTCTCCTTGCGACAACACTGCCCCCAATGCATATTCACTCGCATCCGTCGTTAACGCGAAGGGTCTCTGAAAATCCGGAAACGCTAGCACAGGTTTTTCTTGCAGCCTCTCCATGCATTTCCGAATGTTGTTCTCCATGATCGGCGTGACTACTATCCTCGATCCTTTTCTGAGCAGCTTGTTCAGAGGGACGAGATATGCTGCCATGTCCGGTATGAATCGTCTGTAATAGTTGAGGGTTCCCAACAGGCGACGAATACCCTTAACATCATGTGGCACCACCATCTTGCGAATCGCCTCTACTTTAATTGCGTCCGGCTTGATCCCTTCCCTGGAAATAGTATGGCCTAAGAAAGTGATTTGTTCTTGCCCCATTATCGACTTCTCTTGGGACAGCTTGAGGCCAAACTCTCTAATCTTCGCGAAAACCCTGCGCAAATGTTCCACGTGTTCTGTCTCCGTCTTACTGAAGATAAGGAGGTCGTCCATATAGACCTGACAGAAGGACTCTCCTAGGCCTCTGAGGAACTCGTCCATCAAGCGCTGGAAGGTGATTGGGGCATTCTTTAGGCCGAACGGCATGCGCGTGAATTCGTAATGTCCTCTCTCGAAGCTAAAGGCGGTTTTATGTTGATCGCGCGGGTGCATCTTAATCTGATGGTATCCCGCTTTAAGGTCGAGTGTACTGAAAATGGTCGCCCCGCTCAGCCTATCGAGAATATCCTCGAACCGCGGTATCGGATATCTCTCGTCAACAGTGTTATCGTTAAGCTTCCGATAATCTACCACCACTCTGTACCGGTCTTTCCCATCCCCCGGTAAACTCTTCTTCTTAACCGCCCATAAAGGACTATTATACGGCGACGTACTGTCGACGATGATCCCCTGTTCCTTGAGAGAATTGAGTTCTTCACGTATATGGGACCGAAGTGCCTGAGGATATCTCCGTTCCTTAACATATGTGATCCTGTCCTGTTTCAGGGGAACCTCGTGCACCGTCCGGCCCGTGACCCCCAAAACATCCCCCTCGTGAAAAAAAATGTCCCGAAACTCTCTCCGAACGTCCCCCCTCCAATCATCGATTTTGGTTACAGCCCCGATTTGCGTTTCCCTACCTCGTTCAATCCCTCTACCGCTGTATGAGCGCGTCCCAATCCTAATGTCCCATTTCCCATGATGGATCCTCACTCTCGATCCCACCTGATCCAACAGGTCGCACCCTATAATCATCTGGTATTGCCGAGTCATTTCTCCCACTACATGGACATTCAAATCTCCCTGTTTCCCTGCCCACCGATTAATCTCAATGTTTATTTCTCCCTCCACTTTACATGGCCCGCCCAGAGTAATTAATTGGCATCTACACTCGCGTACCTGGAGTACCCTCTCGTTCCCGTACAACTTTTCCAACGCCCCTTTTGTCACAATAGTGTTGGAACTCCCCGTATCCACCAAACACTGCACTCCCCCTCTTATCTTAATAATTGGCAACCAGCAAGACTCACCTCTAATGTTATTGCAGGTCTCAGCGCGGTCGCCTCTCCGCAGACACCCTCCTCATATTGCTGCGTGCTTCCTGCTCCTCGCCCCTACTAGTCGCTGTTCCTTCCGCTGCTCTCGTCCACTGCTACCTGGTTCTTCCTCCTCCGTTTCCGATACACCCGATGACTCTGTTGTCTCATCCGCTGATCCGACTCTACCTCTCCTGCCGGTGTCCCTCCGCAACCTCTGCATGTTCACCTCCATCGGTTCACCCCGGTCTACTTCTCTACGCTTTATATAGGGGCATTGTCGTGCCATGTGCCCCTCGCTGTTGCACTCAAAGCACCTTGTGCGAGGGCATTGGGCCACCAAATGACCCGTCTTGCCGCACTCGTGGCACCTTCTATCTTCCCTTCTTCCACTCCTTTTATCTGTCCCCGGTCGCCTGTCTCTCGCGAACGACCTCTCCTTCCTATACTTCTCGGGTTCTCTCCTTCTCCCAGCTTCTAATCTTGGCCGATTTCGATGTATCTCGGGTCTACGATACGTAACCCTACTCCATCCTGCTTCTACCTCTTCGCTGTGTCTGGCTTCCTCTTCTCTTGCACTTGAGTCAACCATCTCCTGGGCGCATTCCAGAAATGATTTGTCTCGCGGTAACCCTTCTTTTCTGCCAGTATCTCTAGCAAGCTGGACCTTCAGGATTCTGGACAGAAAATCCATTCTGGCCTCTACCTGCTCCGTTTCCATCACTTCACGTAGTTTCTCCATTATTTTATTGTATCGCGCCAGCAGTACTGCTGCATATTGCCCCTGTGTTTGTCCAGGTTTCCGATACTCCCTGAACATCTGAAGCATGTCTTCCTCGGGAGCCCATCGTCCTCCACCGAATGCTTTCTTTAACCTTTCCTTAACTACGTGCCATGGCGTTTCCTCATCGGCCTGGATTAGGTTGAGTATGCTCCTCCTGACACGACATACCAGAGCTGCCCTTAGTCTAGTGGCATCCAATTCCTCTATGTCCTTTGCCTCGGTCTGAATGTGGATGTAATACATGATGCGGTCTCCTCCTTTCAGGAAATGATTAAGCTCCCCGACTTCACCATCAAACCTCTCGAGCTCGCTTATCTCTCTCCTCAGATCCCGCGCGTTGTTCTTCCTAAGCTTCATGCGCTCTAACTCATTCGCTTCTCTTGCAGCTATGTCTGCACGCGCTAATGACAGCGTAGTTGACGGCAACAACGGGAAATTAGGGTTTATATCTAAAACTGATTCCTGTGCTTCTAGCGGAGGTTGTGTTGCGGGTTGTGGTTGAGGTTGTGGTTGTGGCTGAGGTTGTGCGTCCATCGTGAGCACGGCTGGTCTCAGGATATTGTTCCCTTCAGGCATTATTACCTCACTCGTGATCACAATAAAGGTGCTGAACAGAGATCAAGAGAAGAAAAAAAAAAAATCTTTAACCTGGTTTTCTTTTCACAAGTTCCCGGGTTTCGGCACCACTTAAGCGTCGTGACACGGATAGTAATAAAAAAAAGATTAAAAGGAACGAAATAACACACACTGTTAGGCTTCTGAAACAATACTGATTTATTCTGTCTCATAATCCTGCTTTTATATGTTTTACATTGTTTATATTTACAATTATGGTATTAACAATAATACTGTCCTGGTTACACTTGTAACTTATATATATATATATATATATATATATATATGTATATATATTGGTTTCTACTTATCTTTACTGTTAAGGAAAATATATTGTGTTTTAGTTCTCGAGTTTCAGTCTTTCTTGAACTTCTTAGGCAACGTTTCGAGACTAGGTTAGTCTCATACTCATGCCCTGACAGTGAACAAATGAGCTTTTAGTAAAAACATTAAATAGCACACTAAAATAAATATAAAATGACATGTGTAAGTTGTAATAGATAGGTTGTACTTTGAAGTGCCAAAGAATAGATCAGTTTATCATTAATCAGTTACCTCGCAATATACCATAAAATGTTTATATTGCAATAGCTATGATCAATGAGAAATTAATCTATTTTTAGGAACAGCAGTTTTATTTAATTGTTGAATCACATACTGATCTATTCTTCGGAACTTGTAAATACGACCTATCTATTACAACTTACACATGTCATTTTATATTTATTTTAGTGTGCTATTTAATGTTTTTACTAAAAGCTCATTTGTTCACTGTCAGGGCATGAGTATGAGACTAACCTAGTCCCGAAACGTCGCCTAAGAAGTTCAAGAAAGACTGCAACTCGAGAACTAAAACACAATATATATACCCCATAAGAGACAAAAATTTCGAAATTCATTTTACTTATTTTTTTTGTATATTTTTAGTAAACGCTTCGATGATGAGAAACCCCAATATGCTTATCATTTAAAGGTGGCAATATGGTCTACAAAATTTTCGTTTAGACCAAAAACCCACAAGCAACATCATAGATGGGGTTTCTGCGTTAAAATCATTGCGTTGGTACCTGTGTCCACATTTTTATTGAGAAAAACCAAGCGACCTCCTGAACTGCCAACAACCAAAGCCTACCCCGCTGGGAGAGTTTCGATCAACAAAAACAAAATTGATGACTTGAAAAAACTTATGGCGTATACCACAGATTATTCCGAATTCTACAATACCATTTTGAGTTGGCCGACATCAGCTGAGAAGGAAAGAATGAAAGATTCCGAATACGAAGAACAATAAATCACTTATAAATAAAAAATAAATTAGTTTAGAAATTCTTGAAAATTTATTGAGTTTCATTTGAATTTTATTGTAAGATAAGGTATAATATTGATCTTATAGTAAATCTTGAAAGTAAGTACTATAAGACAAAACTCCAAAAAGTAAAAGTTATATGGCTGAATTTTAGTAATCTCTTATGTTGAAAGTTTTTTTAATTTTTCATCTATTACAAGCCATATAATGTTCTTACATTCTAAAAGTGATAGCGACATTAATTCCGCCCTTTTCATTCAAGATAAAATGAAGTTTGTGAAATTATTTACCTGTCTGTAGTTGTATATATGTATTCCCAAAACTCCAAGAGTAAACCACCTAAGGATATGTACTATTTAGAAGAAGAGTCAAGGTTCAGGTTTTAGTTCAAGGTAGTAGCGCTACTTCAGCTTCAGTTACTCTAAACGTAAATTTTCATTTTATAGGATCAGAGTTTGGAAAATTCACCGATGTAACCGTATCGGATTGCGACCCGCCAAATACGCCTTTCTGCAAACTAAACAGAGGACAGAATGTTACGCTCACAGTCAAGTTCACACCATGTAAGTTAGTTTTTATTCTTTATAAATTGGATTATTAAAACCAGTAATTAATGATACCTGTATGTGTTATTTATATATCGTAACTATCAGAGATTAATTCATATGCAATAGTGAAATCTTACTATTTTTACTAGTCATACCATGAATATATTGATTTTTAAAAATAATCAATACTTAATTCAAAATGTTATTTTTTGAATCGTTTTATTGGAGCTTTATAATAATAAATTATAAAGTCATAGACTAAAGAGTGTAACTGGTAAATTAATATTTTGCTAAAAAGAATCATGATAATATCATTCAGAAATTCAGAAGTGAAAAAATGAAGAGTACAAGTGGGGCGCGAAGCGAACTATTAATTAATAGTTACGGATAATTCAAGTTTTAAATTCGAATTCGAATTTGGCGCCATGCTGAGGTCACTGCATCATGAGAGGGGTGTAGTCTCAGGGTTAAGGTTAGCTTGAGTTATGACCATGAGGCCGAAATGGGTGGGAAGCACAATAGTTAAGGAGATGTTGTGGCTTTAATTCAAAGTTGGTCATGCCATGATGACGTCATTGGATCACGTGACTAAAAACGAAGAGTGGTCTCAAAGTTGAGGTGAGTTCGAGGTATGGCACAATTGTCTAAAAACGGTGCAGAGGTTAACATTGAAGGTTAATGCTAAATCAGGTGGAAGTTTAAATTCAAATTCCTATTTGTCGCTATGATGACATCACTATAAACACGTTCCAAATCTTGGTTTTGACTTTGCTGCTCAATGCATTGTCCTTGCTCCTCTGTTTTTACATTTCTGATATCACAAGTCTCTATCCACTACTTAATATGATAATTTGAGATATATATATATATATATATATATATATATATATATATATATATATATATATATTTGTTTATTTTCATAACTTTCTGTGCGGTGGAAGTAATATATTTCCCTGATCACCTCTACATTCGCCACTGCCGGTCCCCTGGATAGATGAGTAACGTATTCCGGATGTTTTCAGATTCCGGAAACGTTATAGGTTTCCATCTATATCCAAAGAGGTTAAAGTATAAACTTATCTTGTAAGGGTTATCAGTTTCGTCACGTTTATAAAAAAAATGTTAGTCCAGTTTGGACAACAAATATGTAGATAGTGAGAAATAACAAAGGGTCAAAGTTTGGGGCTACTTATCTATTTGTTCTCTTATTAAAACAGGATGTATATTAGCTATATCTTAGTATTAATTCTCTAAAGATATTTATTATATCATAACGTGTTTATGGAGCTAAACCTGTGTTAAAATATATTTTCTACAATTACAGATCAAGATCTAACTGAATTCAAAGCAGTCGTTCATGGAATCCTTGGAGGTGTTCCAATTCCATTCAACCTTCCTAATCCAGATGGTTGCAAAGACAGTGGAGTTCAATGTCCATTAGTGAAAAACCAGAACTATGTTTATATAGCGTCATTACCAGTCCTCAAAAACTACCCCAAGGTACTTACCTCCAATACAATACCTAATTTCAGATTTTACATGTTGTTACAAGTTTTTTTTATTTTTATGTTACATGTATTTATCTTCATATTTATTTTGATGATTTTAGCAAATTGGAAAGGGTAGATTTAATATTAATATTTATCTTATTTCAGGTAAAAGTGACTATTAAATGGGAACTGCAGACATCAGAACGGAAAGACATTGTCTGTTTTGAACTTCCGGCCAAGATTGTTTAAGTTTTAAGAATTGATTTTATAGACATGACAGTACTGATGGTTGGACTTTTTATCCTAGAACAATTTCTTATCGAAATCACCCAAAACTTTGGCTTTATTATGTTTTATTTCAATTGATAAAAAATTACAAAATACACATTGAGGAATTATTAGTGGACTGTATTAGTTATATAGTCTGGTGCAATAATCTGGGTGGAAGATTTAATAGATTCTCAAATAGTAAGAAACTGTTTGAGCACTTATTTAATCACCACCTGGACCATTTTTTAATCTATAAAATACATAACAATTTCGAATAATTTTCATACAAAAAAAAAATGCTCAGGACTGACAAATTTATTATGAAATAAACCTTCATATTATGAAAAATCACAGTCACTTTGATTTATTTTCAAACCTTCGTACATTTCATCAGAGTGTATTTTATTCAATAAAAATATCAGTCAATTAATTATATGGATATATCTGCGTGAGTGTGTGTGTATGTGTTTCGATATATTTCATCCTTAGTATGTAAAATAGAATTTCTGAACAAAAATTATTTATGCATTAATATGCCAAATATCATCATAGTCCAATGAGCTGAAGTATTTCTAGCAAAACAACTTCCAGGGATTTCTTGATTGAAAGTCTTGTTGGAAAAGTAATCAGCTGAAATTATTTATCATTAGTGAGGGAAAAGGTGCAGCCATGGATGTCTTCAATATTTCCAGACAGAGATTTTTTTTTCTTCAAGATAATGCACACTGTTACAAATCAAAGGTAAAAAATGGATAAATTCCATGAGAGGGGAATCAAGCTGTTTGAATGGTCTTCTCTTTCCCCATACTTGAACCCCATCAAAAACTTTTGAAAATGTTTCTCGGATGATGTTTACCCAAAAGGAGCCCATGATCCCGATACAGATATGAGGGATGGCGCCCAAAAGGCAGAGAGAGCTGAAACTCAGATAAATCCAGATCTTTTAAAAAAATTGTGCCTTTCTGTGAATAAAAGGTTGTTATAAGTACTAGAAATGTATGGTGTTACAATATAATATTAAATGTGATTAGTAAAATTATTTATCCATAGTTATAAAAAAAAAAATAAGTGTACACTTTTATTTGTCTCAGTTTACATGATGGTCAATCCTCTGTACAACATCTTCTTCCACTTGTGCTTATTTACATCAAACAAAGTATGTTTACACTTTATTTTATAATACATGGTTAAAAACAATAACAAAAAGTAAAATGTTTAATCATTGGGAAAAGTCAACTGTAAACTTTTATTTGTCCAGTTGTGTATATTTCTTTATATTTGATTATTTAAGAGAGAGTTAAAATAAGAGCTTTGGATGTGGAAAGGTTAGTAATTAGTATGAAAAACAGAATTTCTGAATAAAAATTACATATGCATTGATCTTCCAAATATCATCAAAGTGCTTTGAGCTGAGGTATTTCTAAAGGGTAAGAACAGGTATTATATTTCAACTAAATAATTTAAACTCGGACAGCATTAAACTGGGACAGTGAAATTTTGAAGAAAAAAAAAAGAAATAGAATTTTAGACAAAACTGTCCATTGTCAATAATTTATTTTTTGCTGATAAGGATTATTAACTTACTGTCATTTTTTGACTTCCCCAATTGATCCAATGATTTTAACGAAACAGAACTTTACAGTGAGGGTGTATTCAATAGAGATCATTCGAGTGAAGTGATTAGCAAGGTGTGGAGAAAGGTCAAAGTAGTTAAGAAACAATCAATAAAATCGGTAAACTGAGCTATCCTAATTTTATGACCAATTCCTCTGGTGGGCTAATGTACACCTGAATAAACCACATTAATCTTTGATATGGGCTAGACTTGAGTATTTTCAAGATTTTCCAAGAATTTCTTAGGTAAATATGGTTCCTACATACCTTCAGATACCACAGAAAAAGAAAAATGGGGAATATCACTTAAAATCTCTGTATATATTAATTTGAATCATCCTCACAAACACACACATAAATGTAATTATATGCTATATCTTTCATATACAAAGGCATGCCCTACTATCTTTATTTTAAATTAGAGGATAGGTACAGTAATAATTTATATAATTAAAAAATAACAATTTCATCATTTTAATGATAACCTGAGACAGAATCATTTACAATTTAATGCTTTATTATTTCATATTAAATTGCAGCAGCTGCAAGTTTTACGACTAGTATTGCCTAGTATTTGTTTCAAACTTTTTAATTAAATGTTCTTATAAAAAAAACAATATTCCTTGAAGTGTAGAAAAAAAAGACTTATTAACAGAATAATTAACTATAAAATAAATATTCACATTTTAATCAATAATGTGGAATACTTAAAAATACAACCTGACAAAAATATTAAAAATTACAAAAAATTTAACAAAGTTTAGTGACAGAAACTTAGTGATAATATAAATTTAGCACTAATTTGGTTCCAGCTCATTTGGCTTCTCACAATAGGGTGGAGGAGGACTGTCTCCTTTAGTTAAAATACCCATTTCATTCATAGAGCTGCAACACAATTAAAAATATAATAAAATCAGTAACGAATTACACAGAGTAGTCATTTAATTCAAAATGTTCTCTTATAAAACTATTTGAAAAAAATAAATAACGCTACCTCACTATGAAACACATACAAAAATTACTAAACATTATAATATTAAATATTGACATATAAACTGAAGCCATAATAATCATTTATTTCACTATAAGTTTAAGTACAACATTGATTTCATTCTTAGATACAAAGCACAAATAAGTTATCTTTTTTTTCTATAATTTACTCATCAAAATTTACAACTGTATTATAACAATACAACATACATATTGGCTTGAATAAAGACAAGTAGAGAAACTACCCAGTGATAGTACTCAAAAAACAAATTCAAATTAAAAGGTCAAGAGGCCATCTTTTTTTCAGACACCTCGGAGGATTATCAGGAATTGAAGAGGTTGCTAGGTTTGAAACTAGTGGGTTCGAGTTGAAATAAAGTTTGTCATGAAAAGATTGATATCGGATTCGGGCCGAACCAGCAACAAAAGTGGCTATTAAGGTCATTACGGATCATTTCGTTCATAACAAAGCATGGAGCATTGAGGATTTTACAAAGGATTTTGAATTGTAAGGATTGAATACGAGAGGAATTCGAAGGCTTAGTGGAGCCCCATAGCTCTACTCTGTAAGTCCAGATGGGCCTAATGGTTGCCAAGTATACATGTATATGAGTCTTTTGTAATTAATTCGGAGATTGGAGCGTTTGTCTATTAAATGTTGAAGTAGCTTGAAACGGCGATCTGTTTCTTGTCGTTTCAGTCTAGTATGAGGATTCCAAGCGTTTGTCAAGGCGTAGTCCTAAGTACCGGACCTGCTCTACAGGAATGACATTTAATGACGTGGGATGCATGAGGGCAGGAAGTCATTGGTTTACAATGGAAGGTAAAGATGATTTCATGGGATTTGAGGAAATTTATTTTAATCCTCCAGTTTTGACACCAACTTTTCATGGTTAGTGATATGGGATTGAAGAGTACGGGATGCTTATAACTGGATCAGTGTTGTCAGATAATAGACATGTATCATCCGCATACGTTGTAAGGATAGTATTTGGATGGGTTGGAATGTCAGCTGTATAAACTGTGGAGGATTGGGCCGAGGATACTGCATTGAGGAATATCGGCAGATTGAGGAAAGAGGGATGACTAGACATTATTATGATTTAATTTGAATGACCTGTTGGAGAAATAAGTTATCAAAATTCTTTTGATATTACCTTCTGTGCCTCCTTGTTTGCACTGAAATTCGTTTGTTTGTGGGGGAAAGTTTAACTCTAATAGCTTTTGCAGCATCAGTCTCAACAACTTTATAAGGTATTTCCCTTAATTGACTTTCAGTCATTCCATCTGTATCTATAAGAGTAAACTGTAAGTGCTGTTTCAGCTCATCAGGCAATCTTCTTTTACTATCTGTCGGAGATCTTGACCTAGATCTAAAAATATTAATAAAATTAAATTGTGGAAATGGCAGAGCTATTTAAAAATCATGAGTTAATTGATTAGTATTAACATCAAAATTTCACCAATATTTTTAATAATAACTAAATTTTAACTTGTCAGAGGGATTCTTCTTCAATGTGCTGGGAAACAGTTATTAATGCTGGTACACCTTATAATTTCAGCAAAGAAAAATTTAAGAATGATTCCGATGGTCATATAAGGAGGAGTATTTCCCATATTGACAGTATTAGCCACTGCAATATTTTTTTCGAATATAAGAACCAGTAATTAAATTCATGGGTGCTGAGGTGACTATTGACTCCATAATCGGCCCTGATTATGTTATTAATAAAATTAACAATGAAATACGGTTTTAGAACACTTCAACATTTAACTGGAAAATAAAACAAACATAGCAATGTATTGAAAGAAAAATTGGATTTATTGATTTTTTTTCCAAAATTTAAGATCAATCATAGACTCCCACACAGATAAGAATAATAAAAAAAGCATCTTAGTTTTTATAGCCCACAAATAATTCAAGTTAATTGTCATAAATATAAACTAACCTATGTTTTCTATGCCTTCGAGATCTTGTATGGAAGCCATTTTCCTTATCTTTTTCTTCATTATACTTCAATTCACTTTGTATTTTTCTAGAAGCTACAACTTTTGCCTTTTGAACCACTCTTTCGGCTTGCTTCCTTTGAACTTCTTTCCAAAGTTCAGAAGAATCTACCAGTTCATACCTAGAATAAAAATAATTTTTATAACACATAAGTCCAATATGATATTTTTGATAAATAATTAATGATATGCCAAGTAGTCTTAATTTGCAAGGTTCGGAATGTACTCAATATTAATAAAAGTAGACAGCAGAATAAATCATTAGGAAGAAATGATGATCTATAGACAAGAATAAGTTTGGAGCTTTAGAAACATAAGATGGAAACTGCAAAGATACAGACATGTTATTGGTAAATATTTGGGATAATACGAAGGAGGCTGGTAACTTATGTCTTAGAAAAAAGAATAAATCCTGGTTCAATAATGACTTTATAAACATAGGCAAACCCCTCTCCCCTCTCCACAAAATCGAAAGCACTCAATAATTCCAGCAATAAAAGTTAAGAGTGTTAAAAGCAGGAAATGCTTGTAGTTTTTTTATTTCAACACTACTTTTTCCAAAATTTAAAAATTAGGATTTATAAAACTATCAGCCTCCCTACTGTTCTATCAATGGATATGAAATCTGGCTATTAATGTTGAAGGATGAAAAACATATTAAAATATTCAAAATGAGGTATTGATTAAAATATTAAGTTAAAAAAAAAGGTGAGTATTGTGGAGATTTTAGGATTCCAAAATGTGGAATTGCAAATCATGCCCACGATTAATTTAATTGGAAGGATTCCATCAGGAATATTAAGATGGGCCAGTAAAGTTGTTAGGATTGGTAAAAAAACAATCCCTTATTTAAGATTAACTAAGCACTCTTAATAAGCACTGAGTCGACTGCTCAACATCTAAAGGGTAGACTGAGCCATGGCTGGTAGGATTGTGTTAAGGATGATCTTACAGATTTGGGATTGGGTGATAATCCATCGACATAAATTTGTAAACAGCAATTTGATGGTGTCAGCATCAAGACTTCAGCTTTGCAAAGGCTTTTATAAATATCATAAAAAATTATTGTATTTCTTTTATTGTTAGTGTTAATCAACAAACTCACTTCCTACTATTATTACATATTTATCATTTTACCTCTGTTTTGATGAATTTCGGTGCCTTCTACTTTCCCGTTCACTTCCAGAAGCTCGTCTACTTCTGTTTCGCCTTCTTCTTGATTTAACAGAACACTTAGAGACTTCACTTTCATTGTCAGAGCCCTTTCTTCTACTGTAATGTCTGAAATAAAATAGATATTACTTATAGTTTAGAGGATATAACAGAATTTATTAAGAAATTAAAGGAGAGAAACACAACATAATAATTAATGGCACTCCTTATTTTTTTTAATGTGAATATATTTAAAATGTAGTATGTGGTTTACAGACAGGATAACTAAAAAAGGAGAGCATGGTGCATGTTGTGCCATCAAAATTTTCACTGGCTAATGAATTACTGTGGTGTTTCAATTTGAGGGGACTTTCAATTTAGGGAGCTGGAAAAAATTTGACCCCTACTAAAATCAATTGAATTTGTTATGTAAATATGTGTATATTATTATATACAATAATAATAATAGTAATAATGAGTATATATGAATATACTTATTACTCTATATCAGAGTTTTTATTTTAATTTTCAAAATATACAATTATCTGTACTCAACTGTAATTTTAACACTATATAAATTAAGAAAAAAATAACATAATTTTACCTTTTACATGATTTCGAATCAGTGGATGAACGACTTTCAAGTGATGCAGATCTTCTTGATAATGAAGACCTGATATTACCAGCAGACCTCAGAGATCGTGGACTTGGTGTGGTGTAGAGGCCACGTGTTGGTGGAGCGCTTCTGATACTTCTTGGTGATTCACTTCTTTTATTTCTAGTAATATAAAAATTATAAATGAGTATTATATATATTGCATCTGAATAGCTTGTAAAGAGAATATGAAACTATGTTTTTTTCATTAAAACAAAAAATCTAAATCCCCTTTTAATAAAATACTTACTGCTGATTATGAGGCAGTTGGATAATACTGAACGTTTTCCGTTCTCCAATATTTTGTGATTCTTTTTGTATTAGATTTTCTTGTTCTATGAATGCTGTAAGTTAAAATTTATAGTTTATAAACATTCTAAAGAAAAAAATGATCTGATAGTTAAGTATAAAATTATATGGATATAAATAAAGTTGTTAAATATTTAAAAATTTAATTAAATTTATACTTTCTCTAGGCATTTCCATTTCTCTTCTTTGGTATCTCCTACTTGGTGTTCGTACAAATTGTGTATTTCTCATTCTATCACGACTAGTTTTGTCCCTTCTCCCATTAAAACTAAAATACAAGAATTGATAATCATATTTCAATTTTATTTTTGCTGGTATAAAGTTCAATATTAGTCCCAATTCCAAGGAAAACCCCCCAATAAGATAGGATTTGTTTATTCTACTTCTTAACCTGTTCTGATTTAAATGGAGGTATATGTCCTTTTTGTTATTAATTAGATTGCTTTTAATTAATAGTTGCCTAATAAATACACAGGAAAAATACTATGCAATAACTCATAAATATTACCTTGAACCAATCAGATCTGGAGTGTTTGTTGACAGATTGGCAAGTTTAAAGAAGCTGCTATGTTCAACAGAGCACTTATAGAGGTGTTTACAAGCTGACTTTGATGGAGTTTCAAAGCCATATGTATTTTCTTCATTCTGAAACCCAATTTATTTGCATAAAGTAAATATTTAGTAATTATCATTGCAAATTACAAATTATATTAAATCCTAAATGTTAACTTCAGTCATTTAAAAAAAAAAAAATTCAAAGTGTTCAGATTTAGTAAAACTCCACCGCCATTAATAATAAAACAATGTTTTTAATATTTAGATGTTCATATAAACTATGATATTTTAGAATTCAAAAAAATATTAATAAAATAAATTTATAAATCAATTATAAACAAAATTAACATAAAACACTTACGTTCTTATCTGTAACTCTTAACATAAAGTATTTTCCTTTGTGATATATCTTTGTTATACGAGGCCTAAAAACAAGTCATAAATTAAAAAAAAAATTAAACGTTAAACTAAGAATAGTAATAGCATATTTAAGGAAATCGAAATTAAAAAATAAATCAACCATTAATAAAATGAAAAACACCACTATTTTCTGATTTAAATATGAAATGCCTCACCAGTAATAGTTTGCAACTTTGTTCTTATTACGAAGGACGATGACTCCTGTAGGCATTAGTCCCAGGAAGTATTCAGTGTTATCTTCTCCCTGTAAAATTAAATATTTCATGAAAATTTATATAAAATAATGTATTGTAAATAAACATCTAGATAAAGTTATAAGCATATAATTTTATCTAGATTTTTATGAGAAAATATTTTGGTTAGATACAATAAAACAGTTTCAGTTTGAAAATGCACTACATATGTAAAAATTAAACAAGTGATGCAGTGCAATGGATTTTAACACTCTAATATTATTACTCTATGATTATTCTTAGTGTTTATATGTTTTGGCCTAACTTTTATACCATCATGAGTGCTGAGAATTAATTCTGTTCCTGACCAATTTCTACATATTTATTTTAATCTAAAATAATACTCAATACTGATCAGCTTTAAATGCTAAGAGTATTAAAAAAAATATTACCACTACTGGGTGTAGATCAACACCATACATCTCGAGCCATTTAACCTTTTCAAGATAGTTTAGCTCTGCTACCGAAGGTTGCTGTCCCCTAAACAATTATTCATCATCATACAAAATTAATTAAATTTTAAATAATTAGTAGTAAATAAGTAGAATAATATTTGTTCACACTTATTCATCAACATATTCATAGTTAAATGAGCATGAGTAATATTAAGAAATTAAAAAAATAATCTTTACTTACATTTTTTTAAAAGTATGTATCATTATGACCCAAAAACGATCTTGCTGGATTAGGCTCATGGGCCATTTTAATATGTCCAAAAATTGCAGAAGACAAACTGGTTCAACACAAAATGTTAAAAAGCAATCGATAATCGAAACATCAAAAGAGTGCAGTTTTTGAACAGGAGTTTTCGCCAAAGCCATAAAGAATATAGAAATGCAGGAGCACTTGCCAAAAAGGTTGTTGGAAAGAAAAAGAAGAGAGCATTGCAAGAGGAGGTGGAAGAAATGGAATCTTCCAGGCAGCAAAATTAAACAAGAAAAATGTTTAATTTATGAAGTAAAAAACCATTTTCCAGTCAGTTTTTTATTTTCTACAAAAACGTTTTGACTTTCTTAGTCATTTTCAATTTCTCAATTCCTTACTGGGATTTTCATAATAGGTCTGTAATTCAACAATATAAAAATAATCAACAACAATAACAATAAAAACATAATTACACCAATTGTCCTAAAAAAAATGAAATATTTAAGTATAGATACCTCATTATGAATGTCTATAATTTAAAATTACTTGGAGATACATTTTTCTCCATGGTCATTTCTACTCTGCATTATACTTTGGACTGTACTTATTTATATATACCTTGATACTATTTGAAAATTAAAATGTAAATTTATAAGAGTTAAAATGTTCAGGAAGATAAATAGTTTTAAGAGCCTGTGCAGGCATCAAAATTTATTTATTAAAGACGATAATGGGTAGTGCTGGTAAATGGAATAGAAGTGTAAAACCAGTGGAAAAAACATTTCCAGAGACTATTAAATCATGAGACAACTTCATCACATTAATACAATAAAATGACCCAGATATTAGCGTATGCTGATGATGTGGCAATCGTTGGAAGATCCATGGGCGGCATAAAGGTATAAGTTTATTAGGTTCAATGCAGAAGCTCGGTGTGTGGGTCTCAGAGTGAACTAGGAGAAAACTTAAGCAATGACACTAAGGAGAATGAAACCAGTTGTCCCTCAGCATATATGTGTTGTCAATGTCTAAACTTCTAAGTGAGCAGTTACAGCTATCTTGGATCTGTTATCAATGAAGATGAGAAAATAACATCTATATTAATGGCAGGAAACAAAGAATAATTAGCTATGCTAAATCTATTAAGAAGCAGGCTGTTGAGAAAAACCACAAAGGTGAGAATTCGTAAAACACTGTTCTATCCTCAAGGATTAGATGGCAGGACAGTGCTTCTGGAAACCTCTGAAAGCTGGGACTTAACATCAACCAGGCAGAAGAGAGAATACAGTGGGATAGACTAGTTGAGCAGGCCAAGGACAGCTACTAGAGTCTGTTGTGTCAATAGAAGAAGAAGAAGCAATGTATTTTCATAGCAATATCTTCTTTATATCAAGAAAAATGAACTGATATGAATGGCACAAATTGACTTTATTACTGAAAAAAGTAAATTATTTAAGTACATTACTTACATAAGATCTTTGTGAATTTCTTCAATTCTCTTCTCCAATTCATATGTTTGGTTGGATACAAATCGGAATTCAGATACATATCCAGGATTGTGTCTCCTGGGATCATAGTCACCAAGCTCGGCTATAAATAGAATTTATATTACTCTTATTTTATAATGATATAAATGTTAATAGTTTAATATATTTTGAAGCTCTCAAATAAAATTATTTAAATTTTATCAGAAAACTTACATTGCACTAAATAAGCTCCTAGTTCTGCAGCAAGTTCAAAAGGAACTGGCAATCTTCCCTGAAGAATATCTTGCCTCAATTGAAGAAAAAACTGATACCTATAGAAAAGTATTTTTAAAACTTTACTACCAAAGCAATTTATTGTTTTATTTTAAATATTACTACAAATGACAAATGCAACATTTATAATATTAAATAAAATTTATAATGTTTTTGATGATAAACTTTTTACTATGTTTTTCATCAACTTAATATTAGTTTATATGAACAGTTTTTAAGGAGCAAAATTTCATATTAATAGTTAAAAGAGGATCCCTCATCATCTCGAATAGTACACAGTTGATGCATAACGGGGCTTCCAGTATTAACAATTTTTTGGTATCATGTTTAAGTTCTGTTTTATTTTCTATGAAGCAATACATATGATATCTAGAATGCCTCTAAAGTTGATCTTTGATGTGAGGAGATTTTATAATCCCTCTTGGATCTTGAGGTAAGATGAATGAAAAACTACCATAATTCATTGGCAACATTATTAAGATACAGCTAGTGCAGATAGGTTGATCTATATATGTCGCCTGATATTAGTTGGTAGTATGGTTGATTACATGGTGAAATTTACTTTGACTTATATCAATTAGTTAAAGTCTTAGACACATCGGATTAGTTATCAACACCTGTTTTAAACTTCAAACTAGAAGTTACAGTGAAATATTTCACATAACCAGCTATTAAATCCTCCCATGGAAGGTGAAAAGAGAGGAGATAGTTTAGACTCTAAAAAAATAAAAGTACCTTGTAATTTCTTCTAGAAGTTTACAGGGATCAGCAGCATAGAATTTTATCCCAAAGTAAAGAGTAAAAGAACGCTTTCCTATAATTAAACAAAAAATAAATTAATAGAAGAATAAAATTATATTTGTTGATAAATAAAACTGCTTTATTAGACAAAATGGAACATATCTTACTGCATCAACACTTAATAAATACAGAATACATTTTTAGACAATTAACTTCATTCTGTTTGTCTCTGCCTTTAATTAAATAAAAATAACTATTGTATTTTACCAGTGGTTAAATTTGAAATATTAGTTACAAATATCTGAATTAAGATGAAATAAATGAATTATATTATTAAATAAATTACATTATTAATGTAAAGAAGATTTTTTACTTAGTTTAAGACAAACGCTTATAGCTATTTTAAGGAGACTAGTACAAAGAATGAAGTTTAATTGAAATGAAGATGAAAATTGCAACTCACCTCTTAGTTGACTTGTTACACGTTTATCCACATCAAGCCAGTGCTAAAAATAAATAATAACAATGAATAAAAACAATAAAAATAAATAAGAACAAATATTAACCCCGAAGAAAGAAATAATAATAATTACTAACAGTTACATTTACATTTTTTTTTTAGATTAATTTATTGATATTTACAACTATAATAATATTACAACAAGTAAATCTGCTAATATGAACAAATGACATGAAAAAAAAACACTTGTGGAGAAACTACCCATCAGTAGCACTCCAATAAAGTTCTATAGTAGAAGGTCTCGAGGTCATCTTCTTTTTAGACGCCTCGGATGGTTATCAGGAATAGTATGGGAAGCAAGTTGAGAGACTAGCAGATTCAAGTCTGTATGGAGCTTGTCATGGAAGGATAGGTATCTAGTTTGGGCCAAATCAGCAACATATGGGATATTAAGATCATGATGGATGAGTTTGTTTGTGACATAATAAGGAGCATTGAGGATTTTACAAAGGATTTTGGATTGTAAGGATTGGATTAGTAGAGCCCCAAAACTCAACTTGTATGTATGTCCAAATAGGTCTGATAACTGTCATATAAATGAGTCTTTTGTAATTAATTGAGAGCTTAGAGCGTTTGTCCAGTAAATGTTGAAGTAGGCAAAAATGTCAAACAGTTGCTTGTCTTTTCAGTCTTGTATGAGGATATAATTACTAACAAAACAACAATATTCTTACTGTTTGATTTTCATTATCAATATACCGCAAACCAAAGTAGGATGTTTCTATGAGATTGAGATGCCTGAATACTGTTTTTAATACTTCCTCACCATAAGTTGTTGGCTGAAAAAAATGCCCAAAATCATGATTAAAATAAAATAAGAATTATTCTATTTACAAAGTTCTTGACAGATATTCTATAATGGAAAGAATTTTTTGTGATAATTTTTGTGTTCATGTCTGTTAATAATGTCTTAATTTCAATTTTATAAAAAACTATAAAAACATTTGTGAAGCTATACACTTTTCACATTTAGTAACTAGCAAGCCTAGCAAAATAAAAGCACTATTAATGATAAGGTTTGGTTCTCACATACACACACCACATGCGGACATACTCACATACAACAACACCCAGGCACGATTAAATACACACTATATTATAATTTTAATAAGTTTTTACCCTGATCTCCTGAAATATTTCTTGTTCATCTAGCAAAATTATTTTACAGTGGTAAGTTTTGCTTTTACTACAACATCGAATTAGATAAGATGGTGAACACATATCCACACTTCTCTTCAAGCTGAAAATAATAATAATTTAATATTAAAATGAGTTGAATCTTTGGAAGAAGTAAAATATTATGCTAGGGTTTGAGAAAAAACACAAAAAAATATTTTGAAAAATTATTCCAGGATAAATGAGAATTTATATAGGAATAAGATCTAAACTTAAGTATAAAATAGTGAATTGATTTTTTTTAGATTAAAGGTTGAAATAAAATTAAAGTGACTTTAGTATCAATATACTCCCCTAAAAAAATGACTGTTAAAAAGGTGTTATTCCTCACTGCAAAGAGTGTTGCAGTTTAAATTGCTCTATAAAAATAAATAAATAATATATAAAACCATTGTAAGACCGGTAGTCGTGTATGGGTGCGAGACATGGCCCAGACCAAAAAATCACAACTTATGGTAAACTCCTGGGAAAGAAGAAAATGGGGTATGGAGAAGAAGGAATGAATAGCTGATATAGCTGTTTAGAGAGTCTGACATGGTGGCGTTCATATAGAGAGTCAGAATTAGATGGATGGGACATGCAGAAATAGTAAGCTGCTAGGTCTACAAGAATGGAGGAGAATAGTGCAGGATCATAGAGATTGGTGGGCTGTGGTGGAGGAAGGTTCATACAGGACCATATAGCCAGTATAATAAAAAAAAAAACTCCCAAATAAAACATTAAAAGGAAAAGTAGAATTTCTGTTCTCATCTGTCTAGTCTTGGGTACAAAGTCATCTTAAAAATTTAGGCATCCTTATAATGTAAGTTAGCAATAATTGTAGGAGCTATTTTCTGTAAGAGAGTATCTTATCTTTAAAATAGGCTTTAACAAATCACAGGTATTACGTAAGTCTTATTGTGTTAGTAGTATTTTGTTGGTGACATGTCACTTATTATCTATTAAATAAAATCTTTTTAACGGATTTCTTTTTTAACTTTTTATCTACCGAAAAAAAATCCAAATGATAATTTCATATTTTATCACAGTTTTCTCGTATTTTATGGTTAGAAAGAAAAAAAAATCATTCATTTCATTTCCTTAAAAAGAGGATGAGATAAATGTAAAAAAAAAATAAATAAGGATCCAAGAAAAAATAACTCGAAGTCGTTAAGGGTCAAACATGAAGGAAAGTATTATAAAACTGCACAGTCTTCTAATCTCCATGTTAAAATAAATCGCAACTGAAACTAAATCCCTTCACAAAAGACTGGGTATCAGTCACTGCTGTTTCTACAATGAAATGTGCTTCATAGATAAATATAAATAATGGTAATATCCAATTTAAAATTTTTCTCCATTATATAATACAGCTTTTAGCGATCAGCGTGTAATATTTTACTTTATATATATTACATATTATATATATATATATATATATATATATATTTACGCTTTTTATATATTTATTATATGCCTCTTAAAAAGCGTGATAACATGTAAAAATAATTACTTCGGATAAGTGTCTTCAACTGAATGATATGGCTGTGGCGACAAAAATAATGAAAGGTCATAAATGACTTATTATTAAATGACTATAGAGGATTTGAATTGAATTGAGGATCTGAATTTGAAAAAAATTTTAAATGGAATAAAACAACTTAAATTGAGATGAATGACTTATGGTCAAATTGTTAACCATATAATAAGTAAAAAAATGAAACAATTAGAATAGAAGATTGAGAATGGCCTAGGCCGAAACGTATCTCGAAAATAAGGAATACAAAATTTTTTTTACAGGAAATAGGTTTTTTGTTCTCCTATTTAAAGAATATATTATATGATTGAGTCCAGTTGACATTTAAAAAAAAAAAAAAATGAAAGGTCATTTTTCAAAGAGAATTCTAAGAACAAAAAATATAGAAATAGAAGGCAGGGTATCGTCAGATCGTCAGAACACTTTGCTGAAAATATATTGATCAATATTTAGAATTATTTATAATTAAGAAAAATATTTTTAACAGCATGCATATTATGAAACTGATCCATCTGTGTATGTATGATTAAAGGTCGAGAAGTTAAGAATTCGAAACATCAAGCTAACTTTTAACTTTACAAGCGTCAAAATTAGGTGATTGGTCTTAAAAATGGAAATACATCTTGTCATAATGAGATGACGTTTTAAATGTCTACTACCAGGTTTATGAGGTTTTGTGGTTTATAAAAGAGAAAATTTAATAAAAATGTAATTAGAAAAGATATTAAGTCATTATCGTGCGAATTGATAATTGAGGTCGTAATTCTAATAGCAATGTTTTTTTATAAATTTTCAACTTAACCCATTTCAATTATCACATCAAAAATGTTATGTGGCTACATCAATAATAATTTAAATCCAAATGGATACGTATTTCGACGTGATTCTTCTTTTTAAAAAAATGGGGTTAACTGGATTTATCACAAAGGGTAAATAATAAGTTTTCAGATATTTATAATATAGTATTTTTTGAGCATCATAATGTATTTCATATTATTTTTGTTTGTTTTCAAACATTAATAATATATGAATAAGGCATTACAACCCTTAATGTGGTACATTAAACTTCTAAGATTCTAGATGCAAACACAGACACAAAAAAAATGTGAAGTAGGTACTTCTGGCCGATCGATGTTTATTTATTATACGTTAATCCTTTCTGTTCACAAGATCTGCATCACCGTTGGCCCAATCCTCTAACGTTATAGAATCAATTTAAAACTTACTCGTTGTTTAGCAGAAACAGTTTATCGGTCGGATCTCCAACTGGAGAGACGCTCAACAATAATAGAACGAATGCAGCACAAGACGCTGAGAGCACATGGGCTGACTGGGAATCCATCTCAGTAAAATCTATAAACCGAGGCTTGAAACACTTGCCGTCAGAACAACACTCACAATTGCAATGGAATATTGCCGATGTAAATATTTCTACAATATTGGGGAGATTAGAACTACTGTGTACAAACTTTATTACTTTCTTTGTAGACAAATTGAATGTTGGTATACAAAGCAATAAGTATTCTTTCGAACTATTGAATTTATACTAATAGGTATAAATATCAATATGGTAACCTCCATTACATTTGTTTTTATCTATAAATAATAATTTGTTTTCTTATTTAAGCAGATTCCTTTTTTTTTCTTAGTCTTTTTATGTTTGTCAACTAAAGCAGTCAGAACTCACTGACTAGGAAAGTCAAACATTCTCTTTAAAATAAAAATATTTGGAGTAAATAAAAACAGCATAATTTATGCGTAATAAATATATCCAAAAAATAAATGATATAAAAATATTATATCTGAGAAATAAAAATATTTCTAATCAAGATTCCAAATCATAAAATTTCTTATATTTGTTAAGGTGTTTTTTTTCTTACATATACTCTTATATTTATTTTAACGAATACCATTTTGTCTAAGGATTTTTTTTTAATCTTTATTTTTATATATAATAAACTAAATTATAACGTTTCGAAAGAATTATTTCCCTTTTTTATTGTTCTTATATTATTTGTGATTTTATTCGCTTGTTTTAATATATGTGTTTCAGGGTCAGAAACTATTTTTATTTTTGGAAAATTATCCCCGAAGAATAAATTATTTATTATTATTATTTTTATTAGGTAGGTCATATCCGCATTGAAATAGTATGACAGGGCTCAAATGTCATCATTTCAGACTTTTTTCCTCTAATGTACTATTAAATTTTATTGTATATTCAGTTTTTATTTAAAATAACTTATATACTTTCATTGAAAAGCACAATTAAATCTGAAAAATCTTGGTAACGTATATTTTTGTTTGATAGTTAGATCAAACGATTAGAACACAGTTGCTGCAGATAGTAACTTAAACACAATATTTTTAGTAATTTATTAGAGGAACCTGCCTTTCATTATTAATTTTTTAGTTCATTAAAAAAATATATTAATTTAGTAAGTAGCTTTTCTCAAAGCCATCTATTAATGTGGGGGCACTCTGTTCTAAAGTTGAAACAAAGTCTAAAAAATCCCCCTTCATTCCTTTTAATGCAAAACCAGTGCTGTCAACCTCAATAATATAAGTTAGTGTAGATTATTTAGTGTTATAATACAATTTCTTATATTATAGCAGGAACTGTAGAGCCAAATTTATTTCTGTTTAATTTAATTTTCGTTTCGAGATAAAATAATTTTTTGTTTTGAAGCTTATCTTTGTGAAATAATATATCATTTGAAAATAAATCTTAGACATTTTCAAAGTAAATTAAAAACAGATCAACTATTTTCCTCAATAAATTCTACGGTTTTTTAAGAAAGCAAGAGAAATAAAAAATTCTGCAATGGGGCTCACCCAGTCCCTATAAAGTAGGCATTCATAATCGTGAGAAAAACCCGACCGTTTACAATTCGCCTTTCTGCACAACAGTTGTCAAGAATTAGTTCAGTCTCTTCCACGTACTGAACCCACGACCCTTCATGGGTTGCACAGGTTTTTTTTAATGCTATTATAAGATTGTCGACTATTGTTGACAGAATGGAGGTAGGGATACGGCCTTGTTTGTAAGACAAAAGCAGGTATTTGTTTATTAAGACACCTTGTCTGCAAGCTGAAGTCCAGTAATGGGAGAGAATAGATTTATTAACATAACTGAAAAATACATTGCTTTCAATTTCAGAGATAAACATCAATATAGAATGGAGGATCCAGTTGATTAACAGGAATATTTTGTATTTATTCGCATAATGTATCAATGCGGAGGTGGTGAATATTTATAAGCGCCCAGTTTTAGAAGAATAAATAATGAATAAATAAAATAAAAGAAGTCCTGACCAACCTCACGGTACTAAATCTTGACCTGACAAAGCAGACCGGTCGCTCGACCAGAAAGGAGATCGCAGGTGATCCAACCTTTCTTTAATGTTATACCGTTTCATTTTTTTTTTTTATCCGATATTATTTTTTATCCGATTTATTTAAGATAGTTATAATCACATATAACATGTAGCAATATTTATTCTAAAATAATAAGCCTTATTTTTAAAACTCGGTACAATAATAGACATTATGATTAATTAAAGTTATTGATTTAGTAGTGTTTGTTGCTCGACTAATTTATTTTGGTTTCTCTGACGGTGAATGGGTTCCTCAAGGTGTGAAATGTGTTTTCCATGTTCTCTAAAATTTAAAGATACCTTGAATAACCATAAAACCAAGACCAACATAAAATAAGCCGTATTTTAAACTATGCTAATTCAAAGATAAAGTTGCATTAGAAAATCGTATCGCCATTTGGAAATAATCCGAGCTCTGTTAGAGGGAATAAAAAAATAAAAATGAACAATGTCTTAGCCTTTAGGATGTCTAATTATGTAAAATTTAAAAACAAAAAAAAGTAATAAAAAATAAAATAAAAAACAACTTTAGAGTATTGCCTTTTTCTGGCAGTAAAATCATAATAGTATTATTTCGCTGTTTACCATTATTAAAAAATGATGTTATGAATTATTGTATATATTATGTGTATCGGTATGTGTGCGCATTCATTATAAACTAATGACTAAGTGTAACTAAAAAAACTGTACAACTACAATTCGTGAAGAATCTTGGGTTCAGTACATCGATGAGGATTGTAGTGTTTCTAAGACAACGGTCACGTCCAACCGTCAAGTTTCTCCTCAATTAAGGGTACCCACTTTACTGGCCGGGTGTGCTCCAGAAAGGTCTACAGATCCCGCAGGGTCCATATATGGCTGTTAACAGATTAAATAATTTACTGCCACAGCTGGATTTGAACATGGGAACTGTAGCTCAGTAACTCAGTTCTCTACTACTGAGCTACCCAGCTCCTTAAACTTTCATGTTTTTCAACAGATTTTATTTTTTTAAAACTATTTCCAGCGATGAATTTCTTTCACTTTATCGAGAGATATTAGTCTTTAACATTTTTTCAAGGAGGAAATAACAGCTTTCGTGAGGAAGGACTGAATCTAGTCAGCGTGAATTGCCGTACTGTTGCGGTATTGTCAGTACTTAAAGGTATAACGGAAAAATGTTTTCAGATAATGGAGTACGCCTAGCAGCTAGATATACTTCCTGGCACTGTTCATTTTTATGACGACGAAAAGGACTTTACACGAATAGTTTTACGTACAATTAATTGTTGAAATGAAATGCAAATAAATTACACTAAAGTAATTTTTCACAATCTGATTTCATCCATTTATTAAACCAGACATTATTTTTATATTTTATTAAATTTTCCAGTTAATACATTATTTTGGGTTGAGCGAAGATCACCATATTTTTTTGTCTTTCTACAGGATTTATCAATTTTGCAGTGAGCCACTGTATATTAGTATGCTTTTGATGTTAAAAGCGGAGGTATCAGGTTGGCTGCTTCCTAAATTCTGTTCATGCTCCTTCCATTACGTTTTAACGCTGCGTATGCTTATATGTTAATAATGATACGAGATTACGGATTACAAATCCAAAAATAAATTAATAAAAATGGCATAAATGATTCATAATGTTTCATTTAAATACTATGCCTACTTCTTATAAATACGAGCCCTACCTTATTTCTAACCTTGAGAAATATTGACTCTTGGAAAGCACAGGCAGTCTTCGGAACTTTCTATTATACTAGTCGAGAGCTGGGTTTGAGATGACCATTGACCCACTTCTTACGGATGCAGTTTTCGGACCGGATGAAGATTCTGCTCTGGTTTGAGTAGCGGTAAACGAAGATTAAATAATATTTTATCACAGAAAAAAAATGCAGTTAAGTTATTTCGATTACTTGGTCGGACAAGTCCCGGCTAGTTTTTTTATATGTTGTAGTGACACACAAATATCTAGTTAAAAGACAGCACCATTAATATTCACTGGAATTAAGTCCAGCATCTATAAAAAAAAAATTAATGATCCATGAATCAAAGTATTTAAAAAAATCAACTACATGACCTTAGTATTTTTCTCTAATTCGATGTTTGTATTGTCATATTTTATTTCTTTTAAATATTGATTAAAAAAAACGTATACCACTACAGGCCCATGAAGGGTCGTGGGCTCAGTTCATAGTTGGGACTGTACTGTTTCTCGAGCAACGGATATGTAGGGAGGTGATTTGTCTGAGAGCACGCTCAACAGCCAGTTTTTTTCCCAATTAACAGTATAGGGGCTGGGCTAGCCCCAGAAGAGTTTGTAAATCCGACAAGATCCAGTCGTGGCTGTAAAACAGATTAAATAATTTATCTGCCACAGCCGGATTTGAACAAGGAACCTTCAGCGTAGCAACTTAGTACTCAACACACTAAGCAACCCCAATCCCTTTATAAATATTACACTTTACTATTTATACGATAATAATAAAATTGGACACAATATTTCATGTATTAGAAGAACTGAACAAGAAGAGTTGAGAATTGTATGTAGGTAAAATCAATTTTATTTTATTTGAACGACCATACGGTGGATATTCAAGAAAATATTTTTTAACACGGATTTCCAAATACACTGTGTTTTTTTTTTTACGCAGGTAATACTGATGATTCATATGACGATATGATTCATTAGCACTTATATAAAATAAAATTTGAAACTCGATACCTCCAACATCAAATTAAAATGATGTTCTGAAGGCTACTTTGGGGGTAAACTCTCTTAGAACTATTATATGTTGAAAGTCATCTAATAGTTTGACATCTCTAAATACATTCGCAGTTTTAAGACACCTGAAGTTGGAAATAATAGTAAAATAATTGCAGTTTATAGGTAACATAAATAATATGGTATTAGTATACAGTACACTTAAAAAAAATCTGTAATACTGTAATCCATGAAGGGTCTTGGGATCAGTACTTGATAGAGACAGTACAGTTTCAAAGAAAGGCAAAGGATGTGTAGTGAGATGATCACTCGAGATCACGTTCTGGGTAGTATACACATCATATATTTATCTATTCTATACCTCTACAACTCATGGAGAGTCTTAGGTTTAGTAGGTGGTAGAGGCTATACAGTTTCTTGGACAACGGTTGTGTAGGGATTCGATTTGCCCTAGATCACGCTCAACTGCCTGCTTTCCACCTACTTTGGGTATCCACTTTATAGAGGCCGGGTGAGCCCCAGGCGGGTTCATTTTCTTAATAACTTTATTCGTAAGAAAATTTTTGAAAACGATTTTCAGACTAAATATATGTTTTCTGAAATTTTATCTTCGCAAGACCATGAACAACTCAATTTAGAAGTCGGCTTCATTGGATGAAATGTTTTTAGTTTCATAAACATTTATAATCCTACAATATTTACCGTGTGAAACACAATATTTATACGTTTCATTTGAGACAACACAATATGTTATTAAGACCATTAAATGCATTATTTTCTCAGATGGGTGAACGCATTCCCTACGCGTGTAACGACTACAAGATCGTGTTGGGAAAAACGCATCCCAAACTCTTCCCTGGCTTGGGTACCATTCCCATCTCAGAAACAATAGTATGAATCGTATCGATTTCTAACCGTTCGCTGTTATGACTGGAATGTATAATTGGTGTAGGAAGCCATTGAATTAAACAGTTCAGAACTTGCTTCCCGTGCAATTTGAACACTATAATTCTGTTGTTAGTAATTAGGAAGATAACAGATAATGTGAACATGCAACAGACTAATGAAAGGGAACAATCCTATACAAAGGACTTGTATCACACAAGCTAGAACATTTAATGCTGGAAAAAAATAGTAACAGCTAAATACCTCTTTTTAACGTTTGAATCAAATTTTAAAGTATCCATTTTAAATTTTTAAGTTGTATTTCAGATTCTTGAAATTAAACATTTTAGGTTATTTGTCATCCTGGCAAAAGGTACCGAAATCAAGGGGTATAAATGAAAACAAAAGATATAGCCTATCATAGAAAGTATAAACTATATAATACTAAAATTTAAATTTCATTTTCTAATTGAATTTAATAACCAAGGGGGTCAAACAAGATGACAATTCAAGTCCGTTGCTATTGATATTATACAGTGTGTCCCATTTCAAGTGGTTCAAATGTTTTTAACTTTTAGACGAAACAAAATTCAGAAAAACGATATAGGTAAAAGACGTAGTTATTCAGGCCTAGTTTGAAGAAATAAAAAAAACATTTTATGGTTTTTCACTTTAAATGGTCAATATCGACCTTCAAAAAATGTAGTTTCCTCTTGACCCCCATTTATTTTTATTTTTCTGAAATGTACAATCGAAAACATGGAAAAAATGTATGTAACATTTTTTTTCTATCTTTAATAGTTTAAGTGGAAAAAGCATTCAAAGTTGACTACTTTAGTATACCTCCTTTACGAGGAAACGTAATGTAGCATTAAGTTATTTTATACAAGAGTTTTTAGTCGAAATAACTTACTAATCAAGGTATTTTGAATCTTTCAAAAAATGTCTGGACATTTAAAAACCTTGTATGAAGACAGCATACTGAAATAGTGAGCTTCAGATACTTCTTCTACTTGACCTATGAAAGATAGAAAAAATGTATGTAACATAACATAACAAAAAAATGTTACATAAATGTTTTCCATGTTTTGTATTGTACATTTCAGAAAAATAAAAATAAATGGGGGTCAAGAGGAAACTACATTTCTTGAAGGTCGATATTGACCACTTAAAGTGAAAAACCAAAAAAAAAATTTTATTTCTTCAAACTAGGCCTGAATAACTACAACTTTTACCTGAATCGTTTTTCTGAATTTTGTTTCGTTTAAAAGTTAAATGCGTTTGGTCCACTTGAAATGAGACACTCTGTATATACATGAGATAGAAACAGTAGGTAAAGGCGAACTGATGGGACGTTTCGAGGACGAAGAAACCTCCAGTCTGTGGTGATCCAGTTTCTCCTTTATGCACTTGATGTCGTTCTCACTGCAACCTCTGGAGATAAGTTGACTCATGTAGTGACTGAATTGGATAAAGAGTTCCGTATAAAATGTAGGCATATCAACGCCAATAAATGAGAGTTCCTAAAGTAGGAAGAGTACAGGAGGAAATCCACGTATACTGCAACTTACGAGAGGTGGCAACAATTCTTATTTAACTCGGAACAGTTTTGGATACGACTGGGAAAGTAGACGTGGGAATTTCACACAGAATAATCAAAGATCTGTAATACTGTGATTGGAAAAAGCTAAGCCTAGCTATCTATCTAATACCTAGTAGAAAAGTGAAATTCCACATGTTCAAATCAGTATACTTACCCATACTCTTATATGGTGCTGAAAGTTGAATAATAACGAGCAGCACACCGGAGAGAAATTTGTTCGAGGGATTGCGGGGACAATAACCGGATATCATATCCTCAATAAAACGACCAGGTAAGAACTTGAAGTCACTTCGATGAAGGATTCCTCGAGTCACGATAGTAAAAATGGTATGACCATCCAATAAGAATGGGAGGACACTGGGACCCGCTGAAAACGATGGAATACATCCCGAAGGTCGATAACCACGAGGACTATAATTTGATGTTTAATTATTCTAATTAATTTCTCAAACGTAACTCTGTCGCAAAAAAAAGTACATCGTACTGTGTAATCGGATATCTGGCGTCACATCCAAGATTGATAAGGACTTTGCGTGTGGTCTTGGCATAGCATGAAAATTTATCACCGACATCATGTGTTGAATACGAAAACCAGGTAACAGAAATTCACCTGATTCGAGAGAAATGTCACTTATTGTTGTTTAGTTATATTTTTGGAGAATCATCTTTATTTAAAAAAAATGTCTGGGAACAGAAATTCATCTGCTTCGACCTGAAGCAAAGTAATATTTTTTTATTTATACGGGATCCCGGCCGAGGGCCTATCTCTTCTCTTTAAAAATAAAAAAAATAAATAAAAAAATTTACCAATAATTATAAATAAAATATTTTTTTTAAATATAAGGGCATGTGCTGCTGCCATTTCATGACTATTTCTTAATGTGGTTATTTTTTTTCTCTAAATATTTTAAATAACTTATATTAATGAGAACTAGCCTACAAAAACTTCAGGATTCTGTAACTACATAAATACAACAAATACTCATTGCAAAAAAACAAAAGATCTGGTAACAGAAATTCGACAGTTTCGGCAGAAACAGATATTTATTTTTTTTAATTGTTTTCCTCACGATCTTTTTCAAGTAGAACCTCAGAGTTTTTTCTCTAAAACAGACCTAAAAATAATTAGAATGACCTAGCTTTTCAGATTATTCAAAAGTATCCATATTTTGCAAAATTTGTTGTTGCCTAGTTATAGAACTAACGATTCAGAACTAAATAATCATTAAAAATTAAAAATAGAAACGCAAGCAAAGTAGATTAGTATTGCTTCTATAATAATATTATAGGGTAGGCGAGGAAAAAGAAATGTGCGAGGAAACACAATGTTAATTTTTTAATTATTTATCTCGAAATTTTTCGGGAAGTTACATATAAAACAAGAAAAGTCCAAAATAAATAATCGTTCAGAAAAAATAAATCAGAACACACGATCATCTAGTATTTTTTCTCTATATCGAAGAAAGCTTCAATGTTCAGATCAAATCGAAAACCCGATTCTAAAAAATATTCCCCAATAACCTCGATCACCAATTTAACGATCTGTAAGGAAGAAAACTTGACAAAGTAGCAATAAATAAAAATCAGCATTTGTGATAATTTGAATAGGAAGTAAAGGTAATAACTGTAATTATAGTAAGAATAAAAAAAAACTGGTAGTGGCAAGTTCATTACCCCAGATGGGGACTGAAGGGAATTGAAACCTGTGCAGTTGCTAAAGAAGTCTACTGCGTCATTTCCGGGCTTTCCATAGCTGGTCTAATTATTTAAATAGACCATAATTAAAATATGTAGTATCAAATATGTTTCTCTTCCTTCTTTAATATAATCAGATCCCTTCTTAAATTTTCAGAGCTATTTAATTATTTTTTCTCAAGTCCTAGATAGTAGCCTAACTTGTACCAATACAACCCATGAACGTTCTTGGGTTCAGTACGTGATAGAGACTGTACTGTTTCTTGGACAACGGTTGAGCAGGGAGGTGATTTGTCCTAGATAACACTCAACCGCCATATTCCCCCCCCCTATATGGATTAGCTCCAGGAGGATCCATCTCTGGCTGCGAACAGATTAAATAAAAGTCTGCTCGGTACCTTCAGCACTGCAACTCAGCGCTCAACCACTGAGCCACTCAGCTCCCCGTGATAGGTAATAAAGTATTTTTAATATTGTAAGATAATTAGTTATTTAATTGCTTTCAGTAATTCATTCAATGCTGATGTTTTTATTCATTTACAAAAAACAATACTATTTTAAAGACTTATTAATTATTTTTATCTGTTGTTCCCATAGTGTTTTTTTGTCTTTTTTACTAACACATATTAAAAAGCAAATGCTATTTTGTGCACATTTTCTATAAATATTTTATTGTTTCTAAAATGCCTAGATTTTAAACCAATTAAAGTCTTATACTTGTAAATTTATATCCATCTTTCATTAAATATAACTTACTATTTCGATATATTTGATTACTCGATAAATTATATAATCGAGACCAACATTCGATAATTACATTTCTAAACAGATATTAATAAGAAGGCAGGATTATAAACAACGGCTGTAAATAGTAATTTAAACACAACACAAGATTTTTTATGTGTTTTTTAGTTGGGTCAATTACCAAGATTCTTTAAGGATTTACATTTTAATAATTTTTTTTTTGGGGGGGGGGGAGATAAAATATGAAATATCGTTACTCTCAGAGCGTCGATAACCCGATTTAATGGTGTGGTTTTTTCATTCATAAATTCATTTAAAAATAATAGAATTGCGAAACAATTATCTCGTTTGCATAAAAAAGTTTTAAAACTTAATGTGTATTTCTTCACAATATATGTGCATAGTTAAAAAAATAAATATCAACAAAAATATGTACGTATATAGCAAAATTTGTCAAGGCTTCGACACAAAGAAGGTTATAATATTAATTTACTTCAATTTGACTTCCTCTTCATGACAGCTAAGTCTCTAATTCTTTTATATATAGTTGTAAGTAACGATTAATAGTTCTAAGAAATTAAACTGTTTCTCTAAAATTTTAAATTTTTAAATCTTCAAACTTACTTTTTAGGAAAGGCAATGTAGAACCCTACCAGTATATTTTCCTAAAGGAAGAATGTTCGTATCGAAGCTCTGCTGTATTACGGTTTATCACAAAATAATTATCGGCCAAACTTATTGATATATTTTAAAAATAAATAGATGATATTCCAACATTCCTTATATTCCAACATATGTAACTGTTAAAAACTTTAAGATGTATGATTTGAGCACAGCCACTATATGTTGTAACACGAATAAACCACACCACAAGTTTTTTTTTGTTCTTTTATTTCAGAAACCCTGTCTTCGCAGATTAATATCGGTTTTCGATACTCAAATTTCAATATGTGTTACGATGCATCAGACGGTAATTCCTATATGTCGAATTTTTTTCAATTTTTTAAAAATGTAGCTTGATTCAACAACGGTGGTTTGAATTTGTTTTCACTTTTTGACCGATTTTCACAAAAGTTTTCACTTTGATTCAATTTATATTGTTTTGGTAAGACACTTGTAGATCATCTAATAATCTTTAATTTTGATACAGTATAAAGTTAACAATCCATCGTCCCTCATTAGCATAATAGTTAACGATAAGATCATTTCTTATCCCACGAAAGAAAGGATAAATCCGTGCTGTGGTCTCGGAACTATCTCTGTTGCAATCCTCCCATCAACGTTTGTGTTCAGATGCAGGAATCCAGCGCCTATGATTAGGCCGAAGCTTAATAATACCTTCTGATTACCAACCTACTGATTTTAACCTAGAACTCAGCCCAACGGTACGTTATTTGCCGGTCAACACAGATTTTTTTCTGAGCTTCTAAAACTCTCTATCAACTATTACGTGTTCTAACGAATCGAGAAAAAAGTAAACAAAAACACACCATATTTGTAGTTTATTTAAATATATTTTTATTTTAAATAGAAATATTAATTTTAAAAATAAGTTTGATTCATCTTTAAGAGTCTTATGATTTTTGTGGGTTTTTTTTTGGGGGGGGGGGGGAGTGATGGCTTCATAGAATGAAAAAACATATAAATATATATTCATGTGTGAATTGGGGACACTTAAAAAAAATCCAGTTTAAACAAGAATGAAGCCTTAAGTATGCGTAAGTGCGTAACATCATTCCAATACTGCAAGGGTTTCGGGGATATGGTTTACAACCCTATTCATAAATTTACATTTAAAAAAAATGTATGTATATATATATAATAAAACTTTTGATTTAGCAGGCTCAATACTTACTAGACAAACGCTCTAACCTCCCAATTAATTACAAAAGACTCATATACTTGCCTATTATAAAACCTATTGAGACTTTCGGATTAGAAGTTTGGGACTCCACTAAAACTTCCTGTCGTATCCAATCCTTACAATCCAAAATCCTTTGTAAAATCCTCAATGATCTTTACTTCGTTACGAATAAAATCGTCCACAATGCTCTGTTGCTGATTTGAGCCGAATCATTAATCAATATTTTCATGACCAACTTTATTCCCACCCAAAAGGTACAGAGTAACTCTTCCCGATGATCTTCCGAGTCGTCTGAAACCAAGATATCATGGGATATTCCAACTTAAATCTATTATTTGAGCACTACCAGTTAGTAGTTTCCATAGTTGCCTTTATTTATTTTTCATTATATATCTTTCATAATATTTAATTGTTGGATTATTCAACACAGAAGTAAATTTCGATAAAAATTTTGAAAATATGCCCCTCGATCAAGATTGTGTAGCACTTAATAACCGAATACACAAACTATCTCCTGGCAAAAACAGGTATTGAATTTTCATTTTGCATGTTTAATAAATCTATAAATCCGTTATTGTAGATGTTTATTTTTTTTTTAATATAACGTAAATAAAAATATTAAATAATTGGGTAAAATTATAGATTACAGATTAAACCAATTTACTTTAGATGTCTCGTCTATATTTTGAACCAGCCGAACCAAAAAGTTGATGAAGATGGGAAAGTAAAACCAACAGACCAGTGCAGAAAACAATTTCATGCTTAGACAACCATAGTAAAACACTGCGTAGTGCTTAAGAAAGTAATGGAAAATAATCGTTTATTCAAATGGTTTATATGATACAAGACTTTCCATCTAACAGTAAATAAGAGATTAATGGAGGGAATTAGAGAAAGAGAGAGATAACTAAACAGAGAGAAAAAAAAGATATTCTGTACCTTTACAACTCATGAAGAGTCCTGGGTTCAGTACACAGTAGAATACTTTTTCTAGGACAACAGTTGTGGAAGGAGTTGATTTGTACGAGATCACGCACAACCACAGGATTCCTCCCCCAATTAAGTGTGTCCACTTTATAGAGGCTGGGTGAGGCCCAGGAAGGTCTGTAGATCCCGCAGGATCGATCTGTGGATGTTGGCAATTTAAATATTTATCTGCCACGGCTCTATTTGATCCCGAGACTTTCAGTCAAGCAATTCAGTGCTATACACAACTTCCCCGCTCCATTCTGATGCAAAGTTTCTTAAAAACGCAAATATGTAACATAAAGTACAAAATAACAGCAAACTACAAAAATTAACAAAAATTACTTTTAAAAATAACATTATCTGTTTATTAACATTTTTGTCTAACAATTAACCTACATAACAAATCCATGGGATCAAAATTTCCAGTTAGCACCCAATAAAAATTCAAAAACTAATATGACCGTCATAAAACCTACCTCTAGATGGTTAAGCTAGTTTGATCAATATAATTTAGGACCCATAATTTAAAAGTTATCTTTGCAAATTTAATTTTTTACTCTACATATCTGTTAACTTTATATTAGTCGTTATTCTCTATTAGACCTCCACTTTGATTGGCCACTTTGGTTTTCCTGACAAGAAAGCCTGTTAAGCTTTCTAACAGCCACGACCCATGAAGAGTCTTGGGTTCAATACGAGGTAGAGACTATACTGTTTCAAGGAAAATGGTTGTGAAGATAGGATATTTACGCCAGGTTTTCCTCCAATTTAGAGTACCCCCTTTATAGAGGTTGGGTGAGCCCCAGGATGATCTCCAGATTCTAGCGACAGATAAAATAAATTAACTGCCACAACCGGGTTTGAACCCAGGACATTATATCTATTCATTATAAGACGAAGAGGAAGTCTTCAACCCACAACTGACCACAGTTGATTACTTCAATTAATAGTTTAATCATGAATTACTACCAATAGAACCCTTACTTACATATGATATAATATTAAATTATTTTTATATAGTATTATATAATGTCACATTGTATATATATTTTTTGTAGGAATTTTTTCTTCCATACTTGGAGAATCCTTTCTTTCGTCAGGAGCCATGTATAGCATCTCTAAATCACAATTGATGTCACTAAGGTTTTATATATAGACGGCACTTTGTCTTTCTGGACAGACTTTTGCGCCGTAACGGTACTGAATGCTAAACAAACATCGACTTCCTGCTGCTTTACGAGTCTCAATATTATTTTCTACTCAGTTCCCGTTGGTGATCGTACTGCCAGGTACTTCACAATTCTTGAAGTACCAATCCCCTATTTTCATTTCAATCTCTTTCATATGCACTCTTTCCTGTACTGAATTACATGCCCATATCTTAAGCTTCTACGAGAAACTTGTTTGCAGGTCGTTGCAAGTGCTGGTACAGTTCGTGATAAGATGAGCACATCATCTACGTCAGCAAAATGCGCTGGATGCTTGTAAATCGTGCCTCCTTTTTATATCCCTTAAGGCTGCTTCTAAAACAAAGTTAGAAACCACTGTAAACAATGGATCCATTTATCAAAGTACTTTTACAAGTTTTAATGTCCGTGAGAGCCTTCTGTTCTGAAGTATCATTATTCAGATATTAGCCAAAATCATTTCGAAAAGCATTATTAATTTTTTTGAACTAGTTTCTGCAGATGACAAATTCTGGTACATTCTGTTTTCCTTTAGAAAGAACCATAGGATCGATCTTTTTTGCAACAAATGCTGAAATAAAGCCATTAATTATGAGGGGTCATACCATGTCAAATCTAAGATATCCTTAGATATTCCCTATGATATTCTTTCTTAAGTGTTCCCAAGTTATTCCTGAACAAATGAACAGGCCTTATGTCCAGATGCGAATGATAAGGAGTTAAATTAATAAATTTAATAAACGATAAATTTACAGATCCATAATTTCAATTTATAACAAAACTGCTTAATAGTACAAGACTGTATCAAGTCCAGATCGTAAAATTGAGTCTTGCGTCCATAATTATTTTTAGTATGCAGGGCCACATAGGCAAACTATGAGTAGGCGGCCTATTAAGAGGGATTGGTATAATAGTGGGCGACTTTAATATTTTAATTTTCAATGTAATGTTCAACAAGAATAAGCAAAACACGGGTTTCCAATCCGGCTAGTTGACCTAAGATTGGATTGGAGCTTTTTTCGGAAAAGTCAACTTGATAACGTAACATGGAAATAACAATTAAAGCAGTCGCGATGCTGCTTTCAACTAACGTTTAAATAATGAGAAGCGAGTTTTTGAGTTGCCGTTTCGTCTTTATCGTTATTATTCTATTCCTTATATAATTTATCCTGATTACTTATTATACATGCTTTACTCCTCATAATACATATTATGTGGTAGTTATTATATTACATACATATTATATACATCATTATTAGTGCTACATTATTATTATGTATTACATATGAGGCGTTCAGGATCAAAAGATAACTCCAAAATTTCAAAATTCACTTTTTCACATTTTTCGCTAGTTTAGTCAAGCAATTTGTCTTAAACGAGACTTAGCTCGTGGTATTTCTCATGGTCTAAGTCCGGTTATGAACGGTTCTGAGTTAATCTTTTGACATTTTGAGTTATACACTTTTGATCCTGAATGCTTCATTTATTTTTCTATATTAGTTTCACTATTTAAGGAATTATTTCTTGACCTCCACCCCTTTTTCTTCTTAATATTTATAGGGTCAACTGTTAATTATTCAAGATGTTATATCATATATTATATATTATACATGTTCCGATATTCATTATATCGCGAGTGGAAGTTATCAGCTCTGAACTGTCCATAATTGATTAAGTTAATTATTAATGTAATAATGGATTACTATGATTAAAACCCTTACTAATATACGATATAAAATTAAATTATTTTTGGAGTGTGTGATTCCGTACGTCCGGGAAACCAAGGTCACCATTATAAATTATAAATTTATATATTATTATTACTATTATCATATAAGAGATTTACAATTTTTTTTATATTAAATTATTATATATCATACTTCTTCTTAAGTGAGGAGTGAGTTTAGTTTGGTTGAGGTATGAAGCAGAAAGAGGGCGTATCATTAGTATGTGGCGCAGGTGTTTTTTTGTTTTTGGCTTGGGAGTCTGGCCTGGTAGGTAGGAACATAACATATCGCAGGTTTGGTATATAATATAAATAAGTTCATAAGTATTAGTATATATGGTCCACAGAATATATGCTTTCCAATATACTCCTTATTATCTATGTATTAAATATAGATATGCTACATATGTTACATAAGCCATGCTTTTATCCTCTCAACCAGCCTCGAGCAGTACTGGCAAGACAATTGTTACAGTACAGTTGTAGATAGTGATATTAAACTTATCCAGATCATTGGCGGATTTGAGGGGGGCCATGCCCCCCCTCCCCTAGAGTTCTCATTTACCTGAATTTTAGTTGGTTTTCAACAAGAAAAAAAACGTTTTGCACACCAAAAGTATTCATTGTATCGAATGTTTCTCAATGGTTGCAACCAAAATCGGCGATTCCGAACCCTTTTATGTTATCAATTTATGCATTAACAATGTATTTTTAATTTTTGTATATGGAACCCTCACACAAGACTGAAAAACAAGAAACAGCTAGACGCTTCCGACTACTTCAACACATACTAGACAAACGCTCAAAGGTTCAGATCAATTACAAAAGACTTATTTATGTGACTGTTATAAGACCTATATGGCCTTATCGAATTGAACTATGGGGCTCCACCAAACCATCGAATTCCTCTCGTATCCAATCCTTGCAATCCAAAATCCTTCGCAAAATCCTAAACGCTCCTTATTTTGTCACAAATAAAACCATCCATAATGACCTTAACGTTCCATATGTTACCGATTTAGCCCATTCCAGATACCTATCATCCATAATATATATATAACCCATCCAAACCCACTAGTTTCCATCCTTGCATCCAATTCCATCCCGGACAATCCTCCTAGGCGTCTGAAGAGTAGATGGCCTCGGGACCTTCTATTATAGAAATTTTATTAGAGTGCTGCCAGTGGGTAGTGTCTCTACATGTCCTATCATATATTATTTAATCTTATAGCAATTGTACTAGATGTATATATATCAGTTGTACAACTCAATAAAGTAATTTTAAAAAAAAAATGTTAGTATAACTGCAATGTATAAATGAGTGTACATATTATGCTCAAACTAGTGTGTGATGTTAATACCCCCAACTATTTACAGCAAATTCACTAAATAGTATAAGAATATGAGAAAAATTAATGCTTGAAACATCCTCAAAAGATAGTTTTATATTCATTAAATGAAGCTTAAGAACCCGAAAACTTATAAACAGTCGAGAAACATATAGACAGTGGCTAAAGTCAAATTGAAACATCTGGATATTAATAGGAATCTTTGAATAAATAAATAATTTAACGCATTCTTTAAAAACAATAATTTATTGTAGTCACTAAACATCTTAGCGATATGTTCTCGTGTATAATTATATAAAAAATAAACAAGGGCTTAATAATAAAAATAAAACACAATTGTTTATGATTATCAGTCAAACCTTTGTTTTTACCAATATTTGTTAACCTTAAACTAGTTTCATATAGTTAAACTCTAGTGTCGAAAGTGTTCTTTTCAAAGATCAACTATGGATCAACGATGGGAGGTTATTATTCGGAGGTATTACACACAACGTTTAAGAACATGAGTAGGTAATTGTAGGAAATCTCTGAATCAAATGGCCGAAATTATTTTAAAAGCCGTTGAACTGTCCAGCATATAGTGGAGAGATTTAAAAAGGAAAGCGGAAAAAGTTCAAGTTTTTAGGTGAAATTATCTATTCTATTTTTGCTTGCTAAGTTTTTTATACTTGAAAGTAGAATAATTTCAATTTTATTGTTTTTACATATTTAAATTGATATTATAAATAAATGTGTTCAATATTTTATAGTTTGTTTTATGTTAAACCATTAAAAATAATCCTAAAAACCATTTAATTTTTTTTCGTCTTTCTACTGGGTTTATCAACTTCACTGTAAGCAACTGTATATATATATATATATATATATATATAAATCAATTATAGGTAAAAAGATCTTAATGGTACCTCTTAGCATTCAATAGTTATCACAGAGTTTATAATTCGTAGTCTATCTACTAGACAATTTCGTATTACATTATTTGGTAATTATTCCGCAGGTTGTCCCTACGATTTGAGTCAGAACAAGATTTACACATACATAACTTTTCATTCGTTTTCCTTTTAATATTTTCCAAAAATACAAGTTACAATGAGCTTTAGAAGGGAAAAGGAATGTAATTATGGGAAATGTGTATACTTCGTTAATAATTATATCTATAAATGAACGTTTCAACAAACATATATCATCTATAATTCGAAATGTTAGTTGAAACGTTTATTTCTTGATGAAATGATTATCAAAATCTAGTCATTACCCGTAATGACATATTTTTCGTACTAAAGCTCACGATAGCTTGTATTTTTGGAAAATATTAAAAATGAAACGAATAAATATAATAATAACGAATAAATATTGAATTGTTGTAACTCAACTCGAAGCGACAACCTGCGGAACAGATACCCACAATATTTGAATCAACCAATCAAAAACCAATAACCAATAATCAATCAGTAATCCTTAGTAAGTATTATTGTTTGCGAATATAGTTACTATTTTATTATCGTTTAGTACTATATAAACTTGAATGCGAGATACTTTATTCTTAACAATATATGTAACTCAACAGGCCATTTAAGCAATCCCTTATATCGAAACATATTTCAGATTTCCTCGTTCTGATTATCAGTAGTTTAAGCTCTCTAGTTTATGTACATTGAACACTTCGCCAATCCGCGAAGTCTTAAACTTGCGAAACATGTTGCAAAACCTTTACCAACCAGGTGTGACCATGTTCGGTTGTGGAAATCATGATCAGATGGACTTTTAGAACTTAGAAAGTCGAATTTTACGTAATCCCATCCACTATGATAATCATCACACTTTAAATCATGAAACAGTAAATTGCCGCACTTAAGCTAAAAGCTTAAAGAAGCCGATACACGACGCATGTATCTGTAGAATCTGGGCTGACTGAAACATCTTAAAATGAAAGAATTTTGGTATCAGCCTTTATCTCTTGGAGAGTTTCAAAGAGCTGATTCGTACAAAAATCCGTTAGGAAATATTGAATATTTTTTCATAACATAATGAGCGTTCTTAATATATTAGTGTCTCAAAGGGAAGGGGTAATTCGCCGCGAAACAATTAAATAAGCAATTTTTCGTTTAAATAAAAACATAATTAAAATTTAAAAATTTGTTCGGTTATAATTTAATAACCAGAAAAAAATAATGAAAAATTTATTCTCAGTGTAATAACAGTAGTTCCTCTACTTTCCTTTATGTCAATACGTATCATTCATTTTATTTACATGTTTTACTATTATTATAATTCAATTTTACATTTCAATAAATACATTTTAAGAAAAGTAATAAACAGACCAAAATCTAAACCTATATTTTTGTACTTTATACTAATATTTTTTTTTTAATTCTGGAAGGGACCCTTAATATAGTTGGAGAGTTTGATATATTTGGAGACATGGCTAAAATTATAATCGAACTAATTAATAGTCTGGCAATTAATATTCTATACGCACAACATGAAGAAGTTAGCGGAATTTACGAGTACCACTATAATACATGAGTATGACTTGAGTACAGTATTCGTAAGGACCGCCGACTGTTGTGCAGGGAGATGATTTCGTCGAGGTCAATCCACAGTTAACAGAATCTATTTTATAGAAGCTTGGAGTGTTACAGAAGGGTTGCTCCCGTCACAATGAGTCTGTACTCGACTAATCTTCTTCTAAATCTAAACCCATCTTATTTTACTGCCTGACATTTGTTTACAAGTCTATCGATGTTAATCCTGTCCATTGCCCGAGGTTTTTAAACAGGAGTTATGCCAGCGACCTGGACCTCTATTTCCTCCAATCTAGCCCTCTACGACTAACTGGAACAGACGGTACTTTTTATTTCTCATCACACGAGTAAAGTATGCTAATTTATATCTTTTGTGTGCTGTCGTGGTAACCCATGAAACTCTGAGCATACGCCGATAACATCACATCTCGAATTCTTTTTTTCGTTTACTTGAAGCATCCGTTAGTGCAGTGTTCTTCAACCTTTTTGCACCTGCGGACCGGTAAAAATAGGATAAATATTTCGCGGATCAACTGAAAGCTAAGACAAATAAAAACCAATAAGCTTGTAGATATTATTTTTTATTATAGAATATGTTATCCAATTACATTTATTAGTGCGATATCTGCTGATGCTTCTTTGATATAACAGTTGATATTCGAGGCTTCTGCGTTGTTTCTGAGAGATGAAGCGCTGCATTAACATCTATTCGGTTTCTCTCTTTGGTTTTTTATTACAGATATGGCTGAAAAAGTCTTTTCACATAAATAGGAAGTCGAAAAGTTTACTAATAATTTGATAACTTTATAACTCAAAGTTGGATATTCTTTATCTAGCGATATCCAAAATTGAGGCAATGAATGCATTTTATGTCTGGAGACCAGAGTGACATCAGAAGACAACTCGATCAGCTTTTCTTTTACATGAAGATCAAAAAGAAAAGTGCACATGAGTTTATGTCTTCCAAGAATAGATTATTAATCCAGAGGTTACCTTTACGAGGATCTTTATTTTCTGGGAAATACTTATTCAAATTTTCAGCTAATGCTCTTAAATGTTGCTTTATTATGTTAAATATGACTTTCGTGTTCACATCAGCAGCAATCGAATATTCATCCAAAAGAGAAAATATTTCTACATCTTACTCTTGTAAGCGACTATTCCAAAGAGGCATAACTTCTTTTTGAACGCATCCATTTTATTTCTTAAAGTAAAAATATTTTTATATGAACCCTACAGAGAAATATAAACTTCATTAATCAGACTGAATATGTCCGCCATTATATTGTTAGTATACATTGTATTTGTATAGTTTTATACATAATACGTCACGGTGATTTAGGATTTGACCAAAATTATTCGCGGATCGGCAGGAAATTTCTACGGCCCGGTACTGGGCCGCGGACCGGCGGTTGAAGAACGCTGCGTTAGTGTGCATGCCTCTGAGAACACGTAACATCTTAGTACTCAGCAGGTTCAAATTTAGGTTGCCTTGAACCTTTTTGAGTTGTAACTTCTTATCTTCTCTTTACGACACCTGATTTCATTTGATTGATCCCAGATGTCAATTATGTTACATTCCAGATAAGTAATCCACCACGATTAATAACTAAATAATTAACTATCTGCCAAGGCCGTTCTTGATTAGTAGTTCAGTCGTTAAGATTAGTAGCTCAGTGCCCACGCATTCATTCTTCTTCATATTTAGAGGTATTACATTGGGAAACTCAAGGCTGATATAAATACATTGAATCTTAAGGGTCTTTTACACTTGTTCGGAAAGTAAGTGATTTGGATTTGTATGGAGGTGTTTCTATATGTCTGAGAAACCAAGGGTAACATTAAAAAATTATTCTGGGACCCATAGATAAATTTTCCTTGCATCCTTTAGAATGGGACATGACCCAAATTCGTTGCTATTTAGTTCAACACTATTTGATTTAAAAAAATGTATTTCCTGGATGGTTAAAACCTACTGGAAATTTCTGTCTTCTGCATGCATTTGACATGCATTTTCCATGTTATTATTTTTAAAGTCTTGTTTTATTGAGTGGCATATACGATTAGGGAACGACCGAGTGAAGTTGGTTTCAAAAGAATTAGTCATTAAATGTATAAATGTAAAACGCCAACGAAAATTGCTTCATTCTTTTTTAAAAATTATTTTTGAAGGCATAAGCTTCCCTATCTTTAGTAGTAGCGAAGCGAAAATAAATTGTTTTGAAAACTGATCATAAAACCTTGTTCCGTAGTCAATCAATTTCATATGCGAGGTGTCAAACTTTACTTTCTCTTTTCCCCCTGCCTCATGAACCCGTTTACGTCTTGCTTCCTCACAACCGAAGGAATGGAAGCGTTGTTATATTCGATGGAATACACAGATATTTTTATAAATTGAAAACCCTTTTATATAATTATGTCATCTACGTTTATCTATTTCTTAAATTGATATCTTCAACTAAACATAACCAGCTAATAGTAATGGTATAAACTTATCAGAAAATTTCAAATAATATAAAATGTAATGTAAATGACTTCGTAAATAAAAAACTCAAAAATAAGATTATTTAAATTATCGAACTATTTCAATAAATTTGAAATGAGCGTCTATGAAATAATGTAAATTGATAGGAGTATTTCTGGAGTTTCGCTCGAAGCATAATATATATTATATTATATATATTGTAACAATATGTATCAAAATTTTCACACATATAATTCACATATAATTTTCATAACAGATAATAAAACGAATTACTACCAGTAGCACCGTTAACAGATATAAAAAAAAAGGTGTCTGGCAGGTGCACAATAACGTCACCAACCTTCATGGATATCGGAGGGAGTAAAAAATTCATGAGTATTACGTATCAAAATATTTTTTTTATTATTAATTTAATCGTTTTCCTTCATTTATCAAACAGAAAACAAATACCAAGTGGCTCAGTGGTAGAGCGCTGAGGTCCCCGGTTCAAATCCCGCTCGCTGGCAGATTTTTTTAATATTATAGCAGCCGTAGATGGATCCTATTGAATCTAGCACGCTCTTGGGGCTCACCCAGCCTCTATAAAGTGGGGGAAACATCTGGTGGTTTAGCCTGATCTAGGAAAAATTAACTTTTTGCACAACCGTTCTCCAAGATCAATCCAAGTACAATCTCTACCATGTACTGAACCACAGTCCCTTCGGGTAATAAAATACGCTAATAGTGTAATCTTAAAGCCAAGTTTTATTAATTATACAATAAAAATTTCAATAGTATTATATTGTGAAAATATTCGTCAGGTGCGGAAAATTCCAGATTACAGCAACAAGAACAGAGGTGACTAAAAATGCAATACATTCTACCCAACATTTCTATTATTCTATAGATTCAGTCTATTAGGATATAAATATTATTAACAAAGGTTAAAAACATGTTTTATGGAGCTGTTAATCAAAAAATCACAATACTTATTCGACTAATTGATTACATTGCAATCAATTGATTGTACTACTATAATCGATATAGTAATTGTAATCGATATTAAATTGCAAAATGTTCTAAAGGGGTAGATAAGGAAAATTGGGGCTCATCAGATATATAGATTGCTGAAGAAAATAGATTGCTGAGTTTTCCATCGTCGAAACCTATTTTAATCTCACAATTTTCTGAAAGTGATTGACAGGAAACTCAAAGCTTTCGGTCAACCGCTATTGTTCTGCTCCACAACCAGGCCTCGTTCCATCAAAGAAATATCTGACTTCTGTTCTTCTTTCTTTCATCTGAATCGTGCGTCCTCATTATTCTTTTCCAATGTTACTTGGTGTATTTCCAATCTTTCCCGGGGAAGACCTGAATATTTGAAGGTGCCTAGATCTATATAGATTGATTATTTTATGATAAGAAAGAAATAAGAAAATCTAGTACCTTAAAAATAAAACATTAAAAAGACATTTAGTATCTCCTATTATACTCTATGAGTGTTTATCAAATCAAAATAAGTCACGCATAAATATAATGATATAATTAGTATAGTAATATAAATAAAAAAATCCCTCATGACAATCGTAATAAAGCTCTTCAGTACTTGTGTATTAGTCGGTCTGCAGGGACTATTATCCGCCATAGTTTATAACCTGAATACTGATAATTCTGATACTGATAACACCTAACTTCTTATTAATATTAATAGAAATTATAATACAAAATGTAATAATAAAAAGCTAATACTAGACCCATCTAGCCACGTTCCTCATCTCATATAAATGTATTACCTTCACTTTCGACGAAAATATCTCCATTTATATCCTTATCAAAATCCATTTGATGTACTTTTTCATTTAATTTCGTCTTTGAAATTATTCCGAAATTCTGGAGGTTTTTAACAGGTTCTTATTTTAAAGAAGGCTATTCCCAAAGCGTTGTACTGTTCATTTTAAATAGGCAATAGCAAAAAAAATAAGAAAAATACACAAAATTAAATTTAATAAACAATAAAGAAATTTAAATAGGCAATAAACAAAATTAACAAGACAAAATCACTAAAAAAAATTAAGAAAACGATTTAATAACTCACACACAAATAACTCAAATGAGGCGAGTTATAAGAAGAGGTTAAACAAGATTAAAAGGTATTTTTTATGCAGACCGACTAATACACGAATACCAGCTCATAAAATACTCGTAATTTAACCCTGCTACCTCCGAATGTTTAGATCTAGGTAGAGGTTTCAGAAGTATTACATATAAATAACTATATTTAGTTGTTAGTTGAGAGGTTAGTATATGTTAATTAATTATACTATAAGTTAATTGTACTTAAGTTAATTCCGGATCCTGTGGGATCGGACGACTATCCTGAGGCTCACCCATCCTCTATTAATTGGTTACCCTTAATTGGGGGAAAACCTGACAGTTGAGCATGATCTCGGACAAATCATCTCCATGCCCAACCGTTGTCCTTGAAACAGTACAGTCTCTACCATGTACTGAACCAAAGGCCCTTTATGGGTTGTAGTACAGATTTGTTTTTACGAGTTCCTAGATCAGCTATTTTCAGTGAACTTCAAATAATATTTAATCCGAATAAAGGCTATAAGTTCATTAAGTAAAATAAAATTTAAATTCTAACGTCAAATAAAGTTCATTATCTAATAAAAATATGAACCAATTACGTTTCTCACGAATAAATGTAGATTAGGTATACTTATTAGCGGTGAATGATGGAAATTGCCAACGAATTTATTATATTAACAACTAATAATTGCTAATTTAGAGAATCGTGGGATTCAAATTTATAAACAAATTTAGAAGACCTTCAAGACGGGTTTCGCCCGATAGAAACTATAATTGAGGGTTCCCAAATCATTATTTATCCAAATTATTCCTCCTCCATATTTTCTACGCCTATTCAAGAACTAATATCCAGTAGAACTAGGATTACAACCAATATTTCATCTTCTCATAGGAAATACGTATTTTACTTGATTTAAAAAAAATAAAAACTTAAGTTAATTTTTAAATTTATAAATTAATTCAAATTGAACAATAAATCTTTTTGATTTTTATAGTTTGTGAGAAAACCCACCATCCAGTCATCTATTTCATACTTCTAAATTGTTTATTCTTCAAAATGTTTCGACACATATGTCATTATCAATCATTTAAAAAATTGTCTGCATCATTCCAATACATAACTTTAAAAAGTTATATGTCTTTACATCCCATATGTGTATATTTATTACGCATTTTCTTGGGGATATATCCATACTCCATGGTCAAATTATTAATATTACACCTATATAGACTTTGATCTTTTTCTTAGGGAATTAATTTTTAATTTTTTTTTTTAGGGAACACTGCGTTCGCCTGTCCATACATTTAAAAATATACTCTTATGTTATTTAAAATTTTAAATTATCTCTTCTCTTGTAACTCTTTTACAATTATTATTTTTATATTTTTAATTTGTAAGTAATTTCTGTTTGCTATATTTTTTCTCTTGTTTCATTGCAAGCTTTACTGGTTCCCTTCATCCTATAATTCTATAAAATTCTATAATTGTTTCGCTATCTTTATTTATTACTTAACTTTTATACTTAATTTTCCGCTATTTAAATACTATAATCTTAATCAGGCCAATAATAATAATAATAATCTTCTCGTATAACTCTTCTATTCTTTATTTTAAAAATAAATGGCACTATTACGGTGTGAATAGGTAACAGTAATTCCTTATTTTTCATTTATCATTTGTTAATCAATTTACTTGTTGTAATATTATTACAGTTGTATATATCAATAAATTAATCTAAAAAAAAAATAAAAAATTTTTGTTAAACTTTTGAGTTTTTAAATAATATGTTATTATATACCATTCAATCCCTTCTCTTGTAACCTTTCTATAATTTATTTTAAAATGCCTTCATGCCATGTTATTCTATATACTCCAACAGCGTTCTTAATAGCTATATTTTGATTTACAAATTGTTTTTCTATACATTACATTCATTAGATTAATCAGTATTGCCCTATTATTATTTTATTGCTCTACCATTTTTTTTAATACCATTGATTTGATTAATTCGTATTAATCTTTACTTAATAAATAGTAGTTACTATTCCAGAATTTTGTTTTTGAACCCCACTCCGATCATTTTATCATTCATCAAATATTTATGTTATATGTATCCATTTTCCATACTTAAATTTACTGTTGGATAACCTCAATTTTCAAAGCTCCCAATTAATTACAAAAAACTCATTTACATGACAGTTACCAGACCTATTTGTACATACGGAGTTGAGCTTTGGGGCTCTACTAAACCATCCAATTCATCTCGTATCCAATCCTTACAATCCAAAATCCTTCGTAAAATCCTCAATGCTCCTTATTATGTCACAAACAAACTCATCCATCATGATCTTAATATCCCATGCGTTACTGATTTGGTCCAAACTATATGCATATCCTTCCATGACAAGTCCCATACACGCTTGAATCCGCTAGTCTCTCAACTTGCTTCCCATACTATTCCTGATACCCTCCGAGGCGTCTGAAAAGAAGATGGCCTCGAGACTTTCTACTAAAGAACTTTATTACAGTGCTACCGATGGGTAGTTTCTACACAAGTGTTTTTTTTTTCATTTCATTTGTTCATATTAGCAAATTTACTTGTTGTAATATCATTACAGTAAATATCAATAAATTAATCTAAAAAAAAAATTACTGCGATTTTTCAAAAGATATGTCTGATTTTGGAAACCTTTTTCTATAAAAAAACGATCCTAATTTAAACTTATGAGGCGGACTCGAATTCAGTTGTTTAATAAATACAAAAACAGAAGATGACTTAAAATCTCTCCTAGGAGTACCTCCACAACCTTTAATCACTAGTGTTGCACGCAATAGTAAAACTGAGCCAATTTTTTTCTGAACATCGACAAGCACACAATCGACGAAATGGAAAAAGATGATCTTTCTGATATAAATGTTTTTGTTTTGAATTAAAAAATTGTTCGTCGAGTGAATACTGAGACGGAATCGACGAACAGTTTCCCATATTTCTCAATCTAGTATGAGGATCCATTCCGAGCCGTTCTTCAAGATGAATATCAAGTAGCGTACCTGGTCTGAAGGAATAATCGATTCATTATTAAGATACAGAACAGCAGTGAGTTTCCGAGGAAGAAACAGTGTACTTGGAACGCGAGGCTTTTCGCAATAGTATCTAGGAAGGTGGTAGCGCTCCAATACGCAAAGCAAAATATTTAGTATCAAAAACAACGTTTGCATTGTGTCAATATAACTACAGGTTTTCTATAAAATCTTCAAATTTTCGGACTGGATGAAAGTGAGGTATGTCTCAACAAAAGTGTCATTTTTCCCATTATATTTTTTATTGTTTTTCTTTTCAATGACCTAAATGTATTCTGCATTGATTTAATGCCTTCCGTATCATTTTTATGAATTCTAGACCTTACAAAAAATATTGATAAACTCATTGTGATTTTTTCCCCGAATAACACACTAAGAACTACGCATCTTAAACTCCCTGACTCTTTTCTGTCTCTTCAGCTCCCAAATATCTTCCTGTAATTTAGGTACTTCCTGAAAACCCATAGATTTGAACAATTCAGATATGATCTTTTTGAAATATCTGCTGGAGTAATCTTTGGCACCTCTGTGTCTTTTTCCACTTCTGCAAACCAAGTATTCTTTTATTTTGGCTTTTTCAAACTTTTGAATAGCCTTACAATTAATCCTCGGGGTTCATTCTACATAGATCCATTGTCATTTGTTATTTGCTTAAATACTTCGGGATTTACATTTCTTCTTGGCTTGAAACTCTTTGACCACTAATTCTCAGTTTCAAGGAAAAAAACAATATAGATATCTCGTAGGCACATGTCCTTAAAAGCAGTGGCGAATGTGTACCTTGTACTATCTGATTGGATTATTGATTTAAAATTAACGTTTAAGACCTGTAATGTGGGTCGAAATGTTGGTTTTCAAATGAATAGTTCCACCCTATTTAAGAGATTTTTTCTGATCTCCACCCGGATCATTTTCTTCCAGATATACTTCGAAATGTTTGTTGAAAGGTTCATATCTTGATAAAATTATTACCGAAATAAACACATGTTCTATAAATCAACTATTTTATCACACTAAAATTGCCGATTATATTTATTTTCGAGAATATTAAAAAGAAACGAATGAAAAGTTAAAACTTGTGACTTAAATCGAAGCGACAACCTGAGGAACTGATATCAGAAAAAAGAGTAGCTATAATTTTTGGGAAGTAAAGAAGAAGTGATAAAAAAAATATAAAAAAATGGAAAGTTGACTAGGACAGCAAGCGCTTCACAGCTGGGTTTGTTGTGGAGCACGTTCAGCTGAAGAATGACTCAAGACCCCACCAAGAGGAATGCATAGCTAGGCGTTTTGAGTTTCGGCGAAGGAGAAATAAACGACTGGGAGGGTTTCTGATGATAGTCAATTGTCAGATTAAACTGTCAACAACAATATAATATAGTTATCAACTATATAATTGTTGATGGATATATAATAATGTAGTCAAAAAGATACAAATTCTCTAAGAGTACTTCCAGTTCAATTCCCTGCTCTTTTGAATTCCATTTCTCCTAACCTCAAAGCGCCTAGAGGTGAATTCCTCTGGTTAGAATCATGTTCATTCCATTACAATGGTAAGAGGATATTTTCCGGACTCAGCGAAAACCCTCAGACGGATATTACTATTTTTTTAAATCATTTCTTGACTGGTATTTTCTGCTCCGTCCGGAGGAGACAATCCTGTAACGGTTGTTTCTTTTGCAGATTTTTTTATAGCTCTACCTCTGTAAAAAAAAAAAAAAAGTCATCAAGAAATCTATTCTACTATTTCATTTCTAAATTTAAAAAAAATTTTTTTTTTTCGTTATTTCTAATCATGGATAGTGCATTTTTTTTGTTTGTTCTTTTTATATTTATTTATTTTCAGCCGGAGAACGCAGCTATGTGTATTTATAAGGTGGTATAATTTTATAAATAAATAGTTAAACAACTTATCGGACTATTGTTATTTTCCAATAAGTATTCGATAAAATAAATAAATAAATTCTACATGTATTATGAGATAAATAAAAAATGTATGTTTATTGGATAGATTGTCTTCAAATTTAGTTTCGTATACATTTGACCTTAGATTTATCATTTTAGAATCAATTGAAAATTTTATTATCAAACAATACGAAGATCAGTTTAATACCAAAATATAAATCAAAGATTGATGGATATTACAGTTAATGCTTATTCATCAGCAGACCAATGAAACTCTACCGTTACTTTATTTTCTTCTTTTCCTTATTCTTCAATGTTCATGTTAATGTAAAAATCACGTTCTGTTATTTTTTAAGGATGAAAACTATATTATTTTTTTTGAAAAGTAAATATACTACATGACTAATTTTAATCACTTAAAAATTAGTGTTTTGCTATTATTTGAAAGAGGCTTTTAAAACCACGTTTTAATTTCAGTAGTATCGATATAATTTTACATACATATTGAAAGTATGAGGAGTGGCTTAGTGGAAGAACACTGAATTGCCGTGGCGAAAATCCTAGTACAAATCTCGCTGCAGGCAAGACTTTTATTTATTCTGTCAGCAGCCGGAGATAAATCATAGATGGACTAGGACCCTTCTGTGGCACACCCAGACTCTATAAAGGATACCCAAAATAAGGGGGAAAATCTGGCGGTTGAGCGTGATCTAGGACAAATCACCTCCCAGCAGAACCGTCGTCCATAAAACAGTACTGTCTCAACCATGTACTGAATCCCCTTTTTTTTTGGAACCCTTTCACTGATTATAGTGGTACAGGGTTTTTTTAAAGTGTACCTGATACAGTGTATATATATATATATATATATATATATATATATATATATATATATATATATATATATATATTTTAAGACCGTGGGAATATTCCAACGAAAATCCCTTAAGTCTCCAAACTAAAACAGAAATTGAAAATATCTGTCCATCAATTTTTGTCTCAATGCCAATATCATAATAATTCATTTTCGAATATAATAATATGATATTTAATAAGATAAATAAATAATATTCGGCCCTGAACCTAATAAGGTCTCCCCATTTTGAGAAAGTGGGAGTAATTTGCCTCGTCCTAAAATACTCTAATAATAAACGAAATTCGTCTAAATTATCATATAGATTGGTTATTATCGCTCTAAAATTTGCATTTGAGAAATTAAAATAAAATTATGTAATGTCCTTTAAACAAATCAGGAATCGTAAAAAACATGAAGGTCTAATACCTTAATTCATCATTCAAGAAAAGTTTTTATTCTATTTTCTAGTAGTTTCTTTTATAATATTTGTGACAATTATGGTATGTGATTATAATTTTTAATAACAAATAATAATTTAAAACGTTAAATCAGTTAGCGGTTAGTGGAAGAAATATAATGGCGATCAAAATACACATATAATAAACTACAGACCTAATTGAAATATATATATATATATATATATATATATATATATATATATATATATATATATATATATATATATATAATAACAAATAGGACATTTGCTATTATAATAGAGGCTTCTATGGGGTTATTTTTATACCGCAAAAAATATATTTTTATCAATTTTAATATCAAATCTGTTCCTTTTTTATATTTATCTAGTGGTTGTGGACCACGATTACGGTTAGTTATTGAGTTCTACGCAGATATCTATATTAGATAACTATAAAGTATAGCCTGATGCCTTAGATGACTTTTACTTAAGTCCGTCTTTAAGTGTCTGTTTAGAGCTGCGTTACAAGAGACCAGCTTATGATTTATATCTTGAATTCAGTGTATGGCTATGCTCAAACTAAGATGTATCAGTCAACGTTTCGTCAATTCAAGCATCATAAACCAAAAGAAAAATCACATCAAAGAAGACAAATTGCAGTACAACGGTTCCAAACACAAGATGTATGCGGAACGTGTTGGAGCAAGGTTGCTTTATCTATTTTATGATAAAAGACTGTTTGGATTGTTGATGTGAGATGTGATGTGATGTGACTTTTTCTCCTTTGATGTGATTTTATCTTTGGTGTATGTCCTGAATTGGCGAAAGATTGACTGGTTAGTTTTTCCCTGTATTTTGGAGAATCAAGGCTTAGCTTTCTGGGATTTTTCCTATCGCATATTAGTAACTCTAGTTATCATATTAATTACTCAAGTTGTATAACTAACTTTAAGTTTTTTTTTAAATTTTCTTCTTCTTTGCATACGTTCAGATGGTGGCTAATTTCTTTACTACATAAATTTTCTTTGCGGTACTTATAAATAATTGGTTAGAATAATTTTAAATGAAACTAAACATCATGTTTTAACTAACTTATATAGCAAATCAGTTTTATATATTTTTTAAAATTATTTTCTTTTTGGTTTCTGAGGTTAAACAGTCCTTCACACTCGTCTATTTCTTTATTTTATTTGCAATTAACGTAATCATGTACTCCAACAAGGCCAGGACGGGCATTATGCTACAGGATCCTAACATATTCTAACTAGAGTAAGAAGAAGAAAAAAATAATATGTGGATCCGCCACGAAATAAACAGGAAAACCATTTGCCCCCCCCCCAACCTATTCGATTTTGAACCGGAGAGTCTTCGGACTAGAGAATGTTCGGATGCTCCCTGAACTCGCTCGACCCCCACGATATCATATTATGCAATCATTAAAACAATTTTGGAAGAATTTTTCGTTTTTAAGATATTCTATAGCGGTAAATTATACTTTAAACGTTAGATAAGGAATGATAATTTTTCATAGTTATTGGCGGAGAAAAAATACTAAAAAAACCGAAAATTTAAAGCCACATAAAAGTAACCATCATTATCTTTGTAATTTATTCATTGCAATATATGTACAATGTATATACGTATATAATGTAAAAAAAATTCCGTTAATAATCAATTAAAACATGTTAAATTTGATATTAAAAATGATAAATATATATGAATGTACGTATGTATGTATGTATAACAGTATATATATAACAGTAATATTATAATATTAGCAATTTTCATTAATCTTTATTATTATTATATATTTTACAAGTAGTGTGATGATTGCATTGTATTACTACACCCGTTAAGAATGAAGTTCCTTGCCCACTTACATATATTCTCCGCCTACTCAAATAAATAATTGCTTTGAAAAACAAATTTATGTTGGATTGTATTTTGTATTTTTTTGTTGATCAAATATGGTCGGTCCTCTTGTATCACTTATATTACCACACCATGAGTGAAATATATAATATAAAAAAATGAAGATAAGTAAAGAAATGTAGAAAAAAAATCGAAGAAATTTTGTTAAGTTATAAAACGTACTTATTCTACTATTTTCACTAGGTTACGAGTTTCCTTGTTATATGGAATGTACAGTAAAAGAAAGCATTACGATTGTCTTAAACTGAATACTTGCCTTAAACTGAATTACATTTTTTAAGGTAACCCGAGTCCAAAAAATTCCAGTAAAGTGTGCGTGTTTGTGTTAACTGTATATTAAAAAACTTGTACAAAACTGAAATTCCGCAAGGTAGAGACAGACATATACCTGGGAACTTGAAAATACTTACAGGATGTTATGACTTTTTTTTTAATAATTAATGAAGGAATTTTGTTCAAAATCGTTAAATCTATGTAATAGTTATAAAGTATAATAAGTAATATGATTTATAATTACATATAATTATTAACTTCAACAATCTTAGCTACTTAATATCAGCTAAGTTTGAAAGGTTACAAATTTTAGAATGAGTTCTTCCTAGTTTTAATAATAATTGTCAGTATTAACACAAAAATAATAGTTATAAACTATAAAATGGGAGGGGAGTGGCTCAGTGGTAGAGCGCTGAGTTGCCATGCCGAAGGTTCTGTATTCAAATACGGCTCGCTGGTAGAATTTTATTTAATCTGTTAGCGGTCGGAGATGGATCCTATGGGATCTAGGACATTTCTGGGGCTCACCCAGCCTCTATAAATAAACTTTGGGTATCCAAAATAAGGGGGAAAATCTAGCGGTTGAGCGTGATCTAAGGCAAAATACCTCCATGAATAATCGTCCAAAATACAGTACAGTCTATATCCTGTACTGAAACCTATCCTGAACATGTATTATAAACCTATTATGAATGAATATGTATTATTAGATATTATTATTTTTTGAACTAATCAAATGGGTTGAAGTGGTCAAGGTTTGAAACTATAAAATAATGTTATAATCAACTTTTAAAAGAACCTATACCACTAAAACCCATGAATAGTGATTCGATTTTTTTTTAAATACCTAATCATAAATAATCATAATAATAATAAACAAAGGGTGATGGAGAAAGAAAAAACGTATAAACATGAGGGATAATACGGGTGGGAAAAATATATGGTAATTTTTCAATTATTATTAAATGAGCGTGTTGTACCGTCCGTAACAATTGTAGTAATATACTTAATGCAATGGCATAATGCATACTATAATTACCAACCAATTTTGAAAATAAAATAAAAGTTGTGTATTGCTACTGATTTGTTCGCTAAATTTTATATTATCGTTTAGAATAAAATTTAAATATAATCTATTTCAGATAACTTTCTTCCAATATTGTTACATACCGACACATTCAGATATAACATGACTTTAGAGACGGAAAATGTAAAATTATGAAAATAGGAATGATGCTGATCTAGTCGTATGGCATTAAAAAAATAAGTCGTTCAACCAACACATGCATAAACACATACACAGATCATAAATAATACATAGTATATTATAACGTGTAAATAACTATATATCATATTATATACTATATTTACAGTGGAGTCGATAGTCACTAAAACTCTTCATTTGTTAGAGGCAACCGAAAAAATTAAAATCTATTTCAAAAGAAGTGCTACAAAGATAAAATCATTAAATATTAATCACTAATATGATTGATTTTTTATATTTGTACTTAACTAGCTCAATTATGACCAGAAATCTATCAAGAAAAAAATTTTAAATTTCCCGCAGAATTCAACAATAAATATGAAAATAAAAATAATGGACTAATATTTCCAAATATTACAAAAAATAATCCATAGTATTTGTGACTTTTCTAGGGAAAGGACCAACTAACACACACAAATGTTTTAAATAATTTGGTTCTTAAGCAGGGATCCCTAAGAAATAACTCTTTTAATACAAATTCTACGCGATCAAAAATTTCTGTTGATATATAGATATTGACAAAATTAAACTATAATTAAAATTAAAATTCCTAGCATCAGCATTGGGTAAAATAAAATTGTTCAAAAAGGAGTCCGTGGACTACTGAAATTGTATTGTATTATTAAAACTTTGTATTTGGTAAAATATACAGTTTGTCGATAAATGTTTAAAATATGTAATTTCATTAAAACTTTTAATGATAAGTAAATCTAATATAAGTGGAAATAAAATAAAAATAACTGTGATCAATATTTATAATAACGATTTGAAGACATAATCGAATTTGATATAAACGGATCAAAATATATTATTATTAGAGCGACTTGTGGTCTAGTAAGATGGTCTAGTAGACGGTAAACGGGTCTTTTTTTCTTTAGATAATCCAGTTACATTTTTGGTTAAAAAGTAACTGTTTTTAAATATTTACTAAAATTAAATTACCAGTTATTTTTCAACTGATACAGTGATCGTTTAAGAATAGTATACCATAATTTGAGACATAGGCATAGGCTATTAAGTTCTTTTCAAGCATACTTAGTGGTTACAAGAATATATGAAACGAATAATTGTAGATAAATTTAATTTTGTATGTTCCATCCATGTTCCTCTATAATTCCCTTTTTATCTCTCTGCAACTTTTCAAATGGCATCTCCAAATATCAATTCCTTCATAAAATTTCATCAAATGTGCAGCACTACAATTCATATTTGCTGTCAATATTCCTTTAATTATTAAAAAATCTCTGGTAAGTTTTTGGTTTTAAATTAAGGAACATAGCTCAAACGAAGTCGTTTTGGAAGATGATGATAGATTATTTAAAACAGTTAATTTTCAACCAGTAAAAGTGACTGGAGTACCATAGCAAAAAAAGACTCGTTAAACTAATAATTACTCAATATAAAATATTTAATAACAGTTTAAAATTGTCAGGGGGTACAGTCAATAAATTACACTTAGACAGTTAGACTTATTTTATTTGTGCCTAATTTTTTTTAACAGAGGGATGAAAAGTCCAACTGCAACTCTATTTAAATAAATATTTAATGATTAAATCTAATAATATTTTAGTTCATGAATGTTTAGGATGGTCATTTTCAAAATGAGATTTTAAAAAATGATTAGAAACTTTAAGATCTTTAAGAGAAGTAAAAATAAATAATTAACTTGCTATCTCGCTAGATCTGTGAGCAACCAACGTTTGAGACAAAGGAAGTAGAAACAATGCATTAAAGTCTCACGGCATCAGGTCATACCTAGAGCATCGCTCCTACGTCCTACCTCTCTTATCAACAGCCTATCGCCTTGAAACCTTCCAATTATTTATGTTCATGTATACACTTTAGACAAGAGGAGTGAATACATACAAAACGAGTTATGAAATGTCTTATTATGATAAAAAAAAATAGAGTAACTTCAAGATTTTATGTTTAGGAAGAGCTCGTTGAAAATATTCGAAGAAGTAGAAACGTCAAGTTATTAACTGAGAGGAAACCTTGCTCGGGTGTCATTAAACCTGCTTCATCTCATCCTTCCATCATTTTCCCACGGTTTGCCCTGAATAAGTGTTGGACGAAATTGGATAGCTAGCTACATTCACTGTTTATAGCTTTGAGAATGATCTGAGTTCATTTAATGATTCAATTAAACGCAGTATTTTTCTTTTTATTAAGTAACAACATGTATTAAAAAAATAAGGTAGGTTCTATAGCAGAATGGTTTTATAAATGATAACAAGGTGCGTAGAAGTCTCTGAGATGATTTGATAAATTAACTCTATTATTTCCTAACTAAAACTAATTAAACGAGTAATCTCACAAGTAATATGACCTCTAACTTAAACTATTAACTATTTCTTACTCACTTTGGGCTGAAAAAGTCACATATTCCCTTTCGACTGGCCGCGAAAAATCAGACGCTGGATCCGACGGTAACGAGTTCTGCCACTGGACTGACTCCACTTCCCTGCCCTCCAACGATTCCAGGCGGGGAGGACCGAGAACGGCCGAAGAGGCCATAGTCCGGCTGCTTCGAGACCACCAAAAAGAAAAAAATATTAACCGAGGATTGAAGGTCTGGTGCCTGGTACATTCTACCTCCAATTCTTCGGCCAAGGGTCACGCTACGACTATACCTGCGAACTGATCGATCTTATTATCCAAATTATGACCTCATCGCTAATTGGTAGTTTTCCGACAATGATATATAGTCACTTCGGTATCAGTTCTGCAGGTTGTCGCTTCGAGCCACATCGGGTTTTTTTTACTTTTCTTTCGTTTCCTGTTTAATATTCTCGATAATAAAAATAGTTCTGAGTATTAGTATAGTAAAAAAAAGTTTAATTAAGGGAAACGTGTATATTTCCGTAATCGTTTCATCAAGAAACGTTTCAACAAACAAATATCGTCATCAACTGTATCAACTCAAATATATGAATATAGATGTATATTCGTATATTTGAGTCAATGTCAAGCTCAAAGGTTTACAAAGGGTATCATATAAATTGACAACTATTACTAAAAGAAATACAATTGTTTGTTAAGAGTATAATATTCGTAACACTTGAGTAGTCCAATTACAATTAAAAGGACATTGTTATTTTATTAAACGATTAAAGTGATGTTCGATGATATTGATGAGTGTGGTGAGTGGAAAAAGCCAAGAAAACTAATATTCAACTTAAATATAAAAATTAGTAAGAAAGAATCTTTTTTTTTTAAATATATCATTCATCAATTTTTTTCAATATTATTGGAATTTTATTCCGCCATGAAAAAAATGTAAAGCAATTCATTTTTGTTTTCATATTTTACCGCTCTTTTCTGATCATACTTCGTGGTAATAATTAGATTTAAAACTATTTTTTATTGAAATGAGTTTTTAGGGATACGCAAATCGTAAACCCTGTGAGCAACCGCGCCTAGTCCTATTATTTTGTATGCATCATGCGGTTGAATACGAATTTGTATGAATACGCAAATCTTGCATTATACTAGTAGAAAGACTCTTCAGTTCGTTGTACAGGAAAAATACTGATCGACAATGAAAAAAAAAATGTTTTTTCTGCTTGTCCCGTCTGAGAAAAATCCAGACTGCACACATATAGCATAAGATAATGCTTCTGAACCAGACGGTTCATTATTTACTGATTAAGTAAAAACAATGAACACAAATCGAAGAAATAAAAAACATTTTGAGGCTGAACTATAACGGGAGATATTCACAAAGCTTGATAAGGAACCATGGAACGACTCCACACAAAATGAGAATATTTAATGTTTTGTGAAAAAGTCATATTTTATGTGAAATAGGAAGCTATCAATACAAAAATATTCAATAAGCAACATCATCGTTGAGAATACAAAATTCTTTTTTAAAAAATTGGACAACACAATAATTTAATAATTTTAAAATACTTAAAACACTCATTATTATAGAGGAACATTTGAAAAATCTAGACTAATCAAAAAAATAAAAATAAAATTTTAATTTAAACAATTTTGTGGATGTACAGATTTTGTTCTTTACTTCTCCGATTTGGACTACTGGTTTTATTTACTTTTTTTTTTGTAACTAATAAAAATCAATTAGAGTAATTTCTAATTTATTTATTTTTTAAAGCATTCTATTGCAATTTAAGCGACTTTCTCTCAGTCACTTTAAATAATTTATCGGACGAAAAAGGCAATTATACTTTATTTAAGATTCTACCAAAAACAAAACCTATTCACTTAAAAAAGGTATGGTAATACATAATAATGTATGTAGAGATTAAGAAGAGAAGAAAAAAAATGAGGAAACAATTATATATGTGTGTGTGTGTGTGTGTGTTTATGTATTATCATATATACATTAATAACAACATTAGTATTATATAACCGTTCACTTTTAATTAAATATTCATATTTAATTAATCCACCTATTCCCACCAGATCATGGTTATTCTAGAGTAATTTACCGAACGTAAATTTAATGGATTACGTTTCTAAAAGTATAATAATAAAATAAATGAACCTGTGAAGCCTACAAAAATGCCAAATATTCAATCATACATTATTTCAGATTGAGTTATTGACAGAGTAGCTATTAAAAAAAATCAAAGGATATTCTTAATCAGTTAGGGAAAACAAGGTTATATGATTTGTTTATCATGTTTTATTACGTTCTAAGCGGAGAGAATCAGTGGTAGAGCACTGAGCTGCCATGCCGAAAATCCTAGTTCAAATCCAAAGTTTTATTCTGGGGCTCACCCAGCCTCTATAAAGTGGGTAACCAAAACAAGGGGGAAAATCTGTCGGTTGAGCGTGATCTAGGACAAATCACCTCCCTGCACAACCGTTGTCCATGAAGTAGTACAGTCCCTAACATGTGCTGAACCCAAGACCCGTTAACGGATTTTTTTTTTTTTTTATTACGTTCTAAGCATCAAGAGCTAATTCTCACGCCGTTCCAAATATGGGTTTGCTGATTAAAGTCACCTGAGCCTCAACTCTCAAGAAAACCAGATCTTCACTGAGCCAGCATCCGAAAGTATATCCGGTTTCATGGTATTTTATATATTTTTTATGCTAATTTAAAATTTTTAAATTTGATTTATCTACAAAGGTCATCATCATGTTGGAAGTAATGAGATTATTAAGTAATTTCATAAAATTGTATGTATTATGATAACAAATTAATAAATAAAATGAGAATATGTAGAGTCCTAAACATTCTGACTTTTTGAAAGCCATTTTGTCGATATATATAGTTCGCATGATTTTTTTTTAAATTGATTGAAATCAATTTATGCAATTTTAAAAAATACAATAATTTCACAAATAAAATCTATATGTATAACATAATTCGATCTATAGCCTTCATTACTTGATTTTTTACCGACCAAATAAGCGAAGTGAGTAAAGGCATTTATAACGCGCGTAGCCATGCAGAGATAAATATATAAAACCAAAGTATTATAACTGAATAAAGGATTTATAGAATGAAAGACAGTATTTGTTATTTTGTAGGTCTTTCATTGGTTGGTATTATTTGGAATGAAATATAAACATTAAATTCCGATAGAAAATCTATAAATATTATGGAGTACAATTATTATATATTTTTTTATTGATATTTACAACTGTATTACAATAATACTACAAGTAAATAGGCTAAGTGATATTTAATGACAAGTAGAGAAACTACCCACTGGTAGTACTCAAATCACAAGTTCAACTAAGGTCACGTTAGTTCTATCTTCTTTTCAGACGCCTCGGAGGATTATCGGGAATTGAAGAGGAAGCTAGGTTAGAAACTAGAGGGTTTGTGTGGAAATGAAGTTTGTTACGAAAGGATAGATAGCGGGTTCAAATTATTATATTAATTTTTTAAATATATTACATACCAAGTAGATATATTTCAAATTACTAACCTGCTTCCCATTGAACCCAAGCAGCGTTGGTAAAGAAATTGACATGGTCGAAACCCGAAGAAACCTATGAAGAATAGATCAGAACATTGACCATGGCAATTACAATAAATAGGTAATGAATAATTTGAAATATACAAGTTAAAATGGACAAATATTTGACTTTTCGTGATAAACGGGGAAGCGGTGGGGTAAAGTTTCTGTCCTGAAGGTCTCAGGTTCACATTTGTTGGTGGCATATAAATTATTCAATCTGTTGACAACCATGGATGGACCCTGTAGGATCTGCAGATCCTCCTGGCGCTCACTCAGCCTCTATGAAGGGGTACCCTTAATTAGGGGAAAACCTAGCGAATGAGAGTGATCTCGAACACATTACATACCTCCACAATCGTTGTCTTAGAAACAGTACAGTCATGCACTGGACCCAAGACCTATTATGGGTTGACACAGATTTTATATCTAATTTAATGACAGATATAATTAAAGAACTTCATTGACAAAAGAATCATTCTCGCCTAATGATCCTTTTACATTTTCTTCATTCAAAGTAATTAAAATGCAGATAATTAAACTAAAATCGATTACTTAAGTCACTACATAGAACTAAAAGGAAACAAGCTTCTACAATATTACTTGAAGTTTCTACTCAGTGCCTGCAATATATCAAGTTGGGATAAACAAGATAAAGTTCAAGTACTTTATTGGGGAGAGTGCATACACACGTACTCAACCATATAATATTAGTCTAAACGTGTTAGTATATTCAGTGAATATGTTAGTTTATCATATGCTAATGTTATAATTGCATTTTTATAGTGTAGTAACAATTTTAAACCTTTAGAGCCTACTCACTCTTTCCATCTCGCCTTACTTCAGTTGCTATAAAATAGGATTTTTTTTTTAACGGAGAAGAACACAATTAATAAATTAACAATGCATATGAGTTGATAACAACTCCAAATACTAATTATTATTATAGGTTTAATAACCTTTCTACTGTCATTGTATTTTTTTTTCGCAGGTATTGTTACTCATGTTTTTTAATGAAATGAAATGTAATAAATAAATAATAATTTTTCTAATTTTCTTTCTCGATAATTTTTAGTGTTTAATGCATTATTAATAATGCATATTTAATCACTCCTTCAAAAGAACAACGGCATAGCTCAAAAATTAGAATTTTTTATTTAAGGCTATGGTATTTGTTGAAGTTTTTTAATTCAGGAACGATATATCTGATAATTCATTTCCAACATGTTTTTTTAACAAAGTCATATTTTGGGTTGTAAGATATTTGAACTTGAAGTTTTACGTTAATAATGACATAAAAAAACTTTCATTCTTTTAAACATTTACTAATTGTTAATAAAAGAATTTCAATGCCATCATTAAAAAACTTTCAAAAGTATCTATGGAAAAAATAAGTTTTTTTTTTAAATGAAGACATTGTTCTTTTGAAGGATCGAAATGAATTAATTGTATCATTTACAACATATGTTTTTAGAGGTTTAATGACCTTTATACTGTCATTGTATTTAATTTTGTGTTCCCAGGTATTGTTACTATCAAGATGTATTTTAATGATACAAAATGGAATAAATAAATAAAGCTTAATTTTTCCAAAAATTTTCTCGATAATAGTATTTAGTGGATTATTGATATTGTTGATTAAAGGAAATATTTTTAAACGCCGTGGACAAATGTAAAAATAAAGTAAAAAATGTATGATTTTTTTTCCGAAAACTTCCGGAAATTGGTATTTTTAAAATAAATCAATATTTTTACAACAATAATTGTAACGGGAATTCCCACTGCCCGCTACAAGAATAAAAATAAATTTAAATAAAAAATTAAATGATTTTTGCATTTCTTATATACAATAAAATAAAATAAATTCTTATACGATATTATCCATTTTTATAATAATTAAAGTCAGGATTATTCCTATCAGTTTCTCATGTAGGAAATAAGATGCTTAACAAATAATTATTACACAAAATGGATAAAATATATAAATAATTTGAACAATTTTGGATGAGACGAAAAATATCGTACGAAGCGATCCTTTGAATAAATTAAGTTTAGCTACCAGAAATTATTTTTACGCAAGTGGAATAAAAATTTCTGGTAAGAATACTAGGTTAAAAAATCTTAAACCAAGAGCGCATATTAACGAAGATGTAATTGTTTTATATACCCTATTTTTCACCAAGCATCTTCTGTAATCGAGACAAAAAATCGTTTAGTATATGTATAAGACATTATATGCACTAACAGAAAAAAGTGTTAAAATATAATCAAATGCACAATTTAAACAAAAAATTATTGCAATTGTTATTATTATTACTTCTTCTTATAGTTGTTAGTCGCAAGGCTAATTCTAATGATACTTTTAAGAAAGAATAACAGAAATGTGCACGATTAAAGGTTTGATAATTTGTCTATTTACAGAGTATTTAAACAATTTTTTAAATGTATTTATCATCGATTATTCTACGATTTTTATTTTTTTTTTTTATTTAATGAAAAAGCTGTAAAATTGATCATTTTATCCCAACTTGACTCCTTCTTTTCCTGCCTAGTCCTTTAAAAGTTGTTTATCAAGAAACCGTTCTAGCGTGATTGAAACTGTCACGATTTTGAAGTTTGATGCAGAGAGGAAACAATTGAGAGCCTCACATCCAGAGGAAGCTAAACCACAGACATGAAGAAAATTACTTTTTGTGGTAATGAGATTACTGAATACATATCTTAGGCTATCTAACCATGTATTTTTTCCAGATAAATACAAAAAATGTATATATAATGTATAAGTAAAGAAGAAATATATATGTAATTTTAAAAGCTTGAGATTATTGAAGGCAAATTTATAATAAATTCAAATGGGGTGTATACACACACACACACACACACACACACACATATATATATATATATATATATATATATATATATATATATATATATATATATATATATATATATATTCATCAAGAATTTAATAAAAAAGATTAAATTAATTTTTGCATATAATATGTAAGAGGAGCCGGTGCAGTTCTGTGAGTAGAGTGTAGAGTTGCTATGCTGAAATTTCTGGGTTCAAATCTGGTTGTGACAAATAAATTATTTAATATGTTAACAGCCACGGATGGACCCTGTGGGATCTATGGATCCTTACTGGGACTCAGAGAGCCTCTATAAGTATAAACCCTTAACTCGGAGGGGGGAAACCTAGCGGTTGAGCGTGATCTCCGACAACCATTGTCCAAGAATCAGTACAGCCTCTACCATGCACTGAACTCAAGACCCTTCACGGGTTGTAGTAAGTTTATTTATTTTTTTTTATAAAATAGAGAGACCTTTTTGCTTAACGGAGAAGGATAGAGGTTTTGTCAACTAAGCTAATATCCAGTCAAGCACATTTTTTTTTTATAATTTTTTATTAATTGTTTTAATTTTTAAATATTTTTATTTTGAATAGAAAAGATTTGCCCTGGCCGGGATTCGAACCCGGGTTGTCCGTCTCTCCGTGACAGCATTTTGACAGCGGGTTGTCCTGCTCTCCCTACCTTTTGAGCTACCAAGGGTCGCCTCACAGTCAGGACAAATCCGTTCTCTTCACTCATGTTCTCGCAATTTTGCGATGTATACACGAGGAAGAATGTTCATTAAACACTACTTTAACTTTAGGATCTTGTTGACCTAAGTCACATTATTATTTATAACTTTTTATTACTGTGAGGCGACCTCTGGTAGCTCAGAGTGCTGTCACGGAGAGACGGACGTCCCGGGTTCGTATCCCGGCCAGGTCTATTCTTTTCTCTTCAAAATAAAAACACCTTTTTCTTTGTTTGAGGGAAAAAGGAACGTCTGTCACATCCTTCAACAACCATAACTTGACCAACGTATTTCTGGAAGATATGTTCCATTCAACGTACTCAGGGCAGTGACGAAGGGAGATGTGGCAACCTTACGTGTACCTCTTTGAATCCTGTTATAATAAGACTTTTTTTTCTATTTTTACATGCTCGTATTGAAATTTAATATTCTGTATCATTATATACTGTTTTATTAATTGAAATAAAATTGAGAGAGCAGAGGGTAATAATTGTCATACCTTAGTGTTCTCGATTTTTTTCATAACATTAAGCACAGTAATAAACTATATGAACACCTCAGGCATTTATGAGTTACTTTCCCTAACCCAATATATGTAAAGAAAATGAGAGATAAAGAGTTTAAGTAGATGTCCTGGGAATAACTAGTAAAATTTTAATTAATCAATGGTTATTTTAGTGAAAAGGATTTTTTTTTTTATATGCAGATAAATGATTATAAAGAAATAGGTTACGTTATATTTCTGATCGGTAATTTTTAGTTGAGTTAATATTTTAGCAGTAGAGTCTATACAGTGCTACAGTAAATTTAATGTAAAAAGTTTCTAATGCATCTGCGTAGAACGTTTTTTTTTTCAAGTAATTTGTTTCTGTTAAAATATAAAAATGGACTAAGTCAAAAAAAATATTCAACATTTTTATTAACTTAATGAAGTTTAAATCATTAATGTATTTTCTAGAAATAATAATAATATATATATATATATATATATATATATATATATATATATATATATATATATATATATATTTAATTTTTTAGAAATACTTTTTTCTATGACTGTGTTACTTCATGCTTTGTTTTTTAAACATAGCACATTACATATTTTTAACTGACATTTTTAATTTTTTATCATTATTATATAACTATTGTAAAGAAGTGTACAGAATAAGCACAAGAGCTTAAAGTTTCATTAAGAAGACTGGGAATAAACAGGAAAAATGGAATTGAGGAAAAAAAAACAGGTTGATAAAATAAGATTATATTTATACATAGTGAAATATATCCATAATAAAGGCATTATATAATTTATCTTTTTTTTTCTATGAACATTATTTCAAACTTCACATATTTTTTTAATTAATGGTACTATAATTGAAATTAGTTGTGCAAATCGGTTTTGCAGAGCAAATTGACAAGAAATTTACGGAGGCCAGTCAGCTATGTATGAACATTAAGTAGTTAATGCAACGCAAATCACAGATTACATAAGAACTCTGAATACTTACACACTAAATTTGACTAGAATGTTTTAATACTGAGACGATAATAACTAAAAGGAAGCATCGTTATCACACTTCATCAGGTAGTTGATTGAATGTTCTAATAATATTCGAATATAGCTAAAAATATATTGAAAAGTTCAATACTTTGAGTTTGAATTTTTGTTATTTGGCTATTGAAAGTAGCCATGTTGGAAAACCATGATTGCTGTGGTATGTCAAAAAACGTCATCGTGTAAAAGAGCAAGAAGCAACATGACCAGCAAGCCAAGCTTTATTTAATTTTAAAAATATTTTATTTTAATTCAATCGCATCCGCAGCCATTTATTATGATTAATTAAGCATATCTTCGGCATAACAACATAAATGACCAAGTCTTTAACTTGAAAGTTTTATATTAATAATCACAAAATTTTAAAGCAAAAGTAATAATAGATTATTTTCTACTAGGTACTAAAATTAAAGCAGACTTTTTTAATATATATAACACATAATAATATTATATATTAACACTAAGATTCCAATATATAATCTTGTAAACCCTACATGACAATTTAAAAATGTGAAAGCAATGATAAAAAAAAAAAAAGAAAGAAGAAATAACATCAATTTAAAATTATTAACTTCTTCTCTTTAAATTCTATTTATTATTAATTTAGGCAGAAGGCGTACAAAAATTATTTCCATCATTACTTCAAATGATAAACAATAATTACACTCACTTGTCGTATTTTATACTGTTTAAGAAATAAAGAGAAAGTAAAATAAAAATTGTGATTTTTTTTTTCTATCGAATAATGCATAAGTTGAAAACATAAAAATGCCGGCAACTTTAATGTAGGTTAAATTAATACATGACGATAATGATAATGATAATGATACATACATTGTTAAATAAATATCATCATAAAATGCTTAATCTCATTAAAATATTTCTTAAGAAATTTGTCGTGCTATACCAAACCTGCCGCCCACTCCATACATTTCATTTATCTTGTTTTAGTGTAATTTAACGAAATAGCGTCCATTTAGTTTTATCCAATAATAAAAGCAATTTAATGTAATTGTTTCATTTTTAGAATAACAATTAATAACGTATGTATGTGGAGCCGGAACAGGAATGGCCTTTGCTCTGGGCGGCAGAATTTGTTAATGACGGCAAATTTCTTAAGAATTATTTCAAGGAGATTAAGCATTTTATTGACCATAATTAATCTACAAAATGATTTAATATTATGACGATAATTATCTAAGAATATGTTACGAACAATAAAGTTGTTTAAGTTTATAGAGTTTCGACATAACGATGAGGGACCACGTTATGAAAAAAAAAACAAGTAACAGAGAGGGAGAATTTTTCTATTTTTATATATTTTTCAAATGAATATTTCAGTGACACGCCATTCATTTGTTTTTAAATATTCATAATTAATATGAAAATTTGTAGGTTCTCAGAACTTATTTCTAGATCACAAGTTTACCCAATGGCGTATTTGGACATCAGAGAAAAGGCACCCCCGTGAGCGGGGGATATTGATAGTTGTTTATGACAAAACATTACAACAAGATGTGACGAAAACACAAAACTACTGTGCTAAAGGGAAAACGAAAGGGGAAGTATTAGTGGTAGTAACACGATGTTGCTGCGGCAGTGACGTAGTTTCATTATTTTACTCGGTTTTAAAAATTTTATAAAACGGCCTAAAGAAGCTAAACTGTTAAAAATAACCTTTACTACCGCATTCTTTCTTGTTGCTTCTTTAAGTAACATGCATCGTTTATCCTTTATTATATTATACGGTTTCTTTAAGAAAACTTGATTTAAACGGAAGTTATAATCTTCCTTTCGATATATCTAATTTTGATTATTCATTACAACATTTATTTTCTGGCTCCCTTAGAGGTTTTCTCCTGGGTGCCCCAAACCACTCCAGGTTTAGGGCACGTAAGTGGGTTGACAAGGCACTAAGAAAGTAAACCACGATCGGTCGTATACGAATAATTTTACCTTCATATATAACTATGAACAAGAAAAAAAACGCCAAAACCTTACCAGTGAAGCAGTAATATAAATTATGAGTTTTTTTTTATTTAGATGTATAAAAATAATTAAGTGTAATAGTTTGATCATTGTAACTAGTTGAACATTTACTTCAAGCGATAATGTAAATATTTATCTAAGAACTTACCCTACTAAAATTCTAATTTATTATGACATCTAACAGGTTAGCTTTGTAAATATGAAGGCTCACTTCAGCACAATCCATGATCCCTAATAAAAAGTTTCAATCTTTCAAACTTTTACATGATAAAAAAAGTCTATTAGCTCCCTATTGACTAATCCCCTATGTTTAGAATTGTACTTACAAGTGGAGTATCGCTCACAAGAAGATTTTAATGAAACTTTTTAAGGTAAATTCAGGCCTTAAATTATTGGAATGTATAAGATATTAGTGGCCAACGAACCCTTGAAGACATGGCAAAAAAGTTTGAATTTCAAAAAGGGTGCATGGACAAAAAGTAAATTGTATATGAAATGCAGGTTCAAAAATAAATTCTATATACCAGTTTTACTTACTATAGTTTAACCTTTGAAATTGGTAGGTTTCTTTAGTACTACAGTTGAAAATTAACACGTAGGGAGTTGGCAGCCTCATGACCCGGTCATTGGACCGCAGATAGCCACTGGCCCTCCAGTTTGGGGCAATAGTACACTGACATCCACACATATACACTACTAACAGCACACTACACACATCCTAATACTACAGATGAAGGACAAATACAGTACACACCCTAGGATCACCTTCCCTTGCTAGACATCCCTGAGGGGTTGGACGGCAGTGACCACCCCATCTGTAACATCCTTCTCAACCCTAGTTAGCATCCACCACCATGGAGTTGGTCCATAAATGGAGTAAGTTGAAACAATGAAATGGCACAGGGGGGTCCCAACCTTTATTTAATCACTGAAAGAAACAAAAAAATATTCAAGGGACATAGAACGTTAGAAGCCTGATGCAGGCAGGATCAAGCAGATCCCTCGAAGCAGAACTTAACAAATATATAGCTGGGGGATGTTAACAAATATTAGATGGGGTGTAGAGGAAATTATCCCTCTACAAAATTTTATATGTAGTTATCAATAGCTGTCATAGAAAGAACAAATTTGGCACTGGTTTTGCAATTAAAAAAGCAGTTAAAAGTACAATCTTGGATTATAAGACTATAAACGAAAGAATTTAGAAAATAAGATTAAAAACAAAAAGCGGTTTTGTAATATCTCAATAATAAATTTTTATTTATCTATAGGACTACATAGCAAACACGACAAAAGTAATGTTAATAGACACAATATTGTTATATATTCCCTTACCAAGAGATCTCAGAATAATGAGCACCAAGTTTCCCCACATTGAGACCTAGATCTCTCCAGTTAGTAATACAAGATACAAATTCAACAAAGTCATTATAGACTCCAGACATGCGTCTCATATTAATGATGTCTGAAGTTACAGAGGGGCAAATTGTGGCAGCACCCTGGAGTATGAAGAAGAAAAGAAAAAAGCCAAAGCATTATGTTGAAACAAGAAGAGAGCCAAAGAAAAAGAATACATTGAAAACATACAACACTACAAGGCAAAGGAAAGTCATAAGTTTTATAAGGGGATCAATGTGTTGAGACAGGGCTACAAAACTAAAACAGAATTCTGCAGGAATAAAACCGGAAAACTCCTAAGTTCGAAAGAAGATATGTTGATAAGGTGGGTAGAACACTTCCAGGAAACTCTAAATGCAAAGATTTGAAGCAGTGCTTCCAGAAACAGAAAACAAAATAGATGATGAAGATATCCCACCAGATAAAGACGAATTAGAGGAAATCATAATCCAGCTACGAAATTGCAAATCACCAAGGATAGACACTGTTAACGCATAACTACTAAAATATGGTGATGAAACACTGTTAGATTCTTTGCATCTATTAATGTGGGATAATTGGATAAAAGAAGAAATGCCAGAAGAATGGTTCAAAGCAATTTGAGTGCAAAAACTATCAAGGCATAGCTCTCCTAAATACTGCCTACAAAGTGAAGTCTGTTGCTATATGTAGAAGACTAACACAGCGAGCAGAACACATATTGGGCGATTATCAAAGCGGCTTCAGACCAGAGAGGTCCACAATAGACCATATCTTTTCACTTAGGCAAATGCTGGAGAAGACTTATGAATATAACACCAATCTGCATCATTTATTTTTGAACAAGCATAGGACAACATAGACAGGGAAAAAATGTTAGTAACCATGGTAAAACTAGGAATACCAGCTGAAGTGATATGTCTCACAAGGATGACACTAGTAAACACCACATGCCGGATCAATGTTCAGAGATGTCTCCCAGGACAATTCAAAGTACAAAGGGGACTTAGACAAGGAGATCCTCTCTCCCCAGTTCTGTTTAACTTAGCGCTAGAGCAGGCCATCCGGAGCATAAATATAAATCCTGGAGATACTATTTATAATACAGAGCCTAATACAGATCATGGCGTATGCAGATGATGTGGTGATATCAGCAAGAATTATCACTACACTCACACATCAAACAGAGAGTGAGATAAGAAGATGGGAACAAATGATATTAAGAAAGATACTTGGCCCAATACAGGAGAATGGACAATGGCAGATAAAACATAGAATAGATATGGGAAAAATATAGAACTCCCAAACATCAATCAGGAACCCGCCACTGTCAATTTAATAAAACAGGGAAGGCTGAGATGGCTAGGGCAAGTGGAAAGGATGGAGCCAAGCAGACTCCCCAAAAAAATACTCAATGGAAGACCAGGGGGAAAGCAAAATTGAGGAAGACCATGTCTATGGTGGATCGATGACATGCAAGATCTGAAAAAGATGGGAGTGAGAAGGTGGAGAGAGAAGGCGGCGGACCGAGAGGTGTGGAGGAGGCTCGTGAGGGAAGCCTAGGTCCTGCAAGGATTGTTGAGCGAAGCAGTTAGTTAGTTCAGAATTTAAATCTTAAAATCTTATTTACTCTTCCAGTGCGTTAGCTGCTATTATTCTATACAATCCCATTATATTAATACCTAGATTTATCTAAGAAAGTTTAATTAAAATCTAGATGAGATGTGAGATTCTCTAATTTGTTAATTTTATTATATGGAAGATATATTTTTAAGCTATATGTATATATATATATAGTATACATGTCAGTCTATCAGGATAAGGCAAAATTAAACTAATATCAGTTTCAGGAAGAATATTATGAATATAAAAGGGAATATGAAATTATAAGTAAGCCTATTAAAACAATGATAAGTAGTCATTATGGTAGAACACGAACTTTCATTTTTCTAGAACGAGTAAAATAATTGAATATATTATTATCCGTTAGTTAATGTTATGGGGTCGAACATGTAATTTGTTGGTAGCAGGGCTGACAAACTGGGACAGCACATTGATTGGAATGGCCAGGCAAACTGATGTTCGTGTCAATGCATCGCACACAGAAAACATTTCCACACTGCCAACAATGGTACTGAAAAAAAAATGGTTTAAAAATAGTATAAATATGATATGATATATAATACATTGTGAAAGGTTACTAAAATCAATAAGCTATAATATACCATCAGATCTACTTTACATACATTTAAATAAATTATACAATTAATTTTTTCTACAAAATTTTCAATGGTATCAATGAAAAATATAAGTAAATTATAACATAAAGTCAACTTTAACAGTAATCCATCTTTAACAAAGGATTTTTATTGAATTTAATTTTAAAAATGTATGAACCCAGTGTTACAAATTATTGGAAATATACCTTTTTGCTTCAATACAATTTATCTACGAACAAGATTATTCATCCCTTTTTCGTAAAAGCTAGAATTATTACACAAAATAAATTCCTAGAAGAAAAATTGCACTTCTATAATCCCAATAATCCATAAGATCTGCAATGTAACAGTCAATATAAATATACTTCTTATTACTGTACTGCTTTAAATGATGATTATTCTTATTCGTCTAATTTATTAAACTTTAATAAACAAAGGAGGTAAAATACAAATCTGTGGTTATTCAGTATTCTTACTTATATTCAATTAAGAACACTGAATAACCAACATTAATGTTAAGTACAGACAACTAAAATTATTGAACGCTTTTAATTCTAAAAATTTAAATCAAACCAATTAATTCCTAGTGAACTTGAAACGTAAAACCAAATGGCATTCAAAATATCAAATGCTTAATTCAACCCATACAATATTAACTGCTGTAAATTTTTTTTCCTTAATGTTTTTTTATCGGTTTTTACTGGTTAAAGCATTTGTTTTTAATAAATAGATGAGGTAATATACTGTCTGTTTACCAGTGAAATACTTTATCATAATCAGTAAAAAGGAATAAATTATTCAATTTTACATTTCAAACATGCAATTGCATAAAGATCATTAAAATACATACTGTGTAACCTTTTACCTTTGTCGTAAAATGATCAAACGGTACTGCACAAGTACAAGTCTTTACATTTCTTACTGATAACCAGTCCAAGGCTACTAGGTAAATTTCTCCGATCACACAACAATGGGGTCTTCCTGCTGAAAGAAGAGTTTATATAAGTTTGATATATAATCTATCATGAAAAACCAAAAACAGAAAATTCAAAGAATTGAGCAACACATTCTGAAATATTATTTTTTTCCTGGAAAGTAAGTCAAGAAAATATAAATAATATTGTTTAGTAATTTATTTTAAATTCGTTTTTAATTAAATAATTTTTAGTTTATTTATTTCCCATAATAAGAACAATATTGAGTGCTTTAACACATTTATTCATGAGAGGACCTCAAACATCATTCTAAAAATCAGTTAATACTATTAAGCACCAACTACAGGCTTCCTACAAAAACACAACTTATCATTAAATAAACCAAGATTCTATTTTGCTTTTTGCTAATTCCATAGCATATTTAATTCAAAAAATTTAAACTTTATTACATATATAGAAAGAAGTTTGAAAAACTGACTGAAACTTGACTACCTCAAATATAAATAATTCATAACAGTCGAGAACAGTAGTAACCAATATATAAATATACATTAAAGTTTTTAAATTGTTTGAAATAAATATGCTGTGGAATCAGGAAAATACATTTTTGGTTTATTATTTCACGATAAGTTGTGTTATATTATATATATATATAAATGATAGAATAAAAACAAAAAATACATATTACAGCAATGAGTAAATTAATTAATACTATTTGGCTCAAAAGATATATAAATATACATTAACATTATTCTGTAATACATTAGTTAAACAGTCAACAGCAAATACCTAATGCATCCGATTAGCCTGCTACTTAATTATGTAAAATTGTTTCTTTTTCAAAACCTATACTAAAATCTTGACAACATATAGATGAAATTATAATTAATTTGATCAATTAGTAAACTAAAAAAAACAACAAATAATCATAATCAAATGAACACAAAATAACTTCGAATCGATTTGATAAAATAAGTGAATCATTTCTTCCAACTTTTAACCTTGTAACTCCCTCTGGACTTGAATTTATTCATAAATAATAATTATATTATATATATTTTCTAAACTTGGTGTTTTCCAAATAATATTTGGTTTAAAAATATTTTTTTTTCTTTTTTATTGAGAAATAATTACTTTAATTATATTACAATAACGTATACGTATGTTATTGAATTTAGGCTTATTCTTCCAATATTATTTTTCGTTTGTTAGATATTTCTTTATTTTAAAATATCCATTTTTTTTTTTGGTACAGGGTGTGGATTTCATTAATTCTTTAACCCTTCATTAATATTTCAAAATTTTAATATAAAATTTACTATACCCACATTTCTTAAGCAGGAAAATTTCTAATTAATTGTTGTTTTGTGAAATTCTTTGATATAGCTATTTTTATTGGGTCTTCAAAACACTCATCTCTGTCATTCGCTAAGGTATCATAGCAGGAAAGCCCATTCAGAAACATAAGTTGGGGATATTCAATATGGTTTTACCACAGCTAAAGAAGGTGAAGTAGAATCGCACACACTGTACACATATATAAAAATAACTGTCTCTAGAGGGTCATAAGAAGGAAGAAGACTGAAAGAAAAATTGGAGTAATGGCAGTAGCCTGTATATTATATTTATTTATGAATTATTATTATTATATATCTTATATAAATTATATATATAAAACCTTCTTGTCATTATTTTATACATCTGGTACATTCCCATTGACTACCTGTTTTTCAAGCATAAATCCCAATTGTTTTTTTCTGACATGAAAAAAACAAGCAGTGTTCACAATCTTCAAGATTACAAGACACTGATTGTTGAATCCAAATACAATAAAATCCAATAAAATAATATGCAATATACCAGTACCACTTCGCAACATACACTTTAAATGTATTCACAGTTTTCATGAAGGTACATCATTTTTTTTAAAATAAATAAATACTTATAAAAGGTATAAAAAAAAGTGTAGATTATGGTAAATTAATAATTACAATTGACTCCTGAAGAAAGTATAAATTTTAAAATAAAGCTCTGAATGTAAGTATTGGCACATCACAGCATGCAACCTTCAGTAAAAAGCATTAATAAATAAAATGGAAGTAAAATAAATATAAAAATAAGAATATACAGTATTTTATATAAGTATAAAATAAATAAATATATTAACAAATACAAATACTTGAGCACTTGAGATGTTATTTCTGATTTAAAATTTAAAAAATCCCTAAACAAAACTAAATTACCATTTCAATGCACTACAGTTTGGGACAATTGGCAAAAAAAGAAATCCTGTTACTAATAGTTTAGTCAATTGATAGTTTTTCAATGAAAACAAATTATTAGTCAGTTTTATTATGGTTTCCTATGTTTAGTGAGGTGCTGAATCTGAGGTTATAATCTGAGGTTATCTGAGGAATATAACAAAAAATTTTAATACCATATTTAGATATCACCCCCCCCCTCCAAAAATAAAAATTATTGCAGTTTTAGCAATTTTTTTTTCTTCTTTTTCTTATTATTAACATTTAGCTTCAAATACATGTGTAGTAGAAAAGTCCAAAGTAGATGAAGTTCCCATAATTCGAAGTTAGACTTAGTGCTGTAATTTTAATAGTTCTTGAGAGCCAGGCATTTCAAAAATTGATAATTTTGCTTTCAAAAATATTAATTTTTTTGTATTTGGTAACCTTTTGAACCAAATATTGTAATAATTTAGTCTTGCAAAGATATTATAAGGTTATTAGGTTATATTACCTAATAAAATACGATTTGATTTTATTTTGCTAAACTATGAAATCATAAAGGAAAAAAATGTGTGAATATTTTACTGACTGTTTCTGTTAAGTTTCTTAAAACACACTAAGAAATATTTTTATAGAACTTCAAATTCAGATTCACCAACTAACAAAAGCAATAGGAAATATTAATATAATCGACTACTACATTTTTTCTATAAAAACTATCATTTGACTGAAAAATACCTAACTGAAAACTACACTAAAGGAAAAAAATTCTTCTCAGCATTCTGCAATCGGTACTTGTTTATGCTGGTAGCAAAATATTTCAATAATTCCTGGTTAATTTTAAGTAGGAAATTTAAAAATATAATAAGAGCATTTACCTTCTCTGTTTCTTCTATTCATTTTGATAGAATTAACTTCCCATGAATCCTTTAAAAAATCAAATTTTCAACTCAATAAAAACTATTAAATATAGATTATTAATTACAGAAGAGATCAATAATAATTTTTCAAGACTTAATAAAAATGTAAATGACAGCTCAGTAGTTCTTTATAATTTATGTTACCTTATAAAATACGATTTATTTGATATATTCTATCAGTAAAGCAAAATCCTTCAATTTTAAACCAAGCAATTTCTGATTTATAATTTAGCACATAAAAAATAAATAACATCTCATCAGTCACCAGTAATTTTCCCAGCTGTTTAAATATCGAGAAGAAATTACATGATATTCATTATAAGGTTTGACTAGCATAATATTTTATTTATCCAAATATTCTAAATTTGGTCCAGTATGTATAAATCAAGAATGGAACCTAAGGACCAATGCGGAACTACAGATGTTGTACCAAGAACCGACCTGGTCAGATCTATAAAAGTGAGGGGAGATTACGTTGGGCCGGATATGTGGCGAGGATTACGGATGACCAAATTCCTAAGAAGCTCCTTAACGAACAGATCCATGGAACAAGACCAGTTGGACGTCCCAAATTGCGTTGGGCAGACTGCGTCGCTGCCGATGCAAGGTCTATACTTGGGATAAGGAACTGGAAGGTGGCTGCTCCGAACAGGGATGACTGGTGGCGTCTGTTGCAGGAGGCCTTGACCCCCTGCAGGTTGTAGTAACATTAAAGAAGAAGAAATACTTTATGAATAAATATTAAGTATGAATAAAATATTACACAAATCAAGGCTCAACATCAATTAGAAACAGTACCTCACTCCAAGACATCAAAACACAAGCTGAAAGAAAGGTAGATAACATAATTATAGCTGGACAAGTATTTATTAAAACCAGCTAAACAGAAATATGAAACAACCACATCTGACCATTTAATAGCACAAACAAACTAAATACAAAAGGAAAAGTAGTAGGACAGGTAAAAGGAGATTTATTGGACTTTTCTAAAATTCATAACATTTCAATGTAATAATAATTCATCAGCGTTAAAACTAATAACAAAATTATGTACAATTTGAGAAATTCTTCCTCTCTTTCTGAATTACTCGAAAGCGCCGTGATAAAATTCTTAGTATTTATTATTTTTATAATATATTTATTTGTAAGGTTTTTTTTAACTTTAAATTGATTAAATGTTTGTTTATTTTTATGACTGTTGGGTAAATTTTTGTTGTTTTTTAGTTTTTCAGTTGTATGCTTATCAACCGTTGTAACAACATTTCCTAGATGTTTTGTTACATCTATTTTCTTTCAGTATTTGTGCACAAGACCTGGAGTAAACTACTGTCTCTACATGATATGTCTTTTTAGAATGTGTAATGTGAGATGTACTACATTTTTTTGCATACATGCAAACTTATAATGTATGTCATAATGATGCTTGAATTGGTGAAACATCAACTGCTTAGTTTTTCACTGGTATTTTTGGAGCTCAAATCTTTGTGCAAGAAATCTTCGATTTATATAATTTAAATTATTTTGTTTCTTATTCATTTTTTTCTCTTCTATAATACAATAAATAAAACTAATTTTAAGTAAACAGTACTTAGTAAAAAATTTATATTCTATGATTATTAAAATGAAAAAGAGTATTAAAATAAATCAATAAAAAAAGGAAAAATAATAAATGTAAAAATAATTAAGGCAAAAAAAGTCAATTGGTTAGTTTAAAAGAATGAACGTCTTTAATCAAGTTTGACATCTGGTAATTCTAAACGTAAATAATGATCTTAAATTTTGTCAAGATATTTTTCAAATATGAAATTCTGATTAGCAAAAATTTTAAGTTAGCAAAATGAATAAGATCCAAATGTTTCAATATTAATTAAAAATCAATTTAAAACAAAAAATAGGTGTGTTAGTGTCATATTTATTAACAATTATTTTTACAATCATTAATCATTGTCCAAAAATTTATTTGATAATTATTTTCTTAGGAATCACAGATTTTATTTCAAATCAAACAGTATAAAAGTCCTCTTATATTTTTTTTCAGAATTAAGATATCTCAAGGCAATTTATTATTATTACTATTACTTATTATTTTAAAAGAGTAAAGATTTTTTCCATAATAATGACAGTATTAAATAATAAAGATTGAGTAAATAATGTCTGTATAGCAGGAGGAAGACAGATGTTACCCAATAGATAGATCAAAAAATCATGCAGAGGTGGAATCGCATATTAATTTGAAAAGAAAAAATAAAGGATAGGTATTTTCTGTGTAACACTGAGTTACCCATGGACAAAGTACACCTTGACAATTTTTTGTACAGCCTAAATAGTTTTGAACAGCCTAAAATGCCTTTATTTTAAAACAACATACTAACAATTAATGTAAGGATGTAAAACATAAAAAATAACATTCTCACAAGGATCTTCGATGCTACCACCATAAACGTCAGAAAATTTTGAGTTAGCACAAAAAATAAAACTTTCACTATTTCAACAAGAGCTTACAAAATACATGGATCCCTCTTGCAGGATATTTATCTTGCTAAACCATTTCAAATTTAAACTAATTAGTTTTAATTCCAAATATAAAACAAAACCATTATTTAGGTAAGGGAAACCTGGTAAATGAAATCAAAATTTAATATACAATAAATTTTTATATAATTTAATAGATTTTGACTATGTAGTTGTTTCTTCCGATGGTTTGATCCACTTTGTAGGCCTTTTTAAGGAAAATACATAAAATAAACTTAAAACAATGAAAATCTCTCAGTAATTTTATATATGAAATGGTAGATTACATATCATTATAGGATATAATAATAATTTATGAGTTGGTCAATTTCAAATGATTTTTTATTGTATTATTAAGTGAAAACTATTTGTTCCTGTTTTTGATTGTATGGCTTTCATTCAGTCAATAAATTGAGTTAAAATTATGAGATTATAACACTTATTTATATATTACTAAATATTATGTTAAACATATTCTTTAAATTATGTATTAAATATACATACATACATTTATTATATTACCTAAAATACTGTTATTAAACTGACCTGCAGAGGGCAAAAGAAATCTTAGTGTCATAATAACTATTCTAATATTTATCAAAAATACAAATAATAATTATTGTAGAACTTAAACTAGAATACAAAATTACTATGTACATAAAAAATTAGTGTTTTTGGTCTTCTTAGGTTAATGAGAGAATGTTAAATGTGTTAAGTTGTTAATTTAAAGGCAAACCCGATTTCAGAATGTCGATCCCTGTGAAATTATGAATAAGTTAGAATGTTTGTTATTAGAAACGATAAATTAAGTTTAAAAAGAACATATTAAAAAACTAAACCTCCTTCATACCCTAGCCATGCAATATTCATATGATGTTTCCAATTGTATAGAACCAAGGAACTTTTATTCTCATAATTTTCTTTTTCAAACAATAATAAGGTTGGTAAATACACCTTTCTTATAATTATGTGAATAAAATCAGTGAACAAAAAATTTATCAAAAATATATAAAATAAGTAATTAACATATACATTTAAACATACCTTTAAATTTCTAGAGAAGAAAAATGTATTATCCTTTGACAATGTATGGCTCATTCTAGTCAATTTTCGTTCAGGAGGTTTCAATCTCTACAACAGACATAACTTGGGCCTAATATTCAGGTAAACTCTGTATCCAATAAAAACATTTCTTAAGAAAATACCTCATCAACTTAATAAAAACTGCAAAATATATGTATTAATTTATATGTTATACAGGTCGATAAAGACAAATTTGCACTTTCTTCTTGAGCCTACTGTTCATAAAGATGAAGGTTTAAAAAATGTCAAAATCAAGTAAAAAATAAAATAAAAAATTGAGATTAAAAAAAATATTAAATACAAAAGAAAAAATACTATTAGTCAGTAGTGTTCTATAGCTATATTTTATTCTATGTACATACAGCTGTTAAAAAAATCCATTAACAGGCAAAACATTCATTCCAATTGATTTTTTTTATTTTACTGGCTTAAAGTCTGATTCTTTATATCAATATATACAAATTAAATAAATTAAGCTTAGTTTTTTTTTATTTATTAATATAGAGAGGAACGCTTAATCCTAAGTCCACAGTAAGAATCAAGGATCTGTCAATGTTTACTTTGCCCCATTTAAATTTTGAAGTAATTAAAATTGTTTATTTTTCTCACTTAATTTCTCTAATTTCAATTTTAATGGTTCTTAGCTGTCTGTGTGGTGCGGCATTTGTAGATGACAGGTGTCCCATAAGATAAATGGCTAATGCCATCAGATGTCCTTACAAAACTCTATCAGGCATTTTCATGAAACTGGATCTTACCACAGCAGACCCAACTCTAGACGCATTAAGATTATGGAACCACAGAGTGACCCTATTTTGATTTTAAGAATATTTTTATACTGTCACCTTACTGTTGTTTAAAGGATTCATTAGCTCTAGAAAATTTTTGGTGAACATATGTGAATGCAATGAAAGAAGATCAAATCAGTATGGACTTATAGCTTTTCGTCCAGTAAGAGGACCTAAATTGACAAGAACACGCAAAGTTACACAACTCGGTTTTCCATGAGCATACAATGATTAGTCTGCTGTACATTTAACAGATGGATCTAGAAATTCCAGATGGGAAGAGGGATTATAGAGAAAAATTCTGCTCCCTTAGAACAAACATTTTTTCATCATGGTCATAGCCAAGCCAACCAGATTCAAACCCCATCGAACATTTATGGTATATTCTCTGAAAACAAATAAAAAAATATCCAGCACTTCCTCATAAACTCCAGGGTCTTGAAAGGATTCTTTAAGAAGAATGGGCTAACTTTCAGCAAAGAAACATTTCCCAATGGATATTAAGTATGCTGATGCATCTTCAAGATGTAATTAAGGCAATAGAATGAAATGGGTAGTATTGAAATGTTAAAAATCCAATAAAAAAAAATTAATTGATTGCACTTTCCTTTTATTTTTTTCCTTTTCCTTAGTAATTCACATTTATTTTTTTAGCTTTTTTTAAATAAAGTCCCAAACTTTAAACTCCACAAAAAACATTAAAATTCAATAGAAAATCAAATCATATTACAATCGAGTAAATTTTGTTTTGACACATGGGGGAATTTCTCAACTATCAGTGTATATATTGGGACAGTTTGGGAGGTCCCGTTAATAGTATGAGTTTGTATAAATAATATTGACTAATATGGCTAGAAAAAGAATTCTAAGTTTAATCATGATTCTATCAACATAATAACTATCAATTTTGAGATCTTGCAATATTTAAAAATGAAATACACAGAATCAGTTCTTTAGTATCCACCAATCAAATGATCATCAACTACATACATTTACTTAACATTCACAGAGTTCAAGACATCAGACTGTTTTACAAATAAATAGTGGTGCGATACAAAATAGTACCCCAGAAAATATGAAATGCTATTACGAAATACCATTTATAAAATAAATTTGTTTAAATATTTATAGTATTTAATATGGGTAAATATAATTTCTTTATTTTTTTATCAATTTGCTATTTATTAATTGATATATATGTACACACACACACACACACAGATATATATATATATATATATATATATATATATATATATATATATATATATATATATATATATGCATGTGTGTGTGTGTGTGTATAAAACTGTAATTTGAATGCATTAAAATAAAAATTATGTATTGAGGTAGGAAGAAGTGTGTAAATTACATATATAAATGATCATCTGTTACTATACCATAAGAGAAAACTAAACAAATAATAAAATAAAATATATATTTCAAAAGCATTAGGCAAAAGGGTTTAATTTAACTACCATTTTACCAATAAGCAAAGAAAGTCTTATTCAGCAACATTTAAAATGTTCTACACAAATAGTTTACAATTAAATTAATCACTAACATTTATTAACAAACATATGAATTTGATCAATTTTTCACTTAAACAAAGTAACATAGTTTTTAACATTTATTACATTTGGCATCTAAGTGCCTCTTATGATTACTTATATTATAATATTATTACATCTTGTGATTATTATTATTATTATTATATCTTATGATTATTACATTTATGTAATAATAATATAAAAACATTATCAATAATTTAATGGTATTTTTACAAGAATAGCAATTTATTACAGCATTTTATTGCACAATTTATTAACACAAAATCAAGCCTGAATCAAAGCTTACATAACCATTTAGTACTGAATTAAGTAAACACTTATTGTAAAGTTACATAGTTGATTTTATTTCATTAATGAAAAATTGAACAACGGAAATCGATGAGCAAAGAATTACTAATTCACAATAATTACTTAAATATTGAAAAGTAATTAAATTGTATGTATATTATAATTCTAATAAAAATTATCAAAATAATAATATGATAAAATAATATAGTAAACAAACAAAAAATAAACAATAATGTTCGAATTTCTTAAATAAAATGAATAAATTAGAACAGATAGAAATAATTTATTTCTGCACATTACAAGTGACCATTTTTTTTTTTAACTCATTCCTAGCTGCAATGAAAGTCATTCTTGTTTTATAAAATATCTTGTTTCTTGCATTTGTAGGAGTTTACATAAGGTATTATTACTGAGAACTGATGTAATCTAAGTATATGAAACAAAAATCATTTTATTTAGGTAAGAACATTCTAAATATTATGTTCTGAACATGTCTAACAAAATCTTGATCAAAAGTAATCCAAATCAACCTCAAAATTGTGGCTTATAAAAGGACAAATTTTAAATGTTTTAATGCATACCACAAGAAGAATCTTATCTCAGGATTGATATTTTGGGACATCTAAAAAAAATACCAATCCTTAGATGGGTTTTCTTTCCAAACAATTTTTCAAAAATTAAAAAAAAATACTTAAATTTGTATCTATTTTGGAAAAAATCTGGAATTATTACAGATAACCCCTCTATCTTGTTTTCTTACTGATGTATAAATTTCAAGTTTGTGGTTTAATAACAAGTTGTTTTCAGGACTTCAAAAATAATACAAAAATACATTTTATCATATAATGGCTGCATTAAATGATATTAATATACATTTTATTACAATATTTATCACATTTGTCATAGATTTATTTTATTCCATTATAATTATGTTTTCTAAAACAGATTAAGTTTCCTGGCCCAACTTGTATATAAACATAAATGAAAAACAGACTTCAACAAACCTTACATGTAGATTTGTGTGGAAAGGATATACCATAGACGATTCTTTTTAAGCAAAGTTAAACAGCATAGTAGTCAAAACAGTTCAGTTTACTTTATGCAACTGTCTAGTGCGGTCTAATAATGTTTTACATGCCTTAAAAATTATGTAAACACAGATTCTTCCGAATTTTAATGAAAAATGAATGTGACTATGGTATTATGCATACGATAATTGTACACACAATAAACAGCTAATTGTAAGAAAACCAATTTTTGTTTTAAAGTAGAGGGTCAACCTACTACTCTAGTCTAATCAGATCAAATTTTTAGTTTAATTTTAGGTAGTACTTAATGAAATTACTATCTTCAACAAATTTTCCTTTAAAAAGACTATAATATATTTTTCAATGCATCTTCAGGACAACACTATTATGTATTATTCCTTATTATTACAATTTTCATTACTCCACTCTTTTCGTCTTTTTCTGAAAATCCACAATTTTTGTTCATTCATATTACTTGCATAAGTCACTATTAATTTTAAAGAACTAAGTTAGAGAGAAATAACTTCCAAGCCAGTTCTATCTCTGAGACATTTTTATTGCCCTCGAGTCTGCAGATCACTTAGTTGTGGTCTGAGGAGACATCGGCACCTGAGTAAGTTTTTGTAGATTTTATAGCATTTCTAAACCATGTTGATACAACAATGTAATGTATTTGGTTTCTTAAGATATTCTAATATTAGTCTGCAGGAGATTCCATGTGTATATTGAATTCCCTTGTGGAAAGGGGGTTTGAAAATGGTGATACTAATACTAATACTACTAGAACTATATTTTTCTATTGACAGAAATGAAAAAGATAAAATCCTCTTATAGTAAGTAGTATCCCAAGCATTACTTCCAGGGTTACTATAGGAGTAGTTCCCATTGGATCTGTTAACATGAAACAAATAAGCCTTTGTATTGTTTCTAGTTTAACTCTGGCCCAACCCAGTTTCACGTTATGCAACCATAATAAGGCTGTATATATGATCATGGGTCGGAGGGCATGCTTAGTTTGGGACTTCAAGTTTTGCTTAACATACCTTTAAGGGCCCAAGATACTTGATAGACTGCTTCATAAGGGTCTTCCACAAATTAATACCAGTTTATAAATATTTTATTTGAAAAGAAAAAATTATATCATATAACAATAAAATAAATTATAATATCAGTTTAGTTTGTTATCTAGCATGGCCACTAAGCTACATATGTACAGATTGTTATCTACTATGGCCACCATCTAGCAGAAGTGTTTTACCAAACTCCTCAAGACTAATTGAATTAGATTTAATACAATTACCACTTTCTTTTTTACCAAGAAAAAAAGAAAATGTTTACCTTGTGCAAGTTGGTATTAACCTATTGGCTCGGCACCAACCCACCGAAATGCCTATAGTTGTTTTAAGGTCAGATAGCGCACAGTTGATACTTATCTCTAATCAGGGAACCAACACCATCAAAGAACCCTTCTGCATAGAATGCTGCAGCACTGGTAATAGAACCAAAATCAAGGGAAATCCAGCTTCCTGAGGACAGCCTCTGGGCCTCATTCACAATTCTAAGTATCCTAATTCTGACTAGAGAATCCCTTGCTCCAGGCTATTATTAGTTCAGCTGGAGATGATGGGTTCTATATTTCTATTCATTAAGGTATTAGCAATGAGTCTAAAAATTGTTCTATCGAAAGCACTTTCAATATCTTCGTAGATGCCTTTGTTATGAATATTTCATGAATACAAATATTTCACAACTTTTACTATAAAACAAAGTTGTGTAAGGCTACTTTACAAGACTTGCTTGCTTGGTATGCATACTGAATTGGACGTAACTGGATTTTATTGGATACATAATTTTAATGTCTCCATCAAAAAGAATGACAGTCACATTGGTCTGAAGGCTTACCTTTAGGGTCTTAGTAGGACCCTTTGCCTGGTGTGGTTAAGTTAGTGACTCTCCAGCAAACAGGAGTGTTCCAGTCTACCCCTTAAAAGTTTAAGGAATTAGATACCTCTTATAGGAAATTTGCAACAAGGTAATCACTTCCTGCCGTTTTGTAAGGTTATTGTTAGTTGATGACCCATCTTCAACTTCAAGTTGGCTTATATTAATAGCTTCACTTGCCTCAACCCACTGCCTGTTATTGACACTATAATTAATTGTTATGTTCTCTATCACCATAAGGTCACATTCCTGGTAGTGCATAGAGGTCATAGGACCTTCAATGATTCCTATAATTCCTTAATGTTTAATCTTAAGGAGATTTTTTAAAATTTGGAATGCAGCCAGAATATTGTTACTCTCTAGACTGAGTTTTATCCAGGTTTGTCTTAAGATTTTCCTTACAAAATTGTAATACTCAGAGAGAGCTACCTAGTAAGCATAACATCTGCCCGTTCTTTAGTAGCGTTGAATAGCTCCCTAGTGCGGATTTGTAATTTATATAAGTCATTACTCCACCAGGAAACATTTCTGTCAGTGTTAAAGTAGTATGCATTATAACTGTTTAGATATGCCTTTCTGATAGCATCGGTCAGTGCTAAATTAAGACTTCCTAGATGCCATGTGTTATTAACTACTTTAGGGCAATGTCAATTAATTTCTCAAGGTTTGTTTAGTAGGACTCATATTTTGTATTAATACGTATAGGTGTCACATACAACGCGTTTTATCACAAAGATCTATACTAGATCGATACATCAGTGATTGGTTTGGAATGCAGTTCAGGGATCTATGCAGCTTCTTCCCTCACTTTACTATTATTTCTATTTAGTTTATGGTCAATTTAAATTATTAAATATTAATTTTATTTGTATTATTGATACAATGTTGTCTTAAGTTAAGCTTATGCGTTTAACAACTAACAATTCATATGTTATTTCTTTTATAGATTCATAAAATATACTTACAAATTGGATTATTGTTTGATTTACTTTAGTTTTCTACATTATTAATTTCAAAATTGTGATTAGACTTTATAATGCATTTTATCTAAAGCTGTTATGTTTCAAGGACTGTTAAGATTACCTTTATTTAAACTTTGTTTCATTTTGAGTATTTATATTATCACATTTTATGCTAAATTTATATTAAGACATTGAATGAATTATATTTCCTAAGCAATACAACTTTTTTGTTTTCCTATTACATATTTTATCTTTTAAGTGGCATGCATTTCATTTTGCAGAATACATTGATTTTTTTTACCAATTCTCTTTTTTTATTTCCATATATAATTTCATTTTTTTTTTTTAGTTTTATTTAAAATCTTTCAATTACAGATAATTAAGCCTTTATTTATTGTAACATTATTATGTTAATTAAGAACTATTCTTTCTTTTTGTGAACTGAAATTTAAAAAGAAAATTATCTTGATTTTTCCATTTCATTTATACTTTTATACCATAAGGTATTGGTTATTTCGTGATGGTAAAAGATGTTAAAGGAAGGTGTTGTGTTAATTTTCTCAAAGTTCCAAGTTCAAGACAGGCTGTGGCAGATAATTTATTTAATCTGTTAACAACCGAGAAAAATCCCTGATGGATCTGGTAACCCTCCTGGGGCACACCCAACCTCTATAGAGTGAGTACTCTTAATTGGGGGGAAATCAGGTGCCTAAGCATGATCTTGACTAAATTTCCTCCTTGCACAACTTTATGACTTAGAAACAGAACAGTCCCTCCCATGTAATAAACCCAATACTCATGGTTGTAGCAGTACAGGTTTTTTTTTGTTAAGCTTTTAAAAAAAAAGATGAATACATTATTTTTATTCTATATTTTAAAAACTTCCACTTATATTATTAATGTGTATTAAACTTCCACTTATAGTATTAATGTATATTAAACTTCCACTTATATTATTAATGGTTGCTAAGAAGATTGCATCACTGCTATCAATAAAACTTATTTTTTGTGATCCTAGAGCTTAAAATGTTAAGACAATTGTTCAAAGATTCTTGCTAAAGAGCCTTAGGCAGTGGAAAGACATGTATTTCAACAGTTGCTTTTTATCTCTGCTCTGCATTGATTTCAAAGGTGTTAGATACCACCAATTGTTTTCTTTGTTTTGTTTTTTGCATGCAAAAAGAAACAAATATTATCAATTGAATAAAATACCAAGCATTGAAGGAGGGCAAGCCAAGAAAAGCAAATTTACCCAACAAATATTAAACATTCATCTCTGATTTTAAAATAATATAATATAATAAAAATAAAAATAAATACAATACAGCAGCAAATATTTGTTTTTACCATAAATAAACTCTGTTTAAAAAAGTGTGATACATTGATAGTTAAAGAAGTAAAGGGTCAAGTGATGTTTAAAAGAAGCTATCGTTTTACACACGGAAATTGATTAGGATTCCAGGAGAACACATCAATAACCAAGGACTTAAGAAAAGAAGCAGTTACTACAAAAACTGCAGTTTAAAGAATTGGTAAAATTTCAAGTAATCTGTAAAATACTTCATTTCAATGTTGTTAGTCCTAAATATACATCTATCTATATTATTATATAAGGAATATTATCAAATTGTATGTTATTAAAAGAGAAATCAGCTTTCACCATCATCAGAAAACTTGTTTTCAGCATTTTATTGTTTATCTTAAATTGTGAGTTTTTTCTTCTATCTGGTTTCATTTAGTGCATATTTAGGGAATCTTGTATATTCATAAAATATAAAAGCAATACAAAAGTATAAATACTTTAAACGTAAAATTTATTTATAGTAATAAATAATATGGCATTAAATTGAATAGCATTTCATGTTTTTTCAAAGATGAAAAACATAATTACTAAATAATATAATATAAAAATAAATTGCTAAACTTAAATGTTCACTATAATTTTCAATGAAGTAATGTGATTCAAGCAGATTCTTACTTTACTTGATCATCCTTACATCAGAATTTTTAAAACTAAAGTTAAATTCACAATTATTTCATTCATTGTCTAACAATAATTGTTTATAAAAATTCTATTAATCAAAGGTTCAAACCAAACCAATTTTTTTTAAACAAATTAATATTTTAAAAATAAGAGCCCATAAAGCAATAATGTATTGTAATTATTATTTACTAAAAATTGTTAGAAAAGTAGACTGAGGTCAAGAATAACAATTGATTTCTAAAAACATAGATATATTTTTTTTTACAACTCAAAGCTAATTAAAATATATAAAATCTTAATAATTTAAAAATAATTATTTACAAATCTTTTAGTTATTTTGCATTTCTAATACATCTGATATTTCTTTGTATATTACATTAGACACTCTATGTGTTGCAAATAAGCTAGAGGCACTATAGATACATCAGATAGAAAAATATAATCACATAATAAAGGTACTAGATGGTAAAATGTTTTAGGTGTATATATCAAATATATCTGCTTTTGAATGTAAGTTTACAAATATACACATAGGTACAGTGGACCTTCAATGAAATGAAGGTCTGGGAAAAAAATCATACTTTAAAACTGAGTTGATTTATCTTTCATTATATTTACTTGATGTATTCAGTATACAGTTGTATATTTGTTACTTTTTCTAGTAAACAAACAAAATAAGAACAAAAAATGAAACTGGGTGACAAAGTAACATTGTCACAAGTTAAAACAAAAAATAATCCATGGTTTTTAAAAAAATGAGTGGACTTCCGTTATCTCAGAGCAGGAAAGAAGGACCACTGTGTTTGTTTATACAAGTAATCCTTAAACTATTATGCATAGTTTACTCACCTTAATGTATAAAAACTTCCATTACATGCCTGTTAAATTTCATTTTTAAAAGAAATATGTTGCATGAGGTAAATTCTTATCAAGATTCTAATTGAGGGGTTGTCAAAGGGGATATCTCCTAGAAAAATAAGTAATTTTGAACACAACATTCATAGAAAAAATCTACAGCATTCCTATCAAATAGGAATAAATGACTATAGAAGAAACCTATAAAAAATAAAAATAAAATACATACCACTTGTTACACTCTAAAATATTTATAGGAGTGAGAAAGTGAGTGAGTAAAATATATATATTTACTAAAAACTACATTCATTTAGGGAAGTATTAATATCTTCAAAAAACTAAAAATAAATAATTAATTACAAATTAAAAGCAATCCTTAAATTTACTCTAAAACTTAAATAACTGACTTTCTGAGCCATGATAGCATTTCCAAGTCAATTATATCTTCACTTTCATAATTAAAATAATTATTTTTAAATAAAAGAATTAAAAAATACAATATTAATGAATGAATTCATGTCTCCAGGGGTTACAGTTGACATGGAAAAGGTTAAATTTATTGTAAAAAAGTGGAAGGGATGGAGGTGTATTTACAAACATGGCAAATCAAAATGCTAGTAAATTTGGAAATAGCATCCTAATATATATAACCTATACCAACAAATTTTGAAAAAACAATAATTCATTAGAAATAGTCGTTCTTAAACAGAACTTAGATAGTAATCCGACATTAGCAACCATGGAAACTAATGTACGACCATCATATCAATTAAATCCACACCCCTACCCTTTCACTTTTTATAAATGAAACTAATATATATTTTTAAATTGTTATACATTTTTGTTCTCTAAAATAATTAGCCACTTAACACAGAGCATGGGATGAACTATTAAATTAATGAAAATAATATAGGAAAAATAACCTAAACTCTTTCAAAATTTAGTATCATAATTAAAATAATTATTTTTAAATAATGGAATAAATAAAACTTTTTATAATTTTTTATGATTATTGGTCATTTTTTTTTAGTTTTAAATCGGCCGGCAGGGGGCCTTGGGTAGCTCAACTGGAAGAGCGATATCACGGTGAGACAAAGGTTCCGGGTTCAAATCCTGGCCGAGGGCCTATCTTTTCTCTTTAAAAAAAATAATAAATAAAACATAATATTTACGAGTAAACTCATGTCCCCAGCGGTTACAGTTGACATGGGAAAGGTTACATTGTAAGTAAATAAGGTCATAATTGAAATTTAAAAAGTTAGATATGATTTTAAAAAGGTTATGATTGACTTGGAAATGATATGTATTTATAATTATTAGAAATAAATAAATGAATCTATACAAATGCATATACTATGAAAAAATTATTTAAAAACATAAAAAATATATTTATCAATAAAAACATAAAATAGTCTGGCCAGGGACACCAACCAGTGTACATCGCTCTCTTTAATTCTTTCACGTTATTAGTGCAGTGTCATTAATTCAGTTTTCAATCATTAATATCAGGATAACCATACTATATATTTACATATATATAACATATATACGTGAATATATACGTATATAAATTTCTACAGGCGGTAAAGTGTAGTGAAGGAACATTGGAAATTATTGCGATTCCACGTATAAACAGTTCGAGCCACAACATTAGGCTATCTCTTAAGCCCAACAGAATTAAAACCAGGTGCCGTAACAACAACTCTTTCCCTAAGTTACTATCTAATTATTTATTTAGGCACAATGGCCGTTTGCTCCAAGTGCAATAACATCATTGCTCGTGACGATAAAAATAATGTATGTTGCTCAAAATGCAATTTAATTTTCCATGGGCGGTGCTGCAGTCTCAGCGATAAGGAGATAGAGGGCCTAAAATTGTCAAAAACACAATGGCTGTGCGCTAAGTGTGAGCAGGCCAATAAAAACTCAGATGCCGGGGAAAAACAAATTTCCGGTAAATCAATACAACCCTCACTCATGGAAATATTATCAGCAATAAAACATTCCGATCATAATGTCCAGGGAGAGATAAAGAAGATCAAGGTTGAAATGAATGAGAGACTTACATCTATCGAAAAACACCTAGAGGGACAAAATAAATATATCGAGGAGATCTTAGCGGAAAATAAAGCGCTCAAGGCACGAGTGGGGAATTTGGAGGTACGCTTGAACAAAAGTGAACAGGGCCTATTATCTAAGTGCCTTGAGATACCTGGGATCCCCATACGAGCCGGAGAGACTCCTTCTGGGCTAGTCGCAAGCATCGGAGCAGGCCTGGGATTAAAACTAAATACCGAGGACCTGGACACGGTGCAGCGTCGTAGGGCGAAGAATGACGACCCCCGACCCCCACCAATCATCGCACGCTTCACACAGCAATCAGTGAGGGACGACCTAATACAAAAAAGAAAAGTCAAGCGAGATTTCTCCACCCGAGATATAGGTTGGCAGGAAAACGACTGGTTTGCACCTCTACTGGCTTGCACGTCAGAAGAGGGCAGCGGGGAAAATAAAATATGTCTGGTTCTCTGGGGGTGGAGTGCGATGTAGAAAAGAAGATGGACACCGAGTGGTCTACATCGATCAAGCTCAAGACCTGGATATTTTCGAATGACTACTGAAGACCGGTATGCCTTCAAGCCTCACGAATAACCATGACTCTCACAACGGCGCTCACGGGTTCATCTTGAATTACCCCCACAATGTTCTATAAAAATTTTATTTTTTCCAAAGTATTATATTGCGAAATTAACTTTTTTTCCTCACATAAAACTAATTTTCATTCTTTCTTTTATCTTATATCTTTTTTTTGTTGTCTGTTGTTTAATTTATTTTTTTATCTATGTACCATTTTTCCTTTCGCTATTCTTTAATTTCAATATCCCTTCATTAGCATCAAGATTTATAGCGGATTTTAGTAATAACTTGCCTCGGATAATCTTCTCTCCGCATTTTCAATCTCTTCAATTAGCTCTGCCAATAAAATTCACTCCTCATAGCTTCCTCTTCTCAAATACTGAGAGCTTCTCTTCTGCTTCCCCACCATGTCTAATGTCCTAACCTCCTGTCACATTAACTCCCAATCCTTGCCCGCTCACTTTGACGAATTTCAGCAATATTTTACCCAAAATTTTTTCCACACCATTGGAATCTCAGAAACATGGCTAAAACCCTATATCCCGTCCTCCACTGTTTCCTTACCTGACTATTCCTTCCTCCGCCACGACCGAGTTGACCGGACTGGAGGAGGTGTACGTCTTTACGTCCATAATTCCCTAAAATCACGCATCCTGTTTTCTTCACCAGTGTCCAATTTCCCTCACATAGAATTCCTTGGTGTCGAAATTTCATGCAAACCCAATCCTCTCCTATACGTTGTAGTGTATCGCCCTCCTTTGGTCCCTTTTGATCCTATCTTTGAGTCGGTCCTTTACAACCATGTTCCTCTCTACGACCACATAATAATCTCCGGTGACTTTAATACCAATCTTCTGGTCCAATCAAATGATAAAATGTATCTTGAAAACCTTTTTTACTCTCTGCACCTCTCCATTGTCTCTTTCTCTCCTACCCATCACACTCTCCGATCTGACACCTGGTTAGACCTGTTCATCATTGACTCATCCCAGAGACTCCTTTCTTCCTCACAATTACCTGTCCCTTTTCTGTCCTCTCACGATTTAATCCAAATCTCATATAATATTCAAACTCCAGAAATCCTACCGAAAACTATAACATTTCGCAACCTAGATGGAGTCACTTCTGAAAATATATCTCCTTCCCTCGAAACCCTGAATTGGAACCAAATTTATTCCTGTACCACCGTCGATTCAATGGTCGACATACTCACTGCTAATCTTAAAAGCATCCTGGATACCCACGCCCCTCTCAAATCCATAACCTTCCGCCACCATCCTGCTCCTTGGATGTGTCAAAAAATTAAAGACCTGCAAAGGAAACGTGATGCTGCTCGTAGACGCTTTAGACGCACTAGGCTTACCGATGACTACCAAGCGTTCAGGGCTCTTCGCAATTTGACACAATCTACATTCAGACAAACAAAATCCAAATACTTCCACGAAGCCCTTTCCACTGCTCCCGATCCTAAATCTAAATGGCAACTCCTACGAAAGCTCGCCCTCTGCAATCCAACATCCTCCAGAGCCTTCCCCGCTTCTCCCGACGAAATGAACTCATATTTTTTGTCTGCCTCAATTAACACATCAAAATCCTCCTCCTCCGTCTTTTCATCAACGCCATCTTTCAACCCCGACAATTTCTATTTCTCAGACATATCACCTACAGACATTATTTCCTCCGTTCTTAAATCCCGCTCCAGTTCTACCGGATTAGACGAGATACCCGTCAAACTACTCAAACTATGCCTCATCGATATCCTACCTGTCCTACTTTTCATTTATAACTTCTCACTACAAAAAGCAGTATTCCCGACTTCCTGGAAAAAATCCCTAGTCCATCCTATAAATAAAACCCCAACCCCATTATCTCCCAAGGACTACCGGCCAATCTCCATACTTTCCTCGAAAGAATAGTCCAGTCTCAAATATCAAATTTTCTCGAACAGTCCAAACTCCTCGTTCCGCTTCAATCAGGCTTTCGCCCAGGTTTTTCCACTCAATCTGCCCTTACCAAAATCACCAATGACATATAAAAAGCCATGGACAACAGACAACTAACCGTGCTAATCCTCCTAGACTTTTCTAAAGCTTTCGATTCCTTGGACCATTCTATCCTTTTCTCCAAACTAAAGTCATTGTCTTTTTCCTACAGCTCTATTCTATGGTTCCAATCCTTCCTCTCTGATAGGTCCCAAGCGGTCTCTATGCCCAACCAACCCCTTTCCTGTTTCCGTACTCTATCCTCAGGTGTGGCTCAGGGCTCAAGCATCTCTCCTCTCCTTTTCAACTGTTACATCAATGATCTTCCTAAATCTGTTCACCACTGTTCCTACCATCTATATGCTGACGACTTCCAAATCTATTTATCCTTTCCTCCATCTGAGCTTTCATATGCGTTCGCCAGTATTCAGCAAGACCTAGATAGAATCAGTGCCTGGGCAAAGCTGAACAAACTGGAATTGAACGCAATGAAAACCCAGGCCATTGTTCTAGGTTCCAACTCCCTCCTTGCAACTATCCCCACCCTTCCAACATTAATCCTAAACGACCACCCCATCAGTTTCAGCTCCTCCGTTAAAAACCTAGGCATTACCATTGACCAAAACCTTTCCTGGAAACCACATGTCACCCAAATATCCCGACGAATAATTAGTTCCCTAAAATTATTCCATCGTTCTCGGCATCTCCTTACACAACCTACTCGGAAGCTGCTCCTATCATCCCTCATCTTCCCCCACTTCGACTACTGTAGTGTGGTATACGGGGGCCTCTCGAAAATGCTTGAGAGCCGCTTAAAAAGAATAATGAACTGCCCTTCAAGATTTGTCCTTGGTACTCCGAGGCGATCCCGGGTGTCACATCACTATGATGAGTTAAAGTGGCTCTTCCCTCCCATCCGTAGACAATATTTCCTTAGCGTTTTTCTATACCAATCCATCAAATCGCAACACCTTTCATATATCTATAGTCTCCTCCCATTCAAATCCTCTGTCCAGCAGCACAAAACAAGATCTCGCCTTTCCGATTTCTACATTCCTTCTCACAGAACTAAGGTATTCGAGCGCTCCTTCCTCGCCCGCTCCACCACTGTGTGGAATTCAATCCCTCCTTTCATTCGCCATTCCTCTTCACTAGCTTCATTTAAATCCCTGCTTTTCCATCATCTCTTGGCATCTCAAAAAGTCGCTCTCCAAGCAGGTCAAATGTCTGCTTGAATATATCAGTATTGTAAACTCGATCCCGCTACCCTTTGTTTTGTTTATTTTTCCAACAACAATGATGATACCGACTTTTTATATATATTATCGCATACCATGCTAATCAATTGTTTTAGTTAGCAATTTCGTCATCAACTACTGTATTAATATTATTAATCATAATTTTGTTAATATAAATATATTTATTTTCTACAATTAGTTAAAAAGCAGTCAAGTTCTTTGTATTTTACTTATTTATTTTCTTATCTATTTCTATTTTTACAATGTTTTGTTCACACTTGATTATTTCATGATTTGTGTTATTATGTAGCCTTCTGGCCAGATGAATTTTATGTTTTTTTTTATTTGTTCATTATTGTTATTCTAAAGGGACTTGGTCCCAGAATAAAGTTTATTTTCTATTCTATTCTATTCTAAAATATCAGTACAAGTATGAATGTATAAAAAACATAATTTGAGGACCAAGCATCTTAAAGCACTAAATCTTTAAGCATCTTAAACTTCGGAATCCCATTAAAATAAGCTTTTTCATCATAAATTTGCAACTGAATCTATAAATATCAACAATTAAAACCACCCAGTATCCCTTCAATAATACCATCACTCAAACTCATTTGACAAAATTATTAATAACTTTATAAGGAATGCATATTAATGGAAAAGTGGTCACCTGAATAACCATTTCTAATTTATAACAACTCTAAATGTGTCACAATATAATATTAAGATAAAAACAAACAGTATTAGTAGTCTAACAAATATCAGTGCTAAGCATTCAAGATGAATTATCACTTGTCAATACTGGTACATCGTATTTTGTCTTCACAAGAAATTATCTTATGCACTCTCAAATGCCCTATGTGATTTTAGGAGCAATATTGAAAATAGTCGGGGGTTGCAGTATATGAATTTTGCAAAAACAAGAAAAACTCATTTTATTTTGTGCTAGAGTTTTTACCTAATTTTTAATTATTATTATTATTATCAAGGCTGAGAATAATACAAAACAGAATAACAATATCAATAGTGTTGTACCAAAGAAAATATAACAATTTTATAGACAGAAATAATGGCAATGGAAAGAATGAAATAGAGTGAAAAAAAAGTTAAACTATAAAATAATTAATAAGAAATTGGAAAATAACAAGAGTGAAATAAAATCCATTAAGATAACCAAACATAGTAAAATAACATATGAAATAATTTTACAATAAGTAAACAAAATGACATGTTAGTAATGCAAGTCGAAATGAGTTTAAAAGTAGTAACTATTAAAATCGATATGTAGTTATAATAGAGCTGTATATGCAAATAAAAACTATATATATATATATATATATATATATATATATATATATATATATATATATATATATATATATACATATATTATATTGTAATCAGGATAGAGGTAGGGAGAATGAAGGAGGAAAATATATAACAAAAATAAAACAGACCAGGAGGATGTAGAGTCTAAGAAAAACTAAGCAAATATTAAAACAAAAAATATCATTATCATTATCTTTGGCATTACAGACCGATGTGGTGCTTGGTTGCCTCCTCAATTAGCCTTTTCCAGGTGGCTCAGGAAAAAAACAAGTTTTAAAAAAAAATAAAATTTCATCTTCGAGAAAAAAAAAAATCTGCTTCCAGTCAATTATTTTATTGTTTTATAAAACAAAACGTTTCGACACTATGGTGTCATTTTCAATTATTTCTTATTTTTCTGCATTCCTTAACTGGAAAGTCAATACTTTTAAAAATAATTTTTAAGGAGATCTCTAGTCCTCCATAGTCAAAATTATATTGCTCCATAGGCATATATTGCTCCCATATACCCCTCGGTCTAACCCTCAGATGTATACCAGTCGGCTCAGGGCTTATTAACTTTTAAGGAAATATTCATTATTAAACCCAACAACTTACAAGTCCATCTCAACATTCATGACTATCAACTCAATTATATAACTGGATTCATACTCTGCATCTCCACATTGTCACATCCTTTTTTGGACCAAATATTCTACACAATACCTTGTTTGTGAATACTTTAAGATGTTCTTCATCACTCAATATTAATGGCTACATTTCACATCCATAAAGAAAATTCGGAAGGATAATAGTTTTATAAATTTTAACTTTTAAATTTCGAGACAACAGGCTTGAGCTCAGTCATGTTGAGACTGAAAAATAAGGAGAATTTCCTGCCTTTATTTTCTCTTGAATTATGTTTTTTTCCCTATCATAAACCCTCAGTAAATAAACTTCTTGAAATATTCAAACTTATTTTAAAAATAACAACAAAATAACTGTCGTTTCTATTAACTCATTTACTGATTTTCTCTTATCCAACTTTAATTTGATCCTTAATTCACTACCTGTAGCCATCAACGTTCTTGCTACAGTTTTGCTACCATCTGCATTCTCAACCAACCAAGAACCAAATCGTCTGCAAAACTAAGCATGTAAGTTTAACTATCCAAATTCAAATTCACACCCTTCTTGGCGTCTCTAACGTTATATAACAACACTTGCGACCCGCCCCTGCTTTGCATAGGAAGGATGACATATTATGCCTACATGTTTGTCTGCCTAATGTATTTTATTATGTAGCTATTATTAAAAAAAAAAAAGATTACCGCTAACAGACACGGCTAAGGACTTCGTTTTATAATATGTATAGATAGATAGATAGATAAGAGATATTAGGCAGCGTCTTCGATGAAACTTCCCTGGAGGCTATACTTTTCTCAACATTTCCGACAATTATCGTTATATTTCAACCCATTCACACAAAACCTCAACAAATTATATACTTAAACCTTTCTGGTGTATCACTCTATCAATTGGTGAAAACAGCATGAAAATCCATGCAGTAGTTATTGAGATTACTGCGAACAGATAGACAGACACGGCCAAGGACTTTGCTTTATAATATGATTTGATAGATAGATAGATATAAGATATTAGGCAGCGTCTTCGATGAAACCTCCCAGGCGGCTATACTTTTTCCAATAATTCCGAATTTTATCGTTAGATTCCAACCCATTTACACAATACCTCGACAAATTATATACCTAAACCTTCCTGGTGAACCACTCTATCTATTGGTGAAAACCGCATGAAAATCCGTGCAGTAGATATTGAGTTTACCACGAACAAAAGCGGCTGAGGACTTTGTTTTATAATATGTATAGATAATCATATTTTAAATTAAATAGTACAGATGAAATGGAATCTCTTTGTTTAAAACTCAAGCAAACCTCAAACTTCTCCAAAAAATAATTAACTATTAAAAATAAATACATATAATTCATTACTGAATTCATATAAGCATTACTCATCTGATAGTACTTCTTCCCTTCCCATCTTTGCATTTGCGCCCCCTAATATTATTTCTAAACAGTTTTGCAGAAATGTATAGTAGACCCACTCTACTATAGTATATAGTAGACACACTAGTTGGTCATATAATATAATTTAATCATCACTATTATCACTTCATTGAATGTTTAGGTAATCCATATCTTAACTTCTATGATACACCCTGTTTAATCAAAATGTTCTTTGGATAATGGAAAATATTTTATCGGTAGTTAAACGATAGGTTCTGTCTAAAACCACATTGAAACAACCTGTTTATACTAGCTAGGATTAATGAGTATATGTTATTTCAAGCCGGTAGGAGATGGATTCCACAATAATTATTACAGTATGTCCTCCATCCCTTTTTCTGGATAGGAATAAGTTTAGATTTTTTCCACTTTTTGGGTATTTTTTTCATTTTCCCCAGTCTTTTTAATTGAAACATGAACCATCATGATTCCTGCTTTCCCACATACTTTCATCAGTTCACTAAGAATGGTATCAATTCCCCTGCTTTATCTAATTTCAATTTTCTGACGGCTATTATGACTCCTTCCATACTTGGTTCACTTATGAACAGTTCAGCACTTGGATGTTTATTTATTTATTTAGTTGTAACATAATTTTTTTTTTAAATAGATACTTAAAGTAGGATTTTAAAATCAAGAGTAAATCTATTTAAGAAACTTATTATGACATCTATATAAAATATTTCTAATAAGATTCACAAAGGTCGTGAAAAAACAAAAAGAGAAAAATCAGAATTTAATAAAATATGAAAAATACCTTTTTTATAAACTTAATATGTTCTTCTAATGATTCACTATGTCCAGAAGCAGTAAGCAATAGATCACCAATGCTTTCTCTTGGATGAATTCCACATTCAAACCTACAGTACATCCCACGCCAAAATCTGAAAGGTGTTAAAGTAACTTAGATATGTTTATTTGGAAAGTAACTAATTAAATAACAGTTGACTATCATTATTTAAATCTTGACTACTTTTCTTTGCTTCTAAAAAAATTAAGAAATACAGATAAAATACAAAACTAAACTTTTTTCTATAAAATATAAATCTGCTAAAATCCTGAATAAGCAAAAATCTCCCATATTGTAATGATTAATTGTGCCCCTAAAAAATAACTAATGGTTTTTATTGTATTAATCTTTTAAACTATTATTTATCTTTTAAAATTTTAGAACTTTCCGTCACAAAGAATAATTAGCATTAATTTATTAATTTGGATGATCTGGCAACCATGATAAATATATATAAACCTACAACATAATGAACGATTTTTATAAAAAAAATTAATGAACAATAATAAATAAATAAAAACAGTATAATAAAATAGGTCCGCTTTTTATTACACAACAATAATTTCAACTAATTTTTATGAATGTCCTAAAATCATATTATATTTCCATAATCGAATTTCTGCAAATAATGAGAATCTAAACACAAAATGCAATTAAAGCAGTCCAGAAAAAAATTATAATTAAATCTTCAATGGAGAAGGGTTTCTAACAACTTTAAATTAAGATTTATGACTAGTAATATAAATTATTGTTAAAATAATCACTTTGAGGTGGAATAAACTAAGTTTTAACCAAGAGATCCATTGTTAATCTATGAATAGGTAATGGTGTAATTGAGAGAAATAATTAGGTAAATGGATCGACCATTAGTCAACCCTTGACTGAAAAATATCTAGATATTGTAATCCTCTCTTATCAAGACCCTCCTCTTAATAAGATTTTATTAACATATTGACACACTATGAGTATGGCATACAGAGAATTCATATTAATGACATTTTTAACTTGCTGGTACAAATACTGGGTTTTTCAGATTACTTAGACCAGTTTGCATTATCTACGAGTTCCCCAAGAAAGCTTTTTTAAAGTTGATCAAAACAGCAAATGCAATAGTAATTCAACTGGAAAAAGATCAAGAATATGCATGCAGGAACTAAAGCAAAGGTGGCATTAGCAGCGAGTTACACTAAATTTCAGAATGAAATCCTCAAAGTATGTGCCATAAGTTATTAGGATAGGATATCCCTTACAATCAGTCAACAAATTGTTAAAAATGGCGACACCTAAGAAAGTCACCCATATCCCCTGTTAAAAAATATTACTTTTACAAAACTACCATCAGAACCGTCCTTACTTATGAATTAGACACCTCTTACTATCAAAAACATGGAATAGAGGGAAATCCTTATGTTAGGACAGAAGATCTTTCATCATATTTTTAGACCAGTTAAGATTAGCGAGAACTGGAGAACATGGAAGAACAGGGAGCTTTCTGAAATCTTTAAGAGACAGGACACATCAAGCTTAAAAAGATAGAGCTCTGGATCTGTTGAAAACTCTAAAATGGCTAGCAACAGCACGAAATAGAATTAACGGCACAAGCTTATAGTGACACAGAGTTAACTATAATACTAATACTTCACTACTATAATAATACTATAACTATAATAAATTATTAATTATGTATATCATAAACATAAGACTTTTTGTAATTACCTGATATTTTGGGGAAGTAAATTAGGACGTAAAATTTCATTTTTGGAACTAGCTGAATAAATAGAATTAATATATTCCCTCATATGGTTAGCCATGTAACCCCATAATGAAAATGTTCTTTCCTTTAGCCTAAAAAAAAAAGTGAACAAACATAAAAAGTAATATTTTTTTATAATTATTGGTCATTTTTTATGAGTTATAAATATTTTTATTTTTAAAGAGAAAAGATAGGCCCTCGACCGGGATTTGAACCCGGAACCTTTGTCTCACCGAGACATCGCTCTGCCAATTGAGCTATCCAAGGCACTTCTCGGTCGAGGACAAAGCTTCTCTCTTTTAGATCCTAAAGCCCCAGTGTGCTCCCGCCATTTTTGCGATGAATACACTAGAACGAAGTTCTTTGAACATTAATTTTAATTTAGGATCTTATTGACTTTCGTCATATTATTATTTATAATTTTTTATAATTATTGGTCATTTTTTATGAGTTATAAATATTTTTATTTTTTAAAGAGAAAAGATAGGCCCTCGACCGGGATTTGAACCCGGAACCTTTGTCTCACCGTGACATCGCTCTGCCAATTGAGCTATCCAAGGCACTTCTCAGTCGAGGACAAAGCTTCTCTCTTTTAGATCCTAAACTAAAGTCCTCGACCGAGAAGTGCCTTGGATAGCTCAATTGGCAGAGCGATGTCACGGTGAGACAAAGGTTCCGGGTTCAAATCCCGGTCGAGGGCCTATCTTTTCTCTTTAAAAAATAAAAATAAAAAGTAATAAATAGAAATATTCTTTCAATTTATAAATAAAAGGTCCATAATTACTTGATGATAACAGGATTATTATATGAAGGCAAAACATTTACTGAATCATACATAGAGTCTCAATAAATTAACAAATACAAATAAACATCAGTGTGTATATATATATATATATATATATATATATATATATATATATATATATATATATATATATATACACACACATGATAAACATTATCATTATAATCATGTATATTTGGAATACTGTAATTGGTAAGCAATTTTTTACATTCTTAAATCAAAAATCACATAGGAGTACTTTTTTTATGAAGCAGAAAACTGAATAATAACTGCCAAACAGGAGAAGTGATAGCTGTAGAAATGAGTTTTTTTCAAAGGATGGCAGAGAGAACAAGAAAGGAATATGTCCACAATGAGAGGATTAGAGAGAAATCAGGGGCCCAAGAGGCTCGCAAGCAGTAGTTCAAGAATGTGCACTTGGGACAAATTAATTTGCAAAAAGTATAAAAGAATGATAAAGTTAATTAAAATTAAAATAATTTTATACATATATATATATATATATATATATATATATATATATATATATATATATATATATATATATATATTTATAAATGCACAGACAAATAAAATTCTGACCTTGTAATTATCAAGAGCCCAAATCTTAAGCATAATTGACAAGCAACTAATGGAGATCATAACATATTGAATTGATCCACTTTTTGTTACCCCTCATTATTCGTTTGAGAAACGGTTCTCTTTCCTGCTGGTTCAGAAGAGAATTGTAGATTGATATTCAGCTGGTAAGATTTGCCTACGTCAGTTTTTGTGGCGGCCAAACATTGACTCGAGACACATATCCACGCTGTGTTAGATGCCATTGAATGGTTCCAAAACCAATTTGCAGGGTTACATCTCTGCAATTCCGCATACTGGTAGACTGGTCTTGATCCATCAATGTGAATGAACTTTGGAGGGTTGACCACTGCAGGGTGCATCTTTAACACTCGCATCTCTGAAACGAAATTTGGTGACCTATTTTTTAGCACTACTTTCTGTTAAGGCTTCACCCCCATATACCTTACATACCTTTCGGTGGGTCTCAAAAGATCACTGGCCTTTCATAAAATAAAAAAGCAAAATATACCGAAAATGCAATTTATCATTTGACAAATTCACTATGCTGCAGCATAAATAAAATTAATGCCAATGAACCCAAACAACAGTTTTGAAGTGTGGACTTTGACCTTCCCAATAAGTATCATTATTGTCAGACCAGGCAAAGATAACAGGAGATATTTGAAAACAATTAGCACAATTAACCGGTTAAAGATTTTGAACGAACACCGCTTGTGTGTGGTCGGCATACTCTATCGCACCAACCCAAGCGCTGTTTAAGTCAAATCGTGCTTGCCAGTCGCTACTTGTCATTTGTACCGGCTTCAGCATATAGTTGTTTTTCTTATAGTTTATAAAACTTTTTACAATTTTCTGTAGGTGTTTTATGAAACAATAAATGAATGATTATAATTATATATATTATAATAAAATAAAATGAAAATGATTTTTTCAATTTATAATAAAATGAAAAATGATTTTTTCATTGTATAGAAAAATTAAAAATTGATTTTTACTCAATTTCGTAGGATATGTAAATTTATATTTATTTTGATTAGAAAGAATTTAACTATATTGAATAATAAAACTATTTTTTTTTTTTTTTTTTTTTTAATAACTAATTTATAACTTTACAATAATTATAATAAGATCGAGTGTTTCAAGCGACATCAGAGCATTATCTCGTGTGCAAGCCGCAGCGGGTCCATCCCCACCAACAGCCAAGGTAGGAGGACTCTTATCAGTTACCAGTACGGCCCCTGGCACCGAGGCTGGACGGTGCAGTGGCCAGATCAGTTCTGTTGCGAACTTTTTATTTATTTTATTTTTATTATTATTATTATTTTTTTTTTTTCCTTTCATCACCATATATATAAAACACCAATATGAAATTCCACCACCAGGTTTTGTCTAGCAGAGCAGATAAAAAAGCAAAAGCCAAGAGAAGCCGATCCCTTGAGTCAACCACTAGAAATAGTCCGACTAAACCGAAACCCAATAGAAGGCGCAAAGTTGATACGCCTCCTGTGACTCCTAATGATAATTTAGAACCCGAGGCAGGGATCAAATCAAAATACCCTGGTTGAAGACTCATCATTCTACTCACCAAACAGATATCAGCCACTGACAAATCTTACTTGTGAAGCAATGGAGTCCACATCGGCCCCTAAAGTGCATAGGCCACCACCTATTTTCGTGAGACATATAAAAAACTTTAAACTCCTCTGCACCCAATTGAACAATACAATAGGCCCTGGAAAATACTACTGCACCAGTAGGACTAATGACACAAAAATTCAATCAGACACGCCCGATACATACCGCAGAATTGTGAAATACCTTACAGAAACCAAGGCTGACTACCACACATACCAATTAAAGGAGGAAAGAGCCATCAGAGTGGTGATCAGGAAATTGCACCCCTCCACCCCTGCAGACGTCATTGAAGAAGAACTCACCGCAATGGGCTTCAAGGTCAGACAAATAACAAATGTCTGCAAAAACAATACTGGGCACCCTGAGCCAGGCAACAAAATTCCACTGCCTCTTTTCTTCGCTGACCTAGAACCAACACCCAGGGTTGAAAAAATCTACGAGGTAAACAGACTATATTATACCCAGGTTCAAGTTGAAAAACCTTACCCTAAGAAAGACATTGTGCAATGTCATAACTGTCAATCATACGGGCACTACTGTCACCACTCTCCCAGGTGCGTCAAATGCGGAAAACCGCATAAAACCGGAGAGTGAAACTCCTGCTGTCTGCGCATTATGTCTTCAAGGACATCCGGCAAATTACAAAGGTTGTCAAACCTACAAAAATATAAAATCACGCGTTCTGGCAGCACGTCGGCCCACCGACGAAGCGAGAACGTCAAGAAGGCAACCTTCAAAAATTGTAAATGGAACTGTTTCCTATGCAGAAATGTCAGGTGGTCAGCCGAATAGTCTTGAGGCCACGCTGCAACCCGAACCCTCCAAACACATCCCTGTACCACAAATCAACCCTATACAAGCACAAAACCAGCCCCAGCAACCACAATATTCCATGAATAAAATTCCTATTACCCCACATATACCTCCTCCTTCAAATGCTACTGATCTCACGACACTTCTCACATCATTCCTCTCTGAATTCAAATCAATGGTCACACCATTAATATCACTCCTAACAAATCTTGTTTCCCATCTCTTTCCTGTCCCACAACATCCTTAAATGACATCCACCCTACCTATTCTCCTTTGGAATGCGAATGGTATTCGAAACCACACTGACGAACTAACATCTTTACTGTATGACAAAAAAATTAATGTAGCCTTAATTACAGAAACTCGACTTACCAGTAAACGGCAGCTCAACATAACACAGTACCAAACCTACCAGACTGACCATCCTGATGGAAAAGCTCACGGTGGTACTGCTGTCATAGTCCATCAATCCCTTTCCCAACAGTCATTTCCCCTACCTTCAAACGATCTCCTTCAGGTTACAGCTGTTTCAATCAAAACCTTTTCCTTTCCTATCACATTAGCATCGGTGTACTGTCCTCCTAATAAATCCATCTCCGATTCCCAATTCAGCTCTCTCCTCGATTCCCTAGGGATCCATTTCCTTTTAGGTGCAGACTTTAATACGAAACATCAACAATGGGGATCAAGAACTACTAATTCCCGAGGCCGCATGCTACTGTCTGCACTTAATTCCCACAACTCCAGTTTTATTTCTCCCGGCACTCCTACATATTGGCCCACTGATCCAAACAGAAATCCTGATCTCCTCGACTTTTTTATCCATGCTGGCTTAGGTCCCCTAAACTATTCCATAGAACACCTTGATGAACTTTCCTCAGATCACAGTCCTTCGATCCTTACCCTTTCTGTATTCCCAATACCCAAACTTCCACCGCCATCATTTATTAGGGGACCAGTTGACTGGAACCTTTTTCACCAGCTTGTATCCGACACCATCGACCTCAGAGTTTCCCTAAAAACACCCCAAGAGTTAGATGATGCAGTCGATTCCTTTACCAATTTGATCCAGCAAGCAGTTTGGACAGCATCTTCACCTCGTCCTTCCTTCAAACCCCGCAAGAAAAATCCATTACCACAAGATCTTAGAGATCTTATCCTTACCAAACGCCGTTACCGATCCCTTTGGCAAAGAACTAGGCATCCTCACGATCGGAGACTGTATAACTACCTCACCAAACTAGTTAAAAAGAACCTGACAAGCTATAGATCCGAAACCTACAATGCCTATCTTTCCACACTATCCGCTTCTGATAATTCCCTTTGGAATGCTACCCAAAAAGGTCCTTAAATACCACCCTATTTCCCATCCCCTCCGCTGTGAAGACGGCTCTTGGGCTGCATCAGATGAGGACAAAGCAGAAGAATTTGCCAAACACCTTTCAAATACATTTATTCCACATCCTGAAACCAACCCTACGCACGTTTCCAATATTAATGAATTCCTCTCTTCACCCATTTCACTATCCTTACCTCCTAACGCTGTAAACCCCTCTGAGCTCAAATTCCTCTTACCAAAATTAAAAGTCCGCAAATCTCCTGGACATGACCTTCTAACCACCCAGATCCTTCAACATCTTCCTCAAAAAGCAATTATTTTCCTTACCTATCTATACAACTGTATCCTTCCCACAACTCACTTCCCTTTGTTGTGGAAACACTCCATCATCATTCTATTCCCTAAACCTGGTAAACCACCAAATGACACTTCATCATACCGACCCATCAGCCTGCTTCCTATTCTTTCCAAAATTTTTGAAAAGATCCTCCTGAAACGAATCCTACCCATAATCGAATCCAATATTCCTTTACATCAGTTTGGATTCTGTCCCAGGCACTCAACGGTCCAGCAGGGTCTCCGAGTTGTCGATCACATATCCTCTGCTCTTAAAAGCAAACAGTACTGCACAGGCGCATTTCTGGACGTAGCACAAGCTTTCGACCGGGTATGGCATGCCGGTTTGCTGTTCAAGCTCAAAACTCAGTTACCTCAATCCTTATTCCTAGTCCTTCGATCCTACCTCTCTGATCGCTACTTCCAAGTGCGCTGTGGTAACGAATACTCCAATCTTTACCCAATTCAAGCTGGAGTCCCCCAGGGCAGCGTCCTGGGTCCTATCCTATACATATTGTACACCGCTGATATCCCAACTACTCCTGAAACCTTCCTTGCAACGTTCGCAGACGACACAGCCATCCTATCATCTCATCCAGATTCTGAAATGGCTTCCTCGAACCTCCAAAGGAACCTTTCACTCATTGAAATTTGGTGTAACCAATTGCGGATCAAAGTCAATGAGGAAAAATGCAAACACGTGACTTTTACACTTCGCCGGGGAACATGTCCTTCTATCCAATTCAACGAAACCATCCTGCCTATTTCCGACACTGTACGATACCTTGGCTTCTTCCTAGACAAAAGGCTTACATGGAATCCTCATACCAGACTCAAAAGACAAGAACTTAGCAGACGTTTCAGCCAACTATACAGATTACTATGTAGGGCCTCCCATCTTTCAATAGACAATAAACTACTAATATACAAGACGATCATCAAACCTATCTGGACCTATGGACTGGAACTGTGGGGGACCGCAAAAAAATCGAATAAAAGACGCAGACGCATTCAATCCTTTCAATCCAAAGTCCTCAGAACTATTGTCAACGCTCCTTATTATGTCTCCAACAAAACCCTCCTCAATGATCTCAACATTCCTTTTGTCCTCGACCTCATCCCTACTAAATTCTCAAACTTTCACCAAAACCTTGGCTGTCATCCCAATCCCCTGGCTCAGTCATTATCCAGTTCCACACATCCATACAATCCACCCCGCCGCCTAAACCGGCAATGGCCCCGAGACTTGTTATAATAATACTATTTGGAGTACTGGCACTGGCCAGATTCTCCACTCACGAGCTGTGTGTGTGAAGCGCCATTAACAAGCATCAATTGGAGTTTATTCCAGTGACGCGGCTGGAAAAGGGGGCAAGGGCCTTCTGAACTCCTGCTTTGCCCTCATTCCTTGGGAAGAAGCTTAGTTCGGGGACCCAGGCAAATTGTAAATAGGGTTTGAATGCGTAGATTATTTTAATTTTTATTATTTTTATCTGGACTTATTTTATTTTGTTTATACCGCTTTTTTGTTTTGTTGGTTGTAGCTTCATAGCACCATTACTTATTGCCCACAAGTGGCAGATTGTAATGTCTGAATAAAGTGTTTAAAAAAAAAAAAACTATATATTTTTTAACAATATAAACTTTTTAAATGCAAAATAAAAAAACCTGATGTTTTTGGTTACATTTCTGTGAAAAAAAAACCGAGCGTCAAGGGATTAACAAAAACCGAACAAACTTAAAGATCTATCCAATACATTAAGTATAAACAATTTGGTTCTCTAATTAAATTAAATCTGAGGAAATTCAAAAGATAGAACTAAATGTAATCATTTGAAATATATATACACACATAAACATGCATTGGACCAAATTGAATAAAGCAGAATATAAATAAATAGCAATAGACTGAAACCAGTACCTCAGTTCCTGTCTATCCTTTTCACTGTTTCCAACAAATGTTCCATACTGGCATGAGCTGATATGATCATGAAGAGTAAATAAAAAGAACTCATTAAATTGAAATTCTAAAGGAAACTGTTGCATTAACTGCCATGTACAATCAATCATCTGTGTGAATATGGGTGATATTTCTTTTGAATCTCCGCCTAAATGACCAACTCTGTCAGTAAATTTATGGCCAAAACTAAGCCATTCTTTTTCAATTAATGCCTGAAAAAAATAATAACCCAGATATATTACCGACTAATTAAATAAATGTATTACTTTATTACTACAAAATTCATACAGAATTGATAGCAACTATATATAATTAAAATTGACAGAGACATTTATAAATATTCATATTTTATTTCAATTCTTCCAATTATAATAAATGCTGTTGGGTTTTTTTTTTTTCATTCTTTCCTTATTATTTCTGAAATGTATACATATTCACTAAAATCCTATTACATTCAATTTCGAACCAACCAGAAAATTCTTCTGTAAAGAAAGGAGTGAGATAACAGGCCTTTCTGGCTTGAATATAGATTGGAAAATAATCCAGTGAAAACTGAACATGGAAAATTGGTCTAATCTCTGTTGCAGGTCTTGGCCCCTGCATACTTTTGTTTAAAAAATGTTATTTGTTCTTCAAACTAATTCCTTGTTATTATGTTTTTTTAAACACTATCAAAGTAATAACGATTACTAATCAATGGTAAAGGCAGCCAACAGTTTCAATACACATTAACACACTTTATAAAATTAATTGATACAAATAATATCTTCTGTTATTAGCAATATTATGACTTTTCTTCTATAAATTAAACCTTAATTAGCAGATATAAATCAGTGGTATACTAAATTGTTTAAATATAATTAAATCATTTTAAACATAAATGTTGATTACTTTCACTAGTTATGAAGCTCCAAATAAATGATATATTTTAAATTAATAATAAATTTATGTTAGTGAAATACACTTTATTGTAAACTAGATAACTTGATGTTTATACCTGGAAACCTTGAATAGACCTGTAGTAAGGATCTAACAGCATAGATGCTAAGGAACAAACTTGAGCAGTTCTATCCCAACCATCACTACAATGGACAACAACACTAATTCCTTGCTCTACTGCTTGAGCAATAAACAAACTTGTGTCTAAAATAGCCTTGATATGCTTTAACCATCCACTGCTTTCAAGGCCACTCAGAAAAGAAGACATAGTAGGAGTTTTTAATTCACAGGCTATGAAACACAAAAATAAATTGTTATCCAAGAATTAGTGTTAAAAGTATAAAATATTACAAAAATACACATATGACAAATAAAATAGGAACAATGTGACGGAGAAAGTAGAAATATAATATGACTTGAGGGACAATATGATGCTCTTATGATATACATAATGCCGAGCTAAAAACGCTAGGAAGATATCGACTGTATCAGGACAAGGCAGTTGATCTCATAGTCAGAAAATGAAGGAATACTGGAGAAAAAAAAAGAACAAAGAGTATTTAGGAGACAAGTGGTATTCAGAAGGCCCCAACAACATAACAAACAAACTTGTTGGACTTGGACGCCTTCTAGTTTTAAGCTAGTCCCTAATCTCGACAAACAAAAAATCTCATTACGACCCATGAATAGTATAGGGTTCACTGCATGATAAGGACTGTACTGTTTTAATCCAGTGGATTTATAGGGAGGGGATTTAGTTGAGACCACACTCAACTGTTACGTTTTCCCTCCAATTATGGGGGGTGGGGAAACTTAATAGAGGCTGGATGAGACAAATGAGAGAATCCAGATTTCACAAGGTTAGCCAACAGCTGACAGATCTGTTCTTGAACCCAAGACCTACAATTTAGCAGTACAATGCTTTACCCTAGACTAGCTAACACGGTTCATCGCTTATGACCCACTTATAAATCATACCAATAAAAGTACCATATTAGTATGATTAGTAATAATAGCTATTGTTTTAACATGAATATAGTTTGAATCACGTAAACAGGCAATTAATATATTATGGCTACTGAAGTAGCCTAGATTGTAAATTGTTGTTTGTTTGTTCATTTAACGTCACTTTATGCTGTTATGGCTAATCAGACGATGCTACATTGGGAGTCGTAATTTGTAATTTGTTGTAATGATGCTCGATTGTAAGTTGTTTGGCTGTAAACCCTTGATAGACTCAGATGACCTCATTGTATATGTACCAACATGGAAGGCTTATTTGTGAGCTAACTTTTGGTGAGTTATGATACAATAAAAAAAGAATGGCATATAAGTAAATCGTAACTAAGTCTGTGGCACTACTAACTGACACGATTAATAAACTTAAGGATGGATAACTCTGTTTTTTTTTCAACATGATTGCCAGTTATGTATATTGTCACCAGGTCTAGGGCCCCTAAAAACATTCCCCTATCTAGACCACTATCTCTGTTTCTTCCTCTTGCTCAGTAAATTTCTTGGTATCACTTCTACCCTCAATCTAGCCAAGTGTCCAGCCCAATGCAATATCCCTCCCTAGCTTGATGTGGATTGTTACCTCAATTCTTTAGGGGGAAATATTGGCCCGAATGCCTGAATCACTAATGAACTATTTTTGAGTCAAGAGAAACATTATGCAGAAAGGCTTATCATCCTGCCAAACACCTTTTGTGAAAAGAATAGCCGAAGACAAGTCTGACTGCATTAAAATAGCACAGCTAGGATCATCAATGATGTTTGTAATAAATTAGAGACGTTTCAGAAGAAGAAGGATTCCTGGTTAATGCAATACTGCATGTAGATTAGATTATTTAAGATATTCAGTACAAATGTCTATAAATAGGCAATATGTTGTGGTTGTCGTTCTGTACTCCAGTATCTGGATGATCATTTGATTGACTTGGACCTGTTATGAAACCCACCAATTTCTCTCTCAGCATTCATGTAGATGCATACTAAGTGAGATCTATGAAGCAAACCAAATGTTTTAATTTAATAAGTGAAAAATATAATAATAACTGAAATACACAATGAAAGTATACATTTTAGCTATAATAAATGAAACAAGATTTAAACTAAAACATGCCTTATTCCCTAATACCTACTAACATATTGTAACAATGAAATCAACAAAATATAATTATTGTACACCTAATTATAAAATAATGATAATAGTAAGAAAAAAAAGGAGTAGTGGCTAATACCAAAATAATATTGAATTTAACACGTTCCGTGCGTTGCGGGGTCAATTGACCCCGTGTGGAACTTTCCACTAGTGCTGAGCCTGTAAGAGGTAAACTTTCAAAAATGCTCGAACCTGTTTAAGCTTTTGATTTTTTCAAAGGGTTGAAACTAATATGGCTGTATGTTATAAACTTCAATAATCTCTCAAAATTCGATGAAAAATAGAACGGGGTTAAATGACCCCGGGCCGCACTGAGGTTTAAAATTAGACCTCTAGTGCGGCACGGGGCCAAAAGACCCCGTGCTACTTTTTTCGAAAAATGACGAGTCACTCAATTCCCTCTACTTTTGAGACGGCCCTTTTTTGTGCTTTACCCTCGTGCTACTTTTCTCGGAAATGACGAGTCATTCGCTCCCTTCCCCTTTTTGTTGCGACGGCCCTTTGTTTGTTTGCTTATCCACCCTCCTTTTTTCTCTTCAGTCTTCAGTATAGTTTCGTACGTTCGAGTTGGTAACATTACACAATGTCCTCACGTGGTCGGAAGTTGGTTGACTTGGCTTTATCGCTCAAAAATCCATCCTCCAGTGAAAGTGATATGATAAAGTAAAAATAAAAGTTATTGTAAGTTTTATTAAAAGTTGTTGTGAGTTTTATTTTCCTATAATATGTAAAAGGATATGCTTTTTTTTTGGGAGGGGGTGGTACCGAACCTCACAAAAAAATTAAACTCATTTCCTGTGTATAAAATCTCATAAAATTTAATTTCAAGAAGGGACAAGGTGTCTTTATTAGGAAACAAAAATAATTTATTTACGAGTACAATTTCAATTAGGTTAATGAACTTTTGAATAAATCAATTAATAGCCCCATTCGTTATTTATAACTAACTCCCAAATATAATCGGTTTTCAAAACCGAATCTAAGTAAAAAACACAATGTAACTGTAATTTATAAATAAAGAATGGGGCTAATGTCCTGCTGCTGTGGTATACTGACCTAAACCTATGAAGTGGGAAAACAATTGATTTTTCCTAAATTAATCAATTTTCAGCAAGCTGAATACGTTTAAACTAAGGAAAGAACACGGGGCCGATTGACCCCGTGACGCACTTGTGGATAGTTACTGCACGGGGTTAATTGACCCCGTGTCGCACTTGTGGATGATTACGGATTTTTCTATTAGCACTGAACGTGTTAAAAAGACAAATAATGCTATAAAATGTTCTGAAGATTATATTGAAAACCAAGACTTATACAGCACTAAATTATAACTATTTAATAGAATAAAATAATTGAAAGAAAACTTCTCTACACTATAAGGTATAATACTTTACTTTGTTTTTTAAAAAATTATAAATAAAAGTTATGGTGTAATATGTAAATTTAATGGGTTTTTCTTTTTCCTTCGACTGCTGAATTTGTTCTTAAAGTTTTTAAAAATCAACTATAAAAAGTTTCCTGAGGTAGGTACTTTTAGGGGAAAAAAGAAACAATATCAATGCTGTTTTGTATAGAAAAATCAAAGCAAGACTTTTGATCTTTTTAAACATTAATATATGGATTTTATTAACATTTTTTTCTATTTCTAGTAGCGGCCCATGGGGCTAACTGGAGGAGCTAACCTAGCACATTAGCTAAAAAGTTTGGAGACCCCTCAATTCTACTAATAATAACAGTATGACAAATAAAATGAAACAGAAAAAAATAATAATATTAAATTATTTTACCTACTTTCAATCAATTTAACAAGACTACTCCTCATGACATGAATATTTTCTATTCCTAAAAAATGGAATTTAATATTTTCATAAAAGTTTTCGTTTTCATAACCTTTTCCTGTAGCTCGATTGGCCATAGCATTGATCTAGAATATAAGAAAACATGTTATATTGTATAAAAACTTTCATATATTAATTAGTATTTATATATCTAAATATTATAATTATTTGTGCATATATATATATATATATATATATATATATACACACACATATATACATATACACAACTCTATATGCATTTATTCTACTTACTCGTGGCCTGGTATCAACTACAAACATATAATTAAAATTAGAATTTGTATTTAAAATACAATCAAGCATTTGTTCATCTTCTAGACAACGAGCATTGAATCCAGATAATGGTTGGCTACAACGACAAATAGCAGCCTAAAAAAAAAATGATTAAACCTGATGATGAATTATAATAATTAAGGAAATATATATATATTAATCAATTAACAATTGACAGGTGAAGTATGATAAAATATTTAAGACTAATAATTACTCCTCAACCATACTCGATTATATTTAACATACCTAATACTATGTTATTATATTATAATTATAATTTAACCTACATAAAATTATTATGAACATGAAATTATTATGAAAATTATTAAAATATTAATAATAATAATAAATATATACAAACACTTTCACACAAACAGACACACACACACACACATATACTACTTAATCTAAAGATTTTAGATTATATGAATCAGAGTAGAATATATGAATTATATCAATTTATAAAACTAAATATTACATCTCCCGTCAACCATTTTCAGATCTATATCAATTCCTATAATTTTAGACCTCGACATTGTGCTTATTTCCAGATAATGGCCTAAAATGTGGGAAAAAACGTCACCACCTAATAAAGAAGTAACTTATTTGTGTATATGAGGAAGAAAATTGTCCAGGTTGAGGTCAAGAAAATTCTCATACATGGGGAGAACTTTTTATTAGTACACCAAAGTTTCGACCCATATTTGCAGGTCTTCTTCAGGGTTGAATATACAAGATACAAATACATTAAAATAATACACGGCACAGAATAACAATATATGTAGTATAATAGAATATTGCATTATGTAAAAGTGTACAAGGAGCTAATGTTTAAATCCAACAAAGTAACAAATGAAGAATTAAAAATTAGAGCAAAGTAAAAAATGAAAAATTATCCAATAAAGGGTCCACAAACATAACAAATGAAAAATTAACAAATAGGGCAGAATTATAGTAACAAAAAAGGATTAAAAGAATTATAAATTAAAAAAAAAATTAAATAGTAGTTAAAAGAAAAATTGTAGTTAATTATAGAAAATAATTATAGCAGATGTAGGAATAAAATAAAAATAATAATACAAATAAATAATAACAAATAATAAAAATTACAGAAAAAACAAAAAAATTATAGTAGATTGAATTATATTGAGTTTTGAGGAATTTTATACAGAATAACTAACATGAATTCTAAAAAAATTAACTTAACACCTTTTGTGAGGAATTGAACAAAAATGTTTTAAACAGACGGTAAATGATAACAATACATGATGTAGTGAGAAATAGTAATAAAAGCCAGAGGGGATTGAATTACATAATGAAAAAGAGGCACTGTTTAAATCCAACAAAGTAAGAAATGAAGCATTTAAAATTAAAGTAAAGTAAAAAATGAAAAATTATCCAATAAAGTGTCCACAAACGTAACTAATGAAAAATTAAGAATTAAGACACAATTATAGTAAAAAACATTGAAAAATAAATTGAAGAAAATTTTTTTAAAATAATAGTTAATAGAAAAATTGTAGTTAATTATAGAACAGAATTATAGTGGATGTAAGAATACAATGAAAATTGATATAAATAAACAATAAAAATAAATAATAGTAAATAATAAAAGCATAGTTAAAAAATATAAAACAAACAAAATAATCATAGTATATTGAATTTTATTGAGTTATAAGGAATATTATACAGAATAACTAACATGAATTCTATAAAAATTAACTGAACCATTTTTGTGAGTAATTAAACAAGAATGTTTTAAACAGATGGTAAATAATATTAAGAAATAATGATATGATGGATTATCTAATAAAGATTACTACATACCTAGTTTAAGGGCAGGCTGTTAACAATGGACTATTTTGAAATCTAGGTAAAGGGCTGGATTATAAAAAAAATGGGGGATGATGAATTGTCTAATAAAGAATACTACATACCTAGTTTAAGGGCAGGCTGTGAAAAATGGACTATTTTGAAATCTAGGTAAAGGGCTTGATTATAAAAAAAGGGGTAAAACGTGAGTAAGAGGGGATGGGAATAGTGCTCTCTACTGGGGAAAAGATGATTTAACAAATATATATCTTAGTTAACAAAACGTTCAAACATTAGAATGTATTGTAGTTTTCTATAAAAAACAAATATGGAAAATAGGAAATATAAAATGAATAAAAGATTGAAAATTAAAGATAATTAAAATTAAAAACAATAGTTTCCATAAAAACAAATATGAAAAATAGGAAATGCACAATGAATAAAAATAGCCGTTTAGAAAAAAAAGGAAAATCGACTATTTTTTAAAAGGTTGATAATGTGTTTATAAGTGATGGAAATACTATTTTTAAATTTACATTTTTCGGATCAAGATGGATATGAAAGGATTCTGCAATTACTCTTTTTTGGGGGGTTGGGGACAGAGAAAAGGACAGAAGTTTGGTCTAAATCGAAGGTATGATTGAATTTAAGGACGTGTTCAGACAGTTTTGAGGCGGATTGGTTTTTAGAGGAAATAGAGGCTTTGTGTTGGATTATTCTACATTTCAGATGATTTTCCCCAATATAGGAAGAATTGCAATTGGGGGTTGCACAGGGAATACGGTAAACTATGTTGGAGAGGCTTTTGGTGGGAATTGGGTCTTTTAAATCTGAGTACAAGTGGGAGAGTTTGTTGTATGATTTTTGACTAAGACGTAAGTTTGGAAACGTTGGACCTAAGAGTTTGTTGATATTATCTGATAGACTAGGGATGTATGGAAGGGATTAGATGATATAAGGTCAACTAATATTTTTCTATTTGTATATTATATATTACAGTTTTTTCCTATACTGCACCTCCTACATAATTTCTCCAAAATTTTATTAAAATTTTGTTTCTATTGAATAATTTAGTTAATTTTAAAACTTACTTTGTTTTTGTGAAGATAGCTTAGCACAGGTAAGCGACCTTTGCTCCTGAATTTTGAACTTCCAACAAGGATTGATTGAGTAGCTTTTACTGGCACATAAATATATGCTGGATATGTATCACATAGCTGAAACATCAAATAATGATTATTTAATGACAACAGCTAAACAATATATCATTATTTGATTTTTTTCTTTTTGTTAATATATGCATAACAAAAGAATCTTAAGCTCAGTATGCAATGAAACTCTTCTAAATAAAAAAAATTAACATTATTCCTCGCAGGAATTCATGATTATATTTTTATTGAAATGATATTAATCTAGACAAATTAAAATAAAATAAAATCAATTCTGAATTTGCATACAGGAAAAAATTTTTCCTATTTTTTTTTTTTATTCAAATAGCAATTTAAGCCTAGTACACACCTAGCGACTTTGTCGCGGAACACGTGTCGCGGGACAAGTCTCAGTATGTATGGGGACGTTTTTCTGGTGTCCCGGAACTGTCGCGATACAAAAGTATCGAGTCTCAGGTCTCCCGCCAAAACAGGGAACACGATACAGTGTTCCGCAACTTTTCGTAGTGTGTACTTGTTCCGGGACACGTGCTCCAGTTTATTCCTTGCCACCATGGAGGTAACATTGTGTTTAATAGAAAATTTTCAAGCGCTCCCTTGCCTTTGGGATGTCACATCTGTTGATTACAAAAACAGGAATAAAAGAAGGGATGCATGCGTTGGAGCAACTCACCAAAAAATATGAGATGTCATATCATGATATGGACAAAAAAATCCATATGGAATAGTTTCTCTAAACACAGTGTTATTTTTTGAAATAATACCTCCAACCATTTCCAGAAGGGTTTCGAAATCAGAAGGGCTCATTCGAACAAAATTTCTGAATCCCATCCCATCTTCTAATTTCAATTTTTCTAATAGATTACAAAGCAATAGTTATCCCACCAGAGAATAGTGCTCTCCTCCAGTAACGTTTAGGATTACACTTTTTCTTTTTAACTAACCTTATATTATTTAAGCACAAGTTAACAGCACAAATAGCAATTTGTAAGGACATCGCGTCGATTTTGTTAGTGCACTGGCTTGAATCCTCTAGTGCGCTAGGTATGGACGCGTGACAATGTATCGTGACAGTTCTATACCGTCGCGATACAATGTTCTACGACTTTGTCGCTAGGTGTGTACTAGGCTTTAGGCATATAGAGCATCAAGCCTAAATATTTTCATTACCTCTAAGTTTCAAATGCAGTATTTTTATCAAATTAAACATTTGTATGCCAACCAGCAATATATTTTAGCAATAACTCTCACAAAAATTAGTAGGTGTATTTGTCATTGCACCTCTTAATATTTGCATTAAAAAATAACTAATAACGCAAACATCCTTTGTGAGATATTCTGTCCCATGAATTAGAAACAGCCTGCTATCCCAAATAAACTAATCATAATTATATTTAAAAGCATATACACAACATTGTAGCAATTTTCAACACTTTTAAATTAATCATGTTAAACAGAAATTTTCTATAATTGAATATCGCCTAGGAGAAAACTATTAACTATTAACATAAGTTAAACTACTTATACCAAACTTTCTCCAGAAAAGTAACTACTTTAAATAATCACCTTATAGTTCTGATTCAAGAGAGTTAAACCCCATTGATCATTAGGCACTCGCATTCTCTGATATTCAGCTTGTAAATCAAAAAAGTTCCATCCAGCATTTTTGGGAATATCCTCACAACTTGAAGTATAACGGAAACAATAAAAATCTTCATAACTACCTGGAAAAATGATAGAGACAACTAATTTAGTTATTTTAATGATCATATTTCAATGTCATAATAATAAATCTAATATTACTACAGTAACATCAAAAAAGCCCTTTTTTTTTAATAAAAGATAATACAAAAAGAAAAATGAATATCTACCATTCATTCTAGGGTAATTGCAGTTTGGAGTCCATATATATATATCAGCATCTAGAACTATTTTATTATATATAAAACCTGTATCACTACCACCAGTGAATGGGTCTGGGGTTCACTACATGGTAGAGACTGTACTATTTCATGGACAACGGCTCTGCAGAGAGGTGATTTGTCCTAAATCACTCTCAACCACCAGGTTTTTCCCCCTTAATTTGGGTACCCTATTTTTATAACATTTTATAGAGGCTGGGTGAGCCCCAGGAGGATCCTAGATCCTATATGATCCATCTCCGGCCGCAAACAGACTAAATAAAAAGTCTTGCCAACAGCGGGATTTGAACCAGGATTTCCGGCATGGCAACTCAGAGCTAAACCACTGAGCCACTCCGCTCCCTATATATATACAACAGAACATCTGGAGAAGGTGGTATCATTGCGGAATCACTGAAAAATCTAGGAGAAATCACACTTATCATCCAAGAAATTTGGCAAACCGAAAAACTACAAGGAGTCTGGAAATGCGCACTCATACGCCCGCTAAATAAAAAGGGGGACAGAGCAGATGTCAACAGCTACAGAGGTATCTCCCTACTACAAGTCGCCTACAAGGTCCTGTCTATGTGCCTGCTCCGAAGAGTAAAGGAACTATTGGAACACAAAATAGGGGAATACAAGGCAGGCTTCAGACCAGGTCGCTCCTACGCAGAACAGATCTTCACATTGAAAACAGTACTCAAGCACAAACCCATCAGAAACTCACAAGTGATATGCACCTTTGTGGATTTCATGAAGGCTTATGACTCCATAGACAAGTAATCCCTTTTCGAAGACTAAGAATTGGGCTCGAAAACACTAGGAGCCATTTACTAAATACAACATCCAAAGTGAAATTCATGGGAGAAATTTCCGAACCATTTATGATAAAAACAGGAGTCAGAAAGGGAGATGGCCTGTCCCCCACTAATCTTCAGTATAACAGAGAGCAATTAAATTCTAATTTAAGGTCTCTTAAATCTGAAATTTAAAAATCAAGAACAAAATTAATGTATTTTATATATACCAATTGTAAACTCAAATCAGCAATTGTGTTAAAAAGTAAATAATTTAACTACATTAAAAAAACTGATAAAAATAATTATAAAAAGTAGCAAGGAAATGCAAATTAAAATAATGCAATTTACACTCACTAGGCTGTGAAAGCTTTAACAATGTACTGTAAACTTCATGGCAGTCTCTTTCTCGTGGAATAATAAATGTAATTGACTGGAACGTTTTACAGCGTATCAACAAGGGACATCCTTCAGCAGTAAGTGATAACTTTTCTATAGTAGAAATATGCATGTAGAGAATCTAAAAAATAAATATAATAATTTTAATACTTCAACAAATGGCATATAACATTCGTCTAGGGCAAAGAAATCATAAATAATCTTCAAAATGTTCACCTTAATCACTAATTAATTATAAAAATGATTATTCTGATTCTAAAAATGTAAATTATTCAAATATAAGGAAACAACCTGAACTAGGATGAGACAGACCAATTCCCTGCACATCCAAAACTTCTATCATAAGAAAAGTAAGAAATAGAGCCGGCAGATCAAGAATAACTGGATCAAGCTTTACAGAGGATCTCCTCACACTGCTTAGGTGGTACACAATGTTAGATTATTATAATGATGATGATGATGAATGAAAAAAGAAAAATTATATTCTTTCACAGTTTATGTTTTTTTTTTTTCTTTTGACCATCTTTTCTGAGGGTCTTCTAATTTATCAGTAAATCTTCATCTGATAACCGTAGTATACACATTTTCTACACTAAAGTTCATAATAACTTTTATTTTTTGAAAATATTAAAAATGAAACGAATAAACCATTAAAACTTGTTGTACCTCAACTCTAATAATTACCCAAAATCACTTTCATTTCATCAATTGCGGGATAATTACCCAAAATTATTTTCATTATATAAAATAACTGAACACACATAAAATAAAGAATAAGGGTATTAATATTACTAGATTTTTAAAGAATATATACTGAAGAAGTAGAAAAAGAATAATGGTAGGTATCAAATTTTATCTCCGATATCCATCAAGAAAAATTTGATATGCCAACCACAATACAAAACTATTGCTTATATAATGGAGTTGTTAGAAACAGCACTTATGTTCTTATCAACAAAAACATTTCTCAGCACATCAAAATGTTTGCGAGGCCATTACAAACTACTTTAACCATACCGCATTAAAAGATATTATTTATCATTTCAAAGATAAGAGGACTTCATTAAGAAACAGAGTGCCAAACAATGTTAATCAAGAGAAATATTAACATACGTAAACAAAATAAAATAAAACAGATGATTTAATTAAAATATTCATACTAATAGATTATGTAGATATATAAACATGAACAAAAACACTTAAGTATGGTTATTGATTCTCAACATAAATAACTTTCACACCTTAAAATGCATATTAATTTATATGATTAGTCAATCGATTGAAGCAGTATTACCATATAAAACAATGCCTACATGCTACAGTAAATTAATGTGTCATATCACTAAAACACTAATGACATTGATACAGATATATCACACAGAAATGCTAAGGTTTATACCACAAATCAATCTGTAAAATGAGCAATAACGATTACAGTAACACTCTTACTATCGCAGTAAAAACAGAATAACTGTAATTGAAAACCAGAATGAAATTTTGGGTAATACTAACAGATGTACACTTCTTTACAAATCAATATAAAACTGATATGTGTTCTAATTACATAATTTGGTTGTATAAGAATGTTTATATCACAAAAGAAAGAAAAACAAGCTTTTATATAAAAGCTATCACAATTACTTAAGTTTAAACAATATATAAATAAATAAATAAATCCACCAACCCATGTTTCCCTATTGCTTTCAGGGTCTACAAATATTAAATGAGTCGCAGTAATATATAAATTGCCTAATGTCACTTTTCTGCTATTGTACCTATCTAACATTCGAACATTTTCTACCTGTAAAAATAATATAAATGAGTGAATTCTAAATTAAAATTTGTCAATTGCAAAATTTAGCATTTAAAAAAGACCTTTGGAGTTCTAATTAAATCCATTTATAACAAATATTTTTATTTATTCATAATCAACAAAACAAATAAACTTTTAAAAACAAACGGATTTTGACTTTCACGATCACTACTATCTACAAGAGAGATCGGAAGAGTCAGATTAATCCTCTATCCTAATGTTGAAGAAGGCGTGGTCAAATAAACAAGCGTTAGTAAACATTTGTTTTTTTACATGAAAAAATAATAAGTTAATACTAATAATATTATCAATTGGCCAGCTAGAGACTACGTAAATAACATTTCTGGTTTACTCATTTCTCCTGTTTTCATTTTACACTGGTCGTTCCTACTTTCCTTTCTTCAGTCTATCAATTGCCAATAAGTATTTTCTAGTTTTCCAATATTTATTGTTTGTTAAATCATTATAAATTGATGACGTGAATATCATGAGTTCCTTTAAAAATATGAAATTACATTATTAATATATAAGTTATATGGAATAAAAAACTTTACTTTTGAGAAAACGGCACTTGGAGTTTTATTAAACTTTACTAGTCAGTTGTTTTACAATTTTTTTAACCAATTAGGCAGTAAAAGCTGGGAAGTAACTTGTATGTAATATTTCTTTATTCGAAACATATTTTTGGCTTGTATTAGTTTTGTTTTTAAAAATACACCTCCTCTCAAACGTCAAACGTTTTCTCTTGTTTTTTGGTTGGCTCTCGTGGACATCTCAGTTTGGGATTAGTTTGATCAGCGTAATATTCAAAGAATTTTCCAAATGCCTGGAGATCGACTTGCATAGTCTATGATTCAAGAACAAACGGAAAATAATTTAATAAAATAGAGCCAAAACTCAAAAAGAAACACGATTATTTATTATAATGCAATTGGGAAAAACCACAATGCAAAGCCTTATGTTTCAAATCCAGTAATACACCCACTTACCAGTCGACGTTTCGCCTATTCAGGCATTATCAAGACACAAAAACAAAAAAGGGGTTATGTGAATCACATCTCGAAGAAAAAGGTGCAATACATCCCAACGATCAACAGCCCAAACAGGCTCCAAACATGAGACAGCACCCCACCACCAAGACGTTCAACATACAACTGAAAAGAAGGTAATACGCAACCAGCTGGTAGCATACAACAGTTGCGTATTACCTTCTTTTCAGTTGTATGTTGAACGTCTTGGTGGTGGGGTGCTGTCTCATGTTTGGAGCCTGTTTGGGCTGTTGATCGTTGGGATGTATTGCACCTTTTTCTTCGAGATGTGATTCACATAACCCCTTTTTTGTTTTTGTGTCTTGATAATGCCTGAATAGGCGAAACGTCGACTGGTAAGTGGGTGTATTACTGGATTTGAAACATAAGGCTTTGCATTGTGGTTCTTCCCAATTGCATTATAATTGAAAATAATTTAGAAATGAACAGGCTTATTAGCGAATTGAAGAGAACGACATCTAACTCTGAATTTAACTTAAATTAAGGTCTAGTGTTCCGAAAGGACCGAGTCTTTATACTATGTATTATGTAAACATGTTTTGCTAGAGCTCCATAAAACACAGTCTATAAAAGAGGGATTGAACGGGATAGTGAAAGGCTTCTTAATGCATTTGAGAAATGTGCATTTATTGCATTAAGAGCATCGATGGCAATACACCATATCGTTGATGAACCCAGGAAAAACAAAGAGAGAGTGCTGGGCTAGTGAACTCATCATTAGTACAGTAGCTCTTATGTGGTAATCAGTTGCAATCCTCTAGTTGTTCGTAAGTTCTATTGACGATATCGTTGTTCAATGATCTCCTTGTATTCCTATGTATTCCTAGATATTTTTTTCCCAGATAATTCTACAGTCAGTCAAAGAGTGGAGCTCCATTCACAAAGCACTGAAAATGTTATCCTTCAAAAGTTGATCAAAAGTCAGTAGAAGTTTTTAAATATGTTTTGTTTTCTAACACAAGTTTTACTTCGAACAACATCGACTAGAGCGCTTTACTTCAGTCTACTACTTATCTCATTATGCGTCAAGTAATTATTTTTCATAATTAAAAACTAATTTCTGTTTCACTTCAATAGATGTTCAGCACGCTTTGACATAATGAAATTCTAATATAAACATAAAAAATTAACATAAACTTCAATACATCTTTTACTCATTCCGAGCTCAAAGCTTTATTTTTGGAACCAGGCGTGATTCATTTCATGAAGCTCAACAGATGGGTCGGGCACATTGCTCGAATAGTTAAAAATAACCTGCCAAAGAAAATAATTATGGAGGCAATACACAGAACAAGGCATGGAGTCTTAGCCTCCTGTATCAGTATCCACCAATTGTTCCATTCTTTTGCTGCTGCCATCCAGTTCCTCACACCCAATATAGACCTGGCATCACCAGCCACATCTTCACTCCACAGAAGACCTCAGCACATATTCAGACCGTTAACTAATTTTTTTTAACCATAAATCATTTTTTTAAAGATAGAAATATTTATGTATATATTTTTTTTTTAAATGGCCAATCTAACTTAAAACTCTTTTGATATTAATTTTCTAACACCTAATGAAGTGTGTACCCGTCAAAAAATCTATTCGCTTACACACACAAAGCGATACAATCTGAGGGGTATTACTGAATTACTAATTCCTTAAGACGAGTTATCACTCGTCCATCGCAGGGCACCGAGGATACGGACATTTGATTATGTTTTGCTTAAATCATTATACCTCTCTATAATAGCTTATTGCAACGAATTTTAGTTGTATTCATATTTACAGGGAAATAATGAATTCAAGAAAATAAGAATATTACTAAAACTTATGAGTATTTTATTATATATCGGTGGATTTACAGTTATATTCTATTTAGTCAGTTGAGCGCGAACTTAGTGAAATTTTATCTTTGCCCTACCTGATGGAACTAATGTGAATAGTCCTAGGAAGTCACTATAAAACATTAGCTAATTAATGAAAGCACTGGACAACGTTTGCATTGGCCATTCCAAAGTGGTTTTTTTCCTTCGTCAATAGGATATGTCATTAGCGATATCACACGTCTGCTCTGAATCCGTACCAGGGACCTATTATTGACTCTATAGGTTCTTTACTTTCGTTTTTTTTTAAATTATGAATAGTTTTTTCATATATTTATTGATATTTACAACTGTATTACAATAATACAACAAGTAAATAGGCTAGGTGATACATAATGACAAGTAGAGAAACTACCCATTGGTAGTACTCAAATCACAAGTTCAACTAAGAAGGTCACGTGGCCATCTTCTTTTCAGACAACTCAGAGGATTATCGGGAATTGAAGAGGAAGCTAGGTTTGAAACTAGAGGGAATGAAGTTCGTTATGAAAGGATAGATACCGGATTCGGGCCAAATCATCAACAATGGCACATTAAGGTCGTTATTGATGACTTTGTTCTTAACAAAATAAGGAGCATTGAGGATTTTATGTAGGATTTTGGATTGTAGGGATTTGATACGAGAGGAATGCGATGGCTTAGTGGAGCCCCAAAGCTCTATTCCGTAAGTCCAAATAGGTCTTATGATGGTCATGTAGATGAGTCTTTTGTATTTAATTGGGAGCTTAGAGCGTTTGTCTTGTAAGTGTTGAAGTAGCCGGAAACGTTGAGCGGTTTCTTGTCTTTTCAGTCTTGTATGATGATTCCAGGTTAATCGTATGTCGAGATGCAACCCTAAGTATCGGATCTGTTCTACAGGCACCAGTGGGATATAATTAAAGGATACTGAAGGGCAGGAAGTCATTGGTTTATGACGTAAGGTAAAAGTGATTTGATGCGATTTTTTAGAATTTATTTTAATTCTCCAGTTTTGACACCATTCTTCAAGATCAGAGATATGGGATTGGAGGCTTTGGGATGGAATAACTGGATTGGTGTTGACTGATAATACACATGTAAATTATGAATAGTATATTTTAAAATAGTAGCTATTGCTAAGTTGAAATTATATTAACCTACGATTAATAACTTGATGGCATAGGGTGTTTGTGGACTTGATTTGTTGTTGTCAGTTCGTACTTTTGATTGTGTTATTAGTTTAATAATTGTCCCCAAAAAATCTACATTTGTGAAAAGGCTATGCTTTTCACGTGTATGGATACCTCTTTTCTGAACTTTTACAATTAAAAATCCATAATCATTAGACAATTTGTTTACAAATATTTACTACTGCTATGGAACCGCTATAAAAAAAATGATTACACCACTTGTTGGGTCAATGTTAAGAGGGAAGCTATTGAAAAGGGATTAAATGTTACGTTCCAAAATGTAAGAAACTGAGTGGCGTCAACGAAAACGATTTATTCATGTTTATAGAATGTCCGAGTAACTAGAGGAAATAGATTAAAACATAAATATTGCTTAGAGGACAAAGACAATGAGTCTGGTGTGGCATAACGATGTGGGTTTTAAGATACAAGGGATAACGATCTACAGACCTTACTTTGAAGTTTGAAAACTAAAAAATAAAAATTGAAAACAAAACATTCTGAAGTTTGATAAAAATTAAGTATTATCAATATTTACTATACATTAAGACAAGGGGTCCCAAGTCCAATTTCCCATTTAATCATCCTTACAATGCGGAGCGGTAAAAATTATTGTTTCATTACGATTATGGTATTTGTTTAAATTTACGGGGAAAATAAATCAGTATTATTTAAAACCTCGGTTATGAAGAATAATATTACTAATTGTGCTAATGATATCCAGACGCAAACGTTGTTTTTGAGTAGTTGACTATCATTAAACAATGCAAGTTCATTTAGCAGAAACAAACTTTTTAGATTTTTTTTTTTTATAAATGTCAAACCTATAAAGGAAAAGGATAGCTAAATAATATTGTTTAAATAAAATAAATGAATACCTTGGGAGGAATATAAAAACTGAATTCCTACTTCAAATTATCACCCATGAAGAAACTGCTTGTCATTATCAAACGTTTCTCTTTGGTACAGCGCGCTAAGGTAGTGTTTTAGTTTGACTTGCATTACGAAATTTCTTATTGTAATTGTTTTAAAATTACATTATTACTTCAGAAATGGACACAGGTTAGTTCCAATTTATTGCCACATTATAATTCTATGCCTCTTTTAGATTGTTTGGACTAATGTATATCATTCATGATTCACGAATAAATTTACATAAATTATTTATATAGTTGATTAGAGAAAATTGTATCATTATGCACTTAATTGCATAACTTGCATGTATGATTGCATTAAGAATTTACTTTTATAACTTATGTTAGTATATTACTTTTAAATTATGTAGTTTAAGATATCATTAGTGGTTAATTTACATGATCATATAGAAGTTTTCACTTAATCTTTTTATTTATTGTGAAATATTCTAATTTAAACAATACCTTTTATAATAACTTTACTGTTGTGTAAGATTTTGTAATTTTGAGCTGTAAAAAAAATGCTGTTGTACTAATATATTACAAGTTATATTTTATAACTTGTTCTTAAGTATATTGTAACTATATGATTACCCTAGTGTTTATTTTAATAATAGATTTTAAAATATAGCTTTGCTTTTTCAGATTTTTTTTTCTGTATATGTTCCATGATTTATAAAATTATCCTATTGGTATTTTAAATTGATAACAAATTAATTTGTCTTATATGCTAAAAAAAAGTATACCATATGTGCTAAAAATTGTTATTTATCCTCCTTAAAACACCCCTTATTCGAATTATTTGTCACATCTTGTCAAGTAGGTACTGTCATTTCTAATACTGATTTGTCTGATGCGATTCTGTATAATGAAGATAGTTCACCATCTTATGATTTTATTCATTCCTTTATTTAAATCGTTGTTCTATTTAGTTAGTTAGCAGTTAGTTTTAAAAACTCCAAAATTGGAAGAAAATATGTTTTATAAAAAAGAAGAAATTCATCCAATCTGCAAAATGTTCAGATTAGGATGATATATCAATCTGATTATTTATTTATTTATATATATATATATATATATATATATATATATATATATATATATATATATTTTTTTTTTTTTTTAATGTCATCATGTGACAATTTATTATTAGTCATATGTCTTCTTCTGTCATGACAGTTCATCATTCCTTCCCTTATGCCCTCACCCCAGTATCTCCTCCAACAACCTCCCTTTTTTTTCTTTCCGGCCTCCATTTCTAAAGTTGTTTCCATCCATTCTCATAGCCTACCCAAACCATTATTTATTGCTAAAAACAGCTTTGGTCTCATAAGGTATAAGTATCTTACTTATATTAAAATTTTCTGATGTTTTCTTTAGTTTCTTGAGTGGCACAATATCATACACTTTTTGGAAGCATACAAAGATTAGGCATTATTTCTTCTTTTGGAGTTGCCTAAAATGCTATGAATATCCTGTTCTGAATCTGGTTTGTTATTCTAGTGAATGTTATGTGGTCTCTTGGGACATTTTTTACAGCCAAAGCATTCCATATTTCTTGCTGCCTAGTCGAAGGTAGCCTTAGATCCAGGAATGCTAGATATGTGCTTCTTTCTTTGTCCCATTGCTGCTTTCACATTTTTCTTGCTCTTATATAGCAAGCAAAGTTATTTGGCATATTATTCTGTTCTTTTGACTTGCTTCTTTTTGTTTATAATTAATTTTATAGAGTCATCTCAACATTTATTATGTTTGCCGCTTTTGGTGATTTTTCACCCCTGGTCTCCTCGGAAGTTTCCAAAATGGAAGATTTGAGAGTATTTCATTGTTTCTCTGCATCTTCGTCTAAATTCAGAACTCTGAGGTATTCTTTCAAGTTGGTGTAGTATAGGTTTCTTGTTTGTACATCATCAAAAGCCGTCACATTTATTGTTTGGTAAGATTTAGGCTGAGCCTTAGAGGTTCTTAAGATTTTAGTATCTGTGATTAGCAACAGGTGATCCGTATCCTGCCCTGCTTCTCTCATTAGTTTCACATCTCTGAAATTTTATTGTGTTCCTCATTCATATATGAAATAGCTGATGGCACTGTTCTCAATTATGCTTGAGAAAGTTATGTTGTGTACCCTCTTGTGTGGGTAGAAGTAATTACCCACTAAAAGATCATTGTCGCCACATAAATCAATCAATCTATGGCCATTTTCATTCATAAATATTTCATGTCGGTGTGGCCTCATCTGAGATTCTGTAATCCCACACAGTTCTTGCACTAAGGTCTCCACACAAAATTGCTAACTCTCCTTTGTTCCTGCTTCTATCAACCGCTCATTGCAGATCAGAACGCATTTGCAGGGAAGTAGATCCTGGGGTGTATATGTCCTTATTTCATGGTTGATATAAAGTGTACTGGTGTAAAGGTGTTGGTGCAATATACTGAACTCAGGAAACTAAGGGAGTGTCAATCCTCGCTAGCTGTCCACATCAGAAAGCTTCTGCAGTAGTATGTGTGCTCACTTTGAGCAGAAATTTTACCATGTAAATGAATTTTGATCGTTTTTTTTTTCAACTTTTATTTTTGTATCATTCCATATCAAAATGTCACCCACCATATCTGATTTACATGATGAAACTTTGCAAATTTGCTTATACTTATGCCCTAAGAAGACCTGTAAAGTTTTATTGTTCTAGGATGTATACTTTTTATTTAATAGAATTTTAAAAATATGAATATTTGAGATAATTTGGTTCCGCGGAATCGCTTGCAGGAAATGAGTAATATTTACAAAAACTATAACATTTCAGGTATTAAAAAAGATTTTGATCAGGAATTTTTTTCACAGTTTAATAGAAGTACACAGTTGTCAAAAATGCATTCATTTATGTAGCCATAGTATTAAAACAAAAATTATAAAATTCATATTTCATGACATTATTGTGGTTTCCGAAACTAAAACAAGAGTTTAAAGAAAAGCTTGTAACTTATTTCTCCAAACAGCTGGAAAGCTGGAAAAGGTGCCAAATAAAAACTAAGATTATGAGCTTTTTATTAATATAAAACACCAATTGGTTTTTTGTGGGTACATTTTTAAATAATGCCAAATTTAATACCGCTAAATAAAAGTATAATATTAGGGCTTACGATACTTGTTAAACTTGCATGTGCACGTTTTTAATATCTTTTTAGCAACAATGTCTTTATTATAAATCAGCCACTTTGTCTTTCATTAACATTATCATGACTTCAAAATCCTGTGCCTTCTTTATCATTTCTGCATCCATATTAATATTACCCTCGGCAATATCGAAATTTTCAACTTCACCGCAATCTATTATTATTATTATTTGTGTATGACTCTTCCATCCACTACCATGCACTTCGGCCTAAAGAGGCTCATTGTGCTCGAGTCCTAAAAAAACCTATCCTAGTTCTAGACTTCAGAGAAATTTTAGATAGTCTTCAAGTCTCAGTTCTTGAAGTTCCTTGTGTCCTCCAGGACCAAGCTCAAATGTCCTCTTTCGACATAGTGCTTTTTATTCAAAGAGAACGTGCCAGGAGGTTTTGTCCTCTGTGCACCATCTACACCGAGGTTCTTGTTCAATGCCCAAGCGATGCATATGTTTCCTGAGTATACAGTGCCCAGTAATGGCTTCAACCATACTTTTGAAGTCGGATCTTGACATGTGAGCGGCTTCTTTCTTGATTTTCTCTGAAAGTTTGTCATTGGTATCCTTAATAAAAATTTTAGTATGCCTTATCTTGGCTCTATCCCAACGCGATTTTATCTTCCTCTTGGCTAGTTTGTTGATTTTATCCTTAGCCAGAGAGAGGGGAACCCCCGCACCATGGTTCTAGTCCTATCGGAGCAATTTCTGCTCCTTTCTTTGCCAATTTGTCAGCCCTTTCATTTCCTGGTATTTTACTGTGGCCAGGGATCCAAAATATGTTAACTATGTTATTATTATTATCACTGGCTCTACAACCCAGCACGGGTCCTGGCCGCATCAAGGCGTCGCCACCATTCTTCTCTGTCCTTGCCTACATCACTTTCGACTTCATCTGACCATCTAACTCGTGGACGCCCACGTTTTCTTTTTCCATCAACGAATCCAAACAGTAGTCTTTTTAAGATAGCGTTGTCCTCCATTCTGGCCACATGTCCAGCCCATCTCAGTCTAGCTATTCTTATGTGCTTCACCACGTCAGGCTCCTGATACAAAAGATACAGCTCTGCATTTTGTCTGAGTCTAAATTGATCGCCAACTCTTACAGCTCCAAACATTCTTCTTAATATTTTTCTTTCGAAGAGCAGCAAACTGTTGGACCCCCTGGACAGAGGCCAGGTTTCCGATCCATAAGTTAAAACAGGCCTGATGATTGTTTTGTACAGCATGACCTTGGCTCTTCTTGATATCAGACGACTTCGTAAAATTTTCGTCATCCCAAAATAACATCTATTAGCGGCCAATATTTTTCTTTGAACTTCTGGGCTGGTTGAGCTATCTGCTTTGACCAAAGAACCGAGGTAGACAAAACTGTCGACACTTTCGAATGTGTAGGGACCAAACGTGATGGTGGGATCCGATTGTCTTGAAGGGTTAGCCACCATATACTTAGTCTTTACTTGGTTTACCTGAAGACCTATACGCCGTCCAGCATTCTCCAATGCAAGAAAAGCCTGTTGTAGATCTCTCGGTGTTTTTCCCACTATGTCTATGTCATCTGCATAGGCCAGTATTTGGATGGACTTAGTCAGAATCGTACCAGTGACTTGTAACCCTGCGTCTCTTATGACCTTTTCTAGTGCAAAATTAAATAACAGGCACGAGAGTCCATCCCCTTGTCTCAGACCCCTAGTTGTCTTGAATTCTTCAGACAAGTCATTCTGGATCTTGACCTGGCTTCTCGACTCCCTCATTAGCAATTCCACGAGGCTTATCAATTCTCTGGGGACATTCATTTCTTCCATACTTTGATACAGTTTTCCCCTGATGATACAGTCATAGGCATTGCTGAAATCCACGAAAAGGTGGTGGGTCGTTATATTGTACTCTCTAGTCCTTTCCATAAGAGTTCTCTGGGGGAATATTTGATCAATACAAGATCTACCATTAATAAATCCGCACTGGTACATTCCAATCTCTCTCTGGGCATGGGGAAGTAGTCTTTGGAATGCCACATTCGAAAGTACTTTGTAGGGAGAGCTTAGGAGTGTTATACCACGGTAGTTATCACAAAGCATCTGGTCTCCTTTCTTGTGAACTATGTTATGTACTGCTAATTCATCAAGTCTTATACAGCATTCCTCCACTAGTCTATATGGGGCCTGTGACTAGGAAGCGCATGAAGCTTTAATGGAGAGAATCCCAAATCTTCTAAAGTTTTATTAGCATCCTCAATACTTTGCTTTTTTATTTGTACTGAAGTAAATTCCACATCTGGATCTTCTTTGTCACTTCCACTGTTGTCATTTTCTTCAGTTTTTCCCCGCATAAGTTCCGACATGTTGGGCATAATTTTTGTCCTGGTTTTATGTTTATTCCTCTACCAGTTAATGACTTTGCCTAAGCCAAACTTATTAGCCTCAAGGATTTGTTGACAGATTTATTGTGTATTTTATAAGGGTCACAGCAAGTTCTTTGATGACATTCAAAAAACTTTAAATAATAGTAATTGTGATATTCACATTTAGTATTTTCTTGACCCTCCATAAGGATTATACTTGACCTAAGCAGTATTAAATCTTTTAAATCATCTTTCAGTTCAGAAAAGTTTTTGAGATTTCTTGTTGACTTGTACGTTGTTAAGTGGCATGGGGTCTCAAGTAATATTCCAAAAGTACATGGATTCAAATTTTCCATTGTGACACAAGATGCAAAAAAGTTGTAAATACTTTTATTTAAAAAAATACCATTAACTAAACACTACACTTGATAACTTAATTTAAGAGACTCACTCAATTCATAAAAATATGAGAATGACAAAATGTTGGACAAATCTAAAACATGACCAGCTCTACAGAAAGACTGAGAACAACTGAACACTGATGACAAATGATCTGTTTGGTACATATCACTGCCAGCAGTTTTCATGTCTGTGCATGCAGGTTGCTGCAGGCATACAGTTACTGCTCTTCAGCTTCCTTTGGAGGCATTATTGCTAACTACAAAACAAAAAACTACTGAACTGATTGTTATGAAATTTTAAACATAGATTCTTTATCACACCTGAACCGACATACGCTATGTTTTCTATATCTCTATGCCACCAGGGGGCGCTGAAATGCCAAAATCAAGTTTGAGCAATTGGCACCAAAATTTACACAATTTTATTGAAAATGGCATTATTTAAAAATCTACCCACAAAAAAGCCAATCGGTATTTTATATTAATAAAAAGCTCATAATCTTAGGTTTTATTTGGAACCTTTTCCAGCTTCCCAGCTGTTTGGAGAAAAAAGTTACAAGCTTTTCTGTAAACCCTTGTTTTAGTTTCGAAAATTACAATAATGTCACGCATATGAATATTATAATAATAATATAATAATAATAATAATAAGCTTTATTTTTTCCTCTTTCTTCTATGTACAATTTTTACATGGTTTTTATATTTACAAGGTTTTTTTAAAAAGAAAAAAAGGCCCTTCTTTGGGCATAAGCCTCTCCCAATTTACCCCAGCTACGTCTGTTCCAAGCCGAACAGTGCCATAATACTCCTATGAAGTTTTGTATGTCGTCCCGCCATCTCGTAGCTGGTCTCCCTCTTCTCCTAGTGCGGTGTATTGGATACCAATCCGTTGTTGCCTTAGCCCAATGTGTTGGTGCCATTCTTGCAATGTGTCCAGCCCACTGCCATTTAAGATCAGATACTGTCTTGAGAATATCGCGCGTACCAGTCAGCTTCCGTAGTTCTGTCTTCTTTATTTTCTCCCTTCTACTTTTCCTTAACATACTTCGCTCCATTGCACGCTGAGTGATTGCTAGGGATTTAGATGTATCATTATTTAGGCTCCAAGTTTGGCATCCATAAGTTAAAGAGGGAATGATGCAAGCATCAAAAACTTTTCTCTTGTGATGTATGGCCATGTTGCTTTTAAAAATATTTTTGTGTGACCAAAATTTGTACCATCCTATTTTAATTCTTCTATTCACCTCTTTCTTGGATTTATCTGCAAATGATATGAGTTGCCCTAGGTGTATTGTTTCTTTAACCCATTGGAGTTTGCTGGTACCGAGAAATATTTCTTCTTCTTCGGCATTTGTCATTAAGACTGATTTGTTAAAATTTATCTCCAGCCCAGCCTCATTTCCTACTAGGACTAGCTCTTCTAGCATTTTCTTCAGTTCAGATGGTGAGTGTGAAATGAGAAGTACATCATCGGCGAATCTCAGATTTGACAGTTTGTTACCATTGATGTCTGTCCCAAAATTCTCCCAGTGAAGGTTTCTGAAAACATCTTCCAAGACCGCGTTGAATAGATCGGGTGATAAAGGATCGCCCTGACGAATCCCTCTTTCGATTGGAAAATCCTCTCCATTTAAGTCCAGAACTACTCTCGCTTGGCTGTTGGTATACCAACATTGAAGAATATCCAAGATATGTTTATTAATGCCTTGGCGTTTTAGACTGTTGATAAGAAATGAGTGCTTATGAATATTATAATTTTTTTTTAATACTATGGCTACTTAAATGGATGCATTTTTGTAAACTGTGTACTAATATTAAACTGTGGAAAAATTTACAGATCAAAATCTTTATTAATACCTGAAATGTTATAGTTTTTGTAAATACTACTTACTTCCTGCAAGCGATTCCTCGGAACTAAATTATCACAATATTCATATTTTTAAAATTCTATTAAAAAAAAAGTATACATCCTAGAACAATAAAACTTCACAGGTCTTCTTAGGGCATAAGTATTAGCAAATGTGCAATGTTTCATGCAAAAACAAACTAAAAATCTAAAATAGTGGATGGCATGGAATGACCTGGGTGATTTCACATGGAATGACCCTTTTAACTTGTTGGATATTTTAGTAGCCTTCCACTGCTCAGGAGACGTATGATGGTTCTAAACATCATTTTGCCCGTGTTCACAATGTGCTTATAGTTTCTTTCTATAAGCATGTCTTGTTCCCATATTGCTTAATTAAATAATGACACAAAAGTAAAATGTATAAAACACAAATGAAACTGATTGGTGTTTTATACTAAACAATTTTGTGAAATTTCTTTGTCCAAGTCACCAATGATTTTTTAAAACTACTGTTAAAACTAAAATTTGAGCTAAACTAAATATTAGGACCAATACTGAAAGTATTAACTGGTATATGGGAACATTTTTGGAGATTTTCTCTTGGGTTTCAAAGCTTTAATTTTTGTGTTTTAAAGATTAAATATACACATTTTGTTTTTAATTATATTTGTTAGAACTATATAATTTGTGTTGCAGATATTATATCCGAAGGTTTAGCATTATTTAAAAAATCACTACACCATCTAGAATGTTCAACTGATGAAAAGAGTAAAGGTTCAAAGTTTGAAGGAACATTTTGTCATGTTTTTGTTCTCTTTGGTGCTTCAGTGAGTATATTTATGTATTGGAATAATTGCTTTAAAATACTTGTCACCAATAAATTTAAGAAGCTAATACCTTTTTTTTCAAAAAGTATAGTTTGATCACCAAGATTGTCACTTGAATATTTACCATTTTCTCAAATACTTATGGTCTTCTAGATCAAGGTTCTTTGCTTATCCTATGGTATATGCCCTCTATTTGGGACTCTATAATTATATTTAGATCATTTAATAAGGTTCTTTCACAAGAATAATTATGTATATTCTCCATTTTCGGTTGTTTTAATAAATTCTCTTCAGTATTTTTTTATCTATAAAAATATTGACAATGTATAAATTTCATTTGACTTGTTCATATAAATATATTTTTACATGATTTTCTTGGTCTCTGTGATAATCCATCCCTGATGCAATTTTTCTGTCATGTTTTATTGAATTTTGTATTTACTTCATTCCATATTTATTTTTATTTATTGTATAATTCTATACAAATTTGCTAGGCAGTTATATTTCTTTAAATTACACAGTATAGATGGCCACCAAATGGTCAAAAAGCATATTGATGCCAATTGAGAACATGGTTAGAGTTATTTCTTTTTTTTTTATTAAACACTTTATTAAAACATAACAATCTGCCACTTGTGGGCAATAAGTAATGGTAGCTATGTATGTAGTTATGTATTTCATGCATTTCCCCTTCCCCCTTCTTTGTCATTATTTTTTTGGCCGTCAGAGATCGCGTTTATCGCTTCCGCCCGGTCTAACGTATTTTTCACTTGGGTCTGAGCTCGCCTAGCTGCCGCGTGTTTTATTCGGTTAGTACATATCTTAGTATTTATCTTATCTCCATCCTTTTCACATTCACCTTTCTTCGCACCTGTTCTCACACCTACTTTTGGCATCCATCATATGTTAATAGCATAGAGTTCATTATTATTTAGCCTCATATTTTTCATCTACTGTATTTCTTTACCTATTTTCTATATGTTTATGTTATATTCACATCTTATTTTGCATTAATGCCACTTCTTTCTAACTGTATACAGTTATATATTAACTTCCCTTACTTATATTTTCTATTTTCTTTTCATACTTCATAGTTCATAGTTATAAATAACTCTATTTTCAATGTTTAATTTTTGAAATTTATCAATCTTTTCTTTCTATATATGCTTGTATTATTACATTTTATCTATGTAACCCCTCATGTCTGGTATCATATCCATATCTATAATTAAACTAGTTTTTTCTAAATCCTTCATACTCAACCCCCCTTTTTCTATATTTTAATCTTCTCATTTTGTATCTTTCCGTTTACCTCCTCATTTTTCTTTCCCTTTATATTATTGTTTACATTTTATCCTTTCTTGACATGTATTTTTTCTATTTTCTATTCGTATTCTTTTATTATTATATCTGTCACTATTAGAATTTCTGTTCATCATCTACAATTTTATTTTTATCTATCACTATTTTAAGTTTATTATATTCTGTAACCACTCTTATATTCATTCTTTATTTATCGTATATCTATTCATTATTTCATCATATCTAGTCACTATTTTAATTTCCACTCTTGTACCACTTTATATATTCTTGTTACTGCAACGTTTTTATATATTTCTGTTTGTTTCTCTCTCTTAGCCCTGAAGATGGCCTACATTGTAGGCCAAAACGTCGGCACATAATAATAAGTTACACTTATTTAGGTGTTTTGATTGACTGCACCCCCAACTATTTCTTCCTTACATTAAAATAAATAAATGTAATAAAATATATACATAATAAAAGGAAATTAATGCAAAAATGATAATAAAATAAAGTCTAAATAAAATAATGTACACATTCAAACCCTATTTACAATTTGCCTGTGTCCCCGAACTAAGCTTCTTCCCCAGGAATGAGGGAACCAAATTGTTTATACTTAATGTATTGGATAGATCTTTAAGTTTGTTCGGTTTTTGTTAATCCCTTGACGCTCGGTTTTTTTTTCACAGAAATGTAACCAAAAACATCAGGTTTTTTTATTTTGCATTTAAAAAGTTTATATTGTTAAAAAATATATAGTTTTTTTTTTTTAAACACTTTATTCAGACATTACAATCTGCCACTTGTGGGCAATAAGTAATGGTGCTATGAAGCTACAACCATTCCATAACAAAACAAAAAAGCGGTATAAACAAAATAAAATAAGTCCAGATAAAAATAATAAAAATTAAAATAATCTACGCATTCAAACCCTATTTACAATTTGCCTGGGTCCCCGAACTAAGCTTCTTCCCAAGGAATGAGGGCAAAGCAGGAGTTCAGAAGGCCCTTGCCCCCTTTTCCAGCTGCGTCACTGGAATAAACTCCAATGGAAGCTTGTTAATGGCGCTTCACACACACAGCTCGTGAGTGGAGAATCTGGCCAGTGCCAGTACTCCAAATAACATTATTATAACAAGTCTTGGGGCCATTGCCGGTTTAGACGGTGGGGTGGATTATATGGATGTGTGGAAATGGATAATGACTGAGCCAGGGGGTTGGGATGACAGGCAAGGTTTGGTGAAAGTTTGAGAATTTAATAGGGATGATGTCGAGGACGAAATGAATGTTGAGATCATTATGGAGGGTATATTGGAAACATAATACGGTGCGTTGACAATAGTTCTCAGGACTTTGGATTGAAAGGATTGAATTCGATTTTTTTGCGTTCCCCCACAGTTCCAGACCATAGGTCCAGATAGGTTTGATGATCGTCTTGTATATTAGTAGTTCATTGTCTATTGAAAGATGGGAGGCTTTACATAGCAATCTGTATAGTTGGCTGAATTGTCTGTTAAGTTCTTGCCTTTTGAATCTGGTATGATGATTCCATGTAATTGTTTTGTCTAGGAAGAAGCCAACGTATCGTGCTGTGTCGGAAATAGGTAGGACGGTTTCATTGAATTGGACAGAAGGACATGTTCCCCGGCGAAGTGTAAAAGTCACGTGTTTGGATTTTTCCTCGTCGACTTTGATCCGCCATTGGTTACACGAATTTTCAATGAGTGAAAGGTTCCTTTGGAGGTTCGAGGAAGCCATTTCAGGATCTGAATGAGATGATAGGATGGCTGTGTCGTCTGCGAACGTTGTAAGGGAGGGTTCAGGAGTAGTTGGGATATCAGCGGTGTACAATATGTATAGGATAGGACCCAAGACGCTACCCTGGTGGACTCCAGCTTGAATTGGGTAAAGATTGGAGTATTCGTTACCACAGCGCATTTGGAATTAGCGATCAGAGAAGTAGGATCGAAGGACTAGGAATAAGGATTGAGGTAACTGGGTTTTGAGCTTGAACTGCAAACCGGCATGCCATACCCGGTCGAAAGCTTGTGCTACGTCCAGAAATGCGCCAGTGCAGTACTGTTTGCTTTCAAGAGCAGAGGATATGTGATCACAACTCGGAGACCCTGCTGGACCGTCGAGTGCCTAGGACAGAATCCAAACTGATGTGAAAGAATATCATTGAATTCGATTATGAGTAGGATTCGTTTCCGGAGGATTTTTTAAAAAATTTTGGAAAGAATAGCAAGCAGGCTGATGGGTCGGTATGATGAAGTGACATTGGGTGGTTTACCAGGTTTAGGGAATAGAATGATGACAGAGTGTTTACACAACAAAGGAAAGTGAGTTGTGCGTAGGATGCAGTTGTATAGATAGGTAAGCAAAATAATCGCTTTTTGAGGAAGATGTTGAAGGATCTGGGTGGTTAGAAGGTCATGTCCAGGAGATTTGCGGACTTTTAATTTTTGTAAGAGGAATTTGACCTCAGAGGGATTTACAGCTTTGGGAGGTAAGGATAGAGGAATGGGTGAAGAGAGGAATGGTTAGAGTTAAGATGAAACATTTAACCTATCTTTTACAACAGTTTCTAAAATAGTCCAGTACGTGGGCGTTTTATTGAAGGAAAAAGGTGGGATAGTAGCTCTTTTTTAGTATGTTGTTAGGCTTGGGGCCCTAATGAAAAATCTAAGTCTTCGACCTCGAGGCGCATGCGCTCGAGCCGGCATCTTGGATTTTAGGTACAAAAAAAAATTTGTTTTTTTTTATAATAACTCAAAAACGGTGGCTTTCTCGACAAAATATGTTATATACAAAGTTAAGGAAGACAAAATTTCCTACATTTTTGTAGATATCATTTTTTTGAAGCACACATATGTTAGGAGTTACAGCTTCGCGAAGTTACACTATTTGAAAACAAAAGTATTATATTTTGTTATTTGGCTGTTAATAACTAAAATAAATAATTTAAACAAATGCAAATCATATTGAAATAATTTTTAAAGAGACTCTACTTTAATTTTTTATTTACGACTTTCCAATTAACGGGGAATTTGCTCCTATCAAAAAATGTTTTGTACATCCCGCCCATTAAACGTGAGAAGAATTCAGTGACCTTTTTTAAAATGTTTGCGTTTATTCTGTCAATTCCAGGAGATTTTTTATTTTTCGTTTCATCGATAGTGTTCAATATTTCTTCGTCAGTCAGTTTAATGTATTCATCAGTAAACTTGAATCTTGAAAATATTATACGTTTAAAAGAAGTTCTGCATATATCAACTACTATTTTACTGGTATTCTATATTTGTTACACACAATTATTGAAAGTAGAAAGGACATGATATCTGTCTGATATAAAACTAAATACAACGTTTCTGACTGGTGAGTTAAAATATCAAAAGATCTCACTGGTGAGGTGTGACAGCGTTGAAGGTGGGTTGAGTAGCGACAATATCAAGAGCTGGAACACATTTTAACACATCAGGCTTGTTTAGCTTACGCTTGTACTATGTTCAGAGCTAAGTCGCAAACTATCATCAAAGGTAATAACCATCATATAACCATCGGTGTGCGCCAGACGTGTTTATAGGACGACAAAAAAAAAAATCGTACAACCTAATATTGATGTTAATGAAATATCTGTGACACCTATGCATAGTGGGCTAAGTCGAATTTTGTGAATTTCAAGCTATCTACTTAGAATCGTAATTTTTCTGAACTTATTTTAAGTTCAAGATTGGAGTTCAGCCCACGATTCACAAAGGAATATCCTTCATTGCAATGGACGGAACACTTAGCGTGTTAGACACAAGGAAAGAGAAAATAATTACGATTCTATGTAGATAGCTTGTTTCACAAAATTCGACTTAGCTCATTATGCACAGGTGCCACAGACATAAACTTAATATTATTGTAAATTACTCGTTGAATTATTTTTCTCTTTTTATCAATTTTACTAGTGCAAGGAATATAAAACGAAAACTATCTGGCTCTTAATTAATTAACTAAAAATATATGTTTGTAATTATATAAAGAAAATAAAATAAAAGTAGATAACTATCGATACCCGACATACCGCCCATCAAATTTGCGTAAAAATTTCTTATATTACCATTTTTGCCAGGGAATACTTGTGTGATACGCCCAACAGGCCAATTAAGGTGAGGTTCTTTAGAGTCGATCAGAAGCACAAGTCGGCTATGTAATATTAGCCGAATCCGTTATCCATTTTCTTCGTTGTATTTAGACGTACGTAAGACAATGTAAGTAGTCCCGTAGCCATCGTTTCCAAATATTGCTTATGCATTTATGAATAAGATTCCATCTTGAAATGGGATGGCGAGATGGCTTTATTGATTCTGGTTCTGGCTGAGCAACCAAAGGGGTAACGATGAAGATATGGCCCGGTGTTAAGACATCCAAGGTCTTCAGTATAGGATCCATAGGTTTTGAATTAAAAATTGCTTCTAGGTGACTTGCTATTGTTGAGAGTTCTTCAAAAGTAAGGGGCTGGCCATCCAATGCTCTCCTAAGATGGTATTTAGAAGACTTTACACCAGCCTCCCATAGTCCACCTAAATGAGGCGCAAAGGAGGGTAAAACTCCAAATTATTTCTCAATTGATGAAATAATTTTCGATTTCCTTCTTCTGGGAGTAGCTGTTCCACCAAAAGTATAACTTTTTCAAATGCAGTAACGCACCGACAAAATTTGTCCCACCATCGCTCAATATTATGCTAGGTACTTCTCTTCGAGCTATAAATCTATCGAAACAGGCTTGAAAAGCTACTGTTGTCAATTGCGATACGTTATCAATGTGCAGCACTTAAAAGCTCATGCACACAAACAAGGAGGCACACGCCTTATCGAGGGCTGCCTTACGGCAAGAGGATTTACGATTTGAGAATGGACCAGTGAAATCAATTCCGACATTTATATAGGGTCGCCCTTGTGTCCTTAAATAATATTATATAGTATTGGATGAAGTTCTGCTTATATCAACTAATATTTTAATGGTATTCTATGTTTGGTTCACAAAATTATTGATGGTAGAAAGGGTGCATCGATAACCTACTGTGTGAGGGATATCACTAAATGTTTCTTACCGGTGAATCTGAGGTGAGTTAAAATATCAAAAGACCTCACTGCTGAGGTTTGATTGCTTAGAAGATGGGTTGACAATATCCAAATTCACACGCAGATTCTAACGCAACTGGCTTGTTAAATTTACGCTCGTACTATGTTCGGAGCTAATTCGCAAACTGACGTCAAAGGTAATACCATCGGTGTGCGCCAGACGTGTTTATAGGACTAGAAAAAAAAAATCGCAAAACCTTATATCATTGTAAATTACTCGTTGAATAATTTTTATCAATTTTAGTGCAAGAAATATAAAACAAAAACTTTAAATTTTTAAACCCTTAATTAATTAACTACTAATATTCTTTTGGTATCGTCGGGTATCGATACTCGACAATAGTTAAGAGTATTTTCTTTGAGGGATGTACCGTTGATTAAATGTAGTTTGTATGCAAGAGTACTGTTGTCCGAAAAATTTGTTTCCTTTATTTTCGGCAATTTTGTTTATTGAGCTTCGTCGAATTATCTATGAATTGCCTAAAGTGATATCAACATTGCTACTTCCCCTAGCACTTTCAGAAGGAACGTTCTCTAACAATAGATCTTGGGTTAAGGGCGGATCCAGGATTTTTTTCTGGAGAGGGCACAACGGGCAGACGGGCAAAAAAATCAACAATAACTTAGAAATACACTAGTAGTATTCATAGAAAGGTTTATTAACATATCTAAACAATAGTTTCACTCATGTTATTTCTGTTATTTTAACAACTATCATCACATGATTTGCCTATAAGTATGTACTGTAATGAATTCTCCACAGTACACAAAACACCGTCTGGGGGGGGGCACGTGCCCCCGTGCCCCCCACCCCTGGATCCGCCTATGTCTTGGGTCATTATAAAAGCATCTTCCCTTTTCATTTGTTCGTTTATAGAACCAAAATTTCGCACGGGAGTGGGAGTCAACAAAAGTCACAATGTGATACTGTTTAAAATCTCGCAGAATATTCTCTATTTATTTAAAATCATGTTCAATGTCTATTTATTTCGAAACAAGCATTAACAACGATAAAAGCTAATTTACCGTTATACCAGTGCACACTAAATCTAAGTCGGAATGTTGAATGATAAAGCAGCCGTCCATTTGTTTGTTAATTATAATAACACCTCATCTAGGTTTGTTGACTTATTTGAAATACTTAATGTCTGTCATAACCTACCATTTTATTTTGTTTTGTGTAAGTTTCTTGAATCAAAAGTAAATCGATATTCTTGTTCCTATATGAATAATGGGTACTTGTCTGTTAGGACGGCCCCACTACTGCTAACACTCCAGGGTATAGCAATCTTGTAACCTTTTGACGTATTTTATTGTTTGTGTACGTGTATGCTAACCGCTTTTTTGTTTTTAATTTATAAAATATGATGCAAATGTGGGATCTGCCTAAAACTGACATTGAAGTAGTTGCATTTTTCTAAGAAAAAGGGATATTGACTCGAACGAAGCGTTGTCAGCA